>CM077819.1:11355000-12555000 GCA_039764185.1 Tamarix austromongolica
AGGGTGAGCATTGGAATTCTAGTAGGTCATGCATGTCTAGTTGGGGTTGTGTGTGAAATAAGATACAGATAAAACATTAAACACTTACAGTGAAAGATTATCGAGCTAAGGCCCAGTGAAGATATTTTTTTTTGTTCACTGGCTATAATAGTGGTTAGGTGCATTTTGCCCTATGGAATGTTTTAGGTCCACCGACTATAATAGTTGGGGATTCCAGGCTCAATAAACCAAATTTTACATGGTAATAAGACATAGAAAGATAGTAATTACTTACATTGGAACACCTTATGAGTCGGGGCTAGTAAGGTTGATTTTCTGGTCCATCGACTATAATAGTAGTCAGGTGTGTTTTGCCCTGTGGAGTGATTCCGGTCCACCAGCTATAATAGTGGTCAGGGGTGTTTTTCCCTCTGGAGTGTTTCTAAACCATAGGCTATAATAGTGGGGTCCCCGTAATCATGTAGAATTAGTATGAAAATTGTGTAAGACAGAAATATTAGTCTAAGTCTGGCCTAATGATATGAACCTGAATTATACATTGTATGCCTTATTTGTCTACTTTCTTGTATGGCCATACCTATATGGTTACCTTGCTTAGTACGTAGCATACAGACCACCCGTTTTATGGGTGCTACTCATTCCAAAAAACAGATGCCCCTTTTAAGTTTGTGCAGGTAGGAGGTACCGTGTTCGATGCTTATAACGAACTGGATGCGTCAGGCGGGGAAGTGTGATGACCGTTCAACTTACTTAGGGCTGAGAACAAGTGTTGACCGGACTCTCTACCTTTTTCTAGTTTTACTTTATCATTGTGTCACTTTTTTCCCTTGAGGGCTTGACATCGTATACATTTTTAATTCTATATTTACGCTTTAATTTCGCACTCTAATTCTCTCTTTATGAGTATTTCGAATTTCTACGTTTCTCTACCTCAAGTGTGTTTAATGATTTGTGAAATTATCCTTAGCCTTGTAATTGGTGCAACATTGGCCAAGGGTAGAGCTTGTACTAATCACGGCAGTAGCATCCTCATGCTTGTATTTGTTTTAATTAAACAAAAATTTCAACTATGATTTTTTGGAGTGTTACATAACCGTTGTTGCATGGCTTGGTCGTGCAACATTCTGGCTCTCGAACTGGTGTGTACAGCTTCCTCACGACTGTGCAAGATATGCACAGCTTGGCCGTGTGACATCCTCAGCTTTGACCTAACTCGCTCAGCTCCCACAAGATTGTGTAAAATTTGCACAGCCTAGCCGTTTGGCATCCTCTACTTCGACTTGGCTACATCAATGCTACATGGCTGTGCAGGTGGGTGTGCAACTGGCTATGAAACACCATCTCCTTGCCTCTTTTGACCTTCTTGGCTTATTATTAGCTCTTTTACTTTCTAGACTCCTCTATAAACATACTAGGTTGATTTATATTCCTTCATTGCCTCTCATATTGGGTCTTTTGCTCCGAAAACATGCATTACTTCCTCGGATTTGTGTGTTCTTATGCAAGTCCCTGAAAAACAAATACCAAGAGAACAATAGTGCGAACTATAGACTTGAACTATAATAAAATATATATTATATACCAAATAAAGTCATAAAATAAAGGCAAACTAAGGCAAAAATAGAAAAAATATTCACTTTATCAATAGCATTTGTTCTAATAAATTGGTTATAAGTTTTGGTTTAATGAGCTTGGAAAGATGAACTCTACTAGTGGAATTGTGAGAATCAACCTTCAAGAATGTTTGATTGTAAGGCTAATTGAGGGCCTGTCTCTTTGTCAGGCTGTACTGATTAATATGATCTTTTAATATTTTATCTGATATGAAAAAGAATTAAAATTCCTTATATTATGATTATTATTATTTGAGGTATGATCATATTTTTGCTATGGTCTTGATTAAGAAAAAGGTCACCATATCGCATAATTAATGAAAAGATGCTAATTTTTGTGAATGATGTTCTTTGATAAGCAATGTGTGGGGTGTGATAGAAGAAGGAAATACCATTTTTCTTCCATACAGGATTTCGTAGTTAGCAGGATTTCCAGCCTACAATATAGTTTGCATGTGTCAATATTTTTAGATAAATGCAAAATCAACAAATTTAAATCTCAATTTTTGGCTCAATCATTAGTATGTTGGTTGTTCCATACTAGCTCTGTATTACTATAATTTAATTGAATAGATAATACCTAATTATCATGTTAACCTAATGGGTCGGACTCCATGAATATTTTACGCCCAACTGATGGCTCCTTTGGTAGCTGATCTTCCAAACAATTTTTGAATTTTAACCAATACCCTTCGGATGCACACAGTTGTAATCAAAGGACATCGTAGCGTAGCTAACACTACAGTAAATATATTTAATTGCAACGGTTAATTAAATGTTAGAGACGGATAAAAACCGTCACTAAACATTTACCGACAATTATATAAACGGTCGCTAATTGCAACATCGCTAAAACCGTGGGTAAAATATTTTAGCGACAGTTAAAAACCGTCGGTAATAAGTATTAGTGATGGTTTTTAACCGTCGCTAAAATATTTTACCGACGGTTTTTAACCATCTCTAATAAGTATTACCAACTGTTGAAAACCGTCTCCAATTATTATTATCGACAGTTTTGTAACCGTCTCTAATAAGTATTACCGACGGTTAAAAACCGTCTCTAATTATTATTACCGACGGTTTTTAACCGTCTCTAATAATTATTACCGATGGTTAAAAACCTTCTCTAATAATTAAAAACCATCGGTAGTAAATATAAGTTAATATCATTCATTCATATTTAACTCTTCCTGTGAGATAACCTGTGAAAAAATTAATAACCTATGAGATATACATTAATATTAACTTGTAATAATTTATATCGGACTTTTTTCTAATAATACACATTTAGTATATAATTCATAAACCTGCATCAACAATATTTCATTGAAAGTTATATATATTCAACAAAGTCCAAAATGATAGTATAGCTACATCAATTTCTAGACTACATTTGTTTGAAATCTACATATATATTAGTTTAACACCTAAGGTCATCCATTACAAAATATCAAATACAAAATATAGCCGCCTAGATATAAATAAGTCAGTGTTTGCCTCTATTGTATATATACACCTAGGTTGATGTGTATATATGTTGGTGTCCCTTGTAGTATCTTCAAATAATTCACTGTAGCACAAAAAATATATATCGATAGTTAAACAACATTATAAATGAATATAACATATCGCTGCCAAATAGAATCATCTACTAAAGTAACAAACACCTTAATTATACTATTTCCTAAAAAGCAATGTTCAATATTAATGAAATTTATAATGTATCAAAAAATATAATTAAGTTTGAAAACAATTTAAATCCTAACGGTCTGTTTGGTTTGTGGAAAGTAACAAGGAAAGAAAATTTGATAGAAAATACTTCCATATTGTTTGATTGGCTGGAAAATTACAAAGAAAATGGAGAGAAAATGGAGGAAAATTATACTAAGGGTCTGTTTGAATTTACCTGTCCAAAACCTAAGGAAAAAATTGAAAAATGAGGAAAGTTTATATCAATCACTCCTTGACAAGCTTCCCGCCATCCTCCTCTTCTCATCCAAGCCCCTCTACTCTTTCTTTGACCATAAGCCTGTCCTCTGCAATTCTTCTCATGTGTCCTCCAAGGCGTAACACTCACATCGGTCATCCATCCAATTCAACTTGAACAAGTATTTTCTTTTGACTTGAATTAGGAAACAAATATTAGCCCAAAAACCCAATCTCACTCTCTAGTTTATGGTTCTGTCAATTCAGTTTTGATCCTTTGCTGTATTTTTTGAGGTACAGAACTATGGAAGTATAGCCTCAAGAGTTCAAATAGCAAAAATAATTTAGTTCTCACTTAACAAAAGCTTGATCAAGATCCCGAATTAGAACCTTATTGAAGGTGAAAATAAGGCTTTGCAACATTTGCACCATCTATCTTCTTGTTATGAGAGTTTTCTAATACAGAAATCAAGAATCAAGTGGCAAAAATTTGCACCAGACTTGTTCATTCCATAATGAAAGGGCAAAGGACTGCAAATAAATACTTGGGGAAGCACATATGAGTCTCATAATGATATTGTCTAAGTATTTATAAATTGTACACCTCTCTATAGGGAACATATACATGTCAGGAGGGGGTATTATCACAGCATATTGTGAACCTGGGACCTAAACTGGACACAGATTCATAAAAAGCTGTTGAAACTGGTCACAAAAGAGGAAATTTGTATGACATTGTTCAGTTGGGCTAAGTTGATATTTCAGGTGTTGTCCTTCAATAACTACAAGATAGAGGACGGTTAACAAAGAAGATATGTACAAGATTAAGAATCAGTTTTGATCAATCAGCTTCCTTTTACACAGCCTCCTAGCAAATGCACTTTTCTTTTCTCCCTGTTTCCTCTTTAAGAATTTTACAAATTCATTGTCAACAACTAGCCTTAGGCAGGAAGGGATAACAGCAAGACAACATAGTCGTACCTGAATTTATTTTATACTATGCCTTATGATGGTCAGTAACGCAACAGGTATAATTAGTGCCAATCCCAGAAACTGATTCTTCAATATAGCATAGTGTTGGTTTTCAAACCGGGGTTCAAGCCAATGTGATGGAGGTTAGGAAGGACCTAGAGTGGAGGATTGTGTGCGTAACTTAAGGAGGGTTTATGGTCAATTAATACATTTATGAAAAATGTTTAATTGGTCCTTATAAAACGGATGGTATAGTCAATTAGAGTATTAATTGACATTTAAGGCCTTTTATTAAAGGTATTGATTGTTTTCGTCCGTTACTTTTACCAAACTTTATGGTTGTTTTTAATCCTCAGGTTTGTAACGTTTCACATTTAGTTCTAGGTTTTTTCTGAAGTCTATTTAAAGGCTTTTTTTGTTTAGAGTAGAGAGATATGAAAAGTGAGGCATATGCACAATACAACCTGAGGGTGTGCGATAGATCTAAAGAGTAGATCTAGGAAATTCTCAATTGAAACGGGGTTTCGGCATTGAGTGAATTAATCAAGAGGGTTGTTCTTGATTAATTGGTAAGATTAAAAACACGGGGAGAGTGTTCTTGATTCTTTTATAGCTTGAAAGGATAGCAATAAAGATTCAAGTTTGATAAATTTTTCTTTGATTTGTTATTATTCTGCATAGTACTTGTATTCTTGGTTTTGAAGATTTTATTTTAGATCTCAAAACTGAGGTAATCACGGATATTTCCCAACACATAGTAACAGCATATATGAGCCCATCCTCGGGTACATAATGCCACAGACTAGACTGACCACCTACTTATCATAAGATTCTTTCCCTATTCTTTCTTTTACTATTGAAATCATTGCTATCACATTTCTTTGTTGATAACCCCACTCAGAAATCAAGCCATAGTACTCAGTACTCATTGATCAATGTTTGGTTAAACATCAAATAGCTTCAGGTTCTTGTCAAGTCATATTCTTGAGCTCTTCAATTATTTTCAATTGTAGAAGTCTTAAAATCTAAATTTTAAAGAAGGAAAGTATACGCACCTCAAGAAACTTAAAATTAGGCTCTAGCATCAAACAGATCCCTTCCCGAGTCAACAAAGATCAGATGACAAGTGAAAACCTTTCTAGGATACGGATGGGGTACTGATAAACTAGCTGATTGAATTTACCTGCAGCACAAAAAGGTAAAAATAAAGAATAAAGGCTCATTCAAAGCAATCATCTAGTATTAGTTTAGTTGGATGCTAAAGGAGAGAAGAACAGGGTTCCCTGGACATGCATGAATTATAGTACAGTAAATATAGTAGGCTCATAAATTCTTTAACCAATTTGCCCTATTGGGAAATTATTTTTCTAGAGCAACAACTTTTTGACAAGGGCAACTCTGGCCAAGAAAATGGTGATATGGATGTCAAATTGTTTGTTCAACATATAGCTGAAACTTTGTTTGCTTCATTATAGATCAGAAAGACACCAAAACGTAAATCTTGGAATTTTTTCATTATGGACGATTCTGAATAAGTGTTGCACTCTCATAGAAAGTTATGCAGGTGTTTGATGCATCCACTAAGGAAAAAAAACTAATATAGTGGTGTACGCATAGAGGCAGTTGAAGAGGTAGATGGAAGACATGATAAGTGCTGCTCAAGCTTACCCCACAGTCCCAGACTAAAAATGCTCCAATGGACCATCAACTCTTTGCCTAACTCATTAGAACTGGTTGTCTGACAGGACACTACTTGAACAACAAACAAGGCCTAGTTCTCCACCTATAACTCCAAAGACCACCATTTTCTCATGCAACATCATCCATAAGTCTGACTCCACTTTTAAAAAGAGTTTATTTACACAGTTTGTCATTATGACAACTAAATAAACACTGAATAAACTTGCAGAAATTATATTTTGGGTTACTTGTTTTATAAAAATTTAAGTTTGTTACAACTTTATACTAAATTAGATTAATTGGGCTTTAGAATGAACACTAAAATGCTACATATTTATGCAGCATATCATTATTATGGAAATAAATATGAAACTTTTATTATGAAATCTCTCTTGTCAATGGTACAGAAAATAGTCTTATCTCTTTTTCATAATGTAGAATGTAAACTCTTGTCATTAATATATAAAGAATATTAATTTAAAAGGTTGGTATCTTGACAAACTACTATAATATCAGTATATTACTTATCCTAATTGTGTCTGCTTAACTACAAAATATCAAGCCAGTATTTAACATCAATGGTATACCATCTATGATATTGGTATTTTTGATAAGCAACAATTAAATGCATAGCATCTTTGATAACCCACAATTATTCTCAATGCAAGTACACTCCTATCATACAGCTAGAGTGACTTGAACAATTTTGACAAGAATGACCAACTCAACTGGAGCAACATATGCCAAATGGGAAAACATGACTCAATCCCACCAATCCACAAACAACAATCAAATAAGAAAACCTGACTGGTGGGAAAATTGGTTGTCCAACAGGATACCCCAGGCTAGGCTAAAGTTCCCAATTTTACACAACCATGGCTAAAAATTACCAGGGCTAAAATGCAAATAGAATTTAATGCTTTTATTCCTTCTAATAACTCTATTGATCACAAAGGTAAAATTACCAGACTAATTTTGTTTCTACTCCTATATTTAATATACAACTGTGAATCTGCATAGCTAGAGCCAACATAAACTGCATAGCTTAGTTTTAAGTCCAATAACCCTACAAGCAGATCACCTATGCTAACCAGTTATTTTCTATAGTTAATTGATCCTAAAGAAACTTGCATCTTATTTTCTATAGTCGATTGATCAATGATTGGAAGCTGCAAGTGCTGCAAAAATTATGGCTCCACCAATTTCTTACTAAATTTATCATATTAGTTGCAGCACCTACAATCTTCTTTGATAATAGCATATCAATGGAAGCAATGACTAATGAAAACATAAAGGCCAAGCACTCTCTTTACTCCATTCAAATATTTAGTGTATTAAATTTGAAAAAGACAAAAAATGCATACCTTCATGGGTAATTCAACTAGTTATGAAGATTTCCTAAAATTTAAATGGTATACCTGATATCATCTTGAAGGAAAACATCCTAACACAAATTCAGCCTTCTCCACCTGTAGGGTCTTGTCAATAAAAGCATTAGTTTGCTATATGTTGATACATTTACACAAGTCTTAATTAAACATACCTGTGTGTTGCTTGTTCTTCTCATCCACTCATTAACTCTTTCCATAAAAGCTGCTTGAACTTGTTTCATAGAAGCCATTTCTTCTCTAGTGATGGCCATCTCTTCTTCAGTTTTTTGCAACTTTTCTTTGGTTTTCTGCAACTTCTCTTCAGTTTTCTGCAGCTTTTCAGTAGTAACAGCTAATTTCTTACTTACCCTTTCAACTTCTTCATTGGATTTTCCTACATATTGATTACACATATCTAACTTTGACTGGGTAGCCCCATGCTCATAGCCAAATGCCCTACCGCTTTGATTTTTTCCATATAGGGCTAGGATGGCTTCCTTTTCTACATCAATTGTAGAACCCGAAAATTTAGAACTACTGGTTTTATCATTGACAAAAGCAATGGCATCATCCTATATTAAAATAGAAAAAATAAGATACATATAATCAAAATCAAATAGATCAAAAAAATTAGGATACCAGTGAGTAAATGTGTGAATAGATCAGTACTTCATACCACAAACTCTTTCGATGTTGAATTCATCGAGTAACTCCCATCACGTCTTTTGTGATTTTGTATAAACATTTCCAGGTCACCAGGCTCTCTTCCTTCCAATCTCTTCTAAAGTATCAAATAAAAATAAATCAAACAATAAGTTTAAAACACACTTTTGTAGATTATATTTTGGTTTGTCATGAATTACTCACAAATTCATCTCTAGCAATAGCAAATTTTTTTGTTCCACGAGTATGAAAATGAGATGCTTCTTTTCTCACAGTTTCTCCTTGCTTAGCAGCACTCTAGATCAAATAAATAATTAGGTGAGTTTATATTTGATTTATAGTATAACTATATACATAGTAAAATATTGTACCTTTCCTTTATCAGAGAACCAATATTCAACAAGTTTGGTCCAATGTGCCTCAGGAAGTCCTGTCTTATCCTATTTACTAATCACTTGATCTTTAGTCTCACCAGGACGACAATAAATAGCCTTCAACTCATACTTCCTTTGCCTTACCTTTACACCAATATTACTTAAGAAATATTTATCTATCACACTTCCTGAAGGAAGAAGAAACTTCCCCTGTATAATGAACAGAATAAGATTAACTGTAGATAAAAAGAAAAATATTACTCAAGAATAATAATAGAAACCAAGAAATACCCGAACTAATTTCTTCAAATCATCTTTGAATCGTTTATGGATATGACGCCAATCATGTTCTTCATAAGGACACCATTTAGGTTTTTTTGCTAATTCCCCCAACCAACGATAGAAGTAATGCCCCGACTTCCTAATTGGTTGAAACATTTCATTGACATCCATTATCATCTTCTCACCGTTCCTCATATTCCAGATATCTTTCAGCTCAATTTTTTGCTGCCTTCGCATAATCTTTCCCTCACCATCTGAATGATAAATTAGTTAAACACAGAAGTAAGAATTACATCAAAGAAATATAACACTAAATAATGTAATGAATCATCCTTAACAATAAATTTCACAAAGTCATTATCAAATATAGTTGTGCTATTTTCACTTCTACCACTACCATTTCCACTTCCACTTCGACTACCACCACCACTTATATCCGGTGTATCATGCTCATCAGGGATGTGCTCCTCATGGACATGCTCCTCATGGACATGCCCCTCTAATCCTGGAGCATTATGCAAACCACTATCAGGTGTGAATGGTAAATGTGCATTTGGAGATCCCTCACCTGATGATCTTGTATAAGCAAAAGCTCGAACAAGTGTGTTTGGTGAAATGGGTGAGCCACTATCATTTGTGCAAGGATGAGATGAAGATGCACGTGAATCAGACATTAATCTCTTTCTTGCATTCTTTGAGCGATACATGACTACAAAACATATGATTTAAACACACTAAATATAGTTAGATATATCAAACTAATATAAGTATGGGCCACATAAATACTACAATCATTAAGTATTATCAAACTAATATTATAAGTATGGTCCATAAAAATACATAGCAATTAAAACCAAATACATACACCAAAAAAGCAAAAAGAACTACTCATCCATGTCCATCCTAGATAAATATGTTAATAGAAGTAGAAGGAATAGATTCAGGATAAAGAAGATTAAAATCATCATCGTTTTCAATGGCATCATCTTCTCCTTCTACACGTGCTCCTAACTGATAGTTGTCTCTTGGCTTTACTTCAATAATGTGAAACCAATATTCTTGCTTTCCATCTTTGAAGTAAAACACTTGGGTTGCTTGAGATGCAAGAATGAATGGATCATCTTTCAATGTTCTGCCCGTATGAATCAAATGGTTGAAATTTACCAATGTAAAGCCATTGTTATCTTGCTTCAAGCCTCTACTTGAATTAATATTTACCCAATCACAACAAAATAATACAACTTGGCAACTCCCATAGTAATCCAATTCATAAATGCCTCTAATCCTTCCATAGTATTTTATTCCATAAGGATTATCAAGCTCTTGTAAATCAAGTTGTTTGCTACATAAGGATTTGAAGAAAAAAGACAAGTCTGAGATCAGTCCAACAACTTCGATACTCATAGATGCTCTTAATGCAATTGGAAGAAAATCTTGCATTAAGATATGACTGTCATGGCTTTTAAGGTTGAACAACCTTTTGTCTTTCAAACTAACACATGTTGTGATGTTAGATGCATATCCATCAGGAACTTTAATATTCTGCAAAATTGACAAGAAACGAACCTTATCACTGGCATTCATGGTATAAGAAGCATTAGGTAAAACATACTTGTTGTTGGGAAGTTCGATCGGATGTAAATTTTGTTGTGTCTCAATATCCTTAAGATCCATGCGTGCTTCATAATTGTCTTCTGATTTCCTGTCAATACCGAGAATTTTTCCTAACAAATTATCACATATGTTTTTCTCTATGTGCATGACATCCAAATTGTGATGGATGAGGTGATGTTGCCAATATGGAAGATAAAAAAATACTTCTTTTCTTCCAATTATGTGGCACAGGGCTATCATAAAAAACTTCCTCCTCCTCCTCCTCCTCATCTATGTCCTCATTAATCTCTAAGACTGGTGGATGCCTAACAGTAGATTAAGCATATCTTGTACATCAATCTGATGACTTGCCATAAACATGATTGATAACATCCATTTGCTTACAAATAGGAACTCCTGAAGGTGTAGGTGGAGCCCTATCAACCTCTATTGTTCCATCAAATTCTGAAGGTTGAAACCGAAATAAGTGATCATCCGGTAACCATCGCCGATGCCTCATATATCAAAAATTTCTACCAAATTTTAGCCATCTTGAAGAAGTAGCACTTCCACAACATGGGTAAGCAAGTGCGCCCTTTGTACTCCACCCTGATAAATTTGCATAAGCTGGAAAATCATTTATAGTCCATATGAGAGCAGCTTGTAATTGGAAGTTTTGCTTCGAAGCTGTATCAAATGCATTGACACCCTCCCACAATTGCCTTAACTCATGTATGAGAGGTTGCAAATACACATCAATGTCATTACCTGGTCCCTTTTGCCCTAGTATAATCATCGACAAAATAAATGATAATTGTTTCATACACATCCATGGCGGGAGATTATAAGGAACTAGAATAACAGGCCAAGTGCTATGATTGGTGCTCAATGTTTGAAATGGATTAAAACCATCACTAGTAAGTCCAAGACGAATATTGCGAGGATCGAGAGCAAAATTAGGATAACGAGCATCAATATCTTTCCATGCTAAACCATCAGCCAGATGTCTTAATTTCCCATCTTTCACACGATCTCTATCATGCCATCTCATATCTGTGGCCATCTTTGATGACGTGTATATTCTTTTTAGCCTTGGAATCAATGGGAAGTACCATAGAACTTTCCTTGGTTTTTTCCTTCTATTAAGATCTCGCTCACCCTCATCATTGCAATCCATGTCAATCGGATTCTCCCAACATGAAGTCTTACACACCAAACAATTGTTCAACATTGTCCTATCATTTCTTCCATCATTCCAATATAGCATGCAATCATTTGGACATGCATAAATCTTTTCATATCTAAGACCCAATACATTTATCAACTTTTTTGCTTCATACCAAGAAGATGGAAATGGACACAACATAGGAAATACATTGGACATCAGTTCAAGCAGCATAGTAAAAGACTTCGAAGACCAACCGTTCATGCTTTTCAAATGGCACAAGTGCAAAATGAATGATAGTTTTGAATAATTATTGCACCCAGGATATAATTCTTCCTCACACTGCTTTAGCAACCTATGATAGCGAACTTCTTCATCACTAGGAGTATTCATAGGTTGGTTTTCTGGTAAATTATCACAACCATGGGAATAATCATCAAATCTTGGTTGAAGTGGACTTGAAGATTCAATGGGATGATTTTCAATTCCTTGATCTAATACTCCAAATGCATCTCTCACAAGTGCAGGAATTTCATCTCTATCCTCAACGTTTGGCCTAATGTCATCCATACTAGTAGACACATCATTAGCCGGTTCCCATATTGGTTCTCCATGAAGAACCCAATTGGTGTAATTTTTTTGAAATCCATTTTTCATAATATGACTGGTGATCACATCAACCGGATAATGATATCTATTATAACACTTTCGACATGGGCACCATATTTTTCCATTTATAGCCGCCTTAGAAGTTGCAAGCTTTAAAAAACTATCAAATCCTGCTAGAAACTTGGTACTATTCCTGTTTGAATCTATCCAACTTTTGTCCATGATAAAATATATTCCCAATTTACCTTAACATTTCAAATGTATTAATGAATCAATAAAAATAATTACTTTCTTTGTATAAATTAAAACTTCTTAGCTCTAGAATAACTAATACCATCCAGCATTCATAATCATGTCATATAAATTTCATAACTATGTTTGAGAATAATATAATTATAAAACACAATAATAATATAATTATAAACTAAGATATTTCTTAATTTGGCCATTGTATTCATTGACAGGATGAATTTCAAGAAATATATGAACTAAGTAACTAATGTAGATGATTGTTCACATTCTAGCCAAAAATTACATATGCTCATTATTTGTAGATGCTTATTCTAATTGACGGATTAAATTTCTAGGAAGTATTAGTCCAATATATAGATTTCAAAGTCAATTTCTTAACATATATATATATATATATATAAATGCTACTCAAATTGAGAGTGTAGAGAAGAAGATTTATACCTCAACAGTAGAAAATTATGTAGAGTCAATATAATTTTTAGATAATGCTAGAGACCAATGGTTCCCCAATCCTAGTGTTAAATAATAAATATTGTGGTTCTGCATTCCTCTTTTTTTAATTCCTTATACTGGCATATCATACCACATTAATGGCCATATTCATCTCTTACTTCTAAATTCGTTGCAATTAACAGTAGCAACAAAACCAACTAATAATGGTGCAAGCAACATATACATGAGCTAATGCTGTAACTAAAAAACCAACCAATGTAACTACAAATTAGGGAGAAGCTAATGTTGTAACTTATAATTAGGGCTTCTAATTTACCTGTAACCCAATTACACGAGCAGCCGAGCGGCGATGGGAGAAGGAAGCAAGCCAAGGATGGGACAGGCAAGGCTGAAGCAGGGCGGCGATGGGAGAAGGAATGCTTAAACAGGGTGCACGTTTTACTAATTCGAGAAGGGAAGAAGGCAAACGGGAAGGGGGAGAAGGGAGCAAGACGCGCGTAAATCAGACATTAACCGGCAACAATGGGGAGGGAAGAAAGCACGGGAGGGAGAGGGTGCAGCTGAAATTTTCGAGTGGGTGGGTGGGTTTTGTTTTGGGGTCAAAATTACCGACGGTTTAAAACCGTCGCTAATGTTAATGTTTTTTTTTTCCGTCAACGACGGTATAGTAAATCGTCGCTAATTAAACGTCCTTATATACCGTTTTTACTGTAGTGTAATCAAAAGGCCTTTTGCCAGGAATTTTTTTTATGTTATATATTATAATATTATTTCTATATAAAAAAATAAATTATTTTATACCCAAATTTTTATATAAAAAATTACTTTAAATTTTATTTTTTACTTTTATACTCACCTTTTTTTCTTTCATTATCTGTACATTAAATAATTTGTTATACTCTAATAAAAGGTGCAAGTAAAATTTCAAAACTATTAATTCCTAAAAAATGTATAGATTATTAGAATAACTTTTTTATACAAATATGATATTATTTAAAATTGTCAAAGTAAACTGGCTAAACTCATAATTTTCAAAAAAAAAATTCTCCTTTTTAACCGAATACACCGGTGGAGGAGGTAGATAAAAAAAATGGAAACGATTCCAGGTCGGACGGATATATAGAATCAAAATAAATATAGGGTACTTGATTTAATTAAAAATAAATTAATGCTATTAATTGTTATCTACTGGTTAGGAAACGACCATGTTCTTTCTGAGAAGAGTAATAAGCCTCTAATCAATATTAATGTAGCTAAAACGACAACGACGACGACGATATGAAATTTAATTTGTTTCCTTGGTTAACTAATGCTGAAGCCGCTTCCACAACGGAGCTTATTTGCTCCGCTGACAGACTAAGAAGCACTAGTGGCAGCCGTGATTACCACCGCCGCCGCTGTTACAAAAAATTAAAATGAAAAAATAAACACAACCCAACGTACTATAATTATAAGGAAAACCTCCGTCGTTTATAATTATAAACAACAAGAACAGGCACTTTCTACGGTCGCAGCTGAGCAGTCTCGATTTGCCAAACCAGGCCGCCCAGATAAATGTTCTGGAAACTTTTTATTAGGGAGGAAGGATTTAATAAGTACACCATAAATTTTAAATCTATTTTATGATTTCACGTTAAATTTATAGGATATGATATCTCATATTTTTAATACTAGAATTTTTATGAAATATTACTTTTATAAGATATTAATCAACTTTATAAAAATATTTTAGCTCATATGATATTACCATTTAACATAATATAGTTTTTTATGGTGCTCGTAAATTATTGCATTTTGCATAATGTAACTGCCATCCTCCGGTATCTTATATTGCTTGGCTCATTATATCTATTAATCAATTATCATCCCTTTAATCTGATGATCATATTTTGCATAATGTAACAGCGAAGAAGAAGAATCGAGAGAGAGAGAGAGAGAGAGAGCACAAACAGAGAGAAAAGAATCGTATATCCGTTACTTCCCAGAATATATGAATAGTATCATTTTCCTTACATGGCCAACACATATATTACTTGCACAGCTAATGTCGATTGGGCTTCGTGATAATATTGATTGGGCTCCATAATTTCCAGACCCAATTACCTTCCTAACGACCCATATCTACTTAACAACAATTGTGGTGGTGCTGGGTGATTTATCTAGCCCACTTATAATTAGTTATAATTGAATCAAAAATTAAAGAATACAATGATCCTATTTTTTATAAGTTAATTTACATAGCTAATTGTAGAAATTCAGAGTTGCATAGGCAACAATCCTACTAACCTAATTATGGGTCAGATAGCTACCTATGTGGCCTACTTAATTCTACTAGCTTCAATTCCAACAATTGCATTATATAGGAATACAATATTTTTTTCTAACTGTGTCAACACAATCAGACTTAATTTATCCAACAATTATCAATACAAAATAATCAATCACAGCAACCAACAGCAAAAATAATCAATCACAGCAATTAGCAGCATCTAGCAACCAACAACATCCAGCAATCTAATCCAACACACTGCATCCCATCACTTCTCCTAATTAATCACAGAGTAATAAAAATAGTTATATATACAATTTATATTATAACTATCAATAAAAATATTAAAATTAAAATTATATTACAATTTAAGTGTGTGGAAAACGTTTAGTGGTTACGCGTACGGCTGCCACAGAGTCTTCGTTTCCCATAGCCAAGATTAGAGTTTCCACATTTTTCAACGCTTCAGCGAAGGAGAGAATGAAGAGATTTGGCTAAGGATTCAGTGAAGGGAGGGAGGGAGGGAGGGAGGGAGGGAGGGAGAGAGAGAGAGAGAGAGAGAGAGAGAGAGAGAGAGAGAGAGAGAGAGAGAGAGAGAGAGAGAGAGAGAGAGAGAGAGAGAGAGAGAGAGAGAGAGAGAGAGAGAGAGAGAGCAAAAGAATCGTATATCGGTCACTTTCGGGGCTTGTTTGGTATGGGGTTAATAGGGGTGGAAAAATTTCTCCTCTATTTTACATCTTTTATATTAAGTATTTAATAATAATAAATATATTTTAATAAAATACCTATTTTAGCTTAAATTAAGATCTAAAATGGGTATTTATTAGAATAAAAATATTTAATTTTAAATAGATTATATAAGATATATAAAATATGGGGGTAATTTTTCCACCCTTATTACCCCCCATACCAAACAAGCACTCAAGAATAAATAAATAGTATCATTTTCCTTACATGGCCAACACATATATTACTTACACAACTAATGTCGATTAGGCTCCGTAATTTCCAAACCCAATTACCTTCCTAACGACCCCTATCTACTTAACAACAACTGTGGTGATGCAGGGTAATTTATCCAGCCCACTTATAATTAGATATAATTAAACCAAAAATAAAAGAATATAATGATCCTATTTCCCATAAGCTAATTTACATAGTTAATTGTAGAAATTCAGGATTACATTGGCAACAATCCTACTAACCTAATTATGGGCCGGGTAGCTACCTATGTGGCCTGCTTAATTCTACTAGCTTCAATTCTGACAATTATATTATATAAAAATACAATATTTTTTTTTCTAATTATGTCAACACAATCAGACTCAATTTATCCAGCAATTATCAATACAAAATAATCAATTACAACAACAAACAACAAAAATAATCAATTACAGCAATTAGCAGCATCCAACAATCCAATCCAGCACACTGTATCCCATCACTTCTCCTAATTAATCATAGAGTAATAAAAATAGTTATACATACAATTTATATTATAACTATCAATAAAAATATTAAAATTAAAATTAAAATCATATAGATACACGTCACTTTAAGTGCGTGGAAAACGGTTAGTGGTCACGCGTACGGCTGCCACAGAGTCTTCGTTTCCCATAGCCAAGATTAGAGTTTCCACATTTTTCAACGCTTCCCCGCTGGGCCGAAAAAAGTTTGGGCTCACCGCTTTATTGATTGCTACGACTGAGGTATTATCTTCCACGAGTAACGAACAAACTCTTCGCTTGTTTCATCTGCTCGCATAATATGAATTCATAGTATGAATCAGTGGCGGAGCCAGGGCATTTCAATGGTGTCCTGGGACACCATTGAAATCTAATATAATAAAAAACAAATGTACTTTTACAGCATCAATTTGTCTCAGCCTAATGGTTAGTGCGCCTATTAATTTTTGGTAAAAGTGTTGGGTTCAATATCTCAGCATTACAGTAATGAACCTTTTTTCTCTTTACTTTTCTTTACTTTTTTCAATTTATTAGTTATTTTTTGTACTTAATACATCTACATTTTTTTTCCTTTGGCTTTATTTTTTTTGTATGATAATAAATTTATATTTGCTATATTTAGGTATTTGTTCTATAATTTTTTTAATAGGTTTTTTACACTTATTTCTTAAATATTTTTAAAGGTTTATAATTATTATTATTTTATGAACATTTAAAATAAAGTTCTATCAAAATAAATATTTATTTAAGTACCTAAAAATATATTTTATTTTAATATTTACTCTAATATATTATTTACCAAACTAATATAGTAATGACACCATAGATTTAAAATTCTGGCTCCGCCACTGGTATGAATCACGACCGAGGGAAAACAGAAGTCGACACCTCTTGCTGATCTTCTTTCACTAACCGGCATGATGGAACCTATTAACTTTATCAATACGAATCATAACTTTGCCGTAGATAAAGTAGACAACTACTCATTGCTTTTTATTTCATAATTGCATCGGTCGCATCGCACGATAGATAAAGTAGACGACTAGCCATTAGTCATAGACCTTCACTTAGAGAATTATTAATTGAAAGCATACACATTGGTTCTCAACGGCACACGTCATATGTACGTGATTGATTTGTAACGTTTAATGGGTTAGGATTTATGTCGACATTCACCTATCCATACGCCATAACATTGATTCAATCTAACTTTGGCATATTAAGTTTCTAATCTGTTGATCCTAGTTTTACATGACATAAGTATCCATGTCAATGCATGTAAGTTTACTGATGCATTATACTTCCGAACATCTTAAGCCGCGCTTATGAAGTTTGGGAGTTTTAAATTGGTTATTTATTGAATTAGTATTACTATTTAAATATATTGGCAAAAATTATATTTAATCTACACCATAACATAATGGGTTAAGTTTGCTACATAATTTTTCTTTTTATCAGACTAATGGGTACATAATGTGCAGGTTTATTTAATTAAGATATCTATTAATATTGATAGTTATTTGCTATTAAAGTATAGGACCTTTATCTAGTAACACTACAGAAAAGGTGGTCAATACCGACAATTTATATCGTCGGTATTAAAAACTTATTTATTGGTAATACATATTACAAATGATCATTCATCAGTATTAAATCATCGGTATAAGTGCGCCTGCAATAAACTTATTACCGATGATACCATTATCATCAGTATTAAGGTGTAATACCACTAATTTATTCGCGGGAGTTAGACATAATACCGATGACCAAATATAACAGGAAAGTTTGTTTTGCCTTTAATATCAAATATACTAAATTTAAATTTGAAAAAAAATAGAATTATCTAAGCCTTATTACCATAAATTTTTCTTAATATCGAAGATATTTCTTCTTTAATACCGACAATAATAAATTTTTTTATTTGAGCTATATTTACTATTAAAATACTCATGACAGATAATTTATCTTATATAAACATAATTACAATAATATTTACTAAATAATGGATTTTAAAGACAAGCATTATTATATCAACATATTTTACAAAACATACATATTATTATTACATTGGGTGTGTCAATAACATCATAAATCTTAAAAATCATCTTCATCTTCATCTTCATCCTTATTGGATGGCTCTGGAGGTGGATAACCTTGAGCCCATATAGCCATAAAAACTCTCATTTGTCTAAATTCTTCCTTTTGATGCTTAAATGCTGCTTTTTAGTAGACTATTATCTCACTCATTTATTTTTGATTTTGTTCTATTTGATATTTCCGTTGTTGTTCTTGAACAAAATTAGCATGCATCTAACTCGTGTGAGAAGCAGCACGACTTGAGCCTTCCCCTGCAAATCTTTATCCTACACTTTTTCTATGCCCTAGAAGACTATCGAAGACGTCCTTGAATATTGGTTCTTTATCAATTTTAGGAGTTGTAGGATCATCAGAGCTAAAAGAAGCCATATGCAGCAAGGTTTCCTCTTGTCTTCGTAACATGTTCTTCTACACATATAAGTAAAAGTTAGACATATTATAAGAAATGTTAATAATATATGTTATAATTAATTACATATAACTAACTTATAAAATTCTCTTTACTTTGGGGAGTGACCCATTTGTTATTCTTGAAATTTATTTCTCTGTAGGTCTCCACGGCATGTAACAAATTATTTGTCTCTAGATTAGCCTGTACATAAAAGAAAAGTTAATATGTTACACAAAATTACATGATAAAAAAAATAAAGAATAAAAAAACAAAAAATACTTTATTGTAGCAAATTGTGACAATGATTGCGTACCAAGACAAGATGGAGTGGTTTATTTTGCCGTATTAGTAGCATTTTTTTTCCTGCCAAAGCCTTCATGAACAAAATAATTATTTGGTCATGTTCTTTATAGGTAATTTTATTCAATTTGTATTCCAAAATTTAAGATTACCTTTACATCCTCTGAAGTCCATAGATCAATAAACCTTTGCCACACATTTTTATCAAAAACAGAAGGCCTATAATTGTTGTCTTTCTCTCAATCTTTCTTATGATTGCATTTTCAATCTTCATATCAATCAGCCACCATTTGATCAATACCTAATTCAATTCTAGGCCATGAAGGATTTTTCCTCTATGGAGCTAAATCAAAATAATTCTACATATATATAAAACCATAAGTTAGAAATTATATAATTTTTATTTTATAATTTAATTAAAAAAATAAAATTTACCTCAAATTCTGGGAGGATCTTCACCTTATCCTCTAAAGGGACACGTGATCACCTCTTATAACACGGCGGTATCTTTATCCCAATTTTATTCCCGAAACATTTGATAAACCATTTACTATGTGGACCGATCACATTTAAAGTGTTTGCTTGAAAATCAAAGTCCACCTCAAACTTTTTTTGACCTCTTCTCTCAAATGCCTCCAATATCATCCTATCCCTATTTCTTTCTCTGGGCCTCCTCCTATGGCATGAAACATGCATATATAATATTATCATTGAAATAATAAAATTCTTAAAGTAATAGTGATGAAATCAAATGTAATGGACCAAATTTTATACCTTCTAATTTCCGAAACCCAGAGCGTACGAGGACACTATAGATCACATCCATCTCCATCACCACCATGACCTCTGGCGACAACATCTACCATATAGAAACTTTATATTATGTTGATATATAGAAAAAATACATTATAATGATACACATAAATAAACAAAGTGCATAAAGATGATACACCTACATAGAAAAAATTCATATTCAAAAGTCTTATCAATCATATTTTTATTATAATTATGATATTCTATATAGCGATTCCTACTAATATTAGAAGTTTCCAATAAAGTAAATGAACTATTATCATTAACTAAATTTCTTATTGCTCTGTATAATATAGTTTTTTTGTCAATGTAAGATCAATTAATTTTTGATTTAATTCAACAAGATAAAATATACAGTGCTAGACTACAAGTTTATATAAATGATAATTCTTTGTATTGTTATGCATATTTCCTCCTATCATTCATGGTTATGATAGGTAAAAACCAACGCTGTCATTTGCTTTAAATTTATCCTAAAAATTGTATCTCTCCTTAGGTTATTATGTATGAGTGCTCGTCTAGCCTATATTATTCAAACTCATGAAATATTTCTACGTAAAACTGATATTCCTCCTATAATATTCATTTCACTCTTTTCTACAAACTAACTATAATGAGCTGCAATAATCTCATTACCCTAACCTCGAGATGCTATTTTTCTCATGTAATTTTGCTTATGATAATCCAAAGATATTATATGCATTGATTGGTATCATAATTAAAATATTCATAATATCATAGTGTATCACCATTTAGGAGAGTGGTATCATAATTAAAATATTCATCCTACCATTCTACCTTTTCTATTCTAATATTTATAATTAAAATAGTGACGATTAACCATTAGTATTAAGCATTTTCCTACCTTTTTCTAATAAAAAGTTGACATCGCCCAATCTAATAGAGATGATTAATTGTTGATATTAAGGTTTAACACCTATGATAAAGTATCATCGGTATTAATATCGTCGGTGTTAGGCCTCTTTCTTGTAGTGTAAGCATTTGTTGATCGGATTTTACTCTAGGTTTTCTAACTACTCATAGATAAATTACCAACTATATGTTAATATACATGGCATTTTTTTTATATGATTTAAGGTGTTTTAAAATGTATATAAATGGTGACCCTTATTTTATAAAACATTTACATTTTGTTCACAAGGCTCTAAATTTTATTTAAAATTATGAATTTTGAAAAAATAAGTTTATCATTACATGTTTTATAAATTTCTTTGGATTTTATTTGGAGTGGTGTATCATGGTCACATGACTTTATGGATTATTGGTGATCCCATACAATTTGTGGTACATGTTGTATTATGATATTATTATTATTATTACACATATATGATCTTTGTTCCTAATTGGTATTGAATTATGGTGATGGTTGGAGCTCTATATATTAGGCAAGTACTTAAATTGAGATTTTTTTGTGGGGTATTTATGTGGTTATTGATCAAAGAGGATTTATAAATGGTGAACTAATATTTCTCTTAACATTTGACTCATATGTTATTGTGTTTGATGTACTATAGTGATGTTATAAATTATGATCTTTTCCTTCTAAATCATGGGTTACTTAGCTATTCCCCTATCTAACTTGTTATTGTTTGAAATGGTGATGCAATGATTTATGATGTAGATGGAAAGAAAATAGTCTTGTGTAGGTAGATTGTGACCATGCCTGTTGATGGATGGACACATGCTTGAGGGAAAAATCGAGAGAATAGTTTGGCTTTTGGAGTTTTATCTTTTGATAGTGTTTTGATTTCAATGGGTTTTAAATGTACTAGAGATATTTAATTCATTGATATGTCGTTAACCACTTTTGACGTTAATATTTGACTTTATTATGGTGTCCTATTAAATTAAGAATGTTGTGGAATTTTATTTTGGTTTTAAATTTAAAGTTTTAGTCCTAGCATCTAGTGTAAGCAGAACAATGGTGTCTACTAGCACTAGATGTGGTGGTAACACCTTAATACATATTATAAACATTAAATATAAGAATTCAATTATATAATTTTTACTACAGATCTTTTGAAATGAACTTTCTGTTATTGACGAAATTGATTGCACTAAATATTTAATTTGTGATC
Organism: Tamarix austromongolica; assembly: GCA_039764185.1. Classification (NCBI taxonomy): domain Eukaryota; kingdom Viridiplantae; phylum Streptophyta; class Magnoliopsida; order Caryophyllales; family Tamaricaceae; genus Tamarix; species Tamarix austromongolica. Next base: position 11,377,388 of record CM077819.1, read on the forward strand.
TTCAAAGTGAAATTGTGTTGTCCACTCCCTCTTTCCTCAAACCTGATGGTGCATATTTATTACAAGGAATGAGAATAACGGCCTCCCTTAAATTTAGTCTTCTTCAATTTCACACATGAATTACAAAGAAAATTTAAGAAGAGGCCACTTCCTTTTCTCTCTAATGGATTTAAGCTACTTTTTTTTTCTATAGAAAAATAAAAGAAAAAAAAAAGAATATGCACCATCCCCTTACGTACATTAAAAGTGGCTTGGAAAGGGTGTGAAACTGGTTATTATAACCAACTTTTCATTTTCCTCCTAATTTCAACATTCAAAATATAAGATAATAAATTAATGCATTAAATTATTATCTCCTTTATTCTTTTATCATATGACATACACATGTTTTCATCCATACTTACTTAATTCTAATTCCACCATCAAGAATTAGATAGTGAGATATAAGGTTGGGCTTAAATACTAACATATTTCCATGCAATATCAACTTTATAACCAAACTTTACATCTACTTTAATATGGACCACACCAAGGGTTAATATATACATAAAAATATAAAATAATTTATTTATAAAATAATGACAATAATTTTATAAAACAAAAATATATATTAACAAATAAACCAGGTCCCTTGCATATAAGATAACTGAGTTACATTAATAGACAACATTAAATTATGAGATGATGTTTAGGATAACATTATGAGCACTCCAACCATAATTAAATGTTTTATTAATACACTTGCTTTTTCCTTGGCTGCACCATTTTTCTTCCCACATAATTAGCATTGTTTTTTGTTTGTAAATACTAACCTATGATTGAGATTGATTATTGTGATCTAAGTGCTTCCATATTCTTCATTCTTCTACTCATGGGAAGCTATATTATGTACATATACATGAGGAAAAGAAAAATAAAAAAGCTTAAAGAGATGATCTTTATGCAAAATGGAGGTCACTTGTTACAAGAAAACTTGTATAAATTCAAAGAAGTTATCAATCCCATCAAAATATTCATGGTAGATGAGACAGAGAAGGCCACAGACAACTTTAGTGATGAGAACATTGTTGGTCATTGAGGTTTTAGTAATGTCTACAAGGGTTATTTACCTGAGTTCGGAACTCTAGTTATCATGAAACCAAAGACAATGAACCAAACTTAAATTGAGAAATTCATCAATAGGGTTGTACTTATGTCTAAGATCCTTCTTAAGCTATTGTTTGGAGATGGATGTTCCATTACTGGCATGTGAATTCATCACCATAGGGAACTCGCCTCAAAATAGCAGCAGAAGCTACTGAAGTGTTGGCTTATCTACACAATAATCATGTCCCCTTATCATTCATCGAGATATCAATCCTATCAACATACGCTTAGATGGGAACTACAATACTAAAGTGACAGACTTTGGCCTGTCATAGCTCGTTCCACAAAATAAATTACAGATTTATACAATGGTACAAGGCACAATTAGTTATTTAGATCTAGAATACCTTCACTCATTTGAACTAAGAGAGAAGAGTGATGTCCACAGTTTTGGGGTTGTTCTTATAGATCTACTTACAAGGGAGAAAGCTGTGTCTTTTGGAAGGACTGATAAGAAGAGGAGTTTGGTGAATAATTTTGAATTTTCAATGAAAGATAACAATGTATTTGGAATGATAGACTAAGATATTGTGAGTGAAGAAAATGTTAGGGAAATTCTAGAAGTTGGAGATGTAGCAAATATGTGCCTGAGAGTTAAAGTGGAAGAGAGGCTTTCTATGGTTGAAGTTGCGGTACAAGTGAAAGGACTATAGGTGGAAGTCAAGCATAAGTAGAGTGTTGTTGGGGTTGTTAACCTTGAAGAAAATAATAATTTGATCCCATGGGACTTCCAGATACCCACAACCTTGAAGAAAATAATAATTTGATCCCATGAGACTTTCAAATACCCACACCGTAATATTAAATGGTAGTTCTATACCGGGATCCATCAAATTGGAGATGTATATTTTTTTCATAGTGTTTAACTAAAGGAAGATGATTGTATTCACTATTTGAAGCTGTTAGTTTGGTCACATCACATCTAAAAATTTCATAAATCAAATTGGTTTGATTTGTATTATAATTGAAATAATTACTATTTGATTTAGGCTACTTGGAATGGAAAAAATTTTTCACTTGCAACTAATATTGTCGGACATTTTCATGCAAATAGAAAATACTATTAAGTACAAATTAGATAATATGCTATATTTATGTGAGAACAAAAGGTGCCTGATTAACTTTGAATTAATGAAAACTTCTTCATCAACCTCAATTGAACACTCTTAAAAAGATAAGCAAAGCCACGTTACAAACTTGTAGAATACATTTGATGGGGCTGTGGAAAAAGTTCTTATAGCTAGATCGATGCTCACATTCATTTATGTAATATAGTAGAGTAATTTACAAGAAAATGAAAGAGTCTAATGATATGTAAGGATTATCAATGTCCTCCAAAGGCATCGAGTCCATTTCTTTAGGAATAGGATGATTAACATTTAAGTCCACTTTACCACCTTCAACTTCATGAGTACCAAAACTCTAAGCTGGAGGGAAGAACCGACACTCATTGTAATGTTCATCTCTTCTTTCTCTGTGGTATTACCATTGATCATTAATCTTCTTCTTCCAAACCCTTTTGAATCATTGGAGGCCTAACAACCAAGTGTTATTACTTTTGATAATTATTAGCAGATTTAGATGATGGCTTCACAGTACCAGAAGCAGCATTAACATAAATATTACTACTACCCTTAAAATTACCAACCACTTTCCCACTATATCTTTTGCTAGTATTGTGTCTCATCTCTAGGAGAATTGATGTGTGTTTGATGATAAGCCTCCACCACTAAACCATCTACTTGAATACAGTAATCCCTAGTTCTTAGTCAACAACTAGTGTGCTGAATTAGGTCCCTTTTATGTATCCCTTCTAAAGCTCCTTTATCACATTAGTTGACTTAGAGACAATGAGAGAGAATAACATACAATGTTAATGAGTATAACATGAACTTGACTCCATACTTGGTTCGTTACTTACTATTTTTCATTGACACTTTAATTATGGCTGTAAATTTTGCTAGTAAATTTAGTGATTTTTAAGGCATGTTGAAGATGCTTTTTAGATTATAGTTATGATGTTGTCATGTGTAGTTGCATACGTTTTGGGTTCTCTCACCTCCTGGCCTTATTGTGAAGGTTGATCAAACAACTTGTTTTGGCTTAACAATCATCATCTTTGTTGTGAAATTTTGTTGATAGTAAACTCATGTTTATATTTGGTGACATAGCTCTCCACTCGCCTTGTATGAAGAACCCTACAGGGTATGTGTTTCTACTTTCTACATATGTCCTTTCTCTATTCCCTTGGTCAATTTATACCTATTTTTAAAACTTTCTTGCATATAAGCCTTTGACTCCCTCCGGCACTTGCCCCCCTGTATTTCCCTGCTTGCCTTGTTTTATTTATTTATTTATTTTGATAGAGCCCTTGCCTCACTTCTAAACAAAAAAAAAAAAAGAATTCTAATTCCATACTCCAACAATCCAAAATATTTATATTCTCTCCTTGCCTCACTTCTATAAAAAAGGAAAAAAAGAGAGTTCTAATTCCAATACTCCAACAAAAACAACCGAACAATCCAAAATACTTATATTCTCTCTCTTTCTGTCTTTGCCCACTCACTCCACCACTCTAGTACCTTACCCTTACAAAAGCCCCTCCTTTCATTGGTAGTCAATATGCAATTAACTTCCGTGTATATTTACAATGTTATCATATTAGATCCACCTTTCTTTTTCTTTTTCTTTTTCTATTTCTTTATTTATTTACCTTTTTGTGTTTGTGGAAAAGTGATGATCATGGAATAAACGCTGAATTTGCTTGATACTAGTGATAGCTATGAAATGGTAACACATTTTTGTTTGAGAATTCGACTGCTTAGCTTATAATTTAGACTAGAGTCTATCATCTTACTCAGGCGAACAAGTCTATATTATCGTAGGACCTAGCATATATATTCACGTTGATTATTGTGATTGACTAGCATCATGTTTGGAGCTGTAGGAAATATTTATATAATTAAACTATTTTTTAAAATTTAGTTTAATTCTTTTTATTTAAAAATTTTAAGGTGGATAAATCCATTTTTTTTAAATAGTTTTAAATGAGAGGTCTTGTTCCTATAGATGATTCCGACTTTATTATTATCTACAAAATTGACAAGTATACTAATAAAAAATTGTTTTCAAACACATATTGACAACCTGTTCAGTCTTTGCGAATATTTTTCCTCATGTATGATGGTTCCCTTCGAAGTGTTGACTCTACAGGCACCTATTTCGAGGACACCGACAAATAACCTAGGCAAGGTATGCATGTTCGGTGAATTAACATGCAGAATTGAAAAAATAGAAAACAGAAATGTAAAAATTTTATTTTTTAAAAAAATTTAAGAAATTAAGAAGGAAAAAAGAAGATAAAAAGTTATCTTTTTAAAAATTTGATTAAATATACTAAAATTAAAAAAATTAAAACTATTATTTATATTAATTGATTTAAATTATTCATAAGTTGTTTTATCAAAGAACTAATCAAAAACTTCTAATATGGAACCTGACACGGAATTTTTTTTTTCCAATAATAAATATTTTTAGGATATTTCAAAGACAGATTTTCTTAATGCAGCAACTTTTGACTATGCAAAAGTTTTTGACATAATTAAATTGGGATCAGCTTCCCTTGCTCCCAAAAGACGATACCCTCGTCCTCAGGGCTCCCGCCGACTTGCCCGCCAACCATCACGAAGGAGGTAAATTACAGTGGCCCAGCAGCCGAGATTCATGACAGGTCCGCGGAGTCAGGACGTCCACAAGGAACCACCCCTACAAACAGAAAGTTAAAACTCTCACACTGCAGTTTATCCTCCGAAAGAGTCGAACCCGGATACCTTACTCTCACCTACCATGCCTCAACTACTGGGATACGTGGTCCAGGCTGGATCAGCTTCCCGACCTACTACAGATGGCGTCGGTGATATGAATCGAAATTTACTTTCTTGACAAATTCTTGGTAGACTCGCATATCCAAGTAATACGCTATTGTGACAAATCCGTTTACTTACCAGTCAACTAGTCGTGCACCCTTTAGCTACCTTACTTATACTCTCCCTCCTCCAAATAATTAAGAGGAGTCAGTTCCAGCCATCATTGTTAACGAACCAGAAAAGTAGGAAAAAAAGAAAGAAAAGAAAACAGGTTGAGGCGGCATCATGCCATCACACAGGAGCCTTAAGGCAATGCTTAAGCTCTGTTTGTCCGTATTAGTTCTTCAAACTCTGACTAGAAGAATAGGCACTGCTACAGCCGCAGCTTTACAATCTCGAATTGCAAAACCAGGGTGTCCAGATAAATGCGGAAACGTTTCTGTCCCGTACCCGTTTGGGTTGAAGGAAGGGTGCTACTTGAACAGTAGTACGAGTTTCTTCCTCAACTGTAGCCATAATGAAACCTTATTCTTCTCACCGAATTCCGCTAGCTATGGCTCCCATCAGTTCCGAGTCGCCGGAATATCCACACATGGCGATTTACTCGTCGACACACCCATATTGACTGCTTGTACCAATGAAATCATAACCAAGCCAATAATCACGTCGCCAGAATTCCCATTCTCCAGCCACAACGAATTTATAGTTGTAGGATGTGATACTTTCGGAATCATCGCTGCATCTGGTTATTCATCTGGGTGCTCCACATTTTGCACTCATGACACAGATTTCATCAGTCAAGTGTCACCATGCACGGGTACCGGATGTTGCCAGACTCCCAATATCACTGGTGAAAGTGCAATGTGGAATTATACAATTCAACTTCGAAGAGTTACGAACCACACCGAAATGGGCGGGAAAGAGTACCCGTGTAGCTCTGCTTTCTTAGCTTATTCTTACAACATCATTCAGGAATCAGAGCTTAATACTATTGGAAACAGAGACGATATTACAGCCGTAATTAATTGGGCGGTCGGTAATGAGAGTTGCAGTGAAGCAATATCGAAGGATAGTTATGCCTGTAAAGCAAATTATAGTTATTGCCTAGACACCCAAAATCCTACCGGCTATCTCTGCATTTGCAATGAAGATTTATACTACAGCTACAACCCATACGTTGAGGATGGCTGTCCAGGTACAAATAATAATATATATTGCCATGCTTATAAATTATAAATTGAATTCGGTTGTGTGCGCGTGCGCAATTAACTATTATGTCTCCTCATTTAATTTTCTTCTTTCGTTCTACCAGGTCCTCAGGATTCCGATAGCGTAAGGCAAGGTAAGTCGTACCATGTTCCCTACCTAAGATATCGTTATTTACTTATATTTCATCACGTTAAAATTATATCCGTAGATCTACAAAATACTTTGACCGACAAAAGAAATTAGTTCAAATTACACTTGACTAAATAAATTTGATTATCCTAATTATCTTATTAAAATTTAATTTTAAATCAAACTTAATTAAAACTTACTAAATTGAACAAGACAACCTATCCTTCCGTTTACTTTTCTTCCGTTCTTTCTATTGCCTTGCCTTGAGTAGTTATTCGTTAGTGTTCATTTGGTAGGAGTAATAGGAGCGTAAAATTATCATCATATTTTATATATCCTGTATATTACGTCTCCTCATGTTAATTTTCTTCTTTCGTTCTACCAGGTCCTCGGGATCATGAGGGTTTAGGGGCAGGTAAGTCGTACCATGTTTCCTACCTAAGATATCGTTGTTTACTTATGTTTCATGACGTTAAAATTATATTCGTGGATCTACAAAATAATTTGACCAACAAAAGAAATATGTTCAAATTACACTTGACTAAATAAGTTCGATTATCCTAATTATCTAATTAAAATTTAATTTTAAATCAAACTTAATTAAAACTTACTAAATTTAATAAGACAACCTATCCTTCCGTTTACTTTTCTTCCGTTCTTTCTGCTACCTTGCCTCTAGTAGTTATTCGTTAGTGCTCATTTGGTAAGAGTAATGGGGAAGTAAAATTATTATCGTATTTTATATATCTTGTGTATCATGTCTCCTCATGTTAATTTTCTTCTTTCGTTCTACCAGGTATTCGGGATTTTATAAACAACTTTATCGATTATTATTTAATGATGAGTAAGTCGTATCATGTTTTCTGCCTAAAACATTATTGTTTACTTATGTTTCAGCAAGTTAAAAATATATTCGTAGATCTACAAAATACTTGACCAACAAAAGAAATAAGTTCGAATTACACCTGAGTTGCGGCCTTTATAATGTTGAGCTAAAATCTAAGCGAAGTGGATTCTGGTGGGATAGAAATGAAGGGTCCATTTTCTTGGTTTGTTTTTTTTTTTTTAGTCCTATTTCATTTTATTATGCCTTATACGATCCAATGTCATTTGATTAGTCTTAATCCTATCGTATTAGAATTATAATTAAAAATATAAATTAGTATACCTATTATAATAGCAACACTATTAATTTAATAATAACACTTATAATAATAATATTATTAATTATAGTAATAGTAATTAAAATAGCTATCATAAATATACATTTAATTATTACTATTATTTTTAGTTCAATACTATAAATATTTATATTTATATTTATATTGAATAATAATAATAATAATATTTTATTATAAAAATAGTATTATAATAATAAAATTTATAAAAAATAATATTAATATTATAATATTATTTTATGAATAATAATATTATTAAAATTAATAACTATAAAAGATAATATTATTGTTATTATTATAAATATTAATAATAATTAATATTATTTGATCTAATCATATCAATTTGGTGCTAATATCATCATTATCTTATCTTGTCTCAAAATAATGTGACAAAAATAAGGTTGAAGGACTTGGAAGGTTTTGACTATATAAATCCAAAAATGAGTACACTTATGTTGTTGTGTGATGAAATTAGGTATTCTTGACGGTGAAGGATATAAAATAGAGAGATAGATGAGTTACTTTTGTACCAACTATTAAGTGAGGTGTAAAAGCTCATGAGATAGAGATGGACAACAGTGACAAGGTGAATTAGCTACTGTAATCATTATGCAACACACACAACTAGTAGTATGATTAAATGATTAAGGATGTCAAAGTAAGTCAATTATAGATTTAGAGGCTAATTTGACTAAAAATAAATCTATAGGGGCTTAATTGGATTTTGTTTTTCTTTAGGAACCAAAATAAGGAAAGTTATATCATAGAATGACCAAAAAAATATGTAATTATTTTTTCTATGGTTAATAAATTATCTTAATAATAATAATAATAATAATAATAATAATATTTTTTATCAATAACTTATCATAATATAATATTATTAGAGAATATTAATAATATATAATTATAAATATTAATATCAAAATTATAATTAACAATATTCAAATTACTTAATCGTCAAACCGTTAATCATCAATATTATTTATAATTACTAATTTACTATTATTATTACTATTACTATTATTACATTATCTTAATAATATAATAATATTTTTATGACTTACTTTCAATATTAATGAAAAATAACAATATTAGCTTGATAAGTTATTATTATTGATTTATTAGCTTGATGATAATGTAAGAATTAAAAAAAATTATTACCAATATCTTATAGTAATACATTATTACAACTATCAATAATAAATGTATAGGTAGAAATATTTTAATTAGTTGATTGTCAATAATTTATTAATAATATTATTTATAATTATTGATTAATTATGATTATTATTAGATTATCCTAATAATAATGATAATGAAACATATTATCAATAACAAGTAGTAATGTATTATTATCACTATTAATATTAAAAGTATAATTAAAAATATTCTAAATTCTTAATAATGAAATGATTACTCAATAACATTATTTCCAATTAATGATTAATGATTATTATTATTATTATTATTATTATTATTATTATTATCATATAATAAAAATGAGGATAATAATAATTAATTAATTATTATAATAAAATAAAAATAATAATATAATAATATAATAATAAGTAAATGGTGTTATCAATAGCTAAAAAGAAGAATGATAGTAAAATATTACTATTAATAACTAATAATAATATATTGCTACACTTATTATAAAAGTTTAAATATCAATATTCTAATTGTTTTATAATCACTAAGTATAGTTTATATTATTCTTATAATTTATTTATTAATAATTATATATGATGATTTAAAATTGGTATGATCTAGTCATTATGTAAGAATAAGTTGCAGATATTTAAATTATAAAAATTTTATAATAATAAGTTAAAATAAACGATCTGAAATTTATATTATTTGATAATAAAAAACAATAACTTTACTAAACGTAATTCTTGTGCTCCAGTTATACATGTGGTTGCGGTATTTCGTATATTGCCGGGCATCCTCTTTTGTGCAGTATACATTCTATGGAGGGGCATAAGGAAGAAAATGTTGAAAAAGCGTAAAGAAAAATTATTCAAGCAAAATGGTGGCCACTTACTACAGGATAGCTTACCTATATTTCAAGGAGCCACCAATCCCATTAGAATGTTCACAGCACAAGAGATGGAGATGGCCACATACAAGTTTGATGAGAAAAACATTATCGGCCGTGGAGGTTTTGGTATTGTATACAAGGGCTATTTACCGGAGGTTGGAGCTCTAGCTATCAAGAAATCAAAGATGTTTGACCAAACGGAAATCAAGCAATTCATTAACGAAGTTGTACTTCTTTCAAAGATCCACCATAAAAATGTAGTTACTTTCTTAGGGTGTTGCTTGGAGATGGATGTTCCATTACTAGTTTATGAATTTGTTAGTAATGGAACCCTAAAGACCCATTTACATGGTGGAAAAAACCAAGAGATATTGCCATGGACAACTCGACTTAAAATAGCAGTAGAAACTGCAGGAGTATTAGCCTATCTGCAGAATAACCATCGTCCGCCGGTCATTCATAGAGACGTCAAGCCAGACAATATACTTTTGGATGAAAATTTGAATGCTAAAGTATCAGACTTTGGCTTATCACGGTTAGTGTCACAAAATGAATCACACATGCATACAAAGGTACAGGGCACCTTTGGTTATTTAGATCCAGAACACTTTCACACATCTGAATTGACAGAGAAGAGTGATGTCTATAGCCTTGGGGTCGTCCTTTTAGAACTTATTACGAGGAAGAAATTGTTGACCAACGAGTATAGCATTTTGGTGGAGAAATTTGGATCTTTAATGAGAGATAACAATGTGTATGGAATTATAGACCAAGATATTGTGAATGAAGAAAATGTTGGGGAAATTATGGAAGTTGCAAAGCTAGCAAATAATTGCTTGAGATATAAAGGGGAAGAGAGGCCCACAATGGATGAAGTTGCTGTACACTTGAAAAATCTGTGGACAGAAGTTGAGCATAAGAAGAGTGCACCTAGGTCTTACAACTTGGAAGAAAAAGAGGATTTGATATCAAAGGGATGTTCGAATACTCATGTTGCAAGGCCAACTAGTACAGGGTCTCATATGTCATCGTCATATTTATCTGGAGGAAGATGAAGCTAGCTACCATTATGGTAGATTTTCTTAATACTAATTGCATTGGCTATTGGTGTGCGTATGCTATAAGGGTGTGTCTGTTGTCCTTTTTTCTTTCTCTCTCTTCTCTCTCTCTCTCTCTTGTAGCTTTTGTCTAATAAAAACACACATTTTTATGGTATTAGAACATGATGTGATAACACAACTATGATAATAACATAATAAATAATATAAATATGTAATTATATTTACAATAGAATTTGCTTTAAATTAATTGATTAGTAAAATTTTATCTATTTTTCAATTAGATGTAATTTCTAATGTAATATCCACTAATTATAACTATGATTATGATATAAAATATTTTATAAATTTAATTTTTCTCGTTAATGTATTATAATGTATATTAGAATTTTATTTTTATTCATTGGTATAAAATAATATTTAAAATATTATATGTATCTATTTTTTTATTTGGTTGCATATTATGATAAACATAATATATTTTATGAAATTATTTTTAATCGTGAGAATATTATAATATATTTTATGAAATTATTTTTAATCGTGAGAATATTATAATATAATTTTTCTCGTTAATGTATTATATTGTATATTATACAATATAAAATGTTTTATAAATTTATTTTTATTATTAAATAATTATAACATATAAAATATTTTATAATTTTTTTAATATGTTATAAGATATTTAAGAAGTTTACATTTATTTTTTAGTATATCATAACATATATATATATATATAGGCGCACACACACATGCACTTACACATAAATATATACATAGTATTGTATATATTTATTTTTATATGTTGGCATTTTGTAATATATAAAACCCAAGTATAACATTGATTAACTTCAAGCCCCAAAAAATTCTCTCATCCAAGAAGCAAAAGTATACCCAACTCAACTTAATACTTTAAACCTTAATCTTGTTAGAGAAGCTATTTCATTTCATCTTATCCATTAAAAAAATGAGTTTTGTTTTATAATCCCTACTTAAGATTCAAATACTTTAATATATCATATTATTTGAAATTTAAATTCTTTATATTATTCATTTATAATTATAAAAATATTGGAGTACAAAATGAAAAAAAATTTATGAATTTATGAATTTAGAAAAGTAGCTATTTTGAATAATGGAAAATAATTTTTCTTGAAAAAATATTTGGTCCATGCACTTTGGTTCACAATTGAAGGGTATGCTCTCAATACAAAGTAATATAGGCTATATAATTAATAACATCAAATCATGGTCTCCTACTCCACTACTTCTATCAACATTTTGACTAATATAAAGAATAGTCCAACTATTCTTTTTGATCAATCCCACCTTCAGCATAAATAAATCACATTTTTATTATTTTGAAATAAATTAATCCCTTCCACTAATTTTAGGTAACATTACACACTCCAAATAAATATTATTTATTTAGGAATTATAGAATAGTTACTTCCTTTGTATAAAAAAATCATAGTTGCCTTGAAATTTGATATCAAAGTTATGGATCTTTGACAGTTAATTTGTTTAGAAATACATCAATTGTGATAAATATAAATATTTTCATTTAATTTATGGTTTTGAATATTTTTAAATATTCTTAGGTATTACTTTTTCCAAAAATGTAATTATAGAATTAAATGGTTATATTTTGCCATTCTGGACCAAAAAAGGTCAAAAAGGCTAAAATTTTGGAACAAAGATAATATATAATATGAAATAATAATTATTAAATATACTTTTGTTAAATTGTTTTAAATTATTTTTCCAAGAACAACAATTTTCCTTTATTTTTTTAAAAAAATATAAACTTTAAGTAAAATAGATACTGTAGAGAGTTGAATTGAAAATCAAACTAACACTTTGCATTGTAATAAATAAAGTATCCATAATTTGATCAAGAAAGAAATATATAAAATTTTATTATAATAAAAAGGGTTATATTAAAAGGATTACTTAGAACATATTTGAAGAAAAAGTAACGTATCATGTATGTGCGCGCGCATGTGTTGTTTTTTTAGTATAGCTACATTTTTTCTAATTATAATATTTTTTATTCAGGATTTTATTTTTTTAAAAATATTTAAATTTATTTTTTGAGATAGAAATAAATTTTTTTATAAGTTAGTATAACAATTCAAAAAAGAGTTATAATTTTAAATATTTAATTTATATATTTATGTTATTATAGAATTAAATATAAAAAAATATAAATTAAATAAATGGATTTCAAAAATCCTAGATTGTTACAAAAAAAATATATTAGTATATTCTTTTAAGACAATATGTGCTATTATGTTTGATATCAGTTATAATTATAATATTATTTAATGCTACTGAATACATTTCTTGATATTGTAGTTCTGAAAAAAATAGTTTTCTCAATATTATTTAATAGATATTAGTCATTGTTTTTCCAATTAAAAATTGCCACCGCACGATCTACTTTGGAACCTAGTCACTACATGTGTATTATTTCAAATAGCATATGGAGTAGTAACTTATATCAATCCTTAATTGCTACCACTGATTTCATAATAAAGAGATCCACATCTTTTAATTTCGTCAACATAAAAATCAATATCACCCATTATTTTACCACTAATTGTGATTGTCCCTTGCCATCAAACTGTACTTAACCTTTCCTTCTCTATTTAACAATGCTCTAAGTTTTAAAGAACGAACCCTTATTACGATCACAAAATGTTTCCAACTCTAACATTATACTTCCCAGTTCATATATTCAACCCTCGTTTGTTCTTGTACTTAGTTTCATGTTTTGATTTATTCAAAAAAATTATATTTCTTGCTATAATTATCTCAACTTATGCAAAGAGTTAAATACCTATGCTTGCTCTAGGATTGTACACTCTCTTTTGGCATGACCACACAACCATAAGGTATTATTGTAGTTACTATATGATTATTTTTCCCTACAACTTATTGATAATACTTAGGGAATATAATTTAGTAGTAGTAGTAGTAATAATAATAATAACAATAAACTAATTGGAAGATGCTCACATAGAATTACTCGATACAACAATGCGAGGGCTACCTAAAGCACTTTTTGGATTGACTGACTAGCCTCACATATCAACACAAGTCCTTTCAGCGTGCTTTGTCCTCACTCAAGCACTTCTTGAGAAATTTTCAAAATTTTTTTGAAACTTTTCAAGAGGGTTACCTATCCTAAAAATTGTTCTACGGCTAGCACACTTAACTGTGAAGTTCTTAGGATGGAATCACCAAAAGGATTGTACCATGTTGATATAAGTAGCCAGATCAATCCTTATAACATTATGCTCATATTGGGATATTACATTTTCTGCATGTTATTACAACATTAATTTTGGTTTTTGATACAAATTTACATTTTTGAAGTGTATTTTCAAATGGCTTCATGTACACATTTCCCCTTTCATTTTTTTGTTGAATCCCTTAGAATTTTTTGTCTATCATATAGCTTTAATTAATCTTTATACACTTATCTAGACTAATTTTCTTTGATATAGGCACAATATGCCCTTTTTTACATATGCATTTCTTATTTTGTTACGATAATTTCATCATTAATCATTTAAACAATATGTCATTTATAGGATCTTCAGTTTTCACTATTAAAATATCTGATAAGGCATTCTTTTATTATTATTATTGTTGTTGATGTTGTTGTTGTTAAAATTTGCACTTTCTATGTCATTTTTCGGACACATGACCATGTTATATGTATTACTAAATGTAGTGGTGATTTAATCTCTCTATCTTATAGAAGAAGCACTGTTGTTTAAAAAGTTGACTCCATGAAGTGTATCTTTGCACTTGCATTTGCTGGCATATGCTACAACATCAACATGTTTCTCTTTTTTCCTAACTAGTTAAACCTATCTTCCATATGCTTTAGAGAAATTGTGGTTAATATGTGAAAACTTCCCAATCTTGAATATTGACCAATATGTAACTAACTGAATCCAACTTACATTGATCTTTCGATTTAGAGCTCTAGGAATTTTGGGCAATCTGTCCAATAAGAATTATACATAGTAGAATTGTTTACAATAATTATTTGTCCATATTAAGACGACAATTGAATTATTCCCTACAAATATGTGAACATGCATGATTAATATTTTTTTGATTTAATAAATTATTTTACTTGAATTCTGATTTAATTTAATTGAATGTGTTGAGAAATATGTACCTGATTGTCATGATGTACACTTTGTAGGGTAGATGTTTCAGATTTGTAGTGAAAGCATGCAATAATCAAACAAAACTTCATTACCCAACCAGTTTTGGATGGGCGGCCATCATTGTTGGTAGCATATAATAGTGGCATATTTACCTTCCTACAACAAAGTGAAATGAATAATATCTAAGATGAAAGAAGATGAAAATAATTTAATAAAGTAAATGTTACAATTGATAAATCTAATTTGTATAATGAAATAAAAATGCCTATTTTGATTTAATGGTACATGTGGTGTAGGTTGCATAGTGCATTTATAGTCCAAGTTTAGAGCTTTAATTTATAGTTCATAATTTAAAACACTTCAAATTTAGCTTCTCTTGAATCTTCCATCGTACGATTGTTATTTTTGCATCCATGAATAATGAAAGGGGATTTATGATGTGCTGCTATTCGAACTATTGGAAATTTTTAGGTTTCTTATTACCTTTTTAACTTATCAGTTGATATGTCTGTAAAGTTGTAGTAGACAAAAATTGATGAGAATCTCAATAAATTAGATATAAATGTTAAAAAAGTGAACACAAATTGATGATAATTCTTGATATGAGAGAGAGATTAATAAAAGTAGATAATGTTTAAATTGTGTTTGATATACTTATGGGATACTGTAATGTAGCATTAGGTGGGAAATTGATTGTTTCTAGCTATGTCCACACTTGATGTAAAAATTGGGAGGGAAAAAGAATGTTGCAATGCACTCTGTGTTTACATAGAGTAAGATATCAAACATGTGATAATGAGAACAAAATTTTTATATTAATTTATTTCGCTTACAATTGTGTGGTAACAAGAAATTTTAATATTTATTATTATTTTAGAAATACTTTAACATTTTGAGACATAATTTCAATCCAAGTCAATATCATGTTAAAACACTAAATTATTCAATCCGATTCAGGCTTGAATAGGTTAGTGATTAGCCTGATCTTCGGTCTCTATTTTTTATAAATTCGAGCATTTAGATCATGTTGTTTCAGTCTGATCCAATATAATTTTGGACCTGTGCACACCCCAATATATATATTAATACATATGTGTCAAACAAAAAGCTATTTTAACAATTTGCATACATATTTAGGAACTAATAAAAATTTCCTTAAAGTACCTCTTTCATGCTTCATTAGAAAATAAAAAAGAATTTAATGCATAGATTATAAAAAAAAAAAATTGAAGCGTAAAAATAAAAAATAAGTTTTGAATTTTTTTAATACAAAAAGCAGCACATCACGTGAACGGGAATCCACCTCAATTCAAATATGTGTTTGGAATTGTTCCATAATCATATCTTCAAGTGAATGTACAAATTTCTTTCTATAACCTTTCCAACTATAGGTGGAAATCGGACCGGGGTCAGGTGACTCAGGTCGGGTTGTTCTCAGATTAGTTTATTTGCATGTCATTTTTCTTGTGGGTGGGTGAAATCATTTCAGGTTTGGGTCATTTATGGTCATCCTATTGTTCAGACTGAGTCAAGTTCAGGTTCATGTTCGAATCATTGGAGATTCGAGTTATTTTGTGTTATTTATTGGGTAGAATTGGATTTAGGTTGAGATAGTTCATTTTTGAGTCAAGTCAGGTTTAGATTGTTTCGGGTTAGCTTGTTGGGTTGGGTCTAGGGATGTAAATAGGGTAGATTTTATTTGAAACCTAATAGATTTTATCCATCAAATACTTAAATGGATATGGATGATTGAAAAAAATATATGTTGGGTTTGCATATGGATACAAGTATAAGATATTCATATCCATACCTATATCCATACATGTATCCATATCCGTACCTATTTACTAAATCTATAATAAACCTTTTACCCTTAATTTTAAGATAGATATAGTATAAACTAAGGTCAAATTTATCATTTGGTTTAACTATAAATGGATTTATTCATTGGGTAATGGATTTATCTACTGGATAATATCCATTAACGAGTAAACAAATTATTCATAGGGTAACAGTTATCCAACGGATACAGATATAGATATGTTAGTGGATATACGTTATGAGTACAGGTATAAATTTGTGTATGAATTTTCTTATGAGGTACGGGTATAGGTATAGGCATACCCCTGAACTCGTTCCATTTACACCCCTATCGGGTTGGGTTTCGGCCAATCAAGTTCAT
Organism: Tamarix austromongolica; assembly: GCA_039764185.1. Taxonomy (NCBI): domain Eukaryota; kingdom Viridiplantae; phylum Streptophyta; class Magnoliopsida; order Caryophyllales; family Tamaricaceae; genus Tamarix; species Tamarix austromongolica. The sequence continues at coordinate 11,394,396 of CM077819.1, forward strand.
GTTTAGGTAATTTCATATTTGAGTTAATTTGACAGTTTAGGTTTGGGTTAACTTGATGAATTGGATCCTTTTAGATTTTGATGGGTTAGGTTGGGTTCGGGCCGAGCTAACCCTTGATCAAATCGCTTTGGATTTAGGTCAAATTAGACATTAATAAATAAAGCTAATTTAACTCATTAACCTCATAGGAAAGAATTAAGTTTAACTACATGTAATTATGTGATTAATAATGTATTATTAATTTTCATTTGTTTAATATTATGGCTTTTTAATATTATGTTTTTACACGAAAAAATTGGAAAAATTATAATATGATTGGTGAATAAGTACGCTCATAATGAAAGTAAAAAAAAGTAAAATTTAAATAATAATATTTTTTACAAGCTTTAAATAAATAATAAGACATGTTTATTTTTTTATTATCATAATTGTTAATAAGAAAATTTAATTTTGTTGAGTCGGGCAGGATTGAAGGATGGTTATAGATTGGGGTCGTGTCACGTCACTTATATTTGGATCAGCATTGGGTCTAGTTAGTTTCAAATCGAGTTTGGGTCGAGTTGGGTTGATGTAAATTTATTAGGTATTGTGTGGGTCAAGTTGGGTCAACTTTTTTTCAGCTCTACTTTCAACTAGGAGGCAACATATATAAGATTCCTCCTCGTTGAAGTGAAACGTGAATCTTAGCTTCAAGGTCATTAAGGTTGGATACTAGAATTTGGAGTTCATGTACTTGATCCATAATAGGTAAATCATTAGACATTCGAAACTAGAAATATTTCAAAGCTAAGAATTTATTTGTACTTTTTTTTTCTCATTTTTATATTTGGGTTCGAGGACATCCCATATCTCATTTTGTGACTTCAAATTCGAATATAAATCATATAATCGATTAGTGAGAGATTTGAATATATGATCACGACACACTAATTCATCTTCTTCATGCTCTTTTTTTTTATGCTTTGACTTCATCATTATCATATGACTTTGATTCTGGTAACTTAGGTACACTTGCATCGAGCACATTAAACATCTTCAAAACAATAATGATAAATACCATTTTATCTTTCCATCTCATAAAATTATTTCCATTAAATCAAATCAATTTGATCAAATCCTAGTTTGCCATTTTGAACACCGAAGTCGATTCCATCTCCATAATATTACCTTTAAATTGTTAGGTGATTCAATAAAATAAGATGGTGTTATATTGCTTTGAGGCATGTAGGACACTATCTTAAAGATAATATTACTGCATTAATTTACTCACAGGATATAATAAATATTTACACGAGCCTGTCTCGATAATTGTATTAATAAGCTTCAACCAAATATCTCAAAATTCATATTTTTTTCATCTTAAGATTATGGGGTATTTACATTAGTTGAAAACTTACAAAGAAGATGTATGTCTTTTTTCAAAGTTCATGATTCTTCATTCGAGTCAACACAACTCTTCAATTAAATTAATTAATTCCAAAAATTATAAGTTATTTGAAGAGTTACAATGAAAATGTATGCTTATTTATAAAGTTTATGATTATTCATTAAATCATCATAAATTTTTAATTAAATTATATACTCACATATATTATATTATATAATCATCGATGTGGAATTAACACATCACAGTAGAAAAAAGGAAGTCTTGAAGCCAACATACAAACCAGACCACTTTGCTGGTAGTTATGGCATATGTTAGTATCTTGTCACTCAGCAAACAATTTTTTGTTTCTCGGTTTTCAAGAATGAGAGAGTTGAAAAGGTCACGAGGTAGCCTGTTGTTAACCTGCAACTGAAAGCACATGGCCACCAGTCACCACTTAGCATCACAATATGGTGTTAAATCGACATCATTCATAATATCTAAGGCATATAATTGGGAATAGATATTACCTAAACCTTATAATTAGCTCCCTCTAGCGGTGCAAATTATGCAACCATATGCTAAACCTGGTTCTTCTAGTATAAACAACTTATATTCTGGGCTGATGAGCATTGAAAGATGAGCTTTACTAGTGGAATTGTGAGACTTGATCTTCAAGAGTGTGTGATTGCAAGCTAATTGGGGACCTATCTCTTTGTCTGACTATACACTAATATGATCTTTTATTATTTTATATGATCTTGGATTTATTATTTTATTGCCATTTCGAAGTGATATTTTGGATTGATTATGGTCAACCTTAATATAGTACATATCAACCAACTAGCAGCAGCAGTAGTAGTAGCGGAGCTAATTAAAAGAAGGGCATAATTAATTAATTACTAAACCTCCAGCGAGCTTGAACAAGAGCAATATTGGGATTATGCATGTACGTAAATTATTCTTCTTAACAAATTATTAATATACTAATTCAATAATTCAAAGCATGTGTGGTATATTATCGTAACAAACACATATATTAGCAGCCAATGCATCCGCTTCCCTACCTACATACGAAGGCCATATAGCTTATTTCTCCCTAGCCCTATTTATTATTATTATTATTATTATTATTATTGAAAAGAAGAAGAAGAAGAAGAAGAAGAGGAGGAGGCGGCACCAGTTCCAGCCATCATTACCACCACCACCACCACTGTCATGATAAACAAACAAACACCAACAAAAGAAAAATCCGGATTAAAGGTGCCATGCCGTTACGATGGTGGCTCAAAGCAATACTTAACCTCTGTTTCCCTCTTTTAGTTCTTATGAATGTATATAATATTTAGATAGGGAAGACAATAGAGATGCGAACAATTTGTAAGAATTGACGAGATTTGACTAGGGATGGCAACGGGGAGGGTACGGATCGGGTACCCTTTATCCATACTCGAACCCGATAAGAAATTTAATAACCATATCCGTACCCGTACCCGCATGGATATCCGTTACTTTACCCATATCCGTATCCGGCAGATATCCGTTATCCGACGGATAATCCGTCGGGTACATCAAACCCGTTATTCGACGGATTAAAATTACCTGTTTATCCGTTACCATTACCCGTTTATCCGTTTTTGTACCCGTTTACCTGTTATAATATATATAATTTACCTACAAAATTATTTTTTGATATTAAAAATTAAAATATATATAAAAAAAATCCAATAATTCATCAAGACATCAACTTAGTAGCTAAAGTTGATAATGTATCTATAGCATAATACAAAAACATAGTAAAATATGCCAACAACAATATTGTTTAAAGTTTAAACATAGTAGATAATGTCCAAAAAAATAAAAAGCTAGTAGAACACAAATGACATTCATAAATTATGATAGGATAAACTTTTCAATCTACATTCTTCAATCTTCAACCTTCAAACTTTAATCATCATGATTCATGAATCATGCATCTACTTGGTACATAAAAACAGTAAAAATAAATAGTCAAGTATTATATATATATTACATTTGCTAATAACATTATAAAATTTATAAACATCTAAGTTTTACCTCATTTTCACTATTGTCGGAGTCTTCATCCTCAAAAGAAGTACGACAAGCGCCACGATAATGTGATACTTGATAGTCATTATTATCTAGAAAAGAATTGAAATAATAAAATCAATAGATAAAAGAATACATATTTCATAATTAAACTAAATTTTAATAACATAAATAAAATATTACCATTGTTACTCATCATTGCTGCCCAAAGCCAATCTCGACCACACATCAATGCTTCTAAAGTCTTTGGATGTAGCCAATTGCGGTGAGGAGTGATAAACCGACCGCTCGTGCTAAAAGCAGATTCTGAAGAAACTGTGGAAACAGGGATACTAAGAATATCTCTAGCCATATCTTGTAAAGTTGGAAACTTAGTGTTTGTCTTCCACCATGACAAAACATCAAAATTCTCCATCCTTGGCATAATAGCCTCCTCCAAGTAATTGTCTAGCTCATTCTTTTGCGATGAATTAGTGACGCCATGGTTAGCTAACCACTTTTCATATATGTCTGCTTCTCTAGAATCCAAACTAGCACTACCACCATAGGAAGTATGACTAGAAGTAGTCAAACCACAAGATATACTTTTATTTCTCTCTATACGCTTCAATTTCTCCTCATACTCACGAAATAATTCATAACATATTCTTCGAACTTTCTCTATCTCATCATAAGTGGAGTCCGGATATATTAAAGAATAATAACATTCCACCACCTTCATTTTATATCGAGGATCCAAAATGGTTGCTACTGCCATAATCCCATGAATAACACTCCAATATTTATCAAATTTCTCTAACATTTTTTCAGCCATATTCTTAATATCTTCATCTTCCTCTAATGCCCATTTAGTCAAAGCCAATCTAATTTGACATACCTTAGGGAAATATAAGTTAGAAGTAGGATACTTATTTCCCTAAAACAATAAAGTAACCTCATAAAATAACGATAATTTTGAATAAATAATTCGAGCCAATTTCCACTCCTCGGAACTAGGACAACATTTAAAGCTAGGCTCCAACCATGATAGCCTCTCAAACACATCTTCATACAACAATGCAACATCAAGCATTAAGAAATTGGAGTTCCATCTTGTCTTACAATCTTGTACTAAGGCCTTAGTATATGCAACTTCTTTTTGTTGACAAACCTCTACAAACCTTTCTATTCTTTTTGGTGTTGCCCTCCAAAACACCACACTCTCACGAATATTTTCAACTGTCTTTTGGATTACATCCATTCCATCCCTAACAATCAAATCAAGAATATGCGCAGCACAACGCATGTGAAAATATTTTCCATGCAATAAAAAACACTTCGCTTGTAATCTCCTTTTCATATCATCAATCATAGCATCATTGGTAGTACAATTGTCAATAGTTAGCGTTGTGAGCTTCGTATCAATATTCCAATCCACCAAAACAGTTAACAAAACATCACAAAGAACTTCAGCTGTATGGGGAGCAGGAACATATACGAACCTTAACAAAGATAAAAGGAAACAAAACAACAAATGAGAATGAGAACAACACATTATCATATAGCATTAACATTGAAACTTAGAACTTGATGTAAATAAAATATTAAAAGTACATGAGTATCCGACTTTGTAAATTCCATTGACTATCAATCCAATGAGCTGTTATAGCCATAAAACCCTTCTTTTGATTTTGAGCGGTCTACATGTCAGTAGTGATTGAAACTATACTTTTATTCGCTTGTAATAGGGACATTGTTTTGTTTTTCTCAAACTCAAACATCTTAAGAATATTACTCTTTAATGTATTCCTCGAAATCAACTTAAAAGATGGTTGAAGACCGGACACGAACTTTTTAAATCCTTCATGTTCCACTATAGAAAGTGGATACTCTTGCATGACCACCATATTACACAAGTCTTGCCTTGAAACTTCTTGATTGAATTCAATGATCATTATCTTTCCCTTTCCTTCCCCTTTTTGAGTAAATTACAACCTGTTTTGGCCTACTCCTTGTATAACCTTAAAACCTACACACTTCTTTATATGCTCATGCAAATGAGAAGTGCCATTTCGAGGATCCCCACTTAGACTTTTATTACAACCTTTACAAATGGCCTTCTTCTTCCCATTAGTTTCCACTGCATTAAAATGTTCCCATAAAGCAGAAGTTTTCTTTCTTTTTTTTTCCCTAGAGTAAGTTGTTGCACTTCTACATCTTCCTCTTCCTCATTTGTAGATGGGTCCATGGTATTGGGGTTACTAGCTGCATCAGATGAATATGGAGGTACTTCACTTTGTGAATCGGTAGTACTAGCTCTAGTTTCCATCCTTAAACATAAAGAGAAGTATATACTATGTTAGAGTTTCAGCACCCAACAGTGGGGGAGACATTAGAGTTTTAGCAAGTAATAGCAAATAATTCCTTCAATTATGCAGCAGCTAGCTGGTACAAATTTTGACTAATTCCTAACAGCCTGCATAATTGCAAGATAAAACGTGAAATTTAAATGAAATAAATAAATCTATACTCAAGCTTCCATCAAATTTTCAGCACACAAAATCACTAATTACATATCTACATCTTTTTCTATATTCCCTAAGAATATCTCATCTAATTTCCTTGGTTAATCACACAAGGAGACAAGAATACTAGTAATTGAAATAACCCAACTACTGTGACAAATCTAGGGGCAAGAATGAGGCATAAATCAAGTAAGTCAAAAAAGAAGAGCAGTGTAGACGGTAAGAAACGACAGTCACAAACTTACACAAGTATATTGACTCTCAGCAACTTCAACTTTTTTTTCTTTATAAGGAAAATACTATATTAAATTAGACTCAAGACTAGAATTATCCAACAATAATAGCAACAATAGAAACAAGTGTGGATAGTAAATAGTAAATAAACTCAATCAGTTTCATCAAAAAGATGAAGCAGAATTTTAAAAAATTAAGATGTCTGAAGAACCAGCTGAAGATAAAAGCTATTAACTTAAGCATTGTTAATTCTTATACATTCATAATTTAAGCTTCTCTATTTAAATTAGTATTAGTTTTTGCTCTAGGCAAATACAGAAGGAGCGGGGGGGGGGGGTGTCGCCAATCGCTATGGCCTTGTATTTAGCTTATTCACTGCTATCAATTTTATGAAATTCGTTTAATGTTGAATTTTCCTTAATACAATTTTCTGATTTGGGGATTAAAAGCTGAGAGGTTGTGGCGTTGAGTTTCTGCAGTGGGAGGGTTTTAACTTAATAGACATTCACTCGGAACTTTTAAGAGTTTTGCACACATTCACTCGACAAAATCTTATCAGAAATTCACAATCTCCTAATTATGGAAGAACCGAAGAAGAAAGACTCATAATCTCAGCAAGCATTAGCAGAAAAGCAATTAGAAAAGGGAGAAATATTTAACATACTGATAATCTCAGGCTCTCAGCATTACCAGATTTACGAGTCGTGGCTGACGGCAGCTGTAAATTACGACTACGAGCAGCTATGCACCACTGCGCCTGTGCGGGTGCGATTGTTACGGGCTGAAGGCTGACGGCATCACAGTAGGGAGACGGGCTGTGTGTGCGGTGTTCCTGTGGAGTTGTGCTCTTTGTGTATGAATGAATCACCAAGAATTCAACTATTCGAGAGTCAAAGACTCAGTCGAGACTTTTAGACTCGAGTCATTCGAGAGAGAGAGAGAAATCAGAGATAGAGATTCGAGAATCAGTTATCAGCCGCTAGGGTTCATTTTAATTTTACAAGTTTACATTTACAAGTTGCTTTTAATTTGAAGTAGGGTTAAATGTAAAATGACAATTTAATTTCTAACTATAACTTATTCTTATATAAAAAGTTAAGGATAAAATGGTAAATATATAACAGGTAAACGGGTACGGATATGGGTAATGGATATCCGTCAGATACGGATATGGATACCCCTTACCCGTATCCGTACCCAAATCCGCTGGGTATTTTTCACCCTTACCCATATCCGTATCCATATCCATACCCGTCGGATAAAATTTGTCAGGTTTCGGGTATTATTTGCTCGTTACCATCCCTAGATTTGACTAGATAAATCCAACAGCCCCCGTCCTAATAAAAAAGCTTTAACAAATTAAAACTGTCGGTCAATGCTCTCTCCTTTCTCCTAGGGTTGAGTGAGTATTTGGTTATGGCTAAAAGAAAAGATCTTCACCTAGCTCTCTTGTGCAGGTAAAGTCAAAGGCTAAGGAAGATGGTGTACAGGAATCGACTAAGGATGGTTCAAATAAAACTTCATGTAACTCTGGGACAAATGACCTTTTGAATACTATGATTGTTGAACCAACCCTACTTGATGAGGGAGATTTGATTGATGTGCATTTGACTACTTATTAAATGGATAGGGTAACTGAACCAAACACTAATATATTTCTACTCCAACAAGGAATCATGCAGAGGGTTTATCTGGATCTGATGGAGCCCCTTTGAAATCTTTTGCTAAGGAAACAGTATGGGATATATTGTAGCCTACATCTCCCCTAAATTCAATCTGGAGGGATGTGGTTCTAGGTAATAGAATTCCTAGCCATGGATAGGCCTTGACTTTTCAGAATCCTTCTTATGATAATGGCAAGGTTTTGGTCAAACTTGACAAAGAGGATGTTGATTCTGAAGCTCTTTAATGGGCTAATACATTGATAGGGTTTGTTTATGGATAGGATCCTTCCTATAACTAGATAAGTGCATTTGTTAAGAGACAATGGTCGTCCATTCAATCTCCTTAGATCATTTTACACACGTCTGGCTTTTATCTGTTCAGATTTGTGTCTTAGGAGGATGCTACATGGGTTATTAGCCAACATTGGATGTTCTTAACAGACCTTTCGTATTGAAAAGATGGCATAGGTGATTGAAGTATAATCTCGATGAGATGTAGGTCCTACCCTTATGGATTAGATTTCCAAATCCGCCTCTAGAATATTAGTCTTTAAGATTTCTTAGCAGAATATCTAGTGCAGTTGGTAAGCCAGTGTGCACTGATTCTATCACATCATCTAGGGATAGATCCTCCTATCCAAGAGTGTTGGTTGATGTTGATGAGAAAAAACCTCTATTGGAATCATTTTTGGTCTTGGATTATGAGGGGATCGAAGTGGAGCAGAAAATGGAGTATGATTGGAAACCTTTATATTATCCACTTTGTGATTGTTTTAGTCATGACCTAAGGAGATGTAAGGCACCACAACAGGATAATACTAATGGACAGGACAAAGTAGGAGGGTGGAGAATGGTTAGGGACCTTAGGAAGGGAAAGACCCTTGTATCTACTGACCATAACCAACCAGGAACTGTAATTGATAATCATAGGCATCCTTTTGTGGAGGATTTCAATTTTAATGGGATTAATGTTGTTTCAGAGGGTAACCCTCACACAAGTTTTGTAGTTAGGCAGGTGACTATGTTGACTGCACCTAGTCTACCTATGCCTGGATCTTACTCTATTGAAGGGGGAAATATTGCATTGGCTAATCCAAGAGTGACTAAGTCTATTTAGAGATCTACTCATGTTTCTGAACCAAGAATGACTAGATAAAGGGAAACCATTTCTAGATATCAGGGGGACCCTTTTGGTGAGCATGACTCAGGGGTGGATGGAGATGTTAGTGTCCGGGGGGACAGGTTTCCTTTCTGGATCCTGGGGATAATGCTTAGTGTTTGGAATGTACGTGGACTAAATAAGACTTTCGAGCATAGGGAAGACAAGAGATTTTGTGCTAGGCACAAATTGGCTTTATTTAGTTTACTAGAAACTATGGTTAAAGAACCCAATTTTGCTGCAGTGTTTAATAAAATTCAAAAGGGTTGGTATGCCATAAATAATTTTTCTCACCATCCAAATGGTAGAATTTAGGTCATTTGGAATCCAAAGGTATGGATGACGGGCTCTTATTCTATTAGTGATTAGGCTATTTTATGTCATGTAACTAATATGCAGACAAATGTTAGCTTCTTTATGGCCTTTGTTTATGCTTACAATAGTGGTGTTGAAAGAAAGGCTTTACGGCATTGGTTGAAGACTCATTCCCCAAGAAGTGCTCCTTGGATTGTAGTAGGGGATTTTAATGTGGTGTTGAATGCTTCTAATAAATTCTAGGGTAGGCTTCTAAATGTCTTAAATGTTCAGGACTTCAGAGATTGTTGTCAGGAGCTAAGACTTTTTGATCTTCAAAGTCAGAGATGCCATTTCACATGGTCCAGTCATAGAGAATGATAGGAGGAGGTTTATTGCAAGCTGGATAGGGCCCTTGTGAACTTACCATGGTTGGATTCTTATCCACAATCTTTGGAAAAGTTTTTAGTCTCTTTAATCTCTGATCATTGTCCTGTGGTTATCCATCTTAATAATTCTTATCTGTCAAGCCCTAAACCTTTCAAGTTCTTTGAATTTTGGATTGAATTTGAGGATTTCATTCCTATTGTCTAGAGAATATGGATAATTAAGATGGGAGGGAAATTTCTGCTCAAAGTTTCATGGAGGTTAGGGCTTCTGAAGCATTAATTTAAGACTTTTAATAGAGATAATTATGGATCTATCACTCACAAAGTGCAGACTACTAGGGAGGAGGTGGATGCTTTACAACATGTTTGTAATTCCAACTCTGGCAATGCTGAGCAGAGGAGATTACTTCAATTGAAAGAGAAGCACTACCATCATTTGCTATATTGTGAAGAACTTTTCTACAAGCAGAAAGCTACCAATAACTGGCTCAACTATGGGGATTTAAATCACAAATATTTTTATGCTAAGGTGAAGGAGGGGCATCAAAGAAAATTAGTTGTATTGTTGTTGGATTCTGAAGATAATGAAGTCAGAGGTGCTGACAACATTCTAGCTGCCTTCATCTCTTATTATCAACAACTTTTGGGCTCAGGTCCAAGTATGGAGGGAGAGCTGGATCCTTTAGTTCTAGCCATAGGTGTGGATCAATCTCATCATTCTGGGCTCACTGCACCTGTTATAGTAGATAAACTAAAAGTGGTTATCTTCTCTATGGATGATACTAAAGCACTTGGAGTAGATGGATTTTCTATAGGTTTTTTCAAGGCTAGCTAGCCTATTATTGTAGATGAGGTACTGTGGGCTATTCGAGAGTTTTTTGCATCTGGTTTTTTGCCTAGAAAGATAAATATTATTGCTTTAACTCTTATCCCCAAGCAACCAAATGCAAATAGGGTCACTGATTTTAGACCCATAGCTTGCTACAATGTGTTGTGTAAAATTATTTCAAAAATTTTTGTCCATAGATTGAAGAATACCATCCCCTCCATTAAGGGGAGAAGCATGGGAGAAAATATACTTTTGGATCATGAATTAGTCAGGAAGTACTCTCATAAGGCAATCTCAGCTAGATGTATGCTTAAGATTGATCTTAAGAAGGCATATGACATGGTAAATTGGGAATTTCTGTAGCAGCTCCTTATCTTGTATGGGTTTCCTTCCCACTTTGTACAGTTGATTATGACTTGTGTGACCATTGTATCTTATTCTGTCACACTCAATGGTGTTCTTGCTGCTCCTTTTCTAGGAGAAAGAGGCTTAAGGCAAGGAGACCCTCTATCTCCTTATCTTTTTGTTTGGTGATGGATTATTTCAGCAGGTGTTTGAAGAAGTTATAGGTTGATCCAAGGTTTAATGCTCATCTTATATATAAAGGCCTGCAGCTTATAAACTTAAATTTTTCTGATGATTTATTACTGTTTTGTAAGGGTAATATATAGAGTGTACAATGTCTTAAAGAGGTTCTAGATCATTTCTCTACAACGTTAGGGCTAGTGGTTAATCCCCTTAAATGCACTATATTTTTTGGGGGTATTGATGTTCAAAATCAAGCTGCCATCCTGAATCCTTAGGTTTCGGTTAGGGATGTTTCCTATCACTTACCTGGGCCTGCCTTTGACCTCTGCTCATTTGTCTACATCACATTTGTAACATTTGCTTGATAAGATCACTACAAGATTGAGACATTGGAGCACCTTATTTATGTGTTATGCTGGGAGGTTGTAGCTTATTGAATTTGTTATGTTCAGTATCCATCTTTACTTCAGTCAAATTATTTTGCTACCTAGGAAAGTTTTACACTGTTTTATCAGCATGTATAGGAATTTCCTATGGTCTGGAAAGTAGCATGTAAGGAAGGCTGCTATTGTTGCTTGGGATAAGCTTTGCTCTCCAATCAATGAGGGTGGACTTGGCTTGCTCAATCTTGAGCTTGGGAATTGTTGTGCTTTGGGGAAGCTTCTAAGGAACATTGCAGCAAAAAAGGATACTTACTGGGTCAAATGGATGCATTCAATTTATATTAAGCAAGGACCTGTGTGCGATTTTATTCCTACCTCTTACACTTCCTGGATCTTTCTCAGGATTATGCACACTAGAAATATTCTCAAGGATTATATACAGAGTTGTGAGACAAGGAATATTACTAATTATAGTATCAAAGTATCCTATCATTCCATCAGAACACCACAAGACAATCAGTCATGGGCAAAGCTAATATGGAGGTCTTTATCAACACCTAGATTAAATTTTATAGCTTGGCTTGCATGTAGAAACATGTTGTCAACTAAAGCAAGGCTGAGGGAGATAGGACTAGAAGTGGATCAAAATTGTGTTTTTTGTTAACAGTAGAGTGAGACCAGAGATCATTTGTTTCTATTTTGTCCTAATACCTCCATTATTTGGAAGCATATCAGGAGGAGTGCTGGAAAAAGTAACCCCATTCTGGGATAGGATCAGGAAGTAAAGGCCTTAACTAAAAGATCTCGACAAGAAGCAAGGAAGAAACACATTTTAGGAGCTTTATTTGTTTCATACCTTGCAACTATTTGGCATGAAAAGAATCTTAGGATGTTTCAGCATAGTACTAGACATAATTTTGTGCTTTTAATGATCATAATTATGAATGTCACTAGGAGTCTAGGGCATCATAGATTTTATGCTAAGTATGCTAGATAGTTATCATTTCTTGATTGTATTGAGCATATTGCTACTTTGTAATCTCTATTTTGATAGTAATAAATTTCTACCTATCGAAAAAAAATCCAGCATCCCCCTTTTAGATTTATACTCTACCACAGCTAATCAATAAGGCATTTTAGTGTTTTAATAGCACCATTATAGTTTATGGTAGCAAAGCTTGAGACTTTTCTTACCTTGCTATCATTAGGTGAGATAGTTATAGTTTATGGATCAGATAATTAGTTATCTTGACGAAGTCGTAGCAGACTAATTCACTTAGTATATCTGTTGATGTTGTTGATGATGATGTAATGAAATTCAATTGGTTTTCTTGGTAGACTAATTGGCTTGTTCAAAGCACACCCAATAGTGTAGCCGCTTCCATAGCTACATATAAAAACCGTGTATCTTATTTGCTCCGTTGATAGGCTAAGAAACTTGAAGGTGTCAATGCCATTACGTTGGGACCGTAAGGTGATACATGGCCTCTGTTTGTCTATTTTTGTTGGGTGTATAGTATAAAAATATAATAGAATACTAGAAATAATTTATCCGAGCCCAATGAATTCATGATGTGACCTTAAGATGATTTTACTCCCTCACACGGTGCTTAAGGTTGTGAACAATCGTCTTCCAGGATGGAACGGATTTTCGTTCATATCAGATGCAGTACTTTAATCTAATAGGATTCCAGCGAATGCAACGTTATGCTTAATATATTTTCAAAGAATATATCATCCCTTGATTCTATAATATTGTTGTCATTAATATCAGGAACCTCTAATTTATGGACAAGGAAACGATATGCACTACTGTTATGTGCATAACCAATGAATACACAATCAATGGTTTTCGGTCCTAACTTAGTCCTCTTTGGTTTAGGAATTGCTACTTTTGTTAATCACCCCCACACCTTTAAGTATTTATAGTTAGGCTTGTGACCTTTCTATAACTCATATGGAATATTGTGGGCTTTCTTATGAGGCATCTTATTGAGAGTATAATTTGCAGTTAATAAGGCTTCCCCCCCCCCCAAGTTCTGCGGTAAACCAAAACTAATTAACATGGCATTCATCATGTCCTTCAAAGTTCTATTTTTGCGTTCTGCAATTCCATTAGATTGAGGTGTATAAGGAGTAGTAGTTTGGTGAATAATACCATTTTCTAAACAAACTCGTTCAAAAGGGTATTCGTATTCACCTCCTCTATTGCTTCTTATAGCCTTAATCTTTCTACCAAGTTGATTCTCAACTTCTGCTTTGAAGTATTTAAACATTCAATTGCCTCATCTTTGTTTCGTAGCAAATACACATAGCAATACTGAGTGCTATCATCTATGAAAGTAATAAAATACTTTTTACCACCTCTAGTTTGCACAAATTTTAAATCACACACATCAGTGTGAATCAAATCTAGAGGTTTTGTGTTCCTCTCAATAGAATGAAAGGGTTTCCTTGCCATCTTAGCCTCAACACATATTTCAAATTTATGATTAGGATTATACTCACATTTAGGCAAACACTCTAAATTAATTAACCTTTGAATGGTATCATAATTAACATGTCCTAATCGTTCGTGCCAAATATTAAATGATTCAAGCATATAAGAAGAAGAAATACTCTTATTATTATTAACTTTGGGTACAATAGTCATTACATTCATGTTAAAAAGCCCATCACTAAGATAGCCCTTTCCTACAAACATCTCATTCTTAATAAGTATAAATTGATCGGAAACAAAGATCAACTTAAAACCATTCCTACTTAGTAGGGTTCCATAAACTAAATTCTTCCTGACATCTGGGACATGGAGCACATCATTCAAAGTAAGATTTTGTCCCCTTGTCAACTTCAGTATCACCTTTCCACGACCGATGACGTTAGAAGATGAAGCATTTCCCATAAAGAGTTGTTCTTCATCATTTTCGATAGGTTGATACTCAGAAAACATCCACTTATAACCACATATGTGACGAGTTGCTCCGGTGTCTACCCACCATTCATTAGCATCGCCTATAAGGTTGCATTGTGACACTACTGCGGATAGATTGATAACATCAATATCTTTAGATAACTTGTCTATCTCTGTGACATTTGCTTGAGCATTGCTTTTCTTAGAATTTTTCGGATTGCGACAATCCTTTGCATGATGTCCTTGCTTGCCACATTCATAGCACTTTCCCTTGAATTTCTTGGAGACATTAGATCCTATATTATAACTATCTTCATTGTTCTTCCTTTTCTTGCTCTTCTTTGATCCGTTTTCCACCACATTGACTCTTGATGCCATAAGATTTGAGCCTCCAGACTTGCGGTTGTCTTCCTCAATTCTTAGACGGACTATGAGATCCTCAAGTTTCATTTCTTTACACTTATGCTTGAGGTAGTTCTTAAAATCTTTCCAATATGGTGGTAATTTTTCAATTACTGCTGCTACCTGAAAGGACTTACTCAGGGACATACCCTCGGCATGAATGTCATGAATAATAACCTGAATCTCTTCCACTTGGGATATTACCGACTTTTTATCCACCATTTTATAATTGAGAAAACGACCAACAATAAATTTCTTTATTCCGGCGTCCTCTGTCTTATACTTGGTATCTAAAGAATCCCACAGTTCCTTTGCCATTTTAGTACCAGAATACACATTATATAATGTGTCATCCAAACCATTTCGAATATAATTCTTGCAAAGAAAGTTGGAATGATTCCATGCATCTATTGCAGCTACTTTGACTACATCAATCTCTTTTTCATCAACCTTTGGAGGACTCTCATTGAGATACTTTGCCAAACTTAATGTATCCAGATAGAAAAACATTTTCTGTTGCCAACGCTTAAAATCCGACCCATTGAACTTTGGTGGCTTTTCACCAACACCTACAAGATTTGTGGAACTTGCAACAATGTTTGCAGACAAAGTCATTTCTGTTATAAAAACAGAAGTTCGACAAATACCAAAGGAGTAGAAGAAAATTAGTAGAATTATTTATCAAATAAATACCACTTTCTATACTATAACAAATGAAGGAAATGTAAAATTAAAAATAAATAAATAAAAATCGTCTTACGATTGTTGGGTGTATAGTATAAAAATATAATAGAATACCAGAAATACTTTATCCGAGCCCACCGAATTCACGATGTGCCCTTAAGACGATTTTGCTCCCTCACACGGTGCTCAAGGTTGTGAACAATCGTCTTCCATGATAGAATGGATTTTTGTTCCTATCAGATGCAACAATTTAATCTAATAGGATTCCAGTGAATACAACGTTATGCTTATACTCAACTAGGAAGATAGGAATCGGAAAAAGGAGAGAGAGAGAAGAGAGAACTATTGAAATTTTTGGAAAATCTGAATTTTCGAATTGATTTTTTCGGTTGATGGTGGGGGTTATTTATAGAGTTAATAAAGTCCCTTTGAACAGGTACCAAGCCCGTGAACCAAAGTGTTCCTTAGATCATATACCAATAGTCATGACTTTTCAAATTAATTTAAATGAAAAGAAACAACAATTAGGATTTTTTAAATTAATTCAAATGAAAAGAAACAAATTAGGACTTTTCAAATTAATTTAAATGAAAAGAAACTAATCAGGACTTTTTAAATTAATTCAAATGAAAAGAAACAATAATTAGGACTTTTCAAAGTAATTCAAATGAAAAGAAACAAATCATGACTTTTTAAATTAATTTAAATAAAAAAAAAATCAATCAGGACTTTTCACCCTCTTATATATATATATAACAATTTCAACAACAAGAACAGGCACTGCTAGAGTTGGAGTTGGGCGGTCTCGAATTGCCAAACCAGGGTGCCCGGATTAAACTTGTGGAAACCTTTTTTTTATTTATTAGGGGACAAAGATGTAATAACCCATAAATTTCAAACCTATTTTATGATCTTATGTTGAATTTATAGGATGTAGTGCCTCATATTCAATCGCCTTTTTGTTTTTTGTTCTTTTCATAATTGCATCGGTCGCATGATAGGTAAAGGAGACAACTAATCATTAGTTATAGACCTTCACTTGAAGAATTATTAATTGAAAGCATACTTACATCGGTTCTCTACAGGACATGTCATAAATACGTGATTGATTAGTAACGTTTAGTGGGTTAGGCTATACATATACATTCACCTATCCATACGCCGTAACATCAATTCAATCTTTGTCATGTTAAGTTTTTAATTTGTTCATCCTACTTTTACGTTATAAGTATCCATGTCAAGATTTGGCAGGTTTACTAATGCATTATAGCATCTTAAGCCAAGCTTCTTATGTTCGGGAGTTTTAAATTGGTTATTTATTGAATTAGTACAGCTATTTAAATATATTGGCACAAATTATATTTAATCTACACCATAACATCATGGGTTAAGTTTGCTGCATAATTTTTTTTATTTATTTATCAAACTATACTACAGAAAACTAGGATTTTAACGACCAATAAATTTCATCATTAATGGCCAAAATTTGATCGCTAATGTCAATAACGACCAAACAAATTGTTGGTCGTCGGTGATAGTTATTCCTCCCTCGCTAAAGGCTTTAACGACCAATTGAAATTTTTTAGTCACTAAAGTAATAATGATGACATATAATATTGGTCGCTAAAGCAATAACAATGGCTTATGATGTTGGTCGCTATAAGCAATAGCGACGGCTTATAATGTTAGTCGCTATAAGCAATAGGATAACGTATAATATTGGTCATTATAAACCATAGTGATGAAAAAAATATATCATCATAAATAATATTAGCGATCAATTTTTTTTGTTATTAAATAAATAAAAAATCATCACACCAATAAAGACTAATTTTTCCTTCACTACTAAAATTCATTTATTATTAGCGACAAAATTTATTGATCGCAGATGCCATAATTATATATTCAAGAATATAATCGGCATTTCAACATTTTTCTCAAACCCTACACCTGCATATATATATATATATATATATATCCATTTCAATTTTCTCAATCCTTTTATCTGTATCCATATATATCCATTTTAACACATGGATATAATTTTTTTATTACCTGCCTACAAACATTCAACTAAATATTCATACAAATAGTTTGTATTAAATGTCTGTTACAACAAAATATTTGATCAAATTTAAATATATTACAAAAGAGCTACAGGATGTCATTCCATTACACAAATATCATGATAAGCAGCCACCTAAAAATTAATCGTTCTATTCACCAAATCAAATAGACTTAGCTTGTCAAAATAAGTTGGATCTACAACAATAGAAATATAAAAACAATAGTTAATATAAGTATCAATTAAACAATGACATGTCATATTAAAAGAAAAAAAATATATCACACCCAACAATAAAGGTGAGCCCTTTCGCTTGCATTTTCATTGGTAAAATTGTTATCCATCATTTTATATAGTGCGGATATGATGATGTGTTTATATATCTTCATGGTTGCAAGTGTTATAGGGAAATTTGTGGCTTTGAAACTCTTCAAAGCCAAGAAATGAGTTCTTTGTTAACAAAGTTAATCAATATTACATTGTAAGACTTGAAGTAATACATGCATAGGTATATTAATGAATTGATTATTTAATTTTATTTTGTCCAATTGATTAAAAGGTTTAGATCGATATCCTTCATTCACAAAATATTTTTTTCCTATTACACATACTGGAATATAGGTTTTTCTATCTAAGGTTGATAAGATCAAACTAGATAGTATAAAGCTAATGCTTTCTATTGATATTAAGTATATTCTTTTAGTGATTTATTCCAACAATAACTAGAGTTTTCATATAATTTTATTTTTTAAATGCATCCATTAGACCAATCAGCTACTATTATATTATGAAATTGATTTCAGAAGTCAAAGGATTAGAAGGCCAAAACAGCATTGATGGACAATTTTTCAGTAATTGGGTCATCAATGAAACATAAGCCATTGTTTAGGAAATCTAGTGGATGTTCAATAAAGGTCTTTGAGTTAAGAATGATTAGTATCATCTTTTTATTTAGTTTATCTTAGTCTAGTATTCCAGGTTTGATGTCAATGTGAACAATTACTTGGATTTGTGGGTGTTTTTTTGTGGGTGTTTTATTTGTCTAATCTGGAATCTTGCCAAATAATATGGTTTATCTTAATATTTAGTAGAATCTTTTGTGATGATGGTTTATCATTCTTTTTAGTTTAGTATTTTATTATAGTATTTTTTTTAGGGTTTATAAAGTTGTGATCCTGATATACAAAGTGGCAGCTAAGGTAATGTACTACCAAGGTTCTTATTATAGTAGTTTTTTTTATTTCATTAGTTAATATTTTTTGGTATATGATGATTAGTTAAGTTATTGTTATATTTGATATCTTTAATTAGTTGACTTTGTGCTATATAGTGATAGTTTTGACACGTTTTACCTCTGGTGAAAAAAATATGCTTTGATTACATTTTTTGAGAGAAGAACTTATCACTATGTTATTTTTATCACTGCTTTGTAGTCATTCAAATTGTTATTGTAGGTTAATTTCTTTTAGTTAGTTTTTTTTATTGTAATCAATTTTTTGGTATATATATATTGCATCGTAGATGTTGGTTAATTTTGCTTGTGTGATCCTTAGGATTATATTATACAATAGTATTGTTGTTATATGCTTAGGGCTTATAAGCTCATTAGCTTGAAATAAAAGATATGGTGAGCTTAGCTAAATAAGTGTGCATATGATGAAAATTGTTACTAGGGATATTATGTTATCTTTGTTAAGGGAAATTTTAGGTGCGAGTCGTTTTCAAATTTGTTCATTTTTTACTTCGTTCTTCATAGTAGCTCCTTAGTTATTCCTTTTTTACTACTGTTATTTTCATTTTTATTATATAGTTATACAAAAAGGTGATTGCAAAAATGGTTGTTATCATTTCTATTTTATTTATTTATTTATTTTATTATTGTATTTTAATATCCTTTAGTTGAAAATTTTCACTACATTTTAGGCATATGATATAGTTGTATGCATACAACAATCGTATATAGACATGGTTGTAAAATTCATAGGAGTTTGGAGATAGACATGTAGAATTGTAAGAGATATTGCAAGGTAATACTAGCTTCTAGGTTAATGAAAGCATAATCTTCAAATGGTCACCGGAGAGACATCTAGCATACTAAACCCCTTCCCCACCCCCTAAAGAGAAAAAAAAGATAATGAGTAGTTCCGCTGCATTTTTTTAATAAAAAACTCTATATATCCTTTAAGGTTTAAAAGTTAAGATCTTTATAGCATTCAAAAAAGCAAGCATGAATTTTGAGGATCATATGTGATGGAATTCATGATGACAACAACACCACAAGGGTGCTTTGGCAAAACTATGGCATTTTTTCTTTGCTAACTTAGTGTAATAGTATTATTGGCCTTTCAAAATGTTGATATTTTCATTCCAATATTTTCTGCCTTCCATGTTCCATAACTTTAAAATGGATATACAGCTGAAATATGTTATTAGGAAAAGCAAAACCATAGATACATAAGAAAGAATATAGTGTCTACTTCTTTAAACATACTCAACTCAAAATATGATCCTATTTTTCAGATTTGTCAAGTATCTATATAATGCTCTTAGAGTACACTCAAAATACATATATTAAATGAGTCTGCCGGGTCAGTACTGGACCCAGACCCAGACCCTTTAAGGTATATGTGGACCCAAACTTGATCCAGACCCATCAAGTCCAAAAATCATGGACCCAGACCCGCTAAAAATAAGGCGGGTCTAGCGGGTCTAGGTCGGGTCCGAGATCCATTGCCATCTCTAGTTAGAAACGGATGTAACGATATTATCATTAAAGAAAATTTGATTTTACCTGCATAACAAAAAAGGGAAAAACAACGAGTTATAACGTGGTTAATGTAGCAAGATCCCAACCTTAACTTAACTTTACATTAATGGGAGAAGTGTACCAATTTGACATGTTATAGCATAGGAACTCAAAAGATGAGATCAAATTATTTATTGAGATCAAAGATGATAAACGTACCAATTGTTATATATATTAGAAATAGAAAAAGATTGTAAGAACAGTTAAAAAAATCAATGATACATTAATTGTAAAACCATTTATTAAAAATAAACACCAATGACTCATTGATGAAAAAAATATTATAGGGAAATAACTACTCATTAATAGAAAACTATTGATCATATATAGGGTTTAGTGAAACATACATAAGCTTACTACTCATTAAGCATACCACTCTAAAACATAGTTAACTATTCTATACTATAACATAAGCTTAATGAAACATATTTCATGATCATCTACAAACTAATTTTCAATTACACCTGAAACCTACATGTAAGAATATATATATATATATATATATATATATATATATATATATATATATATATATATATATATATATATATATATATATGTTACACCTAAAGCTTACTTGAAGACAATAACCAAATAATAGTTAAATACAAATTTTTTTTGATAATTAGTAATTTTACTCAAATTAGGGAAAGATTTGTCCTTCTCTCACCACAAACCAGTTCCACCACATTCTTGGAAGATTTTGGAAATCATTTCCCTAGGCAAATCACTATAAAAATTTCATCCTTTACAAACCATAGAGGATAAAGGTCTAAGCCATAATCACTATAAAAGCAAAACACCAACCTCATAGCATATTACTTTCATAATATTAAGCAATATTTGGATGTTACAACTAACAAAACATATTTATCTCTGGTTCTAGTAGGAAAATTTGGATGAAAACTTTCTAAATTTCATGGAAGAAAAGGCAGTTCAATAAAAGAGTTCAAAAACATTGGTAGATAGATCTAACAGCTTGATGATATTAGTTCTTTGCCACCAAAAACTAATAGTGCCTCTTCACTAAGATATATTCCGAACAAACTGATAGTGTTTTTTCACCATAGATTTTCTTTTTCTAAAAAAAGATATTTGGAATGCATTGGAAAATAAATTTAAATGGTATCTATGCTCATGACTTGGATATAGATGGAGGTTCTATTTCTAACTCGCTCCGAGCCACACCCTTCTAATATTTGTGAGCTATACTAACTTATGAATACATGTAGACAGTGCAGAATTTCTTAATTTGGGTGTCAAATTAGCTTAAGAAAAGTAGATTTAACAAGAAAGAAAAATACCTACCTTTTTTCCAAAGTCCATACCCATTATATATATATGTCGAGAAAGGCCATTACCACATAATTAACCCATCCAAATGCCCAAATTCTGAACATTCCAAACAATCACTACTACGAAGATGGTAAATAATAACAGGACATTAATAATGATAGTTCAAAAACAGTTGTCAAATGTGTGAAAATTAATGGGCGGGAGAGTTTTGATAATGGTTCTAAAAAGGCAACGTTAAAATTTGGACGGATGTTTTAATAACGGTTTTATGTAAACCGCTATTAAAAGAGGATTTAATAACGGTTCATATTAGAACTGTTGTCAAACTTTTATTTTGCTCAGTTCCGTTTCGTGCCAAAGTTTTCAGACTCTCTGCACCTTCGTTCTCTTGCTCTCCTTCTCCTTGCAAACCCTCGCACCACCACACCGGCTCCTCTCAAGTAAAGGAAACCCTCGCACCGCCAACTATCTGCCATGCCTCTGCCTTTGTCGGCTCTGTATGTGCGTGTTGTCATTGTTCCGAAGCTAGCTAGCCCTTGCACCTTCATCCTCCGTCGTGTTTGAAGCCCTTGCCGCTCTTAAAATTCTCACCGTCATGTTTATAGCTAGCTCACTTTATGTATGTGTTTGTTCTTCCTCTCGTAACTTTTTATCTACTTATATATGCTATAGGGTTTCGTTTGTTTGTTATTGAAAGATTGTGGTTTGTCGTTCAAAAATGTGTTGTTGAATTTGTTGCGTTATTGTTATATATTAACAAACGCATGTGTTGGCCAAGACATTTACATATTATTGTTGTATTTGTTTGTATGGAGAATATAGATTCAACATTGTTGTTGAATAATGGCTCTTGGGAAATAAATTTGGGTACTATGGATCAGAAATACAATATATTTAGAGCAATAAAATCACTAACATTAACACCATGCAACATATTAGTAATAATAAACAAAAGAGAAGACATTTTTACTGTAAACTTTGGAGGGTCATAACTTTTTCATGGGACCTCGGATTTAGGTGATCTAGGAGGCTATTTTGGGTAATTTTTTCAAGAGCTACGGCGTGGCAAATGGTGGAGCTGTTTTGGGCAATCTGGGAGCCCAAAAAATGCCATTTTGGTGTCTAAATTGAGGGTTTGTTTTTTTTTTGTTATTTTTCATATTTTTTTACATAGCTAACATTCCTAACTAACATACAAGTGATACAACCTTGAGGGTGTATTTTTAGGGTTAATTTAGACTATCTTGAAAACCTTTTTCACATTCTAGGGTGTTATTTTTAGGGTGTATTTTTCACATTCACCATTATATATCTACCCCCTTGTATTATTGTGTATGTAGGGGAAAGGAGAAGGAAACTCTTGGTTTTGTTTTCAGTTATTTTATTTTTTACTTTTATCAGAATTGTTTATCTCTTTATCCAGCCATCCATCTATTTAGCCTCATTGGGTATCTTACCATGTCTTAGCTGGCGAGGGTTGTAATAGTATTTCTAGTGGGGCTATTAATTTCTTTTGTTTTCATGGTTACTAAGATATTGAGGTAGGATAGTGTAACATATTCAAATTTAAAGACTTCTTAGTGCTTACTATAATTATGCCAATTCTGTGTAATTATGGATGAGATAAAAGCTTTAGGTACCTCCAAAGAGCTATTGGAACCAGATCTTTGAGACAAAGGAACTTAGATGATGATGATGAAATTGAAGTTTTTAAGGGTTCAAGTGAAGAAGACGAGCTACATTCCAATAATTCAGAATGATGAATCACTTATTTTATTAATCAAAACTTGGGATTTGTAGTTTTTCACCGATGATTATGCACAAGGCCAGCAATACAATGTTGAAGAAATTGATGAAGTGAGAGAGTAATGGGCCAAGCATGTGCACTCATTCATTTGGTATTAGGTAGAGATCTATATATTCTACATGCATGTTTAGGTTTGTATTTTGTCTATGTCTTTAAGTCTTCTAACCTAGATTTATGAACATTTTGCTTTGGGGTGTATAGCTACCAAGTTGTGGTATGCCAACTAATTTTGATTCTTGAGTATATATGTCCGGTGTATTAACAAGGGATTGATTGAAATTATAGTGTGATTGCAGATTTGTTATCAATTGATGTTGTTTTATAATGTAGATTTGGTAATTATTCGAACATACAACTGTGTATGTGGGCAGGAACAAAACTGAAAAAACTAAAAAAAAAAACTGGAGTTTTAATAACGGTTCTTATTAAAATCTTGTTTTAATAACGGTTATGATGAAAACCGTTATTAAAAGCTCCTTTTTAACAATGGTTTTTAAGTAAAAATCGTTATTAAATATGAAGTTTACGCACATTTTCGCGGGTTTTTGTATATTTTTCATGACGGTTATGAACTGTTATTAAAGATTTAATAACGGGCGATTCAATAACGGTTGAAAACCATTATTAAAACTATAAAATAATCGTTATTAAAACCCCTTTCCGTGGTAGTGAATCCTCACATAACCGGGTCAAAATTCCCAAATTTCAGAAATCAGGCATATACCACATAATTAACCCATCTAAATTAATCATGCAACACACACATACTCAATTAAGTAAATAACTTAGCATAATCAAAGCTAATTCATATAAATTTAATCAAAACAAAAGTTCGGGTTTAGAATAATTTATACCAAATAATATCATCCAAAATAGGGTGGATAAATGGCACTAGAGGTTCGTCAAAGGTCAACAAAAATCCATCGATGGTGGACATCGCAAGAGGTGGCCAACTGTGGCATTGTTATGGTGTCATGAAAATGGCACTAGAGCAGGGTCGAGTGACCCATTCTGCTTCCCTGCTTGCGCTGCTCGTCCGACCATAGCTGCTATTGCCTCACTCCCATGTTGCCGTCGTCCAGTGGTCGTGTTGCAGTGGTGAGGTGGTGGTTGAAGAATGCACATAGAGGAGTAGGAAAGGGAAAGGAGAAGGGAAGTAGGGGGTCGGCCCTCAACGTAGGAGGAAAACAATGGGCAAGGAAGAGAGAGAAAGAAAGAAAAGGGGGACGGGGGCGGTCACAAATTGTTTTTTTTTTTAAGTATCTAAAATATGATAATGGATAATTTTATCTAAATTTTATTTAATAAAAACCGTTGAGTAAAGATTCGATAAATAAATTTTCTTTTTATACAAGTTTAAGTAAATAATAATAATTTAACATATTTATAAAAGTGTCATCCGTAAATGAAAGTGGGAAAAACATAAAAAAAATCATAAAGATGTTGCAGAAATTTTAAATATAAAATATTTCAAAGATCTTATCAATCTCATAAAAACAATTAAATTCATAGGCGTAAATATTTTTTACAGATAAAAATCATTAAATTTTTTCCACTATAAAAAAATATATAAATATATATGAGACTTAAACGCCTTTAGTGACCAAAAATATTAACGATTAACATCCAAAAATTACATTGCTTTCAATAGATATACCAATAACAATGAATTTTAATGGTGGTCGTTAATAATATATCAATAGTGACTAGAAAAAATTTTAGTCGCTAAATTGGTCGTTAATGCATCAGTTTCTTGTAGTGCTAAAGGGTACATAATGTGTAAATTTATTTAATTAAGATATTTTTTAATATTGATAGTTCTTTGCTAATAATGTATAAGACCTTTATATAGTAACACTAAGGAAAAATGGTCAATAGTAATGATTTGTATCATCGGTATTAAGAACATGTTCATTGGTAATACGTATTACCGATGATCATTCATCGGTATTAAATTATCGGTACGAGTGAGTCGGTAATAAGTTTATTATGAATGATAAAATTATAGTCGTTATTAAGGTGTAATACCACTAATTTATTCATTGGAGTTAGATATAATACCGACTATCATGTATGACTGGAAAAAAAAAATTTTCCTTTAATATCGACGATACTAAATTTAAATTTGAAAAAAAAAAATTATCTAAACCTTATTACCGACAAAATATTTTTAATATCGACGATATTTTTTCCTTAATACCGACGATAATAAATTTTTAATTCAAACCATATTTACTATTAAAATACGCATTACAAATAATTTATCTTAAACATAAATATTGTTATATAAACATAATTATGATAGTACTTACTAAATAATTGATTTTAAAGACAAATATTGTTATATAAACATAATTGCACTAATATTTACTAAATAATTGATTTTAATGACAAATATTGTTGTATAAATATATTTTACAAAATAGACATATTGTTAGTATATTTGACGTGTCAATAGTATCATAAAACCTAAAAATCATCTTCATCATCTTTACCTTCATCTTGATTAGATAGCTCGAGAGGTGGATTACCTTAAGCCCATACAATGATAAAAGATCCCATTTGTCTTAATTCTTCCTTTTGACTCTCAAATGCTGCTTATTGGTGTGTTGTAATCTCACTCATTTATTTTTAATTTTGTTCTATTTGAGATTTCCATTGTTGTTCTTGAGCAAAATCAGCATGCATCCAACTTGCACTACCCCATAATAATAGTTATTTTATGGTTTTAATAATAGTTTTGAACTGTTATTAAACTGCCCATTATTAAATCTTTAATAGTGGTTCATAACCGTTATAAAAAAATATGCAAAAATCCACAAATATGTGTGTAAACTTCATATTTAATAACAGTTTTTAAGTAAAATTGTTGTTAAAAATAAGGTTTTAATAATGGTTTTCAAATAAAACTGTTGTTAAAAATAAGGTTTCAATAACAATTACAAAATCAACACCGTTGTGGAAAATGAGGTTTTAATAATGGTTATTACAAAAATTATTTTTAAATCCAATTAGGGTTTCAGTCAATGTTTATGCATTTATAAGTCCTAATACGTATTAGATGAGTATAAATTTAAGATTAAATGAACAATTTTAATAACAGTTCTTAATGCAAACCCTTATTAAAACTTATATTTTAATAACGGTTTTCATAAGAACCGTTATTAAAACTTTATAATCCAATTAGGGTTTCGGTGATTGATTATGCATTTATTAAACCCTAATATGTATTAAATGAAAATAAACTTGAGATTAAATACGTAGTTTTAATAATGGTTCTTAATAAGAATTGTTATTAAAACTATATTTTTTTTAATATTTTTGTTGTTTTGTTCCTGCCCACATACATAGTTGTATGTTCAAATAATTACCAGATCTGCAACGTAAAACAATATCAATTCATACCAAATCTGCAATCCCACCATAATTTCAGTCAATCTTTAATTGGTATGTCTCAATACACCGGATATACTCAGGAATCAAAATTAGTAGGCATACCACAACTTGGTAGCTCTACACCCCAAAGTAAACAATTCATAGATCATAGCCTAGAAGACCTAAAGACTTAGATGGAATACAAACCTGAACATTCATGTGGAATATAGATCCCTACCTAATATTGAATGAATGAGTGCACGTACTTATCCCATTGGTCTCTAACTTCATCAATTTCATCAACATTGTATTGCTGGCTTCGTGCATAGTCATCGGTGAAAAACTATAATGCCCAACTTTGAATTAATATACAGTTAGTACTTAGGTCAAGTACCAAATATATATGTCATGATTCATTAATGGAAAAATATGGAAAAGCAAACATACATGGAAAAATATGAAAAATATTGATATACTGTCCTTAGTACCCCTAATAAATAGAGTTGGATACACAATATTGTAAGTATATATACCTCAAACAATGAAAGTAGAATATATTTATAAATAAGCTAATGAAGTAAGAAGTAAAAATTATACTAACATGTCTATAAATTCCTTCCCACCACGACAAGCAACTTCAAAAGGCACGTCATATGTTCGAAGGGAATCAAATACATAGACCCTATTAAGATCAAGTTGCACGGTGTACAAAACCCAATGTTCAGTTGTGAGGTGAGGAATGAGATAGAGCTTGTTGTGTCCCTCAATCAAAATGAAATCCACTAAATAGTTTATGTGCTTGCTCTCTCTTATTGTACTACCGTCAGCTATGTAGTGTCGGCAAACAAACACAATAGAGGATAGCATTCACTCCATCGCAGCATGACTAGCTACCAACCTATGGATGAAAATAACAATGCATATTTGTTAATAATTAATAACTCATAAAAGAGGTCATAAAATTGCAATTGTATAAAAGTACTAAAATCTCAAATATGAAATAATACTTACGTGACATAGACAGTGACACTCATGGTTGACATCCATTCCTGATTATAAATGTCGCTTATATCAACCGTCAATACCATGTAAGTAACATCATCGCTCCCAACATACTTCAGACGTCAATAAATGAAAATATAATTGTCCCTGAGGTAGTTTTGGGCATAGAAATACAATAAAGCTATTGCTGGTGGAGGTTGGCTCTTCTTTAAAGAAGGAATCTCTTGTAGGGCAACTGATTTTTTAGATTTAACTTTTATATAACAAATTCAACAACGTGTGTGTATATAATGTGCATATGTAAAATATATTTTTATTTCATTATATGACATTTCCTATATCTTATAGCTAGTGTCCTATACTTATTAATGAAAATGTGTGTGTGTGTGTGTATAGTTTTTATGAGTGACATTATTAATAATTGAAAGTATTTTATTTCTATAGCTTCATATATAATTCTAAACTCATGAATGTTATATATATATGTAAAGATCCCGACAAACACATGCATTTGTTAATATATAACAATACAGCAACAAATTCAACAATGTAAAGTAACATTTTTAACCAACACATTCAACGACACATTTTTGAACGACAAACCATAATTTTTCAATAACAAAAACCACAACCCTACAGCAACATGCATGCATATATATATATATATATAAGAAGTGAAAAAGCTATGAGAGGAAGAACAAAAACATACATAAAAGGAGTGGCGGCAAGCAAGAGGAGAGCGGCGACCACCTATAAATACGACAGAGGAAGAAGGTACAAGTTTTGACTAGGTTTGGAAGAATGATAGCACATGCAAAGCCGAGGATGGCAGAAGTGTAGTCCTATAAGGAAAATGAGAGTTGGCGGTGGTGGTGTGAAGGTTTGCAATAGAAGGAGAGTAAGAGAGGGAAGTAGAGTCTGAAATTTTTGGAACGAAATAGAACTAAATGAAATAAAAGTTGGATTTGAGATTTTAATAACAATTCCTACAAGAAACGTTATTAAAAGTGATTTTAATAATGATTCCTGAAAGAACCATTATTAAATCTGCGAGACTTTTGACAATAGTTCTTGTAGAAACCGTTATTAAGATATCTTTTAATAATGGTTTTTCTTGAATGGTTATTAAAAATTCCATGTATATTTTAGCATTGGGATTTTAATAATGGTTTTGAACTATAACCATTATCAAAACTATCTCATGCATTAATTTTCATGCGTTTGACAATAGTTTTCGAACCACCGTTATGAATGTCCTATTATTATTTTCCCGTTTTCGTTGTAGTGTTGTGCGAGAAGTATCACAACTTGAGCCCTCTCCTACAAGCCTTCACCCCACACTTTTTATATTCCCTAGACAAATACCTAATACTTCCTCAAGTATCGATTCTTCATCAATTTCAAGAGGTATAAGATCATTAGAGCTGTAAGAATTCATTTGCGGCAAGTTCTCCTCTCATCTTTGTAACATGTTCTTCTGCACATATAAGTAAAAGTTAAACATATTATAAGAAATGTTAATAATATATGTTATAATTAATTATATATAAATAAATTATAAAAAAAATTCAGGTTGGGGAGTGACCCATTTGTTATTCTTGAAATGCATTTCTCTGTAGGTCTCTTTGGCAGGTAACAATTTATTTGTCTCTAGACTAGATTATACATAAGAAAAAATTAATACATTACACAAAATTACATGATAAAAAATAAAGAATGAAAAGCCCAAAAAATACCTTCTTGTAGCAATATTGTGGCAATGATTATGCATCATGAAAAGATAAAGTGGTTTGTTTTTCCCTATTAGTAGCAATTTTTTTTTTCTACCAAAGCCTTCATGAAAAAATAATAATTTGGTGATGTTATTTATAGGTAATTTTATTCAATTTGTATACTAAACTTTAATATTACCTTTACATCATACGAATTAATTTCTTTCTATCAATCTTTCTTATGATTGCATTTTCGATCTTTATATCAATCAGCTATCATTAGATCAAGACCTAATTCAATTCTAGGACATGAAGGATTTATCCTCCATGGAGCTAAAAAAAATAATTCTACATATATATAAAATCATAAGTTAGAAATTATATAATTTTTATTTTATAATTTAATTAAAGTAGAAAAAAATAAACTTTATCTCAATTTCTAGGAGGATCTTTACCTAATCCTTTAGAGGGACATATGGCCACCTCTTATAACATGGTGGTATCGTTGTCCCAATTTTAATCATAACATATTTAATAAACGATTTACTATGTAGACCTATCACATTTAAAGTGTGCTTGAAAATCAAATTCCACCTCAAACTTTTTCAACCTCTTTTCTCAAACTCTTCCAACATCATCCTGTCCCGATTTCTTTCTCTAGCCCTCCTCTTATGACCTGAAATATGCATATAAAATATTATCATTGAAATAATAAAATTCTTAAAGTAAGAGTGATGAAATCAAATATGATGGACCAAATTTTATACCTTCTGAGTTCTAACACCCAGAGCATAATCTATGAGGAAACTATAGATCACGTCCATTGCCAACGATATATAACCTCGTGTGACAATATTAGCCATATAGAAACTATCAAATGTTTTGATATATAGAAAAAAATACATTATAATGATACATATAAATAAGGAAAGTACATAAATATGATACACTTACAATTAGGGCCAAATACGCTATAAAGCATGCAAATCATGTCAAATTGGATTGTTGATGAAGATGAGTTGGATGTTACTTACCTTACTAATTATCTTTATGTAGATTTGTTAAGTCACAATCTAGTGATTTTGAGTTTGGATCTTAGGTATGATAGGCTTCATATTCAAAAGTCTTATTGTTCATATTTTTATTATAATTATGATCTTCTATATAGCGATTCCTACTAATATTAGAAGTTTCCAATGAATTAAATATAATATTATCATTAACTAAATTTTTGGTTCATCTATATCATATATTTTATATGTCGATGTAAGTTCAATTAACTTTTAAGTTACTTCAGATGGATAAAGTATACCATGCTAGACTACTAGTTTATATAAATGATAATTCTTTATATTGTTTTGCATATTTCCTCCTACCATTCGCTTTTATGAAAGGTTCATTAATAAGCATTTATCATCGATATTAAATATTTCATTATTTCCTCATTCATTAGTAGCATATTTTCCTCCTATTTAGGTGGACTAATTTTCTTATTATCGATGATTTATCATCGGTAATATAATTTTTATTTTATTAAAAGTTTTTAGGGGGAAATTTTCCATTTGTGGAATTTTGATGAAACATATTTCTTAATATCGACGATAAGTATCGTCAGTATTAAGAAATAGATCAATGGTTTGTATTCGCTTAACATTTTAATAATATTTTTTGGTGGAAAAATTTGGCACCACTTAATACCGATGATATGTATCGTCAATATTAAGTATTTTCTTACATTTTTTTTCATTAAATGTTTTATCACCAGATCCAATAGCGACGATTAATCGTCACTTTTAAGGTCTAACACCGATGATAAAGTATCATTGATATTAAGATCGTCAATGTTAAGTCTTTTTCTTGTAATGTAAGCATTCATTAATCGGATTTTACTCTAGGTAATTCACTAAATTTTCTAACTACTCATAGAGAAATTACCAATTATATTTTAATATATGTGATATCATTTTTTGTATTATATGATTTAAGGTGTTTCAAAATGTATATACATGGTGACCCTTATTTTATAAAACATTTACATTTTGTTAACATGGCTCTAAATTTTATTTAAAATTATGCGTTTTGCCAAAATAAGTTTATCTTTACATGTTTTATAAATTTCTTTAGATTTTATTTTGGACTAGTGTGTGACGGTCATATGAATTTATGGATTATTGGTGATCCTATGCAATTTGTGGCACATGTTGTATTATGATATTATTATTATTACACATATATGATATTTGTTTTCCTAGATGATATTGAATTATAGTGATGGTTGGAGGTCTATATATTAGGAAAGTACTTAGATTAGGAGTTTTTTTTGTGGAGTATTTATGTGGTTACTAATCAAAGAGGACTTATCAATGGTGAACAAATATTTGTTTTAACATTTGACTCATATATTTTTGTGTTTGATGTACTCTAATGATGTTATGAATTATAATATATTTCTTCTAAATCATGGGTTACTTAGCTATTCCCCATCTAACTTGTTATTTCTTACACGGTGATGCAATGATTCATGATGTAGATGGCAAGTAAATAATCTTATGCAGGTAGATTGTGACCACACTTCTAAATGGAAGGATGCATGCTTAAGGGATGAATTGAGAGGTCAGTTTGACTTTCAGAGTTTTATCTTTTGATAGTGTTTTGATTTCAATGGGTCTTAAATGTATTCGAGTTATTTAATTTATTAATCTATCATTAACTACTTTTGACGTTATTATTTGACTTTATTATGGTGTCCTATTATATGAAGAATGTTGTGGAATTTTGTTTTAGTTTTAAATTTTAAGTTTTAGTCCTAGAAATTAGTGTAAGTGAAACAATCATGTCTACTAGTATTAGATGTGGTGGTAATACCCTACTACATATTATAAACATTCAATCCCACAAAGCCAATATCCCATCCTATGTATGTGATACTTCCCAATGGACACACTATTCCTATTCGACTCATAGGTGCCATTATTTAGTCTAAACCACTTACCTTGATAGATGTTCTCTTCATTACAGAATTCCAATATAAACTAATTTCCATATCCGAATTCACCAAAAAAATTAACTATATTATTTATTTCACTAATGAAAAACGCTCTATGCAAGACCCTTTAATGGGGCAGCCTCACCTTTTTGGAACACTAACTAAGGAACTCTATAACCTTTGTCCAACAGAAATTAGTTCTCAGCAAGTTTAGCCAATAATTCCTCTTATTTATATTCTATTATTGATCAAGATGTCACTATGCCAAAAAAACCTAGATCAACAACTCAAATCAAAATTTAGCATCTTAGACTCGATCATCTACTGATCTATAAGCTTAAACAAATGTTTCATTTCTCTAATTTAATAAATAAAATGGATGAATATCCTTGTGATGTTTATTTTATAGCTAAACAATATTACTTGCCTTTTCCATCAGCAACACACATTCAACTTCCCTTTTTCAATTTGATACACATTGACATATAGGGACCCTATAAACAAGTCACATATGATGGATTTCAATATTTCATAACCATTGTAGATGAATTCACATGAGCCACATGGATATACTTGTTAAGCACTAAATCTAATGGTCTTGTTATTATAAAGACCTTCATTACTCTTATCAAAACCTAGTTTAATAAAACTATTAAGACCATTCAATTTAATAATCCATATGAGCTTGGATATTGTTTGGAAGCCAAACAATTCCTTTCTCATAGAGGTATCTTCCACCAAACAATTTATCCCTATAGTCCTCAGCAAAATGAAGTAGTAGAATGAAAGCATAGGTATTTATTAGAGTTTGTTTGGGCCTTTATGCTTTAATCCAATCTACTTACACAATACTGGGGAGAAAGCATTCTATCTGCTACTCATACTATCAACCAAAATCCCTTGAAGGTCCTCCAATATCTTAGTCCATATCAAAAAACATTTTAGCACTTCAATGAATTATAGTTGTCTTAAACCTTTTGGGTGATTGTGCTATGCAACTGCCAACATAAAAGTATCAAGACATATTTAAACCAAGATCCAACCCTTATGTCTTTCTCAAGTATCCACATAGAACAAAGGCATATAAATTGCTTAACTTAACAACTAAAGAAGTCTTTGTTAACAGAGACGTTGTCTTCCAAGAAGATATTTTTCCTTTCACTACAACAGAATCCTCATTTAATATCCATAACTCCACAACTACTTCAAATGATGCACCTCCAATTCCTCTTCCTATTCCTAATTTCACTACTCAACTTGATCTATATCATAGACATAACTCCAATGGTTCACTACCAAACTCACCCGAGTTCTAATTCTTGGTCCTCCCAAGTACAACCATCCCTTTAAAGATCATGTCGAGCAATTCAAACTCCTACACATATTCGAGATTATATATGTAGTCATATCTGCATAAATAACAATCCCTCATTATAATTTTTTGAATCAAAAACAACAACTACATACCTTCCAATCCATCTTCAATCTATAAAACATCTTCCTAACCTGATAGCTGAATCAAAAGCATACCCAGAAGCTGTGTCTAATCTACAATGGGTACATGCTATAGATAATGAATTTTAGTCTTTACATGCTAGTAGTACATGGGAATTAGTGAAGGTGACAAAAGGAAAATGACCCATTGGATGTCAATAGGTCTACAAGGCAAAGTATAAAGCTGATGGAAGTGTGGAGAGGTACAAAGCAACACTAGTGATGAAAGGATGCACTCAATGGGCAAGAGAAGACTTTAACAAAACCTTCTCTTTATTTTTTTGAATGACCACTATTAGAACCATATTGAATGTTGCAGTTAAGAATAAATGGCATATTCACCAACTTGACATTAACAATGCTTTCCTTCATGGAGATCTACATGAAGAAATATTTATGCAACCACCACTCAGACTTAATGCATTATCTTCACTTATTTGAAAACTCAAGAAATCACTCTATAGGTTAAAGCAAGCTTCCAAACATTGGTATGAGAAACTATCCCCTGCCATAATTTCCAGAGGCATCATCACTCTAAAAATGATTATTCCCTCTTTATTAAATAGGTTGATAATATGGTGACCATCATTGTTGTAAAATAGATTACCTTCTAAATTTTGGCAATGATTCCGTTGAAATACATCTCATCAAGACATTCCTTCATCAACAATTTAAGATAAAAGACTTAGGGTGACTAATCTATTTAATAGGAATAAAATTTCTTCCATGTAATGATGGTTTAATTATGAACTAAAGAAAGTTCCTAGCAAATCTCCTTGAATAAACTTTAGTGGAAAATGTAAATCCTACCACTAGCCCTCTAGATACAAGACAATAACTATTCCCAAATATGGAAGCTCTATTGGCTGATCAACGAAGTTCCAAAGTCTAGTTAGAAAATTAAACTATTTAACGAATACACATTCAGATATAACGTATGCATTTCAACACATTAGTTGGTTCAATAATGCTCCTCAGCTTCCTCATTTTGAAGTAGCAATTCATATTCTACATCATCTCAAAGGGAAACTAGATCAAGGACTTCTTCTTAATAATTCCATTGATGATACTCTTCTTGCTTTTTTTGATTCAAACTAAGCAACCTATCCATCTACTCGACAATATGTAATAGTTATTTCATCACTCTTGGAGGCTCACCTATTTTGTGGAAATCAAATAAGTAAGGCACCATTTCCCTTTCTTTTATAGAGGCCAAGTATTGCTTCCTTAGGCACATCACCTCAGAGCTAGCTTAGCTTACAAGACTTCTACATGAACTCACATTAACCAACGTTACTCGTATTCCAGTGAAGTGTGATAATCAAGTTGCCATTCATATTGCTAAAAATCAAGTTTTCCATGAACAGACCAAGCATGTCAAATTAGATTGTCATTTTTTTAGGGACTAAGTTCTTTCTAGGCTCATTGATCTCTTCCACTTTCCTACACAAGAACAACTAGTTGATTTACTCACTAAACCTCTTTATGGAAACACTTATTCATGTTTACTTCCCAAGTTGCACTACAAGAAAAGCTAATTTTTGCCACGTAATTTTTCGTTGCCAAACATATTTTTGCCAACGATAGTATATTTTTGGCAACGACAAGTTGTCATTGCCTATCATAGCATAACTAAAGATTTTTGCAACAACTTTTTGCTGTTGCCAAAAATAATTACTTTGGCAACGATATTTTTGTGGCAAAAAATAGTTTTGTTGTCATAAATTAATAGCATCAATGATGCAGCATAATTATATTTCGCAACGATTTTTCTGTTGCAAATAAAACATAATTATTTGCAACGATACTATTGTTGCTAATAATATTCTATATTTTACAACGATGTTTTTGTTGCTAATAACATACAATATATTTTACAACAAGTTTCTTGCGGCTAAAAATAGTCTATATTTTGCAACGAATATTTAGTTGCCAATAATGTACAATGTATTTTGCAACAACTTTCCCGTGTCCAAAAATATTCTTTATTTTGCAATGATATTGTTGTTGCCAATAATGTATAATACTTTTACAACAATCTCCTTATTACCAATAATTAGCTATATTTTGCAACAAATTTTTTGTTACCAATGAAATATTTATTGCTAATACTAGTTTTGGCAACAATGTCTTTGTTTCCAAGAAATTTCTGTAATACTTCTCGATAAATTATCACTTGATAACCTGTCACATTCATGATACCTTATTCAAATACTCATCCCATACATATATTAATCAAATAGAAACATCAATAGTAAATTCATTTGATCATCAACATGAAATGAATAATTCATCAATTATATAATTGTACATTACAATTGTCCAAAAGAGAAACCATTGTTCAAACCCATGTAATTCTGAGATATCATCGTCATTGAAAGCGTTCTTTTCAAAACACTCTTGTCAAGTGTTTTTGTTCAAAAATACTTCTAACCAAGAACATGATCTTCTTATCCGTACATCAACTAATAACAAAAATATGTATCCACAAATAAATCGATATTGATCATTGATGCCACCATGGAAAACATCACCATCATTGTCAAGTGTATTTCTAGACCTGAAAAAATAACAAAATTAGTACATGTGTCATACATACATACGTATATATGTATGTATATGTATATGTGTGTATATATATATATTGTATTTCTAGACCTGAAAAAATAACAAAATTAGTACATGTGTCATAGGTACATACATACGTATGTATGTATGCGCGCACGCGCACACACACACACATGTATGTATGTATGTATGCAAATATAAGTGTCATTAGTGCGTTATGTTTACTTTTGTATATAACGAAAATACTAATGGAAAATTGTTCACATGGATATCTAACCGCCTATAAATTCCAAAACAACCCTCTAGTGTCCTAATGAAATGCGGATCATGACATCAACAAATTGTGGTATTTTTGCATGTATCTGAAACTTTTTTTATGCGGAAGTGTACCCATAAATAATTTAATTCCCGAACTACCAAACCCATAAGCTTCTCCTACTAACCATTTCAAGCATTATTCCTTCAACATTTTCCTAGAATCATTCTAGGCCTCCAAATATTTCAAATTCAAAGGGAAAAGAGAGAGTATGGCAAAATTTAGAAGATCAAGGGCATAACAATTTTATTTGACCATGTAATTATACAAGGAACATAAAAAAAATCATGGAATACAGATAATCAGGTTTTCTATTTTTGTTCATTTTACCAAGATAGAATATTTTCATACATTCTTAATTAACTATGGAATCCTTATGAATTTATCTTTATCATATGAGTTTCATCAAGCTCTTCATCTTTTGAAATATTTGATCCTATATAAAACTCAAAAATACTACACAATGCAAAGTTGCTCATATCATAGAATAAATACAAACTTTGCTTTCCTTTCTACAGTTGTTGCCCATGCTGTTATCTCTGTGTTTGGTTGGAATTTGATTAATCTATGTTTAAGAATGAGATGCTGTAATATGAGTTATGAATGAAGGAATTTAGGGTGGCAGCCTGGCATAAAAAAAAACTTGTTAAATGACTCTTGAGTTATGATATGGAGTTGGAAGTTACATACTTTTATAATTGACCATATGGTTGTAGGTTGCACAACTAATCTAACTTATCTTCTATTTAGAATTAGATTTTTATTCTTGTTAATTATGTGCCCAAAAAGTAATGAAACAAAGTTAGGAAGATTTAGGCCAAACAGAATTGCTAAATGTGTTTCTAGGAATCGATTATGATCAGGAATTTGTGATGAGTGGTATTTCTCTGATCTGATTCTAGATCAGATTTTTTTTATGATTTCCCTAGTTAACAGCATGTTTTTAAGACCATAAATGACTTGGATAATTAGGGAAGTTAATTATGCATTGGCACATTCAAGTATGCTTACTTAAAACTAGCTAATTTGATGTTTACATGCTAAATATTGATTTTCAATTCTATCTCTCTGGCACCTAAATTTAGATCTAATTTTATTCATTTAGCTCACTCAAAACATACTAAAACACTTGAAATATTCTAAAATTTCAATACACCAATTGAAGAATTAAGTTAGATAAGTTTTAATGAGTTTTTATGCACCATAGAGGGGGGTTCTTCATGTTTAATTCTGATATTTTAGACCTAATTTTAGAACTGTATCTCTATTATTTCTACCTTTATAAACACATTTAAATACCTTTTGTACCATTGGGAATTTGATATATTAAAAGTGGGAGAAAGTGAAATGAGTTTAGATAGGTTTTTAAGCACTTTTAGGGCGGTTTATTTAAGTTTTGGACTAATTTTATAGTGAATCTATAGGTTTGAATTTCAACACCTGAAACTAATTTATTTTCCAATTAAAAACATGATTCTAGACCTACAATACACTAGGAAATTCAATTACAAAGTGAGAAATCTCGTGGCATGAGTTTAGAGAGGTTTTTAAGCATTTTTGGGGTAGTGTAATCAAGTTTGGACTAATTTTGTAGCGATTCTATAGGTCTAAATTTTAGAACATGAAACTGATTTATTTTCCTCTTAAAACCATGATTCCAGACCTGCAGTACACTAGGAAATTCAATTATTAAGTGAGGAATCAAGTGGCATCAATTTAGAGAGGTTTTTAGGCACTTTCGGGGCGGTGTAATCAAGTTTTGGACTGATTTTATAGGAATTCTATAGGTTTGAATTTCAGAACATGAAACTGATTCATTTTCCTCTTAAAACCATGATTCTAGACCTGCAATACATTAGAAAATTCAATTACTAAGTGAAGAATCTAGTGGTATGAGTTTAGAGAGGGTTTTAAGCACTTTCAAGGCGGTGTAATCAAGTTTGGACTGATTTTATAGAAAAACGATAGGTCTGAGTTTCACAACCTGAAACTGATTTATTTTCCTCTTAAAACCATGATTCTAGACCTGAAATAAATTTTAAAATTCAATTTCTAAGTTAGGAATCTATTGGTATGAGTTTAGAGAGGTTTTTAAACACTTTCGGGGCAGTGTAATCAAGTTTGGACTGATTTTATAGCAAAACTATAGATCTGAGTTTCACAACCTAAAAATGATTTATTTTCCTCTTAAAACCATGATTCTAGACCTGCAATACACTAAGAAATTCAATTACTAAGTGATGAATCTAGTGGTATGAGTTTAGAGAGGGTTTTAAGCATTTTCGAGGCAATGTATTCAAGTTTGGACTGATTTTATAGCAAAACTATAGGTCTGAGTTTCAAAACCTAAAACTAATTTATTTTCCACTTAAAAACATGATTCTACACCTTCAATAAACTAGAAAATTCAATTAATAAGTGAGGAATCTATTGGCATGAGTTTAGAGAGGTTTTTAAGCACTTTTGAGGCGGTTTAATCAAGTTTTAGACTGATTTTATAGCGACTCTATAGGTCTGAATTTCAAAACATGAAACTAATTTATTTTTCACTTAAAACCATGATTATAGACCTAAAATACACTGTAAAATTCAATTAATAAGTGAGGAATCAAGTTTAATGAGTTTAGAGAGGTTTTTAAGCACTTTCGGGGCGGTGTAATCAAGTTTGGACTAATTTTATAGTCAAGCTAAAGGTCTAAGTTTCAGAACTTGAAACTAATTTATTTTTCACTTAAAAATATTATTCTATACCTACAATACACTAGGAAATTAAATTATTTAGTGAGGAACCACGTGGCATCAGTTTAGAGAGGTTTTTAAGTACTTTCGGGCTGGTTTAATCAAGGTTTGGACTGATTTTATAGCGATTTTACAGGTCTGAATTTCAGAACATGAAAATGATATATTTCACTCTTAAAAACATGATTATAGACCTACAATATGCTAGGAAATTCAATTAATAAGTGAGTAATCAACTGCCATGAGGTTAGAGAGGTTTTTAAGCACTTTCGAGGCGGTTTAATCAAGTTTTAGACTAATTTTATAGCCAATCTATAGGTCTGAATTTCAGAACCTAAAACTGATTTATTTCCCACTTAAAAAAATGATTCTATACCTACAATACAGTAGGAACTTCAATTACAAAGTGAGGAAACAAGTGGCATTAGTTTAGAGAGGTTTTTAGACACTTTCTCGACAGTTTAATCAAGTTTTGGACTGATTTTATAGCGATTCTATAAGTCTGAATTTCAGAACATGAAACTGATTTATTTTCCTCTTAAAACCATGATTCTAGACCTGCAATACACTAGAAATTCAATTACCAAGTGAGGAATCTAGTGGCATGAGTTTAGAGAGGTTTTTAGGCACTTTTGGGGCGATGTAATCAAGTTTGGACTAATTTTATAGCAAAACTATAGGTCTGAGTTTCAAAACCTAAATTTAATTTATTTTCCACTTAAAAACATGATTCTAGACCTGCAATACACTAGGAAATTCAATTACTAAGTGAGGAATCAGGTGGTATAAGTTTAGAGAGGTTTTTAAGCATTTTGGAGGTGAATTCTTCATAACATGGATTAAATTTTGTAGCAAGAATTACATGTCTCATTTTTCTGAGTGTCATGATATGTAGGATGAAGTTAGGCATAAGTTAGTGCAAAATCTTAGAGATATATGTGGCTAGGTTAGGGTTCAATTTGAGGTCATTCGGAGATCGAAAGGGAATTTAATTTCTTTGGGTTATTAGATAAGGAAGGGTACTACATTAAGGCTAAAAAGGGCGTTCTAAAAATAATAAAAGGTTATATGGTATGTATGAAAGCAGACTTAGCTTTTTGACTCTATACTCTTAATACCTATGAACCTAGATCATAAAATGTGATGGTGAACCATATAAAGAAAGTAATAAAAGGTTCTATAGTATGTACATGAGGCATACAGTAAGTAATTCCACAAAAAGTACTTTGTATTTGGATTGTATGTAGAAGCATTAAATTGATGTTAGTTAAATACACAGAATGATAGTTAGCTCCCATTAATCAATTCAGAGTTGCACATATACACTTGATGTCTCTAATTATTTATGGGTAAAAGATGTTTAAAAGCACCCAAGGAATAAAACAGACACATAAACACACATAAATGTTTGCATCAAATAGAGACAATGATCAATCAGCATATGGTCAATCAAATATCTACTTTTTCTAATTCCTGAATACATATCCCTCATTTGGAATGCATTTTGACTTACCGAGGGAGTCATATTTCTACATAATTTACTTAATAGGAAGTATCTAGCTGAGGATGTCATGTATATATGATTGGTAAACACTAAGGAAATATGATAATAAATTACTATTTATTTTTTAGTTTTTAGTGAGAAGCGTCAATGAAGGAAAGCAAGTGCTATAATAGTTCATTTCCAAAACAAGTAGGTGAAGAGTCAAAATGAACTTTAACTTTACTTTGACTTTCAGTTTATACCAACTTCTCAGACCTTATTAAACTTCAATATATGTGCCGAACGAGGTGCTCAAAGAGAAAGGAAGAGACGTGATAATATGTTTTGCATCACATTTTTCTAACTCTATATATAATAACTGAGCAGATTTGACTACATTAATCATTATGCTGCACCTGGGAGCAGTGCTAATGGTAGTACATTTAGCATTCAGGTGAAGCATGATACACATTGGAACCTATTCAGGGTATTAAGCTTGGTAGTCATCCAGAGAGCCAGTTTGGCACAACTTTATGGTGACATGAAGATCATATCTATCCTAACAAGCTCACAAACCATACATTTGTAAGTAACTAGTATGCAGACCACAACTCTTACATGTAAACAAATTCAAAAGCCTAGGGGAAATACCATTGGATACAATGACAAAAACTTGATGCCAATTGCCAAGCACCATTTCAAGCCAACCTCAAATTAAGAAAAGTTGTGTAACCACATAAAAATAGAATGTCAAGCTGAACTAAATTTTTTTTTTACAAAATTTACAACCCAAAAAATAAATAAAATATGAACAAGATTCCAGGAAGTCTTATAAACAGTATGAATATCCATATTAACTAACAGTTTAGAGCCTGTATTACATATTTATATTATTATGGGTACTAGCAATATTTCATAGAAATGTAACTGATATAACACTGACTTAAAGGCTACAGTTATGAATTAGATCAAAACAGGGATAACTCATAAATGTGGCAACACCATGAGGATTTTCCTTTTACATAAACATAGATTACCCAGTTTCAACTTAATGCAGTTTAATTAATTAAGGTAAAAATATAGTTAGCCATGCCACTATCAATGTTGAAACAAATACCATAATTTCACAACAAAATTTGCTGAGTAAACCTATCAGAGAAGGGGGAATAACTCATAGCTTGACACTAAACAAGCTCTAGAGAGTCATATGTCCCTAATATGGCATTAACTGAATTCAATATAAATGCCAAAATAAGGAATAAAAATTTATCGAGTAATATAAATTAGGGTCACAAACTCACAACTAATCTTAGCAAACACCATAAAAATAATTAACAATTAATCAAAGTATAATCACCAACAACATAACCACACCTTGTGCCATAGCAAGTTAGCAATGCAAAAATTAATATCTAAGTTCGGTAGCAAGCATAATACTCAAATATGATTTAGCAGAAGGGATTCCACTAAACTTCTTCTTGACAAAAAAATTCCGTAGATAAAAAATTTTTAGAGTTTTAGTTACCTAAATATCGATTATAACACAAACCTTAGTCGTGTAAACTTTATCGCTGTTATCGTTTCAACAATTTACTGCGTCTCCTTGATTTTCACCTGGTTGATTGAAAAACAAAGACGGAAATGAGAATTAAATGTAGAAGGCATGGCGGAAGAATCTGCATCAAGAAGCAATCATAGATGGCTATCTACTTTCAAAATTAGGCCTACAAATTAGACAAACTATTAAAAATAGGAAGGAATCATACCTTGAATAACAATTATCGTCGTCAATTGTCCTCAATTTAACCCAGTTGTTGATTTTAGCAGATAAAACCCTATAATCTCGATGTTACCTTGCGTGCTAATTGGAAAACTTCGTCTATCATAGGTCGTCGAAGAATAGTGCCTATCGTCGGAAGGGCCACAGAACTCTGGCAGCCGTCGCAGCAACTCGAAGACCATACTGTTGTCGAAGCAAAATTAGTAGAACAAATGTGCGGAGGTAGTTGCTTTAGCTTGGTTGAGAATATCATGGTAATATGTATATGGTTAACTTAAAACTGAACGAAACATATGTTTCGTTTATTGCCGCCGAAAACTACCGCTAAATTTTTTAGTCTAAATTAGATTTTCCGTAACAATTATTTTGTGGCTAAACATATATATTAACTGTTTTGTAACGATTTTATTCATTAAAAAAGTTAAATAAAAATGAACTATGAAACTTTTTGTCACAATTAAGCAGATCCGTTGCGAAAGCTAGTATAGATTGAAAATTGTGAAACTATTTTTAACCACAAATTAATAGTTTCGTGGCTAAATATATATATTAATGTGTGAATATTTTTAGGCCACAATTAATAAAATACATTTTTAAAGTTATATTAAAATTAATAAAAATATTTTTGCCCATAATTTTTTGCAACAATTTTATTCGTGTTGAAAGTTAAATAAAAATCTACTAAATTATTTTTTGTCACAATTAATCTGATCCGTTGCAAAAGCTAGTAGAGATTAAAAATTTAGAAATTGTTTTCAGCCACAATTTAACAGATCTGTTGCTAAAGTTATATTGAAATTGGTAAAAATATTTTTTACAACAATTAAAACTCCGTTGCTAAATACCAGAGTTAATTTTCTTATAAACTTTTCAAAGAATTTTATTTGTTTCTTTATTAACTTTAAAGAAATAAACTATAGTGTAATATCTTTTATGTTTTTTCCACAAAGTGATACTGATTTCTTATAATATTTTTTATGAAATAAAAAAATAGAATAATATATTTTTTAAAACTTTTTTAGCTTAATATTTGTTTAAGGAGCATTAAATAAAAAAGAAATATAGAACAGTTTAGCCATGAGAAATTTTTGTTGCAAAAATATACATTCGTAACAAAATTATATTAGCAACAATATTGTCTCGTGACCATAAATATCATATATGAAACACTCTCTAGTTGTGTGAAAGTTTTAGTCACGAGTTTATTGGTTGTTGCAAAATATGGTTTTCCACCACAATGTGGTTGTTGCAAAAGTTTTTTGTTTTTAGCAATGATCAATTATTGTGGCAGTAAAGGAATTTGTTTATAGCAACGAGATTAAAATTGTTGTAAAAAATACTTGCATTTATGGCAACATGCTTTTGCCACGAAAGTTAGGAATCGTGGCAAAAAATAAGTTTTCACAACAAAAATTTGATGTCGTGGCTAAAACGCGTTGCCAAAAATAAGTTTTCTTGTAGTGTTGGGTATGACTAGTCCCACTTCAACTTGCGCAAAGGGGGTGTTGGAATACCAGAATCCTAGATCTTCGGAAGATATCACTTTAGGTATATCTCATCATCAATCAACCTCCAAGTTCTTATTTTTTGAATCGAATAATGAGTCAAAGGTTATCCAATGTACGACATGTTATATTATAGGATATTAGTTTAGCTCTATCTTATATGAAGATATAAGATACTCTATCGTATAGGATGTTAGTTGAGCGTAACATTCTTATATGTATGTATGTACGTACGTATCTATCTCTACATAATAGATTAATTTATTCCTTTGTAAAAACTCTA
The DNA here is from genome assembly GCA_039764185.1 of Tamarix austromongolica. Taxonomy (NCBI): domain Eukaryota; kingdom Viridiplantae; phylum Streptophyta; class Magnoliopsida; order Caryophyllales; family Tamaricaceae; genus Tamarix; species Tamarix austromongolica. The sequence continues at coordinate 11,439,030 of CM077819.1, forward strand.
TGGCAGTGATGAATTCAATAAGAAAAAGTTGTTTTTTCACCAAGTATCAGCTTGTATGTATCTGGTTCACATCAAATAGTTAACCCTATGCATGTGTAGTTGCATAATGGTGTGGGTTCTACATGAGCTATGAGTAGAGTGGAAGCATAAAATGGCAAAAAATTTCTACTTATATATCCAGTTTCCTGGAACCAAGTATCCAAATTCACAAAAGCAAGACAAGGTACATTCTAGCAGTTACAAACTAATGGATGGGACATACTTCGTATTAGGACCTGCTAGTGCAAAATGACTTGAACATATTAAGCTGGAACAATTCACTTGGTTTATTTATTTTCAATCCAAAAAGGTTAATTAGGAAAATATATGTAATTATGCAAGTGTAGGAATCCAAAATAGCATGTATGTACAACTAAAGGGCAGGTTCTACTACTAGGCAAAGACCACCCAACGGGAATGGTGCCACATGAACAACCACTGTTTTGGCTTATACTATGGTTGTACTTTCTTCCATGTAAGTGCTATAAAATAAGGGAGACACATTCTTCTTTTATTTAACAATTAAAAACTAGATTGGACTTGGGGGTTGTAACGTATTATGCATAAGACACTAGACGAATACAGTGGTTGAATTAATTATCCATCATATGCAAAATTTTGAAAGGCCATAACGGCCCAAATTTGGATTTGAATTGAGCAACGCTTCTAAGTTCTGACTCCCTTCAACACTTGCCCCCGTATTTCCCTCCTTACCTCGTTTTATTTATTTATTTATTTATTTTGATAGAGCCCATGCCTCACTTCTATAAATAAAAGAGTTCCCATTCCAATACTCCAACAAAAGCAACCTAAAAATCCAAAATTTTTATATTCTCTCTCTCTCTCTCTCTCTCTCTCTCTCTCTCTCTTTTTGTCCACTCACTCCACCACTCTATTAATAATGATATCATATTAGACTTTTCATTGGCAGTCAATAAGTAATGAACTTTTGTGTATATTTACAATGTTATCATATTAGACCTTTAATCAACTCGTTTTTCCCCTTTTTTTTTCTTTTTCTGTTTTTTTGTGTATGTTGAAAAGTCATTACCTAGCATATATTTTATTCATGATCATGGAATAAAAATTTAATTTTCTTGATACTAATGATAGCCATATGGCATATATTTCATTTAGATTAGAGTCTGCCATCTAACATAGAAGGACAAGTCTGTGTTATCGTAAGGTCTAGTGTATATATTAAAGTTGATTATTATGATTGACTATTATCATGTTTGGAGCTATAAGAAATATTTATCAAATTAAACTTTGTTTTTGAAATTTTTAGTTTAATTTTTTATTTAAAAATTTGAAGGTTGCTAAAACTATTTTTTAAATAGTTTTAAATGAGAGGTCTTGTTCCTATAGACTTTATTATTATCTACGAAATTGACGAGTATACTAATCAAAAGTTGTTTTCAAACACACACTACAAGAAATAGGGTCAAATAGGGCAATTTTAGGATGTTAAATAGGGTAATTATAAAATTGCCCTATTATAGATAATCAAGTAGGGAAATTAAAATTTCCCTAATTGATTTTAACAAATAGTGCAATATAAAACATCTCCTATTAGATCCAATCTAATAGGGCAATAAATAAAAATTCTCTTATTTGATCATAATAAATAGTGCAATAATAAAATCCCTCCATTTATTATTATAAAATAGGGCAATGCAATTTTTCCCCCCATTTGGTACTATCTAGTAGGGCAATAAATTGACATACCCCTATTTAATTCTAATATATATAATAAGTTATGATATAAAATTATAATTGTTATAATACTTATGTTCAAAAATATTGCTCTAATATTATTTTTAATATTTTTATTTATATATATAAAAAATAAATATTAATAGTTAAAGTTTTTTTAAAAAAAATATACAGATGGTTGTAACGAATATTACCGTAAGTGATGATCTTTTATCTGTGTCCTCTATGAGACAGGACGAGCTAACCTGGATATGTGGACCAGAGGCCGTTGTGACCCTTAAAGATTGGAACCGTAATCAGGGCCGTGCTGGCGAAGGTGATAGGTGAGAAACTGGAATTGAAGAAAAAGAAAATAATAATAAAAATGCCTACAGTCAATTTGACATCCATCGCTGAGAGTAACGGGAAACCAACGGCGATATAGGCAAAGAGGGCTTTTCTTTTGACAACACAAATTTTTCTTCACATTAGCATATCACAGTGGACTGACGAGAATATCGTCATTTCAATTTTCTGAAGGAAGGCTGTTTAGCAATTTCTTTGTTTTTTGTCTTCTCAGCCCTCTTCGCGGGCTGGTCTGATTCAAGTGCGAAATATTCCCATCCCTTCAGCTTTCAGGCACAATCAGAGCACTAAGCCCTTAATATTTTGCATTTTTGAATTCCCGACCTCCTGACTTCTGCACTTCGACCTCAGCTGCTTGTTCTTCCTCTATTACTTCCAATCTATTTATCTTCTAATCCTCTCCTGTTCTTCTTCCCCGTTAGTATCTCCATAACTTCAGCTCTCGATTCCAATTTTTTTTCGTTAGCGGAGGAAAGGTAAGTGCCCCATACTGATTCATTTTCTAATCTTATCACTTTCTTCCGCTTCAATTCGGCGACGGAGTACAGGTGTTTGTTTTTACTAATTCATTTCTTATATAAAGTGTGTTTTGCTAATTCTCTATTTCTCATTGTCGACTTTGGAAGCTTATCAGACGTCCCGCTTGATAATTTTTTTTCGTATTTTTCTTATTGACGCCATTCCGTAGATTTTAGGAATTAGCTCCAATTTTTGCATTCGGCAGCAACTTCATATGTTGGACTGAATAAAAACAGAATGTGTGCAGAGGAAAATATAATATCGTCACAGTTAATTTTGCTGTATGAATTTACGACTTCCTCGATTATCTCTTCTAATTTATTTATTTATTTTTTTGTTTGTTTTGTCGCTCTTGATTTACTGGTATTTCCGCCTACCTCCCTTAAGTTATCTATGGTTCTCAGACAACCCCTTCTCTACCTCTGTCATTGCTCGTGAACTACTTTATATAGGGCCGGGACTATTCTTCTTGATTTACCTTTGTTCATCTGAAATTAACTGATGCTAATTTTAATTTAGATCAAAAATTTTAATTAATTGTTATTATTCTTATTTTACTATCGTTACTGTTATGATTAATATTTTTATTATTACTACTGTTATCGTTACTATAGCTTTTGTAGTTATCATCACTAATTATATACAAACATATTATTATTGTGGTCATCTCCATCATCATAAATTTTTTAGCTAAGTCATTCCAACCTATTTTTTTAGCCTTCATCTTACATTGTTTGCATCTTATGTTATTGACTTGAGCATCAAAATGTCCTTAAGTATATGTGAAAAAATAACAGTTTATGCAAAAATGGAGTTGAGAATACTACCATTTTTTAGAAAATATTAAATATAGGCTTAATCTATGAGGGTTCATTTTTGCAAATTATTTCAGCAATTGCAGTTGAAGATGTCTACAGAGAGGTGAAAATATATCTTAAGCCTAAAGCCTCACATTTATATCTTGCGGCCATAATATGCTTCTCCATTTACATCTTTCTGCTTTTCCACATTGCCTTACTGTTTTATGAGATCTTGAGAGCTTGTTTTTGAAAGTTTAAATCATCTGTCCCTTGAAGGTTTTGTTAAGGAGGAGAGCTATTAGACAGAATTTTCTTTCCTTATTTATTTCATATTTTTGTTATTATTGAACCTAGAACATTTGAGTTTGATTTCATATATTTTATAGTTCATTATGGTTTATCGTATGACATTTGAGTTTGTTTGTCTTTGACATTAGGATGGAATGTGATAGGAGTTGGATACAGATTCAAGGGTTTCATGGTAGGCAACCAGAGGCTTATCAAAGAGGGGTTAGAGAATTTTTAGATTTTGCTTTTAAAGATGTCAATCCTACCTCGGGAATAAAGTTGAGGTGTCCTTGTCAGCATTGTCAGAATTACTATGTACAAGATCGTCAAACCATGCGTTTCCATCTTTTCCGAAAAGGTATAAAACCTGACTATAATCCATGGATCTTCCATGGTGAAGAAGAGCCTATTGATCCTATGGATGGACAAATGGACGAGGAGGAGGAAAGTGATGATTATAATGAAGAAGATCCTTTAATATCTGATGAGATGGCTTCCTTGGTGAATGATATGATGAATGCTAATGATGTAGAGGATAGGTATGAGGGCTCCGAGGAGATACCAGATGATTTTGATAGATTGAAAAAAGAGTCAGAAGAGCCCTTGTATCCTGGGTGTAAGACATACTCGAAGCTATCATTTATTGTAACACTCTTACACCTTAAGGTTAGTGGTCGTTGGAGTAACAAGTCATTTACCGGGCTGCTTAGTGCATTGCATAAGGCCTTCAATTATGACCCGTGTTTCCCCAAGACTTATCAGGAAGGAAAAATGTACACAAGAAAGTTGGGCTTAAATTATGTCAAGATACATGCTTGTGTGAACCATTGCATCCTCTATCGAAAAGAGTATGCAGATGTTGACATGTGCCCATCTTGTCATGAGCCTAGGTGGCAAGAGGGCACTGGAGATGTTAATGATAGTGCAACTTTTTTAGAATCACAACATGACTCACAAATAAACTCTAGAATTCATCGATTGGTTCTTCGGTATTTTCCTTTAACACCAAGACTCCAAAGACTTTATATCACACCTGACATTGCAAAACACATGCGATGGCATAAGGAGAAACGTCAAGATGATGGCATATTAAGACATCCTGCTGATTCAATGGCGTGGAAGAAGGTAGATGAGATGTATCCAGATTTTGCGATAGACCCACGGAATGTTAGATTGGGCCTTGCTGCTGATGGGTTCCATCCTAGTAATGGTTTTGGGAAGGGGTATAGCATATGGCCTGTATTTCTAGTGCCATACAATCTCCCTTCATGGTTGTTCATACAAAGTCCATATGTTGTGCTATCACTCTTGATTCCAGGGCCAAAGCAACCTGGCAATGACATAGATGTGTTCTTGGATCCACTTATTGATGAACTTAAAGAGTTGTGGGAAGTTGGGGTACAAAGTTATGATTCCTATAGTCACAAAACCTTCAACATGAGGGTTGCATTGATGTGGACAATTAATGATTTTCCTGCTTATGCTAGTTTGTCCGGTTGGAGCACTAGTGGGAAACTTGCATGCCCTTCATGCCATAAACACACTTGCTATGTGCGTCTAAAGCATGGATGTAAGCAATGCTTTTTAGGCCACCGTAGATTTTTGGATCCCACTCATAGATGGAGAAATGATAAGAAATCCTTTAACGGAGTAGTAGATAGAAGGCCACCTCCTGTACCTCTTTTAGGAGATGAAATACTAGAGACATTGTATGGAATCCCTAATGTAAAATTTGGAAAGGCTGAAGCACTTAAAAGAAAACGGGGTGAGAGGTATTTGGTTGATCAATGGAAGAAGAGAAGTGTTTTCTTTAGGCTCCCTTATTGGAGTAAGCTTTTGATCCGCCACAACTTGGATGTAATGCATATTGAAAAGAACATATGTGATAATATATTAGGAACAGTTCTTGATATTCCTGGAAAGACAAAGGATAACCTTAGTGCCCACTTAGATATAAAGGAATTGAACATGCACAAGGAGTTTCACCCCATAGAGATTGGTGATACATATGTTATTCCTAAAGCACCATATCAGCTAACATTAGCTAAGAGGAAACGTGTATTAGACTTTTTATCAAAAGTCAAAGTGCCAGATGCTTATTCTTCTAATATATCTCGATGTGCAAGTTTGGATGGGGACAGAATTGTAGACATGAAGAGTCATGATTGTCACGTGTTCATGCAAGACTTACTTATACCAACATTTCGTGGTATCCTACCAAACAGGGTGCTAGAACCCTTGGCGGAGCTGAGCTTATTCTTTAAGCGGTTATGTTCTAAGACTCTAAATGTGGATGCCTTAGAAAATATGGAAAAGAGTATCACGGTAACTCTTTGTAAACTTGAAAGGATCTTTGTCGCATCTTTCTTTGATGTCATGGTTCACCTCACCGTTCACTTAGCAAGTGAGACAAGACTTGCTGGTCCTATGCAAGGTCGGTGGATGTTTCGGCATGAAAGGTAATAACATATTCATATATATTGATTATCATACTATGAATACTTTGTAAAATAATGAGTGTATACAAACCATATTTTTAGGGGAATATGCAACTTGAAGTCTTATGTGAATAATAAGGCACGCCCAGAAGGCTCCATTGCTGAAGGCTATATTATGGACGAATGTGTGACATTTTGCTCAAGGTATTTCAATGAAGTGGAGACAAAGTTTAATCGTATAAGCAGGAATGATATGGATGAACATCAACTCTTTCCATTTGAGATTTCCATCTTTCAGAAAAAGGGGAGTTCGTTAGGAAAAAGAACATTTAAGGAGTTGAGTCATGATGATTGGAATCAAGCTCAATTATATATTCTTAGAAATTGTCCAGAAGTGCAACCCTTTGTGGAGTAAGATATAACCTTCAAAGTATTTTCTTTTTCGCCCCTTATATTAATTTTTTTCATATGAATCTAATGCTTATATAGTGAAAAACAGAGAGTACGCAAGCTTATATGAGACACAACAAGACTTAGTTGATTGGTTTCGATCACGGGTAAGTGATGTAACATACAACAAATGATTTTGATATGTTTTTCTTAAATTAACTCTTTATCCTTTTTGTTTTCCATTTGATCATCTAGATATGGAAGCTTCATGTTGAGGGCGATAAAAGAGTGAAGACAGAGTTATTATCTTTGTCACGAGGGCCTAGTAAAAGTGTCACAAGCTATTCAGGATACTTTATTAATGGATACAGATTTCACACAAAGAAACGTCAAAGGAGAAGAAAGACACAGAATAGTGGAGTTGTTGTTAAAGGGGATGGAGATAGTGGCCAATTAGACTTCTTTGGGGTATTGAAAGAAGTTATAGAGGTGGAATATGATGCTGTCAATATAGGTGACAAGGAACCTACTGTGGTGTTATTTAGATGTACTTGGTCTGATGTTTACAATGAAGGGCGTGGGATAAAGAGAGACAAGTTTGGCACCATCAGTGTCAACATCAAGAAGCATCTGCCAACCAATGAGCCCTTTGCGTTGGCATCCCAAATAAAGCAAGTTTATTATGTAAAGGCACATAATGAAGCAGATTGGAGAATTGTCATAAATACAATCCCTTGTAACTTCTATAATTTTCCTATAGTTGAGGATGAGCCTAGTGAGGATGAGCATGGAGATATTGGCACAAATGATGGAGTACTTAACATTATTGAAGATGATGCTGTGGATGATGTTCTTTTACCAAGACTTGATGTCCCCTCAGAAATGATGACTGCAGATGGGGAAGTTGACATTATAAAAGAAGAGGAAAGTGACCAAGAAGAAGAAATTGAGCAAGAGGAAGATGATGAATATGCTTTTGCTAGTATATATGAGTTAGACTCAAATAGTGATTGGCACAAGAAACATTTGATTGTCTTTTTATTTGATGGTTATTTTTATTTGTATATCATTTATGAAGTTTTTTTTTCTTGATGGTGATATATAACTGCTAGTTAAATTCAGTTTTTATTTACTCTTTTTGTTCTAGTTTGTTGTTCTTATAATCTACATTTACTAAAGTTATCCTAGTTTGTTTGTCCTTTTTTGAAAATTTGATGTAATATGTATATTTGTTTGCTAGAAATAATAACATGTCTTCTCAGATTGATGGACAAATATTTGAGTTAGAGAGACAAGCTTTGTCGCCCCATGTGCAGCCAGATGGTTCATTTGGTTCATTTTCTCCCTCCAAACGAGCAAAAAATCAAAGGAAAAGGAGAGATGGTATGAATTATGTTCAAAAATATCACCATCATTATCATCATAATCATCATCATCATTATTAAGATTGCAGAATACAAAACCAATACAAATTAAGGTTGATATTCTTCTTATTATTATACAGGGCCTTATCGTGGTCTAAGTAGAGCTCTTAAATACAAGAAGTTGCGGCGTACACAAGCACCACAAATTAATGTTGATATTCCAGCAGAGTTCTATTCTATTGTGGGGGAAAGAGCATTACAATTTATTAGTGAATGCTCTGATTGGGTAAAAGAAATATGCCCCCTTAATGTCACAAAATGGAATGACATGCCTGAAGATGTACTTGATTGTCTACATAGAAAGATTAAGGTATTTTCTATTATTCTAAGTAACTGTATAATGAAGTTGCTCATATGTTGGATTATAATATGATCTTACAAAAAAATATAGGGAAAATACGAGTTGCCTAGTGGAGAGCATGTTGAAAGAGCTATAAATATAAAATGTAAGAACCTATATAGGAAATGGAGGGAAAGGCTGAAGAAAAAATATTTTACAAGCAGTAAAAATATTGGAGATGCAGAACGTGCATGCCCACCTGGGATTAACGTTGACTAGTGGAAGTGGTTGGTAAACTATTGGAATCATCCTAAACAAAAGGTAAGTTTTCTACTCATTAATACTAATTAAACATGGATTTCTTATTTTTCTTTTGTCATATGATGATTATCAACACGCCCTGTCTTAGGCTGTGTTCTTTATATGTTCCACATTGTTTGTCATCCTTCAGAAAGAAGATTGGAAAGAGTTGCAGAATCCCATCTAATACATTCTTATCTTAGGCTGGAATTGAAGTAGTAACTTATTATTCGTTTGTCAACTATAGGAAAGAAGCGAAAAGAATCGAATTAATGCTATTTCGATGAAGATCCACTCAGCTTGTGGAGCAAAGTCTACCGCACGTAACATATATGAGATAGTAAGACTGCCATGAGAATACTGAATCCAATTGTAGTAAATAATAAAAAAAACTCACCTTATGTTCATGTTATTTTTTAGGATACCCATATCAATACCACAGAAGCAAGCTCATCAATTTCTGCTCCACATACACAAGATAACACTGAACCCAAGTACATCCAATTATGGAACAAAACGAAGAGGTAAACAATGAACTCATGTATATCCAGTTATATTTTTTTTAATCTGTGGAAATTTCTTGACAGTAATACTGCATTTGGAACTATATGTTCCCAATTTGCTGAGATTTTTAAAAGATTTTCCTCTGTATTGATGCAATAATAATGACCATGTAGTCAAAGAAAAAATAGAATAATAAGTTGCTACTTCAAAATTGATGCATAGCCATTATGTGAAGCATAATTATCTGATATTCAGGCTTATCTCAATTATCTGTAAGAGCAGTTGTTAAGCCCTTTGAGTGCTTCCCTATCATGATTATTTCTACCTGAGTATGATCCCTATCATTTAGTTTTAATGTGTCCCTTCCTGATTTGTCGTACTGTTCTGTATATAATTATTTTGTACTACCACCTTCATTTGCTTCCATCTTGCAATCAATGTATGGCTTGATTGTTCCCCTCTCTAGTGTTTATTTCATTCTGTGAAGGTCAAGGTTGCCCCTCTAGGCCTTTAGCTATATTGGGCCTGTGTAATTTCTTTTGTATGAGTTTGGAATGGGTAAAACTCAGGGTCAATTTGATATATCGGTTTTTATTTGCTGTATTTTTTTTTGGTAAGTAAGTGAAAGATATATTAATGAAAGAAGAGACTACAAAGTGAGCCTGTTCCAAACTCAGGGTCAACTGGCTTATCAAATGTCTTTATTAGAAGTTAATACTAAAAATGAGGTCTGATCCAGCTGGGTAGATAATGCAGAACACCAGAAAAATGCTAACTATTTTTTCCCCTTACTGTTAGATTGATAATTAATTGACAATGTATGTTATTTACATTAAAGAAGTATAAAAGGAAATCAATGTTCTGCTGTTACTGATATGATCGGTTGGAAAATTGAAGTCCATTCCCTGTGGACCATTTCTGATTTTGCATTCAGCTGTGGACATAGTGAACATTTATGGTCCATCTTTGTTGATTTTTATTTCCTTTGTTTTTTTTATTTAGTGGCCCAAAATTTCCGTAATTTGTTAAAATAATAACCCATCCATTTGATTGAATGCAGCGTAGTATGTCAGATGATGCTAACCGAGTTTAATTAGCAGAATATATAAATAGTGGCAAATTTAGTTAATATGCAACCTACCTACCCTGTAATAAATGGCTTCTTTTAATTTTTCCTATCCATTGCATTTTCATAAACTACTACTGCTATTATTATTATTATTATTATTATTATTATATGCTACTTATATACTTGTATTGTGGCAGGCGGCAGTACCATTCGTTCTGATATGTGTGTGTGTGTCTGTGTAGTGTGTAGTGTGACACTGTCATATTCATCTACTAGCTGGACCACCCTTTCTTTGTTTTCCTTTGCTATGCCAGCTTCTGGCTGTTAATTCTTTTTTTTCTTATATGATTAAATGTGGCAATAAACATTCAGCCAATGACCCATAACAATATATATATATATCCTTTTTTATATACGAGTAGTCAACTCTGTGACTGTGAGCCGGTGAGCCCTCTATTGATGTCGCCGTCTTACAGAGGGAACTTAATCCGTCAATGGACGGAGCGACGAAGAAAAACAAGCTGTAAAGTAACCAACTGATGGCAATTTCTCAGTCAAGCCATACAGCGCAATGGATGAATGAAATATCTGTAGTTTGGCGAACGTTTGCCAAAGCAACTAACATAGTTTATATACATACACATGGAAGCGGATGAGATCTCTAATACCAGTAGAACTCAGGGGCCTTCGTCCTGAATCTTTTACCATTTTAGTACAAAAGTCTTCACCACAATAGGATCGATCTATTGGATCATCCTATGGATATGATTGATATAATGAAGTGGGTCCTGACTCCTAAGTTAAGTTCACAAGTGGAAAACACCACCTGCAAGTCTAGTAGGGGTTTTCAAAGCCTAGACCCTTGCTTGATTAAGAGATTTAGATCCATGAACCATTAGCCTTTGGCATTTAGGTACGAGCCAAATCTATTGTTTTTGGCTGGGTCGTGATACACATTAATGATGCACGAACGAACATGACCATATAATAAAAGTCTTCCCTTCTTCAGCTATCTTATCCGGAAATTTATGCGCATACGAGTGAATTTAATTAGCCATTCTGATGCAGCCGTATGCTGCATTGAAATGCATCGCCATGTTCTGAGCCAATACTCATCTGTATTGCTGTAACTGATCATGGAATAATTGTTTTCAAATCATAGAAAAGATTGAAGAGGAAAAGAAATTTTTTGGGGGATGGGGGGGGGGAACACGGACGAGGAATTGCAGTTGAAATTTTGTTGCGTCAAAGATTGATTTGGGGAGAATCGAGGTCAGTGTTGACTTAGAAATCCACGGCAACAACTGGCATTCAGGGTAAAAATATTGTACTGGTAGTTTATACGACTGGTATTTCATATTTTCTACTACCCATGTTCAAATAAATGCCACAATCTAATCTTGACCGTGGTCATGCAAAGTTCCATTGCGGGAAAATAAAACAGGGATGTTGGACTAAAGCTGACATCCACTTGCTCCCCTCTATATTTGAAACAAACCCTTTTTCTTTTTTGGTAAATAGTATATCATCTCCCATTTATAATGAGGAGAAAGAAATTTTGTTTTCCTAATAAATGCTTAGAGATACTTGTTAAGATGATTACTTTTTTTTGTTGCTGTTATCCGTTGCTGTCTGTGTATCTGATTTGTCACTTTTTTGATCAAGTTGGTCACAGCTGAGTTTGGAGTGTCTCGAACGATCTCCGATGGAAATCCTTCTATCTATACCGATGCTTATATTTATAAAATCGTTTGTATGCTTATATATATTGAACTATTGATCTCAGGTGTGATATATACCTATGCTTTTGTTGGCATCTTAATTCAAAATAGAATTAACAATTAAGTTTATAATTATAGGCATGCAAATGGACAGCTTAATGATGAGGCTGAGTTAGTATTGATTGAGTTTGAAAAGTTGCATGAGAAGGAGTTGGCAGAGAAGGGTGTTGATAATTTAAGTATAGATGAGGCATATGACATTGTACTTAGTCATACTTGTGGATATGCTCGTGGCTTAGGAAGAGCACACCCGGTGCTTCAGAAGGGTAGGAGGACAACTATATCTCATATGCAAACTGAGATAGAGCAGCTTCGTGTCCGTGAGGTTGAGATGAAAGCTGAGATGGAGCAGTTGCGAGCTAATGCTAAAAAGAAAGAGGAAGAAGCTTTGGAAAGAGAGGATAAGATCCGTGCTGAATTCAAAGCAGAAATGGCAAAGGTTTAGGATTTCATGGAACATTTTTTATCTTAAGGTTAGTCTAATTTTTTTTAAAGTTAAGTTAATTTTTTATGTATTAAAATTCTGTTAAATAATGAGTATTTATATCTATAAATACATTCTAAAAGTTCCAAATATATTTCCACAGGCTTTGATGTTTCCAACAATAGTTGATCTTGCTTTAAGATTCAAAATATATTTCATTAGGTATTATTACTTCTAAGCTCACTGTTTGTATTTTTTTTAACACAAAGTATTGTATGTGAAATATTCTGTACACAACTAATGGGTACATATTTGCAGGTATATATGCAATTGCGGTGGAATACATCTAAATAATGTGATTGAAATATTACAAATATCCTTCTATGCCGTGTTTATTTGCTTTTATAGGTAGAACAATAATATTTCAATATTATTGTCAATAACTATATCTATTGTTTTTTTGTTAATAGGACAACATTCAAGTGAAAGACAAGGGTTATGCCGAAGTAAAAGTCAAAACTACTGAAGTCGCTATAGGATTGCACATGCTTTGATCGATGTAGATTAGTTTTAACCCGTTTTCTTTTAGGATGTAAAACTAGTATTATAAACATTGATTGGATATTACACAACAACATAAACTATCAAAGACAACGGTTACTTATATAACCTACAACACGTAACGTCCGTTATAAATGTATGCGATGTCTTTAATAGAACTGAAAGACAACGGTTCCGGTCACCGTTGTTGAATTCCCAACACAACGGTTAAATACCCGTTGTTGATCTTCAATCTATCCGTTGTTGAATTGCAACAACACCGGTTAGGCACCCATTGTAAATATTCCATATATCCGTTGTTGAATAACAAAGACAACGGTTAAATACCCGTTGTTGATCTTCAATATATCCGTTGTTGAATTACAACAACACCGATTAGGCACCCGTTGTAAATATTCCATATATCCGTTGTTGAATAACAAACACAACGGTTAAACACCCGTTGTTAATATTAGAGATATCCGTAGTTGAATTCTAAAGACAACGGGTAAATACCCGTTGTTAATGTTATAGATACCCGTTGTCTAATGATAACAACAATGGTTAAACATCCGTTGTTAATATTATCCATATTCGTTGTCTAATAATAACGACAACGGTTAAAAATCCGTTGTTAATTTTATATAGATCCGTTGTTTAATTATAACAACAACGGTAAACACATGTTGTTAATGTTCTATATAGCCGTTGTTAGTTTAGTTACCCGCTGCATTTATATTTCCAGAACGGGTAATAACCCGTTGTTAATATGAAATTTAATATCGGGTATATAACCGTTGTGGTTTTAGACATTACACGCTGTTTTATAACATCAACAACGATTGCTTAACCGTTGTTGATGTTATATTCAAAACCCACTATATATACGTTTGTATTTTCAACCTGAAAATGCTTTGTACGCAATCGGTTATATAGAACATGAACCTGCTTTATTATATCCAAAATCATCTATATACAATCCATACTATATCCAAAACATGTTATATTCACAATCAATTATATACAACCTAAACTTGATATATAGATATGTAAAATAAGACTACACATAAATCACAATTTCATGTGCTGGTAGATCCTTAACCACACAAAGTTGTTCCATCTTTTGAACCTGAATCCAGCAATAGTTTCACCTCCTATGTTTCTCAGCATATAACAGTGTTCTATGAGGGGGAAGAATGTCAAGTCCATGCCCCAAATCCCAACCTGCTCAAAATTATCTGCAAGGAAATAAAACCCAAGTGAGGAAAATTGTGATGAATTGGCTATTTTTCTAAGCACACATCAAGAGCCCTTATCCAAGGTAAAATTTATTCAAGCATTCAACATCTTGAATCAACAAGGATCCTGAGGCATTTAATCAACACAAGCAGCAACCACTTTGTGGCCTATTTTTAGTCATTATTGTACTTAAACCTCAATACTTGGCTTTACAACAACTATTTACTCCTAGGACTATTTTTTCGAAGTCAAATGATGTCCTGTGTAGTTTTTTTATCTCTTCAAATTGTAAGGAACACCAAGATGGGCAATTCAGTAATTGTGAATTATCACAAGGAGTTTGTTTTTTGCCCTCGTCACCAACATACCTGCTCTACAAGAATAAGGCTTGCTAGTAGATGGGCAAATAAATTCACTGCTCTCTGAAACTTGACCAGTGTAAAAGTTGTCATCCCTTTTTGCAAAAACACCAAAAGCGTCAATAATGGGTCTGTACCCTATACATCAACATAAATTCCCTGCAAGACTTTCCTCCATTTGTTCTTCTGTTGGTGGGAGTTGACTTGACCGCAATAGTGCATACATGGACATGACAAAACCAGGAGTACAAAATCCACACTGTGATCCATGAGACTGAGCTAATGATTCTTGCATAAGAGATAGAGTGAGGAACACCTAACCACCCTTTCCCAAAATATGGACAAAAAAAATGGTACTCACGTCTCAATAGCTTACTGAGTCAACTCCTATATATTTTCATGGCTTGATGATATAGCAACTGGTAAGTTCAACCAAATACAATTATATTATTTCTGAACAGATATGTTTCAATATCCTCACTGAGAAACTAACTATTCAGGGCTAAAAGCAGAAAATAAGGAAAATAATAAAATGCAAAGAACTAAATTTCTAATGAATTTCCATTCAATTCTAAAACTTTTTCTTCAAGAGAAGATGGTTGTAGAGATTTCAGTTCTAACTCATTTTCATAAATTAGGTCATATATACTCAATAATAATTCTTTGCTTCTCTATATGGCTACTGTGAATTATCATCTACTCCCTTACATTCTATTTTTACTATGCCAAATTACTGAATTGGAAGGTTCATTTTCGAAGGTGCTGCAAAAATGTCATGCAAGTCTGTTAGTTGTCTTGTTACCAATGTATTACATATGATCTCATTGTATTCTCTATTACCTACATGCTTCCATCTACTTCAGTGTTTGAAAATTTATAATCTTCCATTTAGGGTTATTGAAACTTGTTATGAGAGCCTGTTGTTGTTGTGTGTAACATTCTTAGTCAGAATCATTTAATCTATAATACTCCCTCTATTTTTTAAAAAAAAAACTAGCTTATTAATCAATTAAATAAGCTAAAAGGTAGCTTATACTAACTAAATTATTTTTAGAAAGACCAACTAAATTAATTATGACAGTGATGTAATATATGCCTCATATTGATGACCTCAATATCAAATTTGTTCTTCTATTCTAGCACACTTTAATTACAACTTTGGCTTGGTCAGTCATGACATAATTTTTCTGGCAAGCAAATGTATGACCATTGCCCACTAAATCAAAGCAACTAAATTCCATTAAGGTCACAGTCATCAGTTACACTATGGAATAACATTATGCAATACAAATAGTGAACTCAGCTTGGGTAGAAAAGCGTTACACATGTATCAGTGAATCAGGCTTTATCAGTAACTGAATAAGAAACATATTTTACGTTTCCCGTACCATGCCAATGTCTCTTAATCAAAACAATAGTCAATTCCTATTTTTTTCATGCGTCTAAACTCTAAACCAGGTAAGAGACTGCTAATTCACCCAGTAAACAAAAAATAACTACTATCTGGCCTATTTGCATCCTCAACAAAAAAATGAAGACATAGAACAACTGAGAATCCAGAAATGTGAATCCATCTCTCCCTCATGTCTCAAGTCAAAATAAAGAAATTTAAATCAGAAGGATCTTATGTGTGCAAATCAAGAAAAGTCATCTTGTTTTTCATGTGTCTTCACTGTTTGTCCACCATTCCCCCCCATTATATGTCTTATAAATAATAAATCCTTGAAAACAGAATTGATTGCTAAGGAAGTATGAAGATAAACATCGCTTTATTAAAAAGAGAGTGCAAAGAGGCAGTTGGTGGTGACAACTGTTTCTAACATTTCATTTACCACAAGAAAATACTATGCTGGTGCAGCATAAAACTAGCTACTGTGATATGAAAATCAAAATTGGAGAATATTATGTTTTTCATGAGTTTGATATAAACACTAACTTTGTACTTAACTAGCTAGCATTGGGGGGAAAAAACTAGTGCTACATGTATGGAAGATCTCAAAGGTAAACCACATCAAAAGTCTGACTCACTGAAAGAAGTCATGAACCTGGAAACATGTTAAATCCTAAATGCAAGGAAAAATGGAAAATATAGATCTTTCTTGGGCAAAAAACAGAAGTAGAAGAAGAAGAAGAAGAAGAAGTATAAGAGGAAGAAGAAAAGGAAGAAGAAGAAGAAGAAGAATAAAAATATAGAACCTCTCTCCCCTCTCTGTGTTTTTTTTATTTTTTTTTCCTCTCCCTCTCTGTTCAATCACACACAGCTGCCCTACTACTTGCTGTTGTTAGCTGTTCGTGCTGCATTCCACTTAGTTTGAAATATGGCCTTCTGCAGTTGGTTGTTTCCCCCCCCCCAGTTCCTCACTTCCCTCTATATAGCTAGCTACTGATGAGCCCTCAACACATTTTTGAAATGAAGGCTATGAAGCTACCCTTATATTTTAACAGAATTTTAAATACAGCAGTCTTCAATAGTTTTTTTTAAAAACAAAAGAAATGTCAAAATACATATCTGATAGTCACACACATAATAAGATAAGGTGACACGATAATCAAACAAATAATCCAGAGATCATACAATTCAAGGAGAAGAAACATCATATAGGAAGGTGATATACCTGCAGCCATATGCTTTTGTATACTCTCTATCCTTTCAGTCACCTCAGAACTAGAAGGAGCCAAACACTGAGCAGCAAGAGCAAACTCCAAAGCTTCTTTATCCTTGCCCAACTGAGAATGGAGGGAGAGGCATTAATAGACAGGTCGTTACATTTTGTAAATAAAGATTTTATTGATACCAATTGAGCATTAAGTACATCTCTACAAATAAAACTACAAATCTATCCAATTTTGTAGTTCTGTCCGATACAGATGTTGTTTAGAAACTAGGTCAAGTCTTATATATGTCTCCTTCACTATCTACCTAGCTAAAATTTTGGGATGAGTTATTTCCTGCTGAAACATAGCTTGATTCTTGGTCATCCAAATCCTGTAAAACCCCTGTGCTACTACTGCCTGATTATGCCTTGCCACCCTCTTCTTCTTGTGGTTCTGCTGCTCAACCACTGTACATAACAGATTCCAAGGCTACATAACTAATTCAGGAAAGAAGGGCACTAACAGACCTGATATACAACCCCTACCCCATTCTCAGCCCATAACAGCCTAATTAATTCCTCATAACATAAGTGTATTTAATTATGGACCTATCAATACTCCCCTCCCAAAGTCTCACTTTGTCCTCAACGTGAAAAGCAGGGAATCCACCTTATCCACTGTCTCAGTTTGTCCCCCGCAAAGCACCTCAGGTATGTTTCATATCTTTACCTACTACATATTCAAATGAGTAATAACCATGGAGGCCCATTCCTCTCGAACTTCATCAATTTCTTCATCGGTGTAACATCGACCACCATATAACGGATAATACTGCAAAATTAATTCACATTTTTTTAGTTAATATCCATGAGTAAGAATTCTTTACAGCTTCAAAGAATAAACTTACTTTCTTTGGAATTTGAGGTTGGGTTTTCATCTCAGATACAATCTCTTTCATGAACCTCATGACATAATATCCACAATCTATCCCATTTGGCTGGTTAGGACACTATGAGTCAAAATAAAATACATTAGAGTATAAGAAACTTGCATAATATGATATAATTTTCATAATAGAAATAATATATTACTTTAAAATCCAATTAGTTAATACCTCATCAACTATCTCCCACTTTATTACACTTGTTGTCCTAAACCCTTTATTAGCCTGCTACATTCTCATAGCCCTGCTCCAACATAAAAGAATAGTATATCATATGAAATGTAGGTTATATAAAACATAACTGAAACTATATGTATACATAAATAGATACTTGGAATTTCAAACATCTTACATATTCACAATTTGTATGACTTCATCATATACAGGACCATGCATAGAGTCGAACCAATAACACATTTGGCATGAAGGATAAACTATAAAAAGTATCCAATGATTCCTGCAATTCAAGAGATTATATGCTTAGTAATAAAAAAAAAATTCATTAATATATTACATAAATTTAAATTCTTACTTTTGAACGTATGGAGCAAAAAATAATTTCTTTTGAGGATGTGCACAAAAAACATCTGCTAGATATCGTGCTCGATCCTGTAGTTTGTCATTATAACTCGAAATCATAGTTGGACACAATAGCCCAACAATAGATATCCCATCATGCTCACACTTTTCAAATATTATCCTGTATAGAAAAATATTAACATGTGACAATACATACATAATTAAACATATTAAATTATATACAATTAATTCATGATACTCACTTGTTATATGCTGCCATAATTGAGTTATCAACTTCGCCTCTATTATGAACTATATTGATACATTCACGATCGATCAAAATATCATATTCATGGAACATAACTGCTTTAGGACATGGAATTATGATCGAATCTAAAAATTCCATTCCATCGGCATAACCTTTCAACATCCTCAAGTTGATGCACTTTTTCCCCAAAGTGATAGAACTTGAGAATTGTGGCTTAGGCTGACCCTTTGCTGACTTAGAAACAGGTTTCATAGCATTTACCCTTTTCTTCTTAGTTGGTAAAGGTTTTTTATGTTGTGAAGGTTGTGGTTCAATCTGATTAGGGTGTAGTGTATCCTGAATAAGGTGTGGTGTATGCTTTATAGTACAACCATCACAAAAAAATAATACATGAGAAGCCATATTAGCATGATCTAAAAATAATTTATTTGAAATATTAATTAATACTTACCTCAACATTGAGATCTACTAGAGCTTTAGGCCATGCAACGTAAGAGGAGAGTGCATGCTGGACTTTATACATACCGGCTTCATCATTTGGCACAGGCAATGGAGCATCATCATCCAAAGAAACCTCAACAACAACTTTCATACACTTGTCATCCAAAGGTTTATTGTGCAGCATGACAGTTTCAATTCCATGGCGTATACATACTCTTCCTATTGCCACTAGTCGATTTGGGTTACTTACCAATAACAAACACGGTATCTCCCCCTATAAAATTAGACACAAATCATTTATCTTATCTATATAATGATAATGAGATATTATTTTGGCTTATCTATTATGCTAGTCAAAAGAATAAGAATATGAATCATGCCATATAAAGAGCTATGAGTTTATTTGTATGGTATCTAATAAAATAGTATTATAGAAATTTCAATATAAAAGGTAGACATATACCTCTGGTAGATCAACAAAACGTGCATCTGAACAACTACCCTTGACACTAGGTGTAGAGGTCATCTCTGGCGTGTGAATTACTTCCTTACCCTTGTTGGATAAGAGAACATCAATCTTAAGCCACCACTCCTGCAACTTATTTTCCATCTTCTCTTGTGTCTCTTTCATTATTTCTTCCTTCATCCCCTCCTTTATCCGAGCTATCATATTCTCATACATAGAAGTTGTTTGAGATGCATCTTGTGAGCGTAAATAATCTCTCAATGTAACTCCCGCTCCACCAGTCCTAACACGACCCGAATGTTCGGCCGTTCCCAATGCCTTAGTTAGCAAATCATTAGCAGGTGATGCAAATGATTCACTAGTCTCGGAAGTTTCCAATGCATTCTATCAAATACCAAAACCTAAGAGTTAAATTTCAAAACATGTGATAAGGCTAATTGAAACTTATAAATGAATATGATAACAAGAACTTACAATTTTCTCAACTACTTCCTTAATAGCTTCATTCGTGACAGTACCATCTTTAGGGACCCTTGCATCCTTCCATAAGACATGTCTATCTATTATAGTGGTTTTAGGATCCAAACCTCTCTTTGCAATCTAAATTTATTGAAAAAGTAAAATAGTAAAAGGGAAGCCAGAGAATTAGCAATTTGCAAACTTGTCCATTTCAGCACTTAGAATTTCAGCACCAATTATAAGCAAAAAAACTTCAATAAAACTATGCTTAAGCTCATTAGGATGGTGTTAAATTACTTGGAAAAAGAATACAATAAAACACATACTAGTATAGGTCTCACAAACATCAAGGAAAAGGATTTTGGAAGGGCCATCTCAACAACCCAAGAATACAATTCTGATAATGGTTTCTGTTTCCATTTTCAATTTCTTATTATTGTTAGAGGATACCTTATCTTCCATATGGTAGTTTTTGCTTTTCTTCTCCTATATTAAAAAATAAAAGAAAAAGAAAGGTATGTATCCTGGTTCTGTGATATAATGTTGTGCTTTCATTATGTGTGTAAGAACTCAGGGCCATCATAAAATGAAGTTAGGTAGAAAAAATTTCTCCAGGTTCAGAGTTCATAGAACTTTGATTTGGATGTACAAGCTGTTTGCAGCCTCAGAAAGTTAACAAAGAAAGTGACTAGGAATCAATCAATATGTAAGGAATAAGCCAACCTACTGAAGAATATAATGGCAACTCTAGTTTTTGAAATCCTAGTTCTGTACCATGGAAGGTATCCATTCTTTACATTTAGGTTTTAATGGTCATGATTAAGAGGACTGGTGAATTTATTGAAAAGGTAAAAAAATATTAGAATTTAAAGTATAGATATAATAAAATGTATCAGAAAAGTTTCTTTATTTCACTTACAATTTCTTGCTCGAGACCAACATATCCCTTACGAGACAAGTTGTGATGGTATATATTCTTCAAAGCTAGCTCTCGCATTGCTCCACTTTTTTCCTGTGATAATAATTCAAATTATAGTGATATATAAACAAAATAGATATGAAGAATACATGTTTTATACAATTATACCTTATATTCATTAGTCTGCTTTTTCCTTAGAAAAATATCCCAATCTGATTGTAAAATTCGATAGTTTTCTGGTGGCTCTTTTCGGATAGTGCCATCATCCTTATAAATGAAATTTCTTCCCAAAGTGGACTTAAATTGCCTCCATGCTTTTGTAACTCGAACAATAATTGCCTTCTTTCGATAAATAGGGATGTCGAAAACAGCCTACCAAATTACACAAAATCATAGTCATAGTATAATAATCATACAAAACATTAAATTTCTTTTTTTAAGGTAAATCAACTTACCGATATTTCTTCCCATGCAATTTCTTTTTTTTCTACTGGTACTTCATCCCACGTTTCATAGCTAATAGGCACATGATTACGTGCACACTCTCCTATGTATGTAGATAATAGCTTACCATTTGCACAAATAGTCTGCCCCCTCATGTTCCATTCCAAACTAAAATTTTCTTTTCGTAATCGTTTCATCGCCACCTGTTGCAATGCAGTAGGCCCCCTTTTTTTACGAGAGCCATGGGTCAAAGCACCTCCACTAGTTGAAGCATCTCCATCATCACAAGCCATGTCTCTAAAACACATAGTATAAGAAAAATGATGAAAATGATAAAGGATTCAATAAAAGGATTAAGTAGCTTTTTATTTCAATAAGTTAGTAATTAAAATAAGGTAAAAAGACATACCAAATACTAGAACAAGCATCAACGCCTCTATTGGGTAATATCTCAACTTGTGCTTCTATCTCCTCCTTGCTCTGAAAAGAGAAATATTTTGTCATCATATAATGTGTTTAGGTAAATCAAATTATACGAGGAAAAAATATTATATGACACCGTTATACTTAAAAAAAATAAAGGTTATTACTTAGAATTACGAGATTTTCTCTTTTGTGATTTTTCACTTGTATCTTCTTCTTCAATCCATGATCCTTCAGAGTGATCATGCCGCAAATATGTATCCTCTTTATTGGGATCAATGTCATCACCCCGAGAAAATGACATTCTTATAATAGAGAAGGTTGCCTCTTGTTGAAAAATAGAATCATTGAAATCATCATCTTCATGCACATTTCTACTCTTTGTGGTTAAAACCACAGATCTCCTCTTATCAAGAGGATCGGTGATATAAAATACTTGTCTTGATTGTGATGCCAATATAAAAGGATCATGTTTATGGCCCAACTTATTAAGATAAACAAGAGTGAACCCTAACTCATCAACTTCAATCCCATTATTGTTGTCAACCCAAATGCAACTAAAAACAGGTACTGTGAAGAAAGTATAATTCAACTCCCATATTTGTTGGATTACACCATAATATGACATATTCCCATACATAGGATTTTTATCTTTTGCACTAGCAATATGTAATGCTTCAGCAACCAAAGTCACCCCACTATTCTGCATGGTACTCTTTTCATCTTGGGACTTAGTGTAGAAAGTATACCCATTGATCAAGTAGCTTGTGAAAGATGATACTTCCATACGAGGCCCTTGGGATAACCATTTCAATGTATCAGAAATAGTACTTGATGAGTGTGTCATTTGACAAGGAATATGATCACGAAACCATTCAATGAAAGATATATTATGTTGCTCTAGTATCCACTTTTCATTCCTAGATGGGTTTTTTAGTACGTAACATTCTCATATGTTCTTCTATATATGGTTGAACTTCTTTGGTATTATGAAGAACATACAAGTGTACTTTTTGCCACATATCACGCTCTATGCGTATCAACTTATTACCCATCATACCCACACCTTCACTTTTTCCATCATGTTGAGATTTAGGAATACCTATTGCATGAGCATTGGATAAATAATTGGTGCAAAATTCAATAGCTTCCTCAACTATGTAGCTCTCCGCAATACACCCCTCTGGTCGATATGGATTCCGTACATACCCTTTTAATATTTTCATAAATCGCTCAAATGGGTACATCCAATGCATATAGACGGGACCGCACAATTTCACCTCCCTAACCAAGTGCACGGTCAAATAAACCATGCAATCAAAGAAAGAAGGCGGAAAATACATCTCAAGTTGACACATGATGATGAAAATATCTCTCTGTAGTACATCTAACTTTTCAGGTTCAATAGCCTTAGAGCACAATGCCTTGAAGAAAAAAAAAAGCTTAGTAATTGCATTTCTAACACGTTTAGGAAGTACGGAACGAATAGCGATCGGCAACAGTTGCTGCATCAAAACATGACAGTCATGCGATTTCGTACCCACCAATTTCAAATCTGTCATTGAAACAAGGTTACTAATATTTGAGGAAAACCCTTCTGGAACTTTAACTCCTTTTAAGCACTCACAAAAATCAATTTTCTCCTTTCTTGAAAGGGTATAACACGCTGGTGGCAAATAAGTACAATTCCCATTCCTTTGTGGTGTTAATTCCCTTCGAATACCCATCTCAACCATGTCTCGTCTTGCACTGATGCCATCTTTTTTCTTCCATGGCACATTAAGTAACGTACCAATCATATTATCACATATATTCTTTTCAATATGCATTACATCAAGACAATGTCTTATATATAAATGTTCCCAATATGGAAGATCAAAGAATATTGATCGTTTCTTCCATCTACTAGTAGGAATTGAGGCTTTATTCTTCTTCCCAAACTTAACATTCAAACCATTTATTCTATCAAGTATTTGTCGGCCACTCAATGGTTCTGGAGCTCCTAGGAATTCAGGTTTTCCATTAAAAGCTTTTCTTTGCCTACGATAAGGATGGTTCATTGGCAAAAATCTTCTGTGTCAGAGATAAACGGTCTTCTTCCCATGCTTCAATTGACAAAAGGATGTATATTCTCCACATATAGGACATGCATAATGTCCTTTCACACCATATCCAGATAAATTTCCATATGCAAGAAAATCATTGATAGTACAAAACAACATTGCCCTTAAGTTGAAACTCTCTTCACGATGTGAATCAAATAATTCAACACCCTCATCCCACAACAACCTCAAATCCTCAACAAGAGGTGCCAAATATACATCAATGTCATTTCCCGGTTGTTTCGGTCCCGATATTAATAGAGATAATAGCATATATTTTCGTTTCATGCATAGCCATGGTGGCAGGTTATAAATTACCAAAATCACAGGCCATGTACTATGGGTTCCGAAATTATGTGGATTCATTCCATCTGCAGAAAGAGCTAATCGTAGGTTTCTTGGTTCCTCTCCAAAGTCGGGGAATCGATAATTAATCATTCTCCATTGTGCAGAGTCTGCGGGATGTCTTAGTAAGCCATCAGCTAATCTTCCATCAGCGTGCCATGTTAAGTTTTTAGCATCTTTAGGATTATTGAAGATGCGCCTAAATCTTGGTATTATTGGAAAATACCATATAACCTTTGCTGGAACCCCTGGCTTTTTATATCGTGATGTGTGGCATTCGGGGCAACTCTCAAGAGATGTATATTCATTTCGATATAAGACACAATCTTGAGGACAAGCATGTATCTTCTCATAATCCATACCTATAGTGGAAAGGACCTTTTTAGCCTCGTAAGTCCGACTAGGGAGCACATTATCATTTGGAAGCATATCTTTTACAAGTTCTAATAAGGTTGTGAAACTCTTATCGGTCCAACCATTACATGCTTTCAAATTATACAACTTTAAAATAGCAGATAATCTAGTGAACTTTGTACATCCACTATATAGGGGTGTTTCAGAGTTATCCACCAACTTATCAAACATTTGAGGACAATCCCGAACTCTTTGCTCAACAGCATGAGTCATTTCTTCTAAACGATCGCCATCATTGATCCCAAAAATATTTTCCTGACTTTCCACATTAGCTCCCACATGTTCCGTTTCACCATGCCATATCCATCTAGTGTAATTTTTATCAATCCCATATAAGAATAAATGATCTCTAGCTTCAGATTCATTAACTCGCTTTACAAAACGACACCTTAGGCAGGGACAGACAAATCTACTATAGTTTCCAACATGAGCAACTGCACACCTAATAAATTCCTCAACTCCATTTTCATATTCTCGAGATAAACGATTAGCAGACATCCAAGAACGATCCATATTGGCAATAAAATCTATATGGATAATAATTAAGATGTTAGATGATACACTTAAACATTAATAAAAATATATAATAAGCTAAACTTCAACACTCGTATATAAATTTTTCAAAGACCTGAGAATTATCATCTTCCTACATTGCAAACCTGTAATGCACAACCATTTGTATTATGTTTATATAAATTGTATGAAATTAATAGTTCTGTGCATATTAATATTTTGGTTAAAACCTAACTAATTATATGAACAGAATAGGGCACATCCTTCCCAAGCCCAGAGTGGTGAAGCTGAAGGTAGCACTGCAACAGGGGCTGTGAACCAGGCATCATTTGACCATTATACTTTTATATTCCAAAAAAATTAAAACATACTTTTTACCTTCATTTTTTTAAATTCTATATACATTGAATTCTTTATTATTTTTCAGTAATGGTAAAAGTGTAATTACAAGAATATTTTTCCTACTTTCCTACAAAGTACACAAATTAGTAGAATGAATTTTTTATACAAATAAAATAAATAACTTAAACCAACCAATGGTAGCCTCAACCCATACCTAATTCTAAGAAGCTCAATGCAGATAACTCAAGTAACACAAAGGACTCAACCACAATCGGTTAGGATTTGTGACTAGAACTTTTCAATTAATAAGTCTCATGTAAGCACCATCTACCAACAAATAACCACCACCGACCAAGCCCTTGTTAGCACAAACATAAACTTAGAATTATCTATACAACAAACACATATTGTAGGTAAACGAATCTAATTTGGCCAATCAAAACACCAATATCAAATCGGAATCATTAAACCCTAACTAATTAAGCCTGGAAAATAAATTAAGAATATAATGTAGTAACAGCTGATAATTACCTCAGTGTGCACAATGAATCTTGACTAGCTAGAACCATGAAACGCAATAGCTTGAGGAAGACGACGGGCGCTTCAAGATGATGGAGAAAGGAAGACGAAGCCAGACGTTCTGGAACCGACGTCCTGATCAGTTGAAGGTTGCGTGCGATGGAGGAAATTAAAACTTGATGATTTTCACTGCGCGCGCAAGGTAGGAAAGAAACCCATCATTGATCGGTTACAAATTAATCTGAGAAGTATATACGAAACTCAGAACGGATAAATCACCGTTGTTGTTAGCCGATGTAAGTTATCTTTCAACAACGGGTTTAAAACCGTTGTGGAAAATTCCTTACCTGTTGTTGATTTATATCTTCAACGGCGGCTTCTAAACCGTTGTTGTTATATAATTTACCCGTTGTCGTTTAACGAATTTAGGACGGCCTAAACACCGTTGTGGTTATACTAAATAACCGTTGTCGTTTTCTTTATACAACGGGTTTAAAACCGTTGTGGAAAATTCCTTACCCGTTGTTATTTATATCTTCAACAGCGGGTTCTAAACCGTTGTTGTCATATAATTTACCCGTTGTCGTTTAAGGAAATTTAGGACGGCTTAAACACCGTTGTGGTTATACTAAATAACCGTTGTCGTTTTAGTTATACACCACGGCACACGGACCCGTTGTTGTTTCTCTAGTTTACCGTTATAATAGTAAAATAAATTAATCCGCGCTTCTAGTTTTAGATATTTAACAGCGGTAGTATAATATTAACCGTTGTTAATTATACTTTATAACAACGTTAGTTATAATCCGTTGTCTTTTATGTGTTATCTAAAATAACGTTTGTTGTTATGTTACTATATGAAAAACATTGATACATATACATTGTTGCTTGATGTATTAAATATATAATCTTTTTTCTCATGTCAAATTGATTATGTAAAACTTTATTACTCTAGTTTATAATATGGATATAAATTATTAGAATAAAATATGAAAAATGTTTAAGGAATTAAATAGGGCAATGTTTTCATCCTAATAAGTAATTTAAATAGGGCAATATTTTTGCCTTAATAGGTGATTTAAATAGGGCAATATTTTCGCCCTAATAGGTAACTTAAATAAGGCAATATCTTCGCCTTAATAGATAAGCTAAATAGGGCAATAATGTTGTCCTAATAGGTAACTCAAATAGGGCAATATTATAAAAGTTCCCCTAATGGCTTTAACTCAAATAGGGTGATAATATTGTCCCTATTGACAATAATCAAATAGGGTAATTACAATTGCCCCATTAGAGTGGAAACAAATAGGACAATTAAAGATTTTACCCTTATAACCCTAATAGAGTGCAAATAATAGGGCAATATTAGGGCAATTTTTTCTCCCTATTAAACTAATAGGGAAATTTTTTTGTCTAATAGGGTAAATAATATTGCCCTATTTGACAATATATCTTGTAGTGACATATCGACGACGTGCTTAGTCTTTGTGCATATTTTTCCTCATGTATGATGATTCTATTCGAAGTGTTGATTCTACGGACACCTATTCCATGGATGCCACGAAGAATAGAAACAGAGAAAAAAATATTTTTTTTAATTTAAAAAATTAATTTAGAAACAAATAATAAAAAATAATATATATATATATATTAAATTTACTAAAATTAAGAAAAAAAATTAAAATTACTATTTATATTAGTTGATGTAAATCATTAATAAATTTTTTATAAAAAATTTAATTAGATATTTTTAAATATCAAACCTGACATCGAAAAAGCTTTACAATAAAAAATATTTTTAGAATATTTTAAAGACAGATTTTCTAGATGCAGCCACTTTTGACTATGCAAAAGTTTTTGACAAAATTAAATTGGGATGAGCTTCCCGACGTACTACAGATGGCGTTGGTGATATGAATCAAAATTTGCTTTCTTGACAAATTCTTAGTAGAATCGCATATCCAAGTAATACATTATTCTGACAAATCCATTTACTCAGCAGTCAACTAGTCGTGCACCCTTTAGCTACCTTACTTATTATCTCCCTCCTTCAAATAATTAAGAGTAGTCACTTCCAGCATCATTACCAGTTTACCACCGCCGGTGTTACGAAAAATAAAGCACACCAGAAAAGTAGGAAAAAAAATGAAATCATATTCTTATGCTTGACTAAAAAAAAAAAGAAAAAGGAAAAAAAATATTATGCTTTGAGGAGCTCCTCATTTTGAATCATATTTAGGATGCCTAATATATAATATCTGAGAGAGAGAGAGAGAGAGAGAGAGAGAGAGAGAGAGAGAGAGAAGTAGAAATTCATAATTAAATATTGACTTTACAAAATTTCTTCTTTTCTTTGCTCCCTTAAAAAGTCTTTAATCCATTACACCTAATTAACCTGGAACCACGTGGGTCCTCAACTCATGAACTACTACTTAGTTGATGGAAGCATAATAAACGAGGTCCTTTGTACACAAGATAAACAAGTTACATTAATAGGCTATGGAAAATTCCGAGATGATGTTTAGGACATCATTATCAGCACTCCAACTATAATTGAATGCTTGATTAATATACTTATTTTTTCCTTAACTGTGTCATTTTTCTTCCCCTATCATTAACATTGTTTTTTGTTTGTAAATACTAATCGATGATTGAGATTTATTATTGTGATCTAGGTGCTTCCATATTCTTCATTCATCTACTCATGGGAAGCTATATTGTGTACATATACATAAGGAAAAGAACACTAAACAAGCATAAAGAGATGATCTTTAGGAAAAGCGGAGGTCACTTGCTACAAGACAACTTGTATAAATTCAAAGGAGTTGTCAATCCCATTAGAATACTCATGGAAAATGAGATAGAGAAGGCTACAGACAGCTTTAGTGATGAGAATATCATTCGTCATGGAGATTTTGGTAATGTCTGGAAGGGTTATTTACCAAAGTTTAAAACTCTAGTTATCAAGAAACCAAAGACAACGAACCAAACTTAAACTGAGCAATTCATCAACAAGGTTGTACTTATGTCTAAGATCAAGAGACCATGGGGAACTTGCCTCAAAATAGCGGCAGAAGCTATAGGAGTGTTGGCATATCTATATAATAATCATTGTCCCCTTGTCATTTATAGAGATATCAAACCTATCAACATACTCTTGGATGGGAACTAAAATACTAAAGTGAAAGATTTTGGCCTGTCATAACTCATGACAGAAAATGAATCACAGATTTATATAATGGTACAAGGCTAAGATCCTGAATACCTTCACTCACCTGAATTGAGAGAGAAGAGTGATGTCTACAGTTTCTGTAACACCCCCAACATTTACACTTTTTAAAAAAAATAATACTTATAAATTAAAATCGTAAATTCTGGGGATGTTACCACCACCCTTACTACCAGACCGGTTCACTCCTACCGTTTTGGTACCAAGTGCTAAGGTTAAGAGAGCACTACATATAACATCATTAATAATCCAAATTCATAAATACAACAATTAGAGTACGCATAAGTCTTTACACAAACCAAAATATGAGAGTTAGTTTTTTAAGGGAAAAGTGATAACTACAGTTTCGGGGTTGTTCTTATAGAACTGCTTACAAGGGAGAAAGTTGTGTCTTTTGGAAGGGCTGAAAAGGAGAGAAGTTTGGTGAAGAGTTTTGAATTTTAAATTAAAGATAAAAGTGTATTTGGAACGATAGACTAAGATATTGTGAATGAAGAAACTGTTGGGGAAATTATGAAAGTTGCAGAGATAGCAAATATGTGCTTGGGAGTTAAAGTGGAAGAGAGGCCTAGTATGGTTGAAGTTGCGGTACAAATGAAAGGATTATGGGTGGAAGTCAAGCATAAGTAAAGGGTTGTGGGTCTGACAACCTTGAATAAAATAAGCATTTGATCTCTAGGGGACTTCCGGATACCCAATTTGCAATATTAAATGGTAATTCCACACTAAGATCCATCAAAGTAGATATGCATATTTTTTTTATAGCATTTATCTAAAGGAAGACGATCGTATTGACTATTTGAAACCATCAGTTTGGTCACATCAAATCTAAAATATTCATAAATTGAATTAGTTTGATCTATAATATAATTTAAATAACTACTATTTAATTTTGGCTATTTGGAATGGAAAAACTATTTCACTTTCAACTAATATTGTTGGACATTTCCATGCAAATAGCAAAACCTATTAGGGACAAATTAGCTAATATGTTATCTTTATGTGAGAAATAAAAGGTACCTAATTAATCCTGAAAAGAAAAGCAAAGCCACAATACAAACTTGTAGAATACATTCGGGAAAAAATGTTATGTTAGCTAGATCGATGCACACATGCATTTATGTAATGTAGCAGAGCAATTTACAAGAAAATGAAAGAGTCCAAAGAAGTGTGAGGATTATCAATGTCCTCCCCAGTCCATTCCTATAGGAACAGGATGTGAGGATCATAGTTTTATTTTTATCTATAGTATCTAGCTACATATATTGTAAAATAGATTATAACAGGTATTCTGACGGTAGCTTTCTTCACTGCAAGTGCTAATAAAATAAGAGAATTGAATTCCTTTGTTATTTTCCTATTTCAATTTCTTCTTTATTTATTTATTTGTGTGTGGAATAGTCATTACCCAGCATATATATATTTTGTTGATCATCTGAATTATTGTTTGAGGCTAATGATAGCCATGAATTGGTACTACAATTTTGTTTCAAAATTCGACCGATCAGCTTATTATTTAGATTAGAGTACTACAATTTGGTACACGTATATATTTAGGTTGATTATTGTGATTGATTAGCAGCATGTGTTGAGCCGGAAGAAATATTTATCTATTTAAACTATTGTTTTGAAACTTTTAGTTTAATTCTTTTTATTTAGAAAATTTAAGGTGGATAAAAATGATTTTTAAATAGTTTTAAACGAGGTCTTGTTCCTATAGATGACTCCGACATATTATTATCTACAAAATTGACGAGAGTACTATCACAAAATTGTTTTCAAAGGTATTGACGACGTGCCGAGTCTTCGGAAATATTTTCCTCGCCTCAGGTTCCATTCGAAGGGTCGATTTTTTACTATTCAAAATACTTAATTTTGGCGTAATTAACTTGGGATAAGCTTCCCGGTCTGCAATGGCTCTATGCCACACATGTCAGCCATCCATCTGAGGGTGACAGTGATAAGAGTCTGAATTTGTTTTGTTTGACAAATTCTTACTAGACTCGCTTCCGTTTACTTAGCAGTCAACTACTCCAACACCTCTTAGCCCCCACCCCCCAAAAGCTGTATATAAATGCTCTCTCCCACGTCCAAATAATTAAGAGAAATCAGTTCCAACCATCATGCCATTACACCGGAGCCTTAAGGCGATGCTTAAGCTCTGTTTGTCCCTATTAGTTCTTCAAACTCTGACAACAAGAATAGGCACTGCTACAGCCGCAGATCGGAAATATCCAATTGCAAAACCAGGATGTCCAGAAAAGTGTGGAAATGTTTCCGTCCCGTACCCTTTTGGGTTGAAGGAAGGCTGTTACTTGAACAGTAGTACGAGCTTCTTCCTCAACTGTAGCCATAATGAAACCTTATTCTTCTCACCGAATTCCGCTACCTATGGCTCCCATCAGCACCGAGTAAGGGAAATACGTATGTATGGCGAATTATCCGTCGACACACCCATATTGACTGCTTGTAACAATGAAATCATGACCAAGCCAATAATCACATCGCCAGAATTCCCATTCTCCAGCGACAACGAATTCATAGTTGTAGGCTGTGACACCTTCGGAATCCTCGCTACGTCTGGAAATTCAACTGGGTGCTCCACATTTTGCACTAATGACACATACTTCAGTCAAGTGTCACCATGCAAGGGTACTGGATGTTGCCAGACTCCCATTATCACTGGTGAAAGTGCCATGTGGTCCATGTGGAATTATACAATTCAACTTCGAAGAGTTACGAACCACACCGAAATGCACGGGAAAGAGTACCCGTGTAGCTCTGCTTTCTTAACTACTGATTATCCTCCTTACAACATGTTTCAGGAATCAGACCTTAATAATATTGGAAACAGAGACGATATTACAGCCACCATTAATTGGGCGGTCGGTAATGAGAATTGCAGCGAAGCAAAATCCAAGGTTAGTTATGCCTGTAAAGCAAAGCATAGTTTTTGTGAAGACGCTCAAAATCGTACTGGCTATCTCTGCTTTTGCAAATATGAAGATGAATACTACTACTACATCAACGACGGCTTCTACGGCCCATACGTTGAGGATGGCTGTCCAGGTACAAATAATAATACATATTGCCATGCTTATAAATTATAATTTGAATTCGGTTGTGTGCGCCTGCGCAATTAACTACTATGTCTCCTCATGTTAATTTTCTTCTTTCGTTCTACCAGGTCCTCAGGATTATGAGAGTTTAGGGGCACGTAAGTCGTACCATGTTCCCTGCCTAAGATATCGTTGTTTACTTATGTTTCATGACGTTAAAATTATATTCGTAGATCTACAAAATAATTTGACCAACAAAAGAAATATGTTCAAATTACACTTGACTAAATAAGTTCGATTATCCTAATTATCTAATTAAAATTTAATTTTAAATCAAACTTAATTAAAACTTACTAAATTTAACAAAACAACCTATCCTTCCGTTTACTTTTCTTCCGTTCTTTCTGCTACCTTGCCTCTAGTAGTTATTCGTTAGTGCTCATTTGGTAAGAGTAATGGGGAAGTAAAACTATTATCGTATTTTATATATCTTGTGTATCATGTCTCCTCATGTTAATTTTCTTCTTTCGTTCTACCAGGTATTCGGCATTTTATAAACAACTTTCTCGAATATTATATAATGATGAGTAAGTCGTATCATGTTTTCTGCCTAAAACATTATTGTTTACTTATGTTTCAGCAAGTTAAAAATATATTCGTAGATCTACAAAATACTTGACCAACAAAAGAAATAAGTTCGAATTACACCTGAGTTGCGGCCTTTATAATGTTGAGCTAAAATCTAAGCGAAGTGGATTCTGGTGGGATAGAAATGAAGGGTCCATTTTCTTGGTTTGTTTTTTTTTTTTAGTCCTATTTCATTTTATTATGCCTTATACGATCCAATGTCATTTGATTAGTCTTAATCTTATCGTATTAGAATTATAATTAAAAATATAAATTAGTATACCTATTATAATAGCAACACTATTAATTTAATAATAACACTTATAATAATATTATTATTAATTATAGTAATAGTAATTAAAATAGCTATCATAAATATAAATTTAATTATTACTATTATTTTTAGTTCAATACTATAAATATTTATATTTATATTTATATTGAATAATAATAATAATAATAATAATATTTTATTATAAAAATAGTATTATAATAATACAATTTATAAAAATAATATTAATATTATAATATTATTTTATGAATAATAATATTATTAAAATTAATAACTATAAAAGATAATATTATTGTTATTATTATAAATATTAATAATAATTAATATTATTTGATCTAATCATATCAATTTGGTGCTAATATCATCATTATCTTATCTTGTCTCAAAATAATGTGACAAAAATAAGGCTGAAGGACTTGGAAGGTTTTGACTATATAAATCCAAAAATGAGTACACTTATGTTGTTGTGTGATGAAATTAGGTATTCTTGACGATGAAGGATATAAAATAGAGAGATAGATGAGTTACTTTTGTACCAACTATTAAGTGAGGTGTAAAAGCTCATGAGATAGAGATGGACAACAGTGACAAGGTGAATTAGCTACTATAATCATTATGCAACACACACAACTAGTAGTATGATTAAATGATTAAGGATGTCAAAGTAAGTCAATTATAGATTTAGAGGCTAATTTGACTAAAAATAAATCTATAGGGGCTTCTATTCTCAGCTCTATCGGTGCTTATTTAGAGGATTGTAAGTCGTATCATGTTCCCTGCCTAACACATCGTTGTTTACTTCTGTTTCAGTATATACGTTAAAATTCAGTTTTCTTTTTTCGTGTGAGCGTGCGCAATTAGCTATTCTGTCTCCTCATCTTCATTTTCTACTTTAGTTCTTGTAGGTATATGGCACTATGAAGTCCACTTTTATTTACGTATGGGTAAGTCGTATCATGTTCCTGCCTACTACATCGTTATTTACTTCTGTTTCAGTATATACGTTAAAATGCGTTGAACCTTAAAAGGCCACCACAATCATTATGCTCCACACTACTAAGTAGTATGATGAAATGATAAGCACATCAATTACAGATTTAGAGCCTAATTTGAATAAAAATGAATCTACGGAGGCCGAACTGGATTTTTTTAAGGACTAAAATAGAAAAATATTATATTCTAAAAGGACCAAAAAAATATATATACCTTTTTTTCCTTCCCTTATAATATGCATCTATAATTTTCCCAATAAATAATACTATTTTACTATATTAATACTAGCGAATCGTTTGAATAATTTATTATATGAGTTGAATATACTATAAAATAATAATATGGTAGTGTTTGGTATGCGTGTATTGCTTTTATATGAATGTATGAAATAATAATAACATGTGCTAATATATTCAAAATGAAATAAATTAATGTATAATGATAATTTTAAGCATGTAGTATTTTATTAAAAGTTATTTATATTTTTGAAGTTAGATATAATTTTATAATTTTGCCTTTAACCCCATATATCCTATTAACCAAAACCATTATTCAATAAAATTATTTTCTATGGTTACTAAATTTTCTTAATAATAACAATAATAATAATAATTTATTATCAATAACTAATAATAATATAATATTATTAGAAATTAATAATAATATATTATTATAAATATTCATAATAAAATTATAATTAAAAATATTCAAGTTACTTGATCGTCAAACCATTAATGAGTAATACTATTTATAATTACTAATTTACTATTATTATTATATTACTATTATTACATTATCTTAATAATATTATGCATTGCTATTAATATTAATAAAAAAATAATCATATTATCAATAACAAATTACCATATAGGATTATATCAATCAATACGACAAGTATAAGTAGCACTGTTCTAATTACTGAATATCTAATAACTAACCAACAATATCATTTATACTTATTGTAATTAATTTATTATCTTAATAATAATAATATAACTATAATACAATATTGCAATAAATAAATAATAATATATATTTGTAACTATTCATATTAAAAATATACTTAACACTATTCAAATTACTTAATAATCAAACTCTTAATAAATAATATTATTGTTAGTTATTAATCAAATATTACTATTATTAATAGATTATCTAAATATTATCATAATTATAGCACAACTTATATTAAAAATAACAAAAAAAATTACTAATTACTAACAATAATATATTAATATAACTATTAATAATAAAAGTATAAGTAATAGTATTTTTGCCTGATAATCAGCAATTAATCAAATTATTATTTGTCATTCTTTATTAATTATTATTATTATTATTATTGTTATTATTATTATTATTATTATTATTATTATTATTAATTTATTATCTTTATGATAATGTAATAATAATAAAATATTATTACTAATATCTTAGAGTTATACTTTATTAAACCATTCATAATAAATGTATAAGTAGCAATATTTTAATTAGTTGAAAGTCAATAATTCATTAATAATATTATTTATAATTATAGATTTATTATGATTATTTTTAGGTTATCTTAATAATAATGATAATGAAATATTATATCAATAACAATTAATAACGTATTATTATCACTATTAATATTAAAAGTATAATTAACATTATTCTAATTACTTAATAATCAAATGATTTTTCAATGACATTATTTCCGATTAATGATTCATGGTTATTATTATTATTATTAATCATAATAATAATAATAATAATAATAATAATAATAATAATAATAATAATAATAATAATAATAATAATAATGAGTAAATGTTGTTATCAATAACTAAAAAAATAATGATAATAAAATATCACTATTAATAACTATTAGTAATATATTGCTACACTTATTATATAAGTTTAATTATTATTATTCTAATCAATTAATAATCATTAATTATAGTTTATGTCATTCTTATTATTTATTTATTCATAATTATTTAAAATTGGTAAGATCTAGTTAATATGTAATAATAAGTTGTAGATATTGAGATCATAAAATTTTTAAAATAATAAGTTAGAACAAACAACATGAAACTTATATTATTAGATAATAAAAAAATAATAGCTTTACTAAACATACTTCTTGTGATTTAGTTATAGGTATGTTCGATGTACGTATACTGTTGGGCATCCTCTTTTGTGTAGTATACATTCCATGGAGGGGCATAAGGAAGAAAATGTTGAAAAAGCGTAAAGAAAAATTATTCAAGCAAAATGGTGGCCACTTACTACAGGATAGCTTACCTATATTTCAAGGAGCTACCAATCCCATTAGAATGTTCACAGCACAAGAGATGGAGATGGCCACATACAAGTTTGATGAGAAAACCATTATCGGCCGTGGAGGTTTTGGTATTGTATACAAGGGCTATTTACCGGAGATTGGAGCTCTAGCTATCAAGAAATCAAAGATGTTTGACCAAACGGAAATCAAGCAATTCATTAATGAAGTTGTACTTCTTTCAAAGATCCACCATAAAAATGTAGTTACTTTCTTAGGGTGTTGCTTAGAGATGGATGTTCCATTACTAGTTTACGAATTTGTCAGTAATGGAACCCTAAAGACCCATTTACATGGTGGGCAAAACCAAGAGATATTGCCATGGACAACTCGACTTAAAATAGCAGTAGAAACTGCAGGAGTATTAGCTTATCTGCAAAATAACCATCGTCCACCGGTCATTCATAGAGACGTCAAGCCAGACAATATACTTTTGGATGAAAATTTGAATGCTAAAGTATCAGACTTTGGCTTATCACGGTTAGTGTCACAAAATGAATCACACATGCATACAAAGGTACAGGGCACATTTGGTTATTTAGATCCAGAATACTTTCGCACATCTGAACTGACAGAGAAGAGTGATGTCTATAGCCTTGGGGTTGTCCTTTTAGAACTTATTACGAGGAAGAAATTGTTGACCGACGAGTATAGCATTTTGGTGGAGAAATTTGGATCTTTAATGAGAGATAACAATGTGTACAGAATTCTAGACCAAGATATTGTGAATGAAGAAAATGTTGGGGAAATTATGGAAGTTGCAAAGCTAGCAAATAAATGCTTGAGATATAAAGGGGAAGAGAGGCCCACAATGGATGAAGTTGCTGTACACTTGAAAAGTCTGTGGACAGAAGTTGAGCATAAGCAGAGTGCACCTAAGTCTTACAACTTGGAAGAAAAAGAGGATTCGATATCAAAGGGACGTCCGAATACTCATGTTGCAAGGCTAACTAGTACAGGGTCTCATATGTCATCGTGGTATTTATCTGGAGGAAGATGAAGCTAGCTACCATTCTGGTAGATTTTCTTAATACTAGTTGCATTAGCTATTGGTGTTCATATGCTATAAGGGTGTGTCTGTTGTCCTTTTTTATTTCTCTCTTCTCTCTCTCTCTCTCTCTCTCTCTCTCTCTCTTGTAGCTTTTATCTAATAAAAACACACATTTTTATGGTATTAGAACATGATGTGATAACACAACTATGATAATAGCATAATAAATAATATAAATATATAATTACTTTTACAATAGAATTTGCTTTAAATTAATTGATTAGTAAGATTTTATCTATTTTTCAATTAGATGTAATTTTTAATGTAATATATACTAATTATTACTATGATTATGATATAAAATATTGTATAAATTTAATATTTCTCATTAATTTATTATAATGTATTTTAGAATTTTATTTTTATTCATTAGTATAAAATAATATTTAATATATTATATGTATCTATTTTTTTATTTGGTTGTATATTATGATAAACAAAATACTTTATGAAATTAATTTTAATCGTTAGTATATTATAATATATTTTATAAAGCCATTTTTACTCCTTGGTATATTATACAATATAAATTGTTTTATAAATTCATTTTTATTCTTTAATAATTATAACGTATAAAATACGTTATAATTTTTTTTAATATGTTATAAGATATTTGAAAAGTTAACATTTATTTTTTAGATCATAACACACACATATATATAGACACACGCACACACACACACTTACACATAAATATATACATAGTATTGTATATATTTATTTTTATATGTTGGTATTTTGTAATATATAAAACCCAAGTATAACATTGATTAACTTCAAGCCCCAACAAATTCTCTCAACCAAGAAACAAAAGGATACCCAACTCAACTTAATACTTTAAACCGTAACCTTGTTAGAGAAACTATTTCATTTCATCTTATCCATTAAAAAATGATTTTTTACTATGGAGAGTTGAATTGAAAATCAAACTAACACTTTACATTGTAAAAAATAAAATATCCATAAGTTGATAAAGAAATAAATATATAAAATTTGATTCTAATAAAAAGGGTTATATTAATGGATTACTTAGAACATGTTTGAAGAAAAAGTAACGTATCGTGTATGTGCACGCGTATGTGTGTTGTTTTTTTAGTATAGCTACATTTTTTCTAATTATAATATTTTTTATTTGGGATTTTATTTTTGTTGAAAGATTTAAATTTAGTTTTGGAGAAATAATTTTTTTTATAAGTTAGTATAACAATTCAAAAAAGAGTTATAACTTTAAATATTATGAAATGAATAATATCATTGTTGGTAGCATATAATAGTGGCATATTTACCTTCCTACAACAAAGTGAAATGAATAATATCTAAGATGAAAGAAGATGAAAATAATTTAATAAAGTAAATGTTACAATTGATAAATCTAATTTGTATAATGAAATAAAAATGCCTATTTTGATTGAATGGTACGTGTGGTGTAGGGTGCATAGTGCATTTATAGTCCAAGTTTAGAGCTTTAATTTATAGTTCCAAATTTAAATCACTTCAAATTTGGCTTCTCTCGAGTCTTCCACCATACGATTATTATTTTTGCATCCATAAACAATGAAAGGGGATTTATGATGTGCTGCTATTCGGACTATTGAAAATTTCAGGTTTCTTATTACCTTTTTAACTTATCAGTTGATATGTTTGTAAAGTTGTAGTAGACACAAATTGATGAGAATCTCAATAAATTAGATATAAATGTTAAAAAAGTGAACACAAATTGATGATAATTCTTGATCTGAGAGAGAGATTAATAAAAGTAGATAATGTTTAAATTGTGTTTGATATAGTTATCGGATACCGTAATGTAGCATTAGGTGGGACATTGATTGTTTCTAGCTATGTCCACACTTGATTTACAAATTGGGCGGGAAAAATAATGTTGCAATGCACTCTGTTTTTACATAGAGTAAGATATCAAACATGTGATAATGAGAACAAAATTTTTATATTAATTTATTTTGCTTACAATTGTGTGGTAACAAGCAATTTTAATATTTTATTATTATTTTAGAAATACTTTAACATTTTGAGACATAATTTCGATCCAAGTCAATCTGATCATGCTAAAACACTAAATTATTCAATCTAGTTCAGGCTTGAATAGATTAGCGATTAGCCTAATCTTCGGTCTCTATTTTTTATAAATTCGAGCATTTAGATCATGTTGGTTCGGTTTGATCCAATCTAATTTTGGACAGGTGCACACCCCAATATATATTAATATATCTATGTCAAACAAAAAGCTATTTTAACAATTTGTACACATATTTAGGAACTAATAAAAGTTGCCTTAAAATGCTGCTTACATGCTTCATTGAAAAATAATGAATCATTTAATGCATAGATCATAAAAAAAAAATATATGAGGGTAAAAATGAAAAATAAGTTTTGACTTTTTTTTAATACAAAAGGCACATTAGAATTCAATAGCTGCACATCACGTCAACGGGATTCCACCTGAATTCAAAGATGTGTTTGGAATTGTTCCATAGTCATAGCTTAAAGCGAATGTAGAAATTTCTTCCTATAACCTTTCCAACTCTAGGTGGCAATCGGATCAGGGTTGAGTTGTTCTCAGATTAGGTTTTTTGCATGTCATTTTTCTTGTGGGTGGGTCAAATTATTTTGGGTTTGGGTCATTTAGGGTCGTTTTATTATTCGGATCGGGTCAAGTACAGGTTCATGTTTGAGTCATTGGAGATTTGAGTTGTTTTGCGTTATTTATTAGGTAGGGTCAGATTTAGGTTGGGATAATTCATTTTTGAGTCGGGTCAAGTTTAAATTGTTTTAGATTAGCTTGTTAGGTTAGGTCTAGGGATGTAAACGGGGCGGCTTTTATCTGAAACCTAATGGATTTTTTCCGTCTAATACTTAAACGGCTATGGATGAATGAAAAAAATATATGTTGGATTTGCATATGGATACGAGCATAGGATATATATATCCATACCAGTACCCATATATGTATCCATATCCGTACCCATTTACCAAATCTATAATAAACCTTTTACCCTTAATTTTAAGATAAATATAGTATAAATTAAAGTTAAATTTATCATTTGGTTTAACTATAAATGGGCTTATCCATCGAGTAATGGATTTATCTACTAGAAAAAATCTATTAACGGGTAAACGAATTATCCATAGGGTAACAGATATCCAACGGATACAGATATGGATATGTTAGTGGATATACGTTTTGAGTACAGGTATAAATTTAGGTACGAATTTTCTTATGGGGTACTGGTACGGGTATGGGCATACCCCTTGAACCCGTTCCATTTACACCCCTATCGGATTGGGTTTTGGCCGAGCAAGTTCGTGTTTAGGTAATTTCGTATTTGAGTTAATTTGAGAGGTTAGGTTTGGGTTAACTTGATGAATTATGTCTTTTTAGGTTTTCATGGGTTAGGTTGGGTTCGTGCGGAGCTAATCCTTAATCAAATCACTTTGGATTTAGGTCAAATTAGACATTAACAAATAAAGTTAATCTAACTCATTAACCTCATAGGAAAGAATTAAGTTTAACTCCATGTAAGTATATGATTCATAATTTATTATTAATTGTTATTTGTTTATTATTATGACTTTTTAATGTTATGTTTTTACACGAAAAAATTGGAAAAATTAGAATATCATTGGTGAATAAGTATGTTCATAATAAAAGTGAAAAAAAGTAAAATTTAAATAATAATATATTTTTAAAAGCTTTAAATAAATAATAAGACATGTTTATTTTTTTTAATTATCATAATTGTTAATAAGAAAATTTAGTTTTGTCGATTCGGGTAGAGTTGAAGGCCGGTTATGGATTGGGGTCAGGTCGCATCACTTATATTTGAATCAACGTAGGGTGTAGTTAGTTTTGGATCAGGTTTGTGTAGAGTTGGGTTGATGTGAATTTATCGGGTTTTCTGTGGGTCGGGTCGGGTAAACTTTTTTTCAACTCTACTTTCAACTAGGAGGCAACATAGATAAGATTTCTCCAACTTGAAGTGAATCATGAATCATAGCTTCAAGGTCACTAAGGTTGGATACTAGAATTTGGAGTTCATGTACTTGATCCATAGTAGGTAAATCATTAGACATCCGAAACTAGAAATATTTCAAAGCCAAAAATTTATCCGTACTAATTTTCTCGTTTTTATATTTGGCTTCGAGGGCATCCCATATCTCATTTGGTTACTTCAAATTCGAATATAAATCATATAATCAATCAGTGAGAGATTTGAGTATATGACCGCGATACACAATTCATCTTCTTCATGCTTCTTTTTTTGTGCTTTGACTTCATCGTTATCATATGACTTTGATTATGGTAACTTAGCTACACTTGCATCGAGCACATTGAATATCTTCAAAACAGTAATGAGAAATACCATTTTATCTTTCCATCTAGTAAAATTATTTCCATCAAATCAAATCAGTTTGATCAAATCCTGGTTTGCCATTTTGAACGCCGAAGTAGGATCCGTCTCTATAATATTACCTTTAAATTGTTAGGTGATTCGATAAAATAAGACAGAGTTATATTGCTTTGAGGAGTGTAGGACACTATCTCAAAGATAATATTGCTACATTAATTTATTCACAGGATACAATAAATATTTACACGAGCCTCTCTCGATAATTGTATTAATATGTTTCAAGCAAATATCTCAAAATTCATATTTTTTTCATCTCAAGATTATGGGGTATTTACACTAGTTAAAAAATTATGAAGAAGATGTATGTCTCTTTTCAAAGTTCATGATTCTTCATTTGAATCAACACAACTCTTCAATTAAATTAATTAATTCCTAAAACTATAAGTTATTTGAAGAGTTACAATAAAAATGTGTGCCTATTTTTAAAGTTTATAATTTTTCATTTAAGTCATCGTAGCTTTTTTATTAAATTATATACTTACATATATTATATTATACAACCATCGATTCCGAATTAACACATCACGGTAGAAAAAAGTGAAGTCTTGAAGCCAACATACAAACCAGAACACTTTGCTAGTAGTTATGGCATGTGTGTCCGTATCTTGTCGCTCAGCAAACAATTTTTTGTTTCTCGGTTTTCAAGAATGAGAGTGTTGACAAGGTCACGAAATAGCGTGTTGCTGACCTGCAACTGAAAGCACATGCCCACCAGTCACCACTCAGCATCACTATATGGTGTTAAATCGACATCATTCATAATACCTAAGGCATATAAGCGGGAAGAGATATTTGCCTAAGCCATATAATTAGCTCCCTCTAGCGGTGCAAATTCTGCAACCATATGCTAAACCTTGTTCTAGTATAAACAACTTATGTTCTGGTCTGGCGAGCATCGGAAGATGAGCTTTACTAGTGGAATTGTGAGACTCGATCTTCAAGAGTGTGTGATTGTAAGCTAATTGAGGACCTGTCTCTTCGTCTGACTATACACTAATACGATCTTTTATTATTTTATCTGATCTTGGATTTATTATTTTATTGCCATTTCGAAGTGAGATTTTGGATTGATTATGGTCAACCTTAATATAGTACGTGGCAACCAACTAGCAGCAGCAGCAGTAGTGGCGGAGCTATTTAAAAGAAGGGCATAATTAATTCATTACCGAACCTCCAGCGGGCTTGAACAAGAGCAATAACGGGATTATGTATGTACGTAAATTAGTCTTCTTAACAAATTATTAGTAGACTAATTCACTAATTCAAAGCACATGTGGTATATTATCGAAACAAACGCATATATTAGCAGCCAATGCATCCGCTTCCCTACCTACATACGAAGGCCATATAGCTTATTTCTCCCCAGCAAAATTTATTATTTTTTTTTATGAAAAGACAAAGAAGAAGAAGAGGCACCAGTGCCAACCATCATTACCACCACCACCACCACTGTCAAGATAAAAATGCAAACACCAATATTTCTTAACCTCTGTTTACCTTTTTTAGTTCTTATCAATATTTCTTATGTTACTAGAAACGTATACAATATTTAGATGGGGAAGAAAACAGAGGCGCGAACAATTTTTAAGGATTGACCAGGTAAATCCAACGGTCCCCTTTGAGATTTATACTCTACCACAGCAGATCAATAAGGCATTTTAGTGCTGTAATAGCACCATTATAGTTTATGGTAGCAAAGCTTGAGACTTTTCTTACCTTTCTATCATTAGGTGAGATAGTTAAAGTGTATGGATCGGATAATTAGTTATCTTGACGAAGTCGTAGGCTCGTCATCACATGCACGCATGGTATATGCCGGGTAGGAAAGTTGAATTAGAGTATGTGAGGTT
Organism: Tamarix austromongolica; assembly: GCA_039764185.1. Taxonomy (NCBI): domain Eukaryota; kingdom Viridiplantae; phylum Streptophyta; class Magnoliopsida; order Caryophyllales; family Tamaricaceae; genus Tamarix; species Tamarix austromongolica. The sequence goes on from CM077819.1 coordinate 11,483,048, forward strand.
ATCATCATTAGTATCAAGGAATTCAATGTTCATTCCACGGCCCTCAATGCGGAATGAGTTGATAAAAATTAAAAGGTCTTATATGATAACATTGTAAATCTATACGAAAGTTCATCGCATATTTCACAATTCTTCGGTTGAAAGCAATGTTTACTTCTCTGGTAAGAAGTGGATCGCACCACTGCGATCATTACTTCCTATCCGTTTCTGTTTTCACTCGTAAGATAATTAGAATATATTTGGAAAATGGTAGATATCTCTCCACTAAAACAGCCTCAAGCAGATCAGGAACTGCAAATACGCTACACCAAAATATAAGCAGCCTTGCTGAAGTTAAGCAAAATGTATGGTCATTTTGATTGATTCAGATATATGTTGTATCTAATGTCATCTTGTGTGCTAGTTCGCTCAATGCTATAGAGAAAGTTCACCCTACCTACCTGCCAGTAGCGGAGTAATCTATTTTTTTTTAAATAATAATAGTCTATCTTTTATATATTTGTATTATTTAAAATATACTATTATTAAAAATTATGTACTATCCCTCTTATTCGACCAAGCTTTTTGTTTTGAGTAATATATTTCAAAAATAATAATCTTCAATTATTGTTATTTTAAACATCTCACCAAATTTTTTTTATTTAAACATAAATCATACAATTTTAAAATATATTATTAATAAAATAAAAAATAAAAAAGATTAGCTAGTTAGATTCTTCTATTTAATGCTAGCATAACTAGAGCCAAATAAATAAGTAAATTGAATATGATTAAACTAAAAGAATTACAACATCATTTAAAGTATTGAAATTTGATATATAATATATGTAGAGCTGGCAATCGGGCGGGTCGGGTCACTATCGGATCGGATAACATAATAATCGGGTCATATCGGTTTCGGATAATTTCGGATCATTTTGTCGGGTCGGGCTGGGTCGGGTTTGATTCGGATCAACTTAGTATCGGATAATCTCGGGTCATTCTAAGCTCTCGGGTCGGGTCTGGTTGCGATCGGATGGAATCAAATTCGGGTAAATTTGGGTTGTTCTAATTTTGGTTCGGGTTCGGATCGGGCTCGGTTGAGTTTTAATTATTATATTTTCGGGTCGAATTTAGATTGAATTTAGGTCATTTCATATTTGAACCATGCTTATGTCATTTTCTTTCTTTCTTTTTATTCCAAGATATTATTAAAAGCTAATTATTTTGAGATCATTTATTTTAATTTATCTTATTCAATTAAAAGTGAATTATTATATTAATTGTTTTGGGGCCTTAGAATTTTTTATCATTATTTTATCTTTGGAGATGTATTTGACGTTTCAAATTTAAAAGTTTTCAAATCGTATTACTTTTCTTTTTATGTTAAGGTATAACTTATAATTCAACTCCATTATTAGCTTGGTCATATTGAGTTCTACTATTATTTTAAGTTTATATTATATTTATATCTTATACGCTCCTTACATGATATTAACTTATAATAGTCATTGATAATTGATAATAAATGAAAACTTCTAAGGTTGTACTTCTCATATTATTTTTAAAAGAGATTGATCACATCATATCAACATAATTTTAATAAATATAATAATAATAATAATAATAATAATAATAATAATAATAATAATAATAATAATAATAATAATAATAATAATAATGATGATGATGATGATGATGATGTTGATGATAATAATGATGATAATACAAAAACAATGATAACAATAATAATAGTAATCAATGAATATCAATTATGGCAAAAATAATAATAACAACATATTAGTTTTTTTATTATATATTTTGATTAGATCATATCAAGCTAAATAAGATAAAAATTAAATAAAGTAAGTAATAATGACTATTATTGAAAAAATACCAACTAATATTGATTTCTTACTATTTAACACTGTTGATGTAATAAAAAATATTAATCTTCAATTTTTATAATGAATAACTAACATTCTCACTCCAGATTTTTCCTACTTTCCTATGACGTTGTAGGTGCTATATTGCAAGGTATGGTCATATAAATACTAACATATAGTGTTCAAAGCTGCACTGTTATTATCTTATGGTACTAGATGGAATAATGGAAGTGAACTAATATTTAAATGGCATAGTAGTGTTATTCTTTTTTTTCTCTACTTTTATTTCTATTGGTATCAATGGATATTGTATTTGTATATACATAAGTGATATAAATTTTATAAAAGTATATTGTTTCTAGATTTTGATGTAAGTGCTAGTATGGATTAGTTGCACATCTATATTATTTCATGTTTTATGAAGTTTTAATAATTTTGAGTTATGGGTTAATGTTAATTTTTGGGTAGTACCAAGTTGAATCTTTATAGATTTATAATTTTTTAGATAATATCAGATTTCGGATAAATAATGGATTGGGTCGGGTCATTTCGGATTTATAGTTTTTCGGGTTATATCGGATTTCGGGTGGATAGCGGGTCAGGTCGGGTTTATTTCGGGCTTATGATTTCTCGGGTTATATCGGATATCGGATATGTATCGGATCGGGTCGGATAGGTTTCGGATTTTTAATTACTCGGATAAAATCGGATCGGATTTCGGACGGATCGAGTCGGTATTCGTCAGATTTTTCGGGTCGGGTCAACTTTTGCCATCTCTAAATATATGTATGCTTTAAAGAGTGAGTTAGTAGGGACATAAAGTTACAAAACATTATTATGGGTTCAAATTGCCATGAAGATACTCGAACCCGCCACTTGATATCCTCTACTAGAGTAATTAAATATTTTAGATATAATATAAGATTAGAATATATCTAATTAGGGATCGCCTAGAGACAACATTGCGAAGCCCTAGCTCCGCTAATGCTACCTACCATTAGAGGTGGCAATCAGGTCGGGTGGGTCAGATCATAGCGGGTATATATGGTAGTTCCCGGGTCGGGTCATTTTAGGTCATTTGTCTTTTGTGGGTTAGTTATGGGTCGGGTTAGATCATTTTAGGTTTAGGTCATTTCAAGTGATTATTTTGTTTGGATCGGGTCAGTTCTAGGTCGGGTCATTGTAGTTCGGGGTCATTTTAGGTTAATTTGTTAGGTTGGGTTGGGTTAGGTTCGGGTTATACAAACTCATGTTTGGGTCATTTTGGGTTAACTTGATTGGTAGGATTGGGTTATCTTCAAGTCATTTTCTATTTAATATGACTAGTGGTCTCAACCTGTTTAGGGTATTTCGTGCAATTTGAAGTGTTGGTCCCATTAGCTCCGAGTTGTTTCGAGTTAACTTGATAGATTAGGTCATTTTGTGTAATTTGATGGGTTGGGTTTGAGTAGTTATGGGTTAACATGATGGGTTGAGTTGGGTTGAGTCAAATTTAGGTCAATGTATTTATCATTTATTATATTGTAAATATTAGACACAATCATAAAATTACTAGTACATATAAATGAAATAAGAATATTAAATGCACTTTATTTTTACAAGTAAATAATAAAGATATTTATAGATTTTAACAATAAAAAATATACATGATTCAATATAATAAAGATATTTATCATTTATTTGATTACTTAAAAAAGATAATTTTACAAAATAAAGGTGATCATAATATGACTATAAAATATATAATTATCATTTATTACATTGTAAATATTAGAGATAATCATAAGATTACTAGTATACATAAATGAAATATGAATATTAGATGCGCTTTACTTTCACAAGTAAATAATAAAGATATATATAAATTTTAACAATAAAAAATATTGCATAATTCAACCTAAAAAAGATAACGATCATTTATTATCATTTATTTGATTACTTGTTTATTAAGTTATTATTATGACTTCTTAATGTTGTATTTTTGTGTGGAAAAATTTATTAAGATATCATTAATAAATAAATATGTCTAGGGTAAAAGTATGAAAAATAAGTATAATTTATAAAATACCATATTTTTAAAAGCTTTAAATGAATGATAAAATATATGTAATTTATTATTATTATAATATATTTTGATGTCTGCTCGAGTCAACATCGAGTTAAATTCGGGTCAGGTTAATTATTATCAGATCAGTGCAGGGTTGGATCAGTGTCAGATTGGGGTTGGATCGGTTCGAGTTGCTAAACTTTTTAGGTTTTATTAAACTTTTCGGGTTTTATCAGGTCGGGTTTCACTCGGATAGGGTTTGATTGGGTGCGTCCGGTTAACTTTTGCTAGCTCTACCTAACATATATTTTCTTAGCCATCTGGAATATGAAGTATGCCCCGTCCATTAGTCTGTAACTACCAATGGTTATTGTGCAGATAAGCCAATTCTCTTGTAGTTTCTGCTTCTACTTTGAGATGATTGAGTTCCCTATGGCATTATCCATTGACTTGTTTCATCATGTAAGTGGTTTTGAAGGGTTCCATTAGTGACAAATTCACATAACAGTAATGGAACATCCATCCCCAATTCTGTAAATTCAAACAGTATATTCTTATCTATATGTAATTGCTTCTTCCTTTTTTTACCCTCTCAAATTCTATACATTAGTCATTCGGAATATGATTTAAAATATTAAGCTTCTTAAAGTATAAGATTCTTTTTCTTTTTGTTGGCCAAGTATAATTGCTAGTTGAAGTACTATGTGTATACCAACAGGTATAATTTAACGTACTAGAACAAAAGTACAAGAAGTCATGTTATAGGTAGGGAACATAATACCACTTACATATAGATAGTGATGCATGGGGGATGGGAAAATAGGGAAATGCCATGATTTAAAAAATTAGGAAACAGGAATGGGAGAAAACATAAATATATATAAATATTAAAATAAAAACATATATTAAATCAAAAGTTTATATAACCATAATTTAATTCTCAAACTCATACTAAATTACTTAAAATCATATAGTCAAAATAATTAAATAAAATGTGCATTTTCGTTAATGACGTCAACTACTTCTACTTCTTCATCTTGAACCTTTGTTTTGGAAAAAAACCACCTCCTCTAACTCGGGTTCATTAAGAGAAAGAGAAGCAATATCAAGTAATTTAATATCTTCAAAAGAACCAAAGTCATCATCTATGCAAAAGAAAAAAACTAAGTTAATTTTTTTGTTTAATAGTCGTCACAGCTTATAATGTAATATAGAAATAATAAACAGCGAGAAAATATTGCCATAGATGTCCCACATCATTGATTTTTTCTCCTTATATTCTAGAAGTGTCCTTGCAAAGAGACGATGATTGTTATGAACATACACTAAGTCTTTGGCACACTTAGGAAGTAATATATTCCTTTTCATAGAATGAATAAAACCATATGCACTCTAATTTTGTTCACCGCATGAAGAAGAAGATACTTGGCCAAGCAATTTGAGGGCAATATCTTGAAGCAATTTGAGGCCACCAAGTCTTTTAATGGACCATGTTTAAGTGCAAAATTCACAAACTTCATATGAAATTTGGAGCAAAACTCATGATTAGGGAAAAGCCTTTTAAAACACTTGTTCCTTTTAATGCAAACCTCTTTATCTCTAAAAGGAGAAACTCTAGGTGAGTTAGCATCTAACCAAATATCAATGTAATACCTTCACTCAAAGAAAGAAATCAACAAGATTATAGATACTATTATTAGTTGTTAAATTAAAGAAATAAAAAGATAATACTTTAATAAAAATAAAATAAGGTTATCTTGGATTTAATGAGTATGCCAAACAATGAAGGGGTGTATTAATTTTTGTCCAACGGGCTATGAGTATAGTTTATACCACTTGAAAGAAAGAAGACACCTTTCCAACCTCTTTATATGCATGCTAGTAAATGACATTTCTCACTTTGTTAATCATTGTGTCCCACATTTCATAGATAAGGTAAAGGGTTAGTTTATCGGCATTACACTCTCTAATCATATGGTAAATAGGTCGTGTAAACTTAAGAATATAATCAACCTTCTCCCATCATAAATCATCAAGCAATTTTTCTTCACAAACCTTATTTTTCCAATAATCTAAGCTTTATAAGAAAACCACTCTTCACTAATCACCATAACTTGAAGACTATATTTTATATCTTCAATGTAACAACAACTTAAGCAAATTGAGTATCATCAACTGTAAGCAACTTTAGACAAGTAAACCTATTGAATATGGCTAATCTCATGGAATGCATCATAATGAAATTATTGATTTGAATAGCATCTCCATAAATCTAAGTTATCCAATGACACTCTTTATATGTCTCAACATTATTGTTCACATTTTTTGCAGCACAAATATTTTTTAAAGCAAGATTCAGGGTATGAATAACGCATGGAGTCTAATGAATATGAGGATAATTTTTTCAATGATCTCACTGGCCGCTTTATAATTTGAGGCATTATCAGTGAAAAATTGTACAATATTTTGATAACCCACCTCATCAATGACTTCTTTCAATAGTTTAGAAATGAAGTGTTTGTCTTTAATCTCACCTGAAGCATGAATTGCCTTTAAAGACATAGGACCCGCATCACATATTGCAATAAAATTTATTAATGGTCTTTTCACTACTACTGAAATAGGAATTAATAACGGGACATTAATAACGGTGGTTCGAAAATTATCGTCAAATCCGTAAAAATTAATGCGTGGGAAGTTTTAATAATGGTTTTACTTAATAACCATTATTACAAGTGCAAGGTAAAATTTTGCATGGGAATTTTAATAACGGTTGACGTAAAACCATTATTAAAACATGATTTAATAACGGTTGAAACAAGAACCATTTTCAAAATTGCCAAGGTTTTAATAACGGTTCCTGTAAGAACCGTTATTAAATCATGTTTTAATAACGGTTCCTTTTATTTCGTTCTCTTCTGTTTCGTACCAAAAATTTCAAACTCTGTCGCTTCCCTCTCGTACTCTCTTTCTCTTGTGAACCCTTTCACCACCACTCCGGCTCCTCTGAATTAAGGGAAACCATCGCACCACCATCTCTCCACCACCCCTCTGCCATTCTTGCGAACGTAGCCAGCATTTGTACCTTTGTCGTTACCGTTCTCAACTTGTTCTCCGTCGCTCCCTTTACGTATGTGTTGTTCTTCCTTCATTGCTTAATTTGTCTCTACTGATATGTGTGTGTGTGTGTGTGTGTGTATATATATATATATATATATATATATATATATATATATATATATATATATATATATATATATATATATATATATAAATGCATGCATGCATGTTGCACCGAAGAGGTTGTGTTTGATGTGTTGTTTGAAAATCTGTTGTTTGATGTGTTGGTGAAAAATTTTGCTGTGGCCTTTTTTGATTGTGGCCGGCTGAGACCTTAATATGTATATGTATATATATATGTATACATATATATATATATATATATATATATATATATATATATATATATATATAAATGTGTTTATAATCTATTTTATAAAAATATGTATTATTATTTTAAGAGAATCCACGAGCCTAAAATATATATTATTATCATAAGATATGTACGTTCTAAGTATAAAATTAAGGTGTATATATTTTTTTAGCACTCACATTATTATATATGCAAATGATTATGTGTATTTATATGCTTTTTTTAATATATATTTCGTAAGACGTGTATGTTTGCTTTTCAGTAAAATGTGTGTTTATATGTGTTCTATTATATGTATATATATATTTATAATATATTCATATATAAGATGTGTATATATAATCTTAAATAATTGTGGTTAGGGTTAGGGTTAGCTATAGGTTTAGGATCATTATCTTATGAGGTTTAGTGTTATTTTTCATTATAATTTATTAGGGTTAATTATTGTTAGGGTTAGTGGGAGGGGAGGGGGAGGGTTAGGGTTAGGGTTAGGGTTTATCGTTTATTATATTAAATATAAACTAGGGCTATAAGGAAAAATCCTAAGGATAAGGGTATTGTGCATGGGAAAAAGTTGAGGAGGTTGGTTGGGCATCGGTGTTGTGATCGATAAAAATTAAATAGAGATGAATAATTGTGTATAATAATAATAATAATAATAATAATAATAATAATAATAATAATAATAATATAGGATTTATTAGATTGTACTATATATATATATTATCTTATTAATATCTACTTGATTTTACTATGCGTAGCTTGAATGATTTGATGATAGTTTGATGTTTAACCAGTTTGTTAAATATATAACTAAATATTATGTCCTTGTTTTAAATAGTTTGATGTTGTTAGATTTACATAGTTGGTTATGATCTGGTAGAATATATTTATGATTTGTCTAGCTAGTTGAAGATCAGTTTATATATTCTGTAATTTAGATCCTTTTAATTTCGAGAACAACCTTGATGATAAGATTTAGTGGTACTCATTTGTAGGTAGTGATCAGATGACATACCCTCCACTGTATTTTCATATGGCCCCACATAGAGATGTACGGATTCATGTGATATGGTTATATAATGAGCTATGTCATTTGTATGCGAGTGTCTCATCCTATCACCCCTTCCATTTCAGATCTTATCACCTTCTGTTGACCCTACCTCAGATAGAGCCATGGGCATCGGCTACGTCTACTTTTTTGCAGTAGTTTGTTTACGACACTGATGCACCACACCCGAGATTTATTGAGGGTGAGCTGTTTGCTAGAGAGTATGATAGGATATCGAGAGAACTGATGGTCATCGATGACGAGTGGAGGTATCGTCATCGCTTGCCTCGGAGTATCCACCTCGGTTACCCTAGAATATCCGTGAGTAGACTCTCATTTGATGATGTCAGGGATCAAATGATATATCGTGATGAGTGGACTTTTAGAGTTATAGTTTTTAGTCGGGCTCGACGAGGCTATCGGGGGATTTAGTTTTAGATATGAGTTTTCGTTTTTTAGGTATTTGAGTTGTAGCAACATTTTGATGTATATAGTGCTGCTATTGCTTAAACCCTGTAGTATGCATATCTTTTGTAAATTGAACTATTAATTGTATAATATTTTGCTACGTTTGTATGTATGCATATATATATATATATATATAATGAACTCTTTGTAAGTATGAGGAGTTTCATTGATCAGCATTAATATAATTTTGGAAACTTGTTAGCATGATTCGTATATATATATATATATATAGAGAGAGAGAGAGAGAGAGAGAGAATAGCATGATACTTTTGAGATTAATTCTTTCTAAGAAAGAGTGATTTGAAAATTATTATACTTATAATTCAAATGATTTTTAATAATTACTTTCATGTGGGATATATCTAGATTCAAATAATATGGATCGAAAATGGTTGTCTACAAATCGTCTGTCTAGAGAATATAACGAAGGAGTGGAGTTTTTCATCAAGTTTGCAGTTGAACATGCTCAGGACTCTAGTAGAATAGTCTATCCTTGTTTGAAGTGTGCTTATATTAAGCGTGTCAACGCTAATGATTTGAGAGATCATTTATTTGTGTATGGAATTGATACAAGCTACACTTGTTGGATATGGCATGGGGAAACAGAGTCTAAATATGAAAATGGCGATGTTGGGAGGGATAGTAGTGGATCATCATTTGATAACTATGAGGGACATTCGTTAGAGGAGATAACTCAAAAGGTTGAGGAAAGTGTTCGGGATTGTCCAAAAATGTTTGAGAAGTTATTGAATGACTCGAAGAAACCTTTGTACGGTGATTGTAAGACGTTTACGCGATTATCCGCTACTTTAAGGTTGTACAACTTAAAGGCATGTAACGGATGGAGTGATAAGAGTTTCACAGAATTATTGTCACTTGTGAATGATATGCTTCCTGATGATAATGTTCTACCCGATCATACGTATGAAGCGAAGAAGATTCTATCCTCTATGGGAATAAGTTATGAGAAGATACATGCATGCCTTAATGATTGTATTTTATATCGCAATGACAATGCATCTTTGGATAGTTGTCCTAATCCTGAATGCAAAGCACCACGATACAAGAAGAACAAGGTGCCCGCTAAGGTGTTATGTTATTTTCCTATAATACTAAGATTAAGGCGGATGTTTAATGATATTGAAGATGCTAAGAACCTAAGATGGCATGCTGATGACAAGATAGATGACGGGCTTCTTAGGCATCCATCTGACTCTCCACAATGGATGACGATTGATGGGTTGTTTCCTGAATTTGGTAAAGAAGCAAGAAATGTGCGCCTTGCACTTTCTGCAGATGGAATGAATCCGCACAATCAAGGTAGCTACATTTTATGGCCAGTGATTTTGGTTATATACAATTTACCTCCGTGTCTCTATATGAAACGCAAGTATATGATGTTGTCTTTACTCATTTCCAGGCCAAACCAACCTGGGAATGATATTGATGTTTATTTGACACCTTTGATTGATGATTTAAAGTTCTTATGGGACCTGAACAATTGGTTTTGTACGCCGTCCGACCTGCTCTAACTCATTTCCAGGCCAAGCTCTATCTCATTCCTCACCTCGCAACTGAACATTGGGTTTTGTACGCCGTCCGACCTGATCTTAATAAAGTTTATGTGTTTGATTCCCTTCGAACATATGACGTGCCTTTTGAGGTCGCTCGTCGTGGTGGGAAGGAATTTATAGACATGTTAGTATACTTTTTACTTCTTACTTCATTAGCTTATTTATACATATATATATATATTCTACTTTCATTATTTGAGGTATATATACTTACAATATTATGTATCTAACTCTATTTATTAGGGCACTACGAACGGCATATCAAAGGAGAGGTGGGAATGGTGTCCCAGACCCAAAGAATTTTCAATATGAGCCTACCATGGTAAGTAGGAAGAAAACTATTTTGTATTTTATTTTAATTCAAATTAATATATAATAGTTAGAGAGCTAATTGAATTCATTTGACAGTGTCCACAATAGCAAAACGGCGATGATTGTGGATACTATGTATGTAGAGCAATGGATCTTATAGTCTAGAATAGATCGGTCAACATAGATCCAAGCCATGTATATTTGCTTTTCCATATTTTTCTATTAATGAATCATGACATATATATTTTTGACCTAATGTCTAACTGTATATTAATTGAAACATGTGTGTTATAGTTTTTCACCGATGATTATGCACGAGGCCAGCAATATAATATTGATGAAATTGATGAAGTTAGAGACCAATGGGCCAAGCACGTGCACTCATTCATTCGGTATTAGGTAGTGATCTATATATTCTACATGCATTTTTAGGTTTGTATTTTGTCTACATCTTTCGGTCTTCTAGCCTAGATCTGTGAACTCTTTACTTTGGGGTGTAGAGCTACCAAGTTGTGGTATGCCCACTAATTTTTATTCCTAAGTATAGTTGGTGTATTGAGACATGCATACTAATTATAGATTGATTGAAATTATGGTGTGATACCCTGCTGGTATGAATTGATGTTGTTTTACATTGCAGATTTGGTAATTATTTGAACATACAACTGTGTATGTGGGTAGGAACAAAACAGAAAAATTCAAAAAAAAATATATACTTTTAATAACGGTTCTATGAAAACCGTTATTAAAACCTATTCTTTAATAACGGTTTTAAATAAAACCATTATTAAAAACTGAGGTTTTAATAACGATTCTATGGGAAACCGTTATTAAAACCTAGTTTTTAATAACGGTTTCGCATAAAACTGTTATTAAATCATGGTTTTCAACAACGGTTTTTTCTGATGAACTGTTATGAAAATCTTATTTTTAACAACGGTTTCCCATAGAACCGTTATTAAAAGCTTCATTTTTAACAACGGTTTTTAAGTAAAAACCGTTATTAAATATGAAGTTTACACACATATTCGCGGGTTTTTGTGTATTTTTAATGACGGTTATGAACCTTTATTAAAGATATAATAACAGTTGATTCAATAACGGTTGAAAACCGTTATTAAAACTTGAAAATAACCGTTATTAAAAGCTGTTTCTGTGGTAGTGATTAGATCTTTGTTTGACTTCTATTCTTTCCTACTTTGTACCAATTTCGGTTATTTCTCACTTTGCATTTCAAATTTCAGATCTGTAAAGTATGTTTATATTTTTAGCTTATTTTATTAATAATTATAATATATGTTTGATTGTATATAATTATACTATAATATATAGATTTAGTTTGATTACAATATGTGATTATGATGATAGATTTGTAAGGCATGTATTTTATTGCGGTTGATATATCTATATCTATATCTATATCTATATATATATATATTCATTTATCTTGTTATTAATAGTGAATGTTATATATAATTGTGCTAGAATTTTTCCCTAAATTCGGTCTATATTTTATGTGCTAAAATTGTGTTAGAATATTTTAATTTTTTTAGGTTATAATTTTTGTTTAGAATTATGAATAATGTTGATGCTAACTAAAGTTGAATTTATATATATTTTTTTAACATTTATAAAAATGGAATATTTTATTGTAAAGATGTGTATGTGTTGGACATGGTCATGTGAAAACATTATCAAATATAAAGGTTAAAAAATTGCTGTATTTTTTTAAAGTGTTGCAAATATGACTAAGAAAGAGAAAAAAATTATGATTAATATTTTGTATGTCTTCAAAAATTGTGGATTCCAAAAATATACTAATATATAATTTTTATGTTTTCAAGTATAGGATGAGTAAAATTTCACTAATTTTATATTGGAATGGTAAAAATAAGTATAAACATGGGAAGCTTGCATTTTAAGGGAACCCACAATAATTTCCATTTGTTTCATTGTCTGCTATATCTATCTAGTTAATGAATATGGCACTTCTATGGAAAAATTATATCGGGGCTATATGGGATTATGTTGAAATAAGATAATGGGGAGAATTCTTCTCATTCCCATAAATAGTGACAAATCATTGAAAATGCTAATAGACTCAATAAAGTTACGGGGTTTTGTGTATATCCATAGAAATCAACCATCAAGGGCTCCAACCATGTCATCTGATGCTTGGTTCTTTCAAGAGTTTGTTCATTGAGAAATCAATATTTCGATACACAAATCCTTCTCACAATGTGGGAGATTTAAGTAGTTATCTTGATTATAGAACAAGTGAACATTAATATTAAACTGCACATATTGATGACATAATGGATATGAAGGACTTTGGCGAAATGAGTGTTGATGTCGAAGAAGAAGAAAATAAAGATGCACCTATAAACACACATAGTGTTGTAGGGGAAGTTGAAGTTAGGTCAATGCTCCAAAATGAGAATGCAGATGAACTTTTTAATAACACATGCAACTATGATGATTGATTCAAGAATTGATTCTAATTACAAAGAAGACATGTTAGAAGAAGAGTTACTCGAATTAGATACAGAGGTAGAAGTGTGCATATTCTAATTTTGTTGATCCAAAACATGTTGAATATGCTATTATTGGTGTAGAGTCATAGTGGGTAGCATAAACCTTAAGCTTTGCTCAAGGTTTTGAAAACTAAATATATTTTTTTCTCAAAAGATGAGTTAACACATAATATTAAATGCTGATTACTTTTGATGAAGCTGCCCCATAAGATAATCAATCACCAAAGATAAGATTTGAGGCATATTGTGATAGATTTACTTGGAGGTTGGGATCACACACTATAAATGATTATTTAAAGAGGATGAAGTTCACATCATATAATGGTATACATCAATTTCCCCTTTAGGGAATGAAATCATGACAATTTAAATTCAACATCTAATTTTATTGCTAAAGATATTGAAGGCATAGTGGGAATTTATGGTATCTTATAGAAAGATATAGGTGGGAACAAAAATATGTGGAGAGTTCAACATAATATTTTGCTTAATTATAAGGTGTTTTTTTATAAAAAAAAAATGAATAAAGCTAATCATAATTTTATTGTTGAATTGAAAATTATATATACAAATGATCCAATTATAGTGGTTTTGAGAGGGTATTTTAGGTGTTTGAGCCAAGCATTGAGGGATATAAGTGGTGTCATCTAATGATCTCTATAGATGCTACACAATTGTCTAGTAAGCACAAGAGTGTGTTACTTATTGTAGTGGGTATTAATGTTGATAATTATATATTCACTTTTATTTATTGTTGTTCATTAAGAGAATGATGACAATTGAGGGTGGTTCATGAACTTTATTTGACAGAAATTTGTACACAACATGAACTTATATGTTGTATGTAATTGGTATTAGGGTATAATACAAGTAATGTAAAGTGAAGGCTAGTGTGAGTCATATGACACACAACAATACTGTTTACACCATTTGAAATCTAATTCTTTCACGATCATGAAAAATGATAAGTCCATGGGTAACATGTTGAAGAGGATTGTGGCCTAGCTTCAACCTCAATTTTGGATTAGTTATATGGATTCATTAAAAAATATTAATAAGGAAGCCTACAAAGGACTTGATAAATTAGATCTTACAAAGTGGTCGTGGGCATATGATGATGGTATGAGTTTTAGCATGAAGACTAATTTTTTTTTTTTTGGAATCACTAAATAGTGTGTCAAAAGATGAAAGGTATCTTTCCATTACCATCCTTGCACAAATTACCTTCTATCAAGTAAATAGTTAGTTTATCACCAGAAAAGATCAAGTGAATAAGTACGTTAGAGAAGACATAAAATTTTTCCTAGCAATTAAATGAGTGATTACTAGGAGAAAGCTTATGACCATCTGGTTTTTATGTATCATACTGAGTAACAATACTTTGATTTTGAAACTATGTATTATATAATCAATGTAGGTTAGAGAAAGGTAGGTCTAAATATGTAGTCAATATAAAAGAAATGACGTGTTTTTGCCAAAAATGGCAATTATACAAGATTCCTTACTCCAATTTATTGGCATGTTGTATCTCTCATAACTTTTATGGGAGACTCTATATTAGTACATGGTATTAGATGAAAAATTGGTCAAAGATTTATGTATAAATATCCCATCATATCTCTAATGAAGGTTATTAGGAGTCCTATGATGGGCCTACCATCATACCGGACAAGTCTTGGTCAAAGGGAAAAGGCGGACATGAGAGATGAAGAAGGCCTAATGAAATGGATCAGGAGAAAGGAAAGAGGGTATATAGATGCAAATATTGTAGAATAAATGGCCATAATAGTTGGTAATGTGATGCTAATAGAATAGGAATTGAGAATAATCATCCAAGTGCCTCGTAAAACTCAACAAAATATGTTTAAGTCGCCTAATCTCATAGCCTTTAATAGATTGTTGTTGTTTTTTTTATTTCATGTTTTATATTTTTTAGTGTAAGTAGTTGAATATTTTAAAGTATTTAATGCTAAATTCTCATATTAAATGATTTTATCTATTAAAAAAATTAGGTATGTAGTTATTATAGGCATTTGATTTACATTTATTATTTGTATGTCTTATATATTGTAGGTGTCATATAACTTCATGGATCCCATTTGTGGTATATATACAAGGCCTGATGACCAATATATATTGTTACAACAACATAGACATTGTTCACTTGACATTTGGTATTGATAAGTTATTGTGTTATATAGTCGTGCACTTATTTCCTTTCAGTTCTTACAGTTGTTTGATTTGTAAACCTTACTATATTACATTTTCTAATGATATATTTTAGGGTTTGGATGAAAATTTAAAATTTTGATGTTCTATGGAGATATGTCAATGCTAGATCCAAGGGCCTATAGATATTTACTAATTTCTAGTCTCATTGTTGTGATGCACCTATGATATATGTAGCTTGATGGGGGCCTTATCACAACACTAGTTGAAATGTGGCATCCATTTATATATATATACCAAATTCCTCGTGATCTTATAAAACCTCTTTCTCTCCATTAAATTAAATTATTAAAAACATTTATCACATGGTGGGCAACAAGCATAATCCAATATCCCTCATAACACAATGATATACAAAAGTGACATCAAATAAATATATAAATTAATACTTGTTTGACTAAATTTATCATTTTTTAATTATAAATTTACTAATGTTCACTCCTTTAATAAAAAAGGTAACAGCTGAGATACGATGGTGCTCAAAAAAACCAACATATTCTCTTCCAAATTATCAATATTACATGCTACCCGTGCTTACACATTAAAGGAATAAATTATCAGTTTATACAATATAATATTACCATTACTAATTGCATAGTCTGATTACAAGATATTACCCCAAACATTTCATTCACAATGCATGTTTTTGTTATCTTGGATCGCTTCCAATTTTATCTTTAGCATATGCTTGTATGCTTGAACAATAGGTGTAGTTACACAATTATATATCTCTTATAGCATTTGCATGACATGTTCCACAAGTATAGTTATACAATTCATTTTATGTAAAATCAACAACCAATATAATAGACACTCCATTACATATTATGGGATATCAATATGACACTATTATTTCACAACCTCACATGTCTATTATTGGAAGTTTGTAGCCAATTTTTAACTCATTGAAGTACATGGTTGTCAAGTTGTTAAAAAGATATGCAATCATAGTCAGTTATCCTATATACAAGGCCAAGAAAGGTTAGAGACAATAAACGCAAGAAAAATCATAGGTTGAAAAAACATACCTTATTATAGTTCTTTTAAAGTTCATGGTATTTGATTTTCATTGCTAACTTTTTTTTTCCAACTTTTTATATGGATTAAGTGCCCAATTAGATTTCAAAGATGAAGCATGATCTTTAATCCTTTTGGCAGTGTTAGAAGCAGAGTGATGTATGTGTTCAAATTGATCATCATCAAAATTTCCTCCAAAGTCTATAAGACTTTCATATCCACTATGGTCTTCATAAATTGGGGCGGGCATAGACATTTCACCCTTAAAAGTTATTCCTACCTATTGTTCTCTTAATTACACACCATGATTTTGTTATAACAAATTATATTCAATTTCTAGTTCTTGGTAATTCAACTTCCATTTAGGAAGTACAGGTTAATGCTGAGAATACAATGAACATAATGAAAAATATTAGTGCAAGGATTATGTATAGAGAGAAAATAAGTTACTAAAATGTACATAACTATATCTAAAAATATGTCATACTAATATTGATAATGAATATGAAGTAACATTGAATGCATACACTTTATTCACAATTGGGTTGCTTATCTCTTATTCAGTTGGCTCTAATTGAGCAACAATCTATAAACATGTCATAATACCATCTAATTTTTTTTAAAAAATATTTCAAATGAAATACTTTGATCTATGACTAAACTAACATTTTGTTTAAAATATTTCATCTTCTATAATGCCTATATTAATTATTTAAATATCATACCCTTCTCATAATTTTTACTTCGAGATTATAACTGTAATACCTTATTTTTAGAAATGTTAATTATAAATTAATAATTGTATGATTAGTTATAATTATTATTTTATAAGGCTAAATATTAAAAGTGTTATTATTATTAGTATTATTATGATGGTTTAGATATAAAAATAATCAAGCTAAAAATTTGATAGAAACCGATTATTTATTTTAATCCTAGTTTTTACCTGTAAATCTTATTCTAATTATTTTCTTAATAATCATAACCCGTAACCCAAAATAAATTCCTAAAATTTATTCCCAATTATTTTTATCTTTTGAGTTTTATTTAAATCTATCTTAGATCAGATTATTTTTCTATCTGATATTCTAATTTATCTGAATTAAATTTAAAATGAAACATGTGTGTGTGTGTGTGTAGGGTAAATGTCCCACACAAACCCTTCCTAATATACATAAATAGGAACTAATTTTAACCATTATATTAATATTTGATCAATAGTTATGATTTAGTAAATACCTAACTTAAATTTATTTTAATCTTTGCCCTTACATCTTCTAGATCTAACAGCAATTAATAATTCCTACATTTGTATTTTAAATAATAGTTTGTATATGAGTCTAAATCTATATATATAATAGGATTTAATATTTTTAATAATAAATTTACTTAATAATTTAATTTAGTATAATTAAATATATGGACTAAAAAAGGATAATTTTAGTAAAATATTGGTTTGAAAAATTATTTAAATAAAATGAGTATGATAAATTAATTAAATATTTAGTTTAATTTATTAAATATTCCTATCTAATTTTATATAATCAAAATCCATATAATAATTAAGCTATATAATTTCAAAAGTTAATTTATTTTAAATAAAAGTTATTTATTGAATTATAGATTTTCTAAATTTTTAGGAGATTAAATCACTATCCCCTTAAAGAAAAACTTTGTACCTGAAGTTTACGCCTTAGTACTAGGGTTACAAAAAGAGATCCTAAGTTACTTGGGTAACTACCCCTTTAAAGAGAAACTTACCTAACTATGGAAATAATCACATGCATAATTAGCAATATAATAACCACTAGGGACTTGAAGGTAAGCTTGAAGGAGTTGTCTCTGAGTTGAATGCTTGCTCATCTACTTCAATTACGAGGTTGAATGAGCTGCTCGAGGCACCTGTTCCTTTCTAGATGATAGTTGTTGCGACCTTTGGATTCCTATACGAGATACACTATAGCATTCGAAGCTCCTATATCCAAGTTGTCCACAGTCATTGCACTGAATCAGCTTTCCCATGCAATCCTTGCCTGGATGATCTCTTTTACAACATCGGCAATGGTAATGTCGAACCAATCTCTTATTCACCTTGCTATTGGGAGCACTTTGATTCTTTTTATGCTGAGCTTTAGTTTGAAGTTGAGGTTGGTCTCGCAAAGCTTTGCTACGGTGATGACTCTTTTCTTTGGTCTTGGTTTCTTTGCTCTTCCTCTTGCCTAGAATAGAGGCTTATTCTTGGACCAAGGCATCAGCAAGACACACTCGCTCGTACACCATACTCAAATTGTTAGTGCCCATCATGCTTCTAATGTTGAATTGAAGTCCTTGTTCGAATTGCAAGACCACTATAGCCTTGCTAGCTGCTATCCTGAGGGTGAACTTTAGCAACTCAGTGAATCATGCGTAGTACTCTCAAACCGACAAGCTTCCTTGTGTCATCTCCATGAATTCTTTGAGTTTGGCCCTCTTGAGACTTTCGGTGTAGAAATGCATATGGATGACAGTCTTGAAGTCTTCCCATGATGTAGGTCATCCTCCTTGGGTTTGAAG
This sequence comes from Tamarix austromongolica, assembly GCA_039764185.1. Lineage (NCBI taxonomy): Eukaryota > Viridiplantae > Streptophyta > Magnoliopsida > Caryophyllales > Tamaricaceae > Tamarix > Tamarix austromongolica. The sequence goes on from CM077819.1 coordinate 11,502,131, forward strand.
GTCTTCCCACTAAGTATCGGCTGGTCCTCAAAGAAAATATGTTACGATTTTTGTCCTTCGTTCCTCAGGGTAGTTGAGCACCTCGAAAGTCTTATCAAAATCTCGTACCCAACTTTCTAAGACCACATGATCTTCTTTTCCATCGTAAGTTGGGGGTCAATGACATGAAACTCTATCAAGCCAAACCTCCAGGTAAATGAGGGTGAATATATAACCTGAGAACTCTATAAAAACACTAGGCATACCCAAGAGCAAAAAGGATAGGCTTACCACAAAACCGGTAGCTCTATCAGGAAAAAAAAAGTAGGTCAATACATTAGAACCTAGAACCTATGGTTTTCCGAGCATAGATTATAATATAAGGTACTGTAAACATAACGCTTAATCTATGACACTAAACCCCTAGTGTTAATATCACAGAGATCAAAAGCAGTAGCATTATGGGCTCACCAAATAAGGTACGTTGAGGCAGCTAGGGTTAATGCACGTGCTTTGGTTACAAGTTTGTTCCCTCTTTTCCTTCTTCTGAGCGCCCTAGCTGCACTAAAAAGGGATGTAGACCTTCTTTCAATACCAAGCCAACAACGGAGATCATGTCAGACAGTAGCTATAATAGGACACTCAAAAAACAAATGATCATGAGTTTCAAGTCCTGTATTACAAAAGTAGCATGAATAAGATGAATGAAAAAAAGAGAGACGGTCCAGAGTCTTCAATCTTCTTTTGAGGGTAAGCCAAAAGATGAAGGTGTATCTTTGGGTCCTACAATGTTTCCAAACAATACGAGAATTGTGCCATTTCCCTGCTTTAGGACCGAAAAAATCATATGCTAGTCTAGTGGAGAAGGTGTGCCCCCATTTCCAAGACTTGATACGGATATAAGGCTTGTTATGAGACCCCTCTTGGTCCACACTAGTCTATTACACACCGCAAAGTTTCTTCATGAAGTGGGAAGTGCCATGGGAAGGGGTAAATTCCCCTAGCATGCGTGAGCATAGATAATACATGTGTATCCATTTTGTCCAGAGGGATTCCTTTTCATCCTGTAGAAACCATATATACCGGCTAATAAAAGCATGATTCCAAGAAATAAGATTTTTAAGGCCTAAGCCCCCTTCACTTTTCCGCATACAAATTTTATTCCAAGCAACTTGGGTAGCTTTACCGTGCCATAAGAAGCTTCGACATAGACCTTCAATATGGTTAATAACCACTTTCAAGAGAATGAAAACACCAAGCCAGAACCTTAAGACGCCTTGAATAACAGAGTTGAGTAGTTCGAGCCTCCCTGCAAAAGGTAGGGAACTAGCTTTCCATGCTTTTAGCCAGTCACACACATCATTAATCAGCACTTCATAGTCAATAGCTCTAAGTTTACTTGGGTTGAGGGGAATCCCCAAGTATCTAAAGGGAAAAGCTCCATGAGTCATACCCGAACTAAGTATAATAGCATTCTGAGTTTCGTTAGTCACCTCTGCTAAGAAAATCTGAGATTTAAGAGGGTTGGCTTCAAGACCTGAAACTCGGTTAAAAGAATCAAGACCTTTGAGAAAAATTTTAACAGACACCAAGTCTCCTCTTCAAAAGAGCATAAGATCATTAGCAAAGGCTAGATGCAACAACTTCATCGTTTTGCATATCAAATGAAAGGAAAAGCCCTTGAAAGCTGAGAGATTCTTAAGAAGCCTGCTTAAGTATTCCATGCACAAGATGAAAAGGTAAGGAGATATCGGATCCCCTTATCGTAAGCCACGACCACCTTTGAAGAAGCCAAACGTATTTCCATTCAACTTGAGAGAAAAAATGGTAGTAGTAACACATTCCATCAACAAGGCCACAAATTGCTGAGGGAATTTGAGACCGAGGAGAACATATAGGAGAAAACCCCAAGATAAGGAGTCATATGCTTTTTTGATATCAACTTTTATCATGTATTTAGGCGATGTATGCTTCCAGGAATAATCTTTCAAGAGTTCTTGAACTAGCAGGATATTTTTAGTAATAAGTCAGCCCTTTAGAAAGGCCCCCTGCTCAACACTAATGATATTATCCAGAACAGTAGCAATACGGGAAGAAAGAATTTTAGCAATTACCTTATAGGTTGTGGAGTAGCATGAAATAGGCTAGAAGTCAGAAACTTTCATGCCAATTCTCTCCGATACCCCATTGGAGGCAAAGCAGTTTGAGGTTGTGTTAGCGGGGAATGAAACAAAGGTCACTTAGTCTACCCATACCCAATTCTCAGGACTAATCCGGGCTTCAAAACAAAAAGAGAATTAAAGGGGGAAACTTTAGGAGGATCATTTAACCTTTAATACTTTAGTGATTTTTTTTTGATAAATACTAGTAGTGTCAACTCAAAATGTTAAAAATCGAGAAAGGTTTTTATGAAAATATTTGATACCAACCTGTGGTACCAACTTAAAAGAATAAAAATTGGAGGAGCGGTCAAAACACACTTAAAAAACAAATACAAACATAAAAAAAACCAATTTTATTTTTGAAAACAAGCGAGGTCAAAAGGACCAACCGCTCTGATACCAACTTGTGATATCAACTTAAAAAGATTAAAACTAAGATCCTGGTCGAAACTAACTCTGATACCAACTTGTAAAACCCCTAAAATTCACTACTGAAAAATTTCATTTTATTAAAAGAAATAGTAGAAGAAACATATAAAATGGTGAATTTTGGGGATATTACCGCCACACTTAGTACCAGCGGTTCACTCATACCGTTCCAGTACTAAGTGCTAAGGCTAATGAATAAAATATCAATTGCTAGAAATTCAAGTCATATTTAAAATTAGAGTAGTGCAAGTAAGCATTTACAAGAATAAAATTTTATCTAAACCATACGTTAGAAAAGGAAGAATGAAATACTAAAGGCCAGATAATCCTTACACTTATTTCCGTTGCCCACTTGAGTAGTACCTAAGAAGACCTGCAAGGGACACTACCAATTGAATAGGAAGGGGCCCTACGAATGGAACCCTTCAGTACTACGGTACTGAGTAACCCCTTAATACCACACTTAAAGGCAAGCCCGTAATGCAACGCATAATGCAAGTTATAGACATATGTAATGAGAGGTGCACACATAACAATTACATATATAGTAAGGCTGGCACATATCAACAAGTTATAAGGTATGATCAATACTTTTGAGCCTTAAGCCATCAGTCCATCATTATTTAATTATCTCCTTGGTTATAATCAAGTGAGTGAGAGAACCCCACTATTATAGCTGGTGGACCGGAATACATATAGGGCAGAACTCTCCTGACCACTATTATTGCCGGTGGATCGATCTCCAGGGCAGAACGCTCCTGACCACTATTATTTGCCGGTGGACCGGTCTGGCCCTGACTCATAAGGTGTTCCACTATAAGTACTTAGTATCTTTCCATAATTTATTCACATCTAATGCTTATTTTATTGAGCTTGGGACCCCCACTATTTTAACCAGTGGACCAGGATATATATATGATCACCATCCGGGGCAAAACGCTCCTAGGCCACTATTATATCCAGTAGACTGGTACTCAATATCACTTGCCAAGGCAAAAAGCACCTGGACCACTATTATAACCGGTGGATTGGTACTCAATATCAAGGTCAACTGGGCCCGACTCATTAATTTTTCCCTTTCCCAATTAGTGTTTTTCCTTTCTTTAATCAGCATAACAAATCTATTTACTTACCTCGGACGGGAGATTAAGAACCCAACACACAAATGTATACCGGTCGTACTGGTGCACATAAGCTACTCAATACCCTTAAACCATGAACCCTAGGATACAAAGGTACCCTGGTGGTACTGGTGTATAAAGCTAACTCAGTACAAAATAAGAAAAAAAGGAGAAAAAGGAAAATAATAAAAGAAATGGGAGAAATTAAAATGATTTAATTTATGAAATAATAGGATTTAATATTTTTAATAATAAATTTACTTAATAATTTAATTTAATATAATTAAATATATGGCCTTGAAAAGGATAATTTTAGTAAAATATTGGTTTGAAAAATTATTTAAATAAAATTAGTACGATAAATTAATAAAATATTTATTTTAATTTATTAAATATTCTTATATGATTTTATATAATCAAAATCCATATGATAATTAAGCTATATAATTTCAAAAGCTAATTTATTTTAAATAAAAGCTATTTATTGAATTATAGATTTTTTAAATTTTTTGGGGGATTACACTAGCTCATCCTGATTCTATTGGAGTGCAAACACATGGATTCTATTGGAGTGCAAAAATTAAAAAGTATAAGTAGATTACTTTAGCCTTGCATCACTTTAGAACGCTTGTCCATACCATCGACTAGATTTCAGCTCCCATTTTCATCGCTCAACATATAAGCATGAAGCCCTAATTAAATACCTTTCTTGGTATCATTCGATGAACCATCCAGTAGTCCATCATGTACTTATAGATGAAAGGCCTAGTGATGCCCTATACATTAGAAAATATGTGGGGTCAAATGTTCGAAGAAGAAAATAAGGGCATAATTGTTTAGGATGAAGGTTTTGATAGGTTGAAGGAGGTATACCTTACCATGGTCGGGCTTAGACTATCCTTAGCTTGCCACATTCACTTTCCACCATACAATTATAATTTTTTTTAAAAAAAAAGTAGTAGTTAATTATCACACACCTAATAAGTTAAAAGATATTGAATATTTACAACAAATATGTTATACATATTAGTCATATGAATGCCAAAGTGAAATATTTTATCAACCTATACTAAAAAAAATCTCTCCTTATATGGATTCAACCAGGTCTCATACACATATTGTAAAAGATTTATAAATCTACTTCATTTGTCACCCATCAGTAGAAACTCATTCTTATATGTCTCATTTTTAGTGGCTTGTACAATCTTCCTCCAACCTCCTAGGAAACTTTCTCCCACTACTATACTTTCTAAATTTTTTATAGCATGTGAGAGAAAATTCTTATTAATGTGTTATCTACATAAGAATGGTTTTTTATTAGGAAAGACTGTTGGCACTGTTTTTGTCAGTCCTAGTTCTCTATCAGTGATCACCACATTTGGTTCATGGAGATTCATCAATACTATATCAAGCAACCATTCGTAGTTATCTTATTTTTCCTTCATCATAAATGCCAAGAAATTGTAAAATTCTTACTACTAAACACCAATATTATACTTATTAGTCTTGTATGTGCAATCTAAAAAAATGACATATGTAAACATATACAACAAAAAAAATATAATCTTAGTGTGCAAATACAATATCACTAACCACATCAAAGTTAGGAAACCTATAATGCCATGAATGGTATTCATTTATTTCTATGCAGTGCAATAACTGTTGCATGACTGTATGCCCTATCAAGTTTTGTACCTTGAACTTATATCTAGCATTGTAGATTATCCTAAGTGTTATAGTATTATCACCATCACCCTATTTTAATTTGTTGATAATCTCCCTTGGTTTGGCATGTATTTATGTTAGCTTAGCCACCAACCTTAGTTCTTCTGGAGATAATCAACATACAAACAAATGTCACTACAAATACTTACCCAATTTATGAGTATACATTATATATTCTATTACAAGTCTCCAACCACCGCAAGCATCTTCCCTTCTATGAATCTTTAATTCACAACCACTTTTTTTGTTCTCAGTAGATCAAAAACTTTCCAAATTTACTAAAGATTGTCTTCTATAAGCACCTCTTCTTTCAAAATGAATCGATACCTAACCTTTTTTTGACCTCTCGATACCGAAAACTGTATTATGTGGCCTTCTAATTTTTTTAATCTAACCAATTAATGATTCCCAATCAATAAAAACCTTATTCATTGCAAATAATATGCTCCAATCACTATTAATTGAATTTGGATTCTATAAATAATATTCAACATATGACATTGTTAAAAATAAATAAATATAAAAATAAATAATAAAAATTTATGAAGAATATAAGTTGACGAGTGAGTTGCTTTTGAATATGACATTAGACATGTGAGTTACCCATCAAAGGATATTTATGACAAGTGAATTTCCCATTCAAATGAACTTGTGATGGGTGATTTACCCGCTAGAGAAATTGATTGGTGCATGTTTTACCCATCATGTGTGAAATCTGACAGGTAAATGACCCATCAGGAGCAAAAAATTTAGCTTACCATTATTTTATTGAGTTCATTTTTACTAAAAAAATTATTTGAATCATAATCTTCATCCATACTCATTGCATTCAATTTTGTAAAAGTTAAATTTTGTGTATTTATTTAAGGAGAAGATGAGAGAGAGAGAGAGAGAGAGAGAGAGAGAGAGAGAGACTTTAGTTTTATACTTTTGTGAAGTGCAAAAATGAAAAGGTTAAAATGGTCAAAAATAAAATTGAATCCCTTTTGAGTGGTGTCAACTTAGCATTTTGGGTATGTGGCTAACATCATCCCTTGTTCAATGTCAAAGTTCACCCTCCTTTCAAAATTATAATAAAAAATATTCCAGAACCTCTTTTCACTACTTTCTTTCCCTTGAATCCTCGCACATTTGGTCTTCCATCTATCTCAATCCCCTGCCCACATCACCTCTCCTTCGTCTCATAATCTTTGCCTCATCTTCTTTTTCTTCAACTCACCATAGTTTCTTCTTTGTTCATGATCGGTGATGTAATAGGGGAAATATGCAAGCGCATGGATTTGTTGTAGCTATCAAGGTCGATCCCGTAGAATCTAGAAGTTAATTTCCAAAATTCAATTGTTTTTGACTATCTAAACTAATGAGTAAGGTAAAAGAGAATAGAATTATAAGATAAAATTGTAGAAATAATATAAACAGTTAATCATGTGGAAGTTAATGTAATGAAGGGCCATATTTGAATTTTTACCACAACATTGGTATTTAAAGATAAATTATTTTAACTCCCTATGTTAGTTTAAAGTAAAAAGGGTGAATTAGCCTAAACTAATCTAAAGCCTCTTTCGAGGCTAAAGATCATTTCTAATTAAATTCAATTACCTAATTTCATAAAATTAAGATTAATTTAAATCCATTAAACTTCTTACTAATCTAATATAATTCTTAATGAATCTAACCTGAATTTTTTTATTTAATTTTTAGAGGTCTATGTTACTTAATTTCGTAATTCAAGATTGTTTAGCTGTGGGTGTAGCAATGCCTATCCTTGTCGTCAGAGTTAGTTTGAAGAACTAACAGAGACAAACAGAAATAAAGGCATGATGCCGCCTTCAACCTCTCTCTCTCTCTCTCTTTCTACTTTTCTGGTGTGCTCTATTTTTCGTAACGACGGTGGTGGTAGTGATGGCCGGAACCGATTCCTCTAATTATTTGGACGAGGGAGGGAATAAGTAAGGTAGCCAAAGGGTGCACGACTAGTTGACAGCAAAGTAAACGGATTTGTCACAATAATGCAGCAGTTGGATATGCGAGTCTACTAAGAATTTGTCAAGAAAGCAAATTTAGATTCATATCACCGACGCCTTCAGACGGATGTGTGACATGCGTGGCCTAAAGCCATTGTAGGTCGGGAAGGTTATCCCAAGTTAATTCACCGAACGTACGTAGCTCGCCTAGGTTACTTGTCGTTGCCCATGGAATCAACGAATGGAACAATCGTACATGAGAACAAATATTCTCAAAGACTCAGCATACGGTCCATATGTGTTTCTTAGATATAATAAAGTTAGAGTCATCTATACAAACAAGACCTCGTTTAGAATTATATGAAAAATAGTTTCAGCCATAAAAAAAAATTTATATTAAAAAAATAAAGTAAAGGCTTTGAAATGATAATTTAATTGGAAACATATTTTTTACACGCAACTCAAAGTTCCAAACATAATAGGCTCATCCGCCGAATTCCCTTACAAAATTGCGGTGCCCTTCTGCGATGCAATCTTCTCTTGAAACACAAAAATATTGTTCCAGCGCATGGAGTTAAAATTAAGATGTACTTACTGCTAGTAGTAGTGTTTTTTTTTTTAATAAAAAAATAAAGTCATCTTAAACTCCATTTTATGAAATTTTTGATTGAAGGAAATCTAACAATTCAAAAATCTGAATTTACTGATTTCTTAACATGGTATTGAATTCACAATGATCAAACCCAGATTGACATAACCTAAAAAGAAGAGGGATATTTTTTTTTAATCAAACGTTGATTATTCTTGATCCATTAAGCTCTACGAATCAAGTTTAGATACTTTTTCGAGCCGGTTTTAGGCTTCATTCGGCTTTTCAAAAGTTACGTGGAAAAGGAAAAATAAGAATACAACATAAAAAAAAATTACTTTCTTATGTTTTGTTTGCCTAGGAAAATAAGAAGGAATAGCAATAATGTACTTGAACGTTGACAAAAAGCTATTCCACAGAAAAAAATATGAGAACCATTATTGTTATCAGACAAAACTCAAATTACCCTAATAAACGTACATTTGGCTTAGAATAAAAATAAGACATATTATTTAGTGGTAGATATAAAATTAATAATTAGCATTACTTTATTATAACTCAATTGTCACTTGATTCAAGATATATATAATTAAAAAAATAACATAAAATTATCATGTGTGCTTTTTTTTAGCTGATTTAGGATTTTTCAATAAATCTCTAATTTATCGGCTATATTTATTGACTTTTGGCAACAATTTTCAATATTGTATATATCGGCAATACATTTGAGAAATTTTGCATCCATCGCACATCAAAAAATTCACTTACTGGCTAACCCAAATTTCACTACGTAGTGATCGATATAGCAAAAGCACTATTCAATTGTATCGTTAAATCATCAAACATAGTTAGCCAAGATTATTTGTTAGTGTCTGTCAACTAGGGCTATGTAAAAAAGTAGGGATAAAAAAAATCTAATCTAATATTCAAAAAAACTTATTTTGGATATTTAATCTGGTTTTAGTCAAAATAATATCTAACATTTCGAATATCTAATTTTTGATTGGATTATCTAATAAAAAATATTCAATATTTTATTAATTATTTTAGCAATATATCATAATATTTTATTTTTATAGTTTTAAGTTTTAAAATTTTATTTATTTTTAGATTTTAAGCATTTATAATAAAATTTTAGCAATTATTTATTTTTATAGTTTTCATATATCTATCTATCTATATATATATATAATTCATATATGATATTTATTTTAAAAAATATTTTGACAAAAGTTATTAAAAATGATAAAATAGTATTTTTATGTGGATAATGGTTATATTTGAATCCGGTCCATACCTAATATGTATTTTTTAGGCATCTACATCTCAAATATTTAGTTTAAGAAATACTAAGCGAATGTTCAAAAAAAAAAATATGAACGAAAATATATATCAGATTTTGCACACCTCCTACCAGTCCCCTTCATGTTTTGGGGGAAATTAGTAATTTTGTGTTGCAAGCTACCACATTTGAAGCAAGCTCCAGTCTTAGATAACATTGTGTCCTAGGGTGGAAACTGCCCCAACAAGTGCACTTAGTATTTGTTGTATTCTTCCCACTCAATGGAACTATCTTAGTTTTTCTTGATCGCTCTAATTGGGTTGGTTCCTATATTGAGATTTCATTGGTTTATCCTTCCTCTTATGTTCCATCTATTAGATAACAAAGTCTTTCTATTCCCTATTCACAACTATATATGTATCCATCATGTCACAATATGTTTGGAGTCATATAGGAGCCACTTGTATGTCTTTGAATGGAAATTTTAAACCCGTCTTAGAGCCTCATAGCTTTAGTAGCATCATTAGGAATAGTGTATGAACTAAAGTGTGAGAGGTGTGTAAATAGCTTAAAATATTCTTCGATTGACATATTCTCCTCTTGTACTATAGTGGAATTCATAAGCCTTCTAGTCTTTATATATATTAGGAAAAAACTCTACATTGAATAACTCTTTAAACTCATTCCATATGGTCCCAACTTGACCAACCTTCGTAATCCTCCACCAATCCAATGCTTTATTTTTTAGCTTATTTGTATAAAATAACAGCTTTTATTCATCAAAACACCCTAGAGATTCAAATAATTCCTCCATTCTTGAGAGCCAGTCATCAGCCTCATTTGGATCACCATCACTGGCATAACCTAGAGGCCTCAACTTCTTAAACTCAATGATGGAGCATAGTGCTTAAGGTGCTCCATTTCCTAATGGAGGTTTGAGGGGTATTATGCCTGCTTATTGTGACAATCGATATATATATATATATATAACAATTTAGCACACTTTAAGAAATACGCTTAGGTGTATCAGATAGTCTACCTTTTCAAACGCTAATCATATATTTCAAACAAAATGAAAAGACCAAGGGAAATGATATTTCATGTAGGAAACAAGGATTTAGTAGTAAGTAATTACCATAATATTGGAGAGGTTGGCCTTCATAGTAACCTTTGTGCCTCGTGATTTGAGCTCTAGTAGTCGTTGTTGTACAAATACTAGAATCGATAGGGTAGAGAATAAAGAAAATCGATTTATCTAGGCATCTCAAGCCATACAAGTTTTCTTTGTCATTGATCCTACAAATATATGATGGTATGTGGTTTTAGGTACCAAAAAAAAATTGTGAATGATTGTGATGAAACTCATTCCACATGGTCCCAACTTGACCAACCTTCGTAATCCTCCACCAATCCAATGCTTTATTTTTCAGCTTATTTGTATAAAATAACAGCTTTTATTCATCAAAACACCCTAGAGATTCTCCATTCTTGAGAGCCAGTCATCAGCCTCATTTGGATCACCATCACTGGCATAACCTAGAGGCCTCAACTTCTCAAACTCAATGATGGAGCATAGTGCTTGAGGTGCTCCATTTCCTAGTGGAGGTTTGAGGGGTATTATGCCTGCTTATTGTGACAATCGAGATACTAGCTACGAGAAAATTACATTCGTGATTATCTATATTGGATCCTCTAGTTGGTTTGCTATAAAATTAGCATTACTCATCCTAGAAACATTGTTCGCATTCCTCTGCGTACCATGGTTACCCCATTAGGTAAGAGTGACATCATCTATGTAAGCTTTTTTACCTAAAGCTTGCACTTAACATGAGATAACCTATCAAATAAGGCCAACTTAAGTTAGTGCACCCTTCAACTAAGGATAATAAATCCTTAATGACTTATAACCTCACTCTGATACCACTTCTGTAACAACCCCAACCCACATCTTATAAGAGAAGTATTACACACCGCTAACTATACGAGGGATTCATCTAGCTTGAAAGGCAACACAAAAAAAAAATAAGAAAAAGAAAAAAATGCTAATTATATTATTAGATAGAAAGGGGAGTCCAACAATATTACAAATAAGGTTTTGTTTTAAAACAAAGCTGACTTGATAAATGTCACATTATTATCATAAATGCTTTATTAATCCATTTGACTAGCTAAACACCAATATATTTGATTCTATACCTTTACATCATATCTTATACAACTAAATTGAAATATTAAAGGGGTAAGCAAGCCACAACTCAATAATTAATTAGCCCCACTAGCTAAAATAGAAATCAAATTAAATTTGTAAAATATTAGAAAATAATGAAAGGAATAACAGTATAAAAAAGGGAATATAATGGTCATAACATGATTATTAAAAGCATTGAAGAGTAAAAAATGCAAATGTAGATGAACTAATTAATCACAAAACCATGAAGGGTTAGTAGGACCTATAATCAATTCAATAACCAATAAAAAAAATAAAATAATTGATAACAACCAAAAAATGAAGTAAACACAAGGAATATAAATGGTTAAAAATGATAATTAAAAGTATCTAGAAATAGATAATACAAACTGTAGATGAACTAATTAATCATAAAACCATAAAGGATTAGTAGGACCAATAATCAATTTAATAACCAATAAAAAAACAATCAATAACAACTAATAAATGAAGTATTTAGGCTATTAGGAGCTCTACGGCTAGGGAAAAATAATAACAACTAATCGACAATCCCTTTGTATCTTAAGGGCTAATAAGATATCCTACGTATTGCACTACTAACAATATTGATTAGCAATCTCATACTATTAAATAGGCCAATAAGTACTTACCCGTCTTTTGGGACATAATTACAAAACAAACAAATGTCCTACTAACATGAATACTATATAAACAACTATACGTCAAAGATGATTAAAAGAAGCAAATACAATCAATAAAATAATTGATCCCAATTTATTAAAAAAAAATACCGATCAATAAATCATTTTTTACCCATAAATCATTTTATCAAATATTTTTGATAAAAAAAATAAGGAGTAAAAACTAATTATGAAATAATAGGTTTGTAAAAATATTGGCTAAGGGGTAAGTTACTTATAAACTAATAAAAATAAGAAGAAAATTATTATGAACAACACACACACACACACACACAAATGATAAAGGTGATAGGCTAGTTACTTACCTCAACTATAGGATTAGCCTACAAATGCATCCCTAATGTTACTTCCATGAAATTAAGCTTGTCCACAACCTTGAAAGTAGGGAAGAGACATCAAAACTCTTCTAGGGGCTCCAATTAATCAAATTTTGGTAGATGGTCAAACTACTCCACTAGAACCTTCCATGTATCACAAATGAGGTGAGTACACAAGACATATGTTGGTTGCAAAGAAATACTCCCACCCAAAATCAAAGGTAACAAGGGTACTGATGGTGGATGCATCCCCACAAATTTCTTTAGCTAGCCCGTAAGAGACTTGGTCAAACTAATAAAGGATGTAAAAAGGATCATAAAAGTTCAAGGAGATAGTTTGAATGGGATGGCACATGATTGAGAATTGACGATAAGTTTATCATATCTAACTATTGGAACTCCCTAAGAAGCACCGCATCCCGAATGGCCAAGACCTATTTGAGGGCATAATCCTTGGCAGGGGTATGAGAATAGCTTTCTAAGGTCACACCTATAACATGTGATGAAATTATGGTTGTGGTCACAATCGCAATCATGATGTCAAAGTATCGAATCATTGCAAAAGATAAATTATTTATCATGGTTGTTTTCGTGTGAAGTTTTACCTTTATTTCATAATATATTCTAATTCTTATTTATTAATCATTTAAATGTAACTATTTAATAAACTAGTGTTCCATACTATGTTATAAGCATTTAAGTGACTTATTATATGTTAAAATATTATAATAACACTATGTTTGTTAATTGACTTTTTTATGAGCTAATATATAATAATAAAATTATTGATGATAAATTATTACTATGCCACACTTATACACATTTACAATAAATTAAAAATACAAAAATTGTTAACTTGTTATGCATCACTCTAACTTCTAGTCCTGTACTAAAAAAGTTAATATTTACATTACTTGACTAATGGTATTTGGTTGCTTAACTAAGATAAATACTACTATTTAACTTTAAAGAGATAGTAGATTAACAATTGGGGCTAGGAAATAGGGAGGTAAACACCTTCATTTTTTTTATAACTTTAGATTCTACTGATATATTGAAAAATATCACCAATATATAAGTGAAAAATTTGTGAAAAAATATTATTTGTCACATATTGGTTGTTTCATGTATTGACGAACCTTAAAAAAATATCGACCAATATTTTATATTAGGACCAATATTTTATTCTATGACTCATAGGCCAACTTAAAGGGCATTATCTTAGGGTTTGAAATACCATCCTAAACATAATTTTTTCAAAGATGTGAAGGGATCAGGATGATAGAATCCATCTTCACCATTTGAAATAATTTAAAAATGAGGTTTTGTTAAATATTCAGAATGTTTCTAAAATCCTTTCTATTTTGAAATAATTTCTTTCGAAATTGGTTTTGATAAACTAGATAAGGGATCAAAAGGGATTTTTAAAATCATTCTTTGAGATGGGGTTTTTAGAGGAGAAGAACCCTTCTTGACTTTTAAAATAGGGTAAGGAATTTTACCTAAGTGCCTAGGTTGAGGAATTTCGGCCTTTTGAGCCATTTGTGGAAGTACTTCAAACAACATCAGAAAGGAGTTCTACATTTTTGTCTTTGAGGTGTGAGGAATCACCTACAAAGTACAGAGATATGGATAATGTAAACGATGCAACATCATCAGAAATAGGTTCATTTTCAAAGATGATATTATCATCTTTATTTATTTTGATGGTTTTACGGATTTGGTTTTGTTCCTCTGGGTTAAGGTAGAAATCCCACCATCTATTTAATTATCCTGAGAATCCTACTATCAGGAGTTCTATATAGTTCTATTAGAGGTATTTTTATGGGTTTTATAGGCATTCGCTACCATGGTCATTTGTTGCAAAAAGGTTTAGGATGTTCTATTTTGACCTCTCATTAATATTCCATTCATGCAAAGATGATGCCTTGTAGTTTTGTTGAACAAGTTTGTTTGGCCTAATTTCTAAATTTAAATCAGGGGCTATTTGTCTAGGAAGCATTGCCCTAGAAGATGATGGCATATGGAGATGAGAGAGAGTTAGTCCCTCAATCTCATCTTTATCAGTTTGAGTTTGATTCATTGTGTTTATTTGCGAACGTAATCTAGGTGTTTATAGAATTTGCATTTGATTTGATGATGTTGTTGGTGTTATTTGATCAAGCTTTTCTTTTATGGCTTGGAAGGATTCTGTTTTCCCAGCCTAAATATTTTGTTGGCTTGGTTTTGATACTTCAAAGGGTTTGAATCTGTTATATGTTTTGTGATGCAGAAATTATTTGTGCTGTAGGAAGAATGGTTTTCCATTTTATCTATTTATCCAGTTTTTTCAATTAGGTTCCAATTGTATTCAAATGAACGTTTGTATAATTTTTTTTGAAGAAGAATGTTTTTAAAATTTTTAGTTTCTTCTTCTTTTGGCATTCTTAATAGTTTTAATTCTAATATGTGTTCACCGGAAGTCATTTTTATGTTTTGCAGAAGAGGATATTCCCATTCTATTATTCCTCTATTAGTTTTTCAGGTTTTGGTTCTATTTCAAATTATTACTGGGTTTACATTTTAAAAGGTATTCAATATTATTATTTTTTTGCATATAATTTGAACCAATCAAAAAATAGAATTTTTAACCTTTTTGTTTTCTAGAAATCTATAAAATTCTATTTGAAATTCTTTTCTTTGGTCTATGAAATGTTTGAAGAACCAAGTTCTCTTTTTTGCATTTTTGACAGAATAAAAGTCATTTTGATAGAAATTTTTTTATCAATATGAAATTCTTTTTTAAGGACATTTGTTATGTTTTCAGTTATCTTCAAATTTTTCAAAGAATTTGAAGGTGAATTTGTTTTCTAATTTGTTTGCTTAGATTCTTCTTTTTTAGTATTTTAATAATTTATTTGTTGATTTTTTTTTATGTAAACTAGTTTTGGGATTCTATAATTATATTTTATAGTTTGGAAGGAAGTTCAAGGTCAGTCAGAAACCAAATACCTTTTTAGATCCTTATCTTCTAGACTCATAATTTTGGGAAGGTTTGATATTGTTCCTAGATCTATTGTTGAAGATGTCGAAGCATAATTATTAAACCTTAGGCTTTCAGTTCTTTTAAAACTTAAGTTTATAGTTCCATCATCAAGTTGGATAATTTGACTTATTTTGATGTTTGGCTTAACTATTGGTTCCATTTTGTCTTCCGAAGGAGGGGTTGCATTTTCTAAAAGCCAGTTATTTAGAAGAGTTATTTCATGCCATTTAATTATTCTAGGAACAACTACGTTTGTTGTTGATGGATCTGTTTGAAGTATTAGGGTTTCACCTTTTATGCTTTAGTTTTGAATGCAGTTTTTATTATTTTATAATGAATCCTATATATCATTACTTTGGGTATTGATCCTTCGAGCATATCATAGCCATGTGTTTTAATTTGTAAGGTTAGAGAATGTAATACGTTTGGGTCTACTAAGGTAGGGGAGAAGTTTAGGTAACAATTAAAAAATATTAGACCATTACAAAGGCTAGATTGAATGTTTCCTAGGATTGAATTACTGAAGTTTTTTAATCTATCATCTCACAAGATTGTAAGGATGGATGTTTTTAGGCCTTATCTGGTTAATGGTTTGAATCCTACTTGAACTAATCCTAAGTGGATATATTTGAATCCATCTTTTAAATGTTTGCTAATAGATTGATTTGAAAATAATTTTATGTTTTGAAAGGTTTTGCTAATTGTATGTCACATTCTTCAGTTTTGATGACATAATTTTTTTGAAAACTTATTCCATTTTGATGTTTTCTAAATTATTTCCTTTTTAATTTTGGAATGTTTTCAATTATCTATCGATCCTCGGAAATCTTTAAATTCATATTCCTTAGATGTTATCATGTTTTCTCTAGGTTTTAGTGAGTTCTCACTACTCGAACTAGAGGAAGAAGAAGATCTAGAAAATAAATTCATGTTTTCTCTTACACACTCCTATTTGCAAAACCTACGAGCCTAACCATCTAGACTTACTGCCTTTCACAGAGCTTTCTTCTAGAATGCATAAGCAAGACTCACACTATCCTTTCAACACAAAGAAATAAAATAAGATAGACAGTGATCTTACTCTCCTTCACAATTTTTCCTCTAAGCTTTGATACCAAGGATGCCCTAGACACATGAGGGAATAGGAGAAAACCTTAGGATATATAGCATTATATTTCAAATAATTTTCTCTACAAATATAAACTAATATTGATATACTTCTGATTTGATAATTTTATCATTCAAAATATTGTTATACGTTTCTCTATGGTTGTAATTATGTTTCACCACTTTTGATTTGATGTTTATTAGTAGAATTAATTTTATCATTCTCATACTTATGTGTTCACCATTATTGTATTTTTCTTTCATCATTTTTATTCTTGTGTTTCACTATTTTTGCCTTTATGGTTCACTGTATATGCCCCCATGTTCACCATAGTTTTTTTTCTCTTCATATTTCACCAATGTTAGTTATCATTTTTTTAAAGTAAAAAATAACTATTCATTACTCACCATAACTATTTTAATATTTTACCACTATTATATCATGTTTTATCATTGTTTATTTCATCATTTGTTTTCTTTATGTTTTACCATAACTATCTATTTATTTCACTATAATTGCTTCTATATTTTATTCTAGTTTCCTCTATATTTTGCCATAGTTGTTGTCATATTTCACTATTGTTAGTTGTGATTTTCTTGAAAAAAAACTAATTTTTCATGTTTCGCCATAATTGTTTTCTTATTGTACCATTCTTGTATTATGTTTTATCACTATTATGCTTATATTTTATCATTTTTGCCTTTATATTTTACCATAGTTATTTCTATATTTTACTATAATTAATTCTATATTTTACCATAGTTGATGTTATATTTCACTAATATTAGTTGTAATTTTTCTAAGAAAACTAACTTGTTATATTTCACTATAATTATTGCTATATTTCCCCAATATTGTCTTATGTTTTATCATAATCTCCTACATGTGCCCCCATTATTGCTTTCATGTTTTTCTACTATTGTCTCTATATTTTACCATAGTTATCTTCATATTTTACCACAACTACTGCTATTTTTCGACCACATTAGCTGTGATTTTACTTGAAAAACTAACTTGTCATATTTCACCACAATTATGTTTATATTTTACTACTAATGGGTTATGCATTATCATTGTTTTTTATCATAATTTTGTTTACCGAAAGTATATTAATATAGGTATTTATTGTAAAGAAAAATATCATGAGCATTATGATATACTTTTCTATGATAATCATACTAAGCTCTATATCAATTTAATACAAAAAAAAAGTTGTTGATATTATGATAATATAAAGATTGCAGATGATATATATGGTTACATCATAGAAATTGTGTGAAAATTATGTATTTGAAAACATTAAAGTTGTGGCAAATCAGGTGCACTAGGAATGTTCTACAGCTAGCATGTTATGGCACATACTGTACTCCATCTTAAACGTACATATAGTACCATCCATCCCATGATCTTTACAGCACCAAGCTTTCTATAAATACAATCCCTAATAACTAGCATGTCTTCTTCCTTCATTGAGCATGATTAGACTATTCACCTACCATATCTCCTTTATTCTCAAATTTAGCCTAATTCAGAGTGGGATTTAGCCATTATTAGTGTTTTTGCATTTTGATTTCTTGTTTGGTCTTCCTACTCCTCACATGGACCAAACTTACTTTAGAAATTTTGTGCAATACTCCAAAAATTGAATTTTCCTCGTATGATGGAACAAACAACCCTATGAGTTGGCTTTATCATTGTGATCTATTCTTCCAAAGATAATTAGCATTGCATGATTAAAAGATGGGATTAGCCTTCTAGCACCTGTGCAGAGAGACTAAACTATGGTACTATCGTTAGAATTAGAGGAACTAGACCTGAACTAGAAAAATATAAAGATAATTACAACTTGAGGTTGGATCCCCCATACAAAGCAATGCATTAGTGGAGTTGGAGAATAATTAAAGATTACCAACAACAATTCTAGTTTCTTGTTTCTAGAGCATCCACCATGACCCTTACTAGCAAGTTAACCTATTCATTACGGGATTATATGAATTGATGTGGAATTGGCCAAACCATGCAATATTTTCACAATATGAGCCTAGTTAGGGATGAAAGTTCTATACGGGGTGCACTTGAGGAAATAGGGGACCAAGTAATGTGTTTCGATCACTCAAAATTGCAGGCACATATATAAGGTAATGTTGCTACCTCACCCTTGGTGACCACACCCTTTAATAAATAGTTGAGTTGGACATAGATGGAAGAATGATCGGGAAAGAGATTATGTTTCAATTATGATGAAACCTTTACTTCAAGACACCTATGAAAACTATTATTTTAGATGGAAGAGGAAGTTTTTTACTTCTTAATTCTTGTTTGGAGAGAAACCTAGATAGGGAAAATGGCTGGAGTAAAGCCGACATATCCCCCCACACTATCATAGGGGTTTACAATTTATAAGCCATGCAATTACAGGCCATATTAGTTGCGTGTCGAACAGTGATATTAGAAAATTCAGGCAACACTCTCAACTTTGTGATTATTTTCATTGCTAATTGGCTTACATGTATCTTCACCTCACAATAGTGTCAATAGCCTATGGGGAGTGAGTGAGAAACTTTGGAACAAGTGAAGTGTTATTTTTACAATTGGAAGTCCATAAATTTCTTTAGGAATAACCATCCTAATAGATGGATTTGATGTGGTACTAGGGGTTAAGTGGTTGCACAACACAGCCTAAGACTAATACATTATTTTATTATAATTCATACTATGACCATTTAAATTAATAGAAGGTAAGTGGTGTGCCAAGGATATATGCTACCACCCTTTGAGGCTTACTACTTTGTCATTTCTAGTAAAGAACCTAAAGTGAGCATAATATAAAAGGCACTTCTCTATTTTGCAAAAGGGCCCTATTTCCCTTCCTCTTCCTTGGTCACATAGCCACAAAATTGAATCGATCTAGTAGCAGTTTGCCCTTATCAATACCCTTATATTTAAAAGGAGGACATTAAAAAGCAACAACCTACAATTCTCTAATAAGAAATTATCTGACCTAGTCTGTCACCATTTTCATCACCATTACTGCTAGTGAAGAAGAATGATGGTCTCTGATGATTTTATATCGAATATTGAAAGTTAAACACAAAGACCATCAAGGATAAATTTTCGATATCACTATTAGATGAGTTACAAGGATATGATGAGTATGTCCCTTGACAACTTTGGGTAAGTCACCTTTTGGGTTATGCTTTCCAAGTAGAGTACAAGTTAGGAAGTGTCAGATTTCAAATTATGGCCAGCTTTTCTTATTGGTATTTTCCCTACATATCGCATTGTTACTAGTAGATTTCCATAGATAGGGACATGAACAAGTTTGTAAAACCCTCTAGATTCTACAAACTAAGCTTTATTGTAACACCCTGAGTCTAGATAACCATGTAAGAGCTACCTTAGAGCGCTTTTAGATTAATCGGTTGACTCCATAGATCAACCAGAGTCCTTTCAACATGCTTTTCCCCCACTCAATAGCTTCTTGAGGAAATTTCATAAAATTTTTGAAACTTTCCATGAGGGTCACCCATCCTAAAAATTAGTCCACGAACAACACACTTAATTATGGAGTTCTTAGGATAGAATTACCAAAAGGATGGTATACCGTATTGACATAAGTAGCCAAATCAATCCTTATAGTACTCCACTCAATTTGGGGTATTACATTCATGCCCACTCAAAAAATGAAATGTCTTCTTTATGCCTTAACCACTAACTATCTTAATACAGTTTATCCTAAGAATCATCTCTCTAGACGCCTGACCAGTTCATTCAATTTCATCTTACGGTCGTTGTTTTGCTTTGATATCATTTATAAAACCCTAAGTTAATGGGACCATGCAGAGCCTACCCTAGATATTGTTCCTCACGCATAAGTTAATAAATTAAAAGATATAATTGATAAATCTAATTTGTACAATGAAATGAAAATTCCTACTTTGATTGAACAATGCATGTGGTGTAGGTTGATCTAAAGTTGCATAATGTATTTGTAGACCAAGTTTGGAACTTTAATGTATAGTTCCAAATTCAAATCACTCCAATTTTGGTACCTCTTGAGTCTTCTACCATATGATTGTTATTTTTTAATCCATAAACAAGGAAAGGGGATTTATGATGTGTTAAAGTTGGAGTAGACACAAATTGACGAGAATTTCAATAAAGTAGATATAAATTTTAACACCCTGAGTCTACATGACCACGCAGGGGCTACCTTGGAGCGCTTTCGGATTGATCGACTGGCCCCACAGATCAACATGAGTCCTTTCAGTGCGCTTTGTCCTCACTCCTGCACTTTTCGAGAAATTTTCAGAACTTCCCAGAAGGTCGCCCATTCTAAAATTACTCCACGGCCAGCATGCTTAACTGTGGAGTTCTTAGGATGGAATCACCAAAAGGATGGTATACCATGTTGATATAAGTAGGCAAATCAATCCTTATAACACTCCGCTCAATTTGGGGTATTACATAAATGTTAAACAAAGTAAACACAAAACAATGATAATTCTTGATTAGAGAGAGATTAGTGAAAGTAGATAATGTTTAAATTGTGTTTGATATAGCTCTAGGATGTCATAACGTAGCATGCTGTGGTTTGTGCCACACCGTGAAACACACATATATATACAATGGTACAAGGCACACTTGGTTATTTGGATCTGGAATATCTTTACTCATATGAATTAACCAAGAAGAGTGATGTCTATAGTTTTGGGTGGTCAAAATAAAAATTATTACGAGGAAAAAAGTGGTCTCTTTTGGAAGAATAAATGAAGAGAGGAGTTTGGTGAAGATATTTGAATCTTTGATGAAAGATAACAATGTATATGGAATTATAGACCAAGATATCATGGAGAAAATGTTTGAGAAATTATGGAAGTAGAAAAGACAGCAAATATGTGCTTGAGAGTGATGGGAAAAAGAGGCCTAGTATGGATGAAGGAGTTGTGTGATGGGTGTCCCTCCTTTGATTGAGGAAAAATGACCGGTTCTCTCATCCTTTATTGGAGGAGATTAAAATAGTATATGTTTCTTCTTTAAAGAATGAGATAATAATATATAACAACAACAACAACAATAAGGAAAGAATGTATGGGAGAAACTGAATAAAAATGTGGTTTAGCTTGTCAAAAATAATAGTAATGAACAAAGGATTGTGGGAAAGTTGAGGAGAGAAATTTTCTCATTCACAAACAAGATATGTGAACTTAGCTATAAAAGTCACTCTCCTCATTCGTTTCTCATCATTCAGCATTCATTCAAAATTTAGAAGAAAATCCAAAATATTAAAAGTTTGAGAGAAAAGAGGGTCTCACTTGTGTGAGAGAAAAATAAAGAGAAAAGTTTAGTGACGGGTGTTGGTGAGTTTATTATTGTATTCCCATATTTTCAATAATACAAGTTTTTTTTGATATCCAATTTTCATTACACGTGTGTGGGAAAAGTCAAATCTTGGGTTATTTAATTATACATTGGCCTCATATTGGGCAGTTTTATTTATCATCTTTCCCAACACTCCGCAATTAAAAGGTTTATGAGTGGAAGTCAAGCATAAGGGCAATGTCGGCAAGTCATATAACCTTGAAGTAAATGAGCATTTGATCTCTAGGGGAAGTCCATTTACTCATGCTGGAAGATTAACTAGTAATGCTTCTATGCCTGCCTGGATCCAACAAAACCGGGACTCGTATGAGTTCGTGGCTTTTATGTAAAGGACGATGAAGCTAGTTTTGGTGATGATTTCTTGCGTCTCAATTATCATTGTACTATCTGCTGGCCTTTGTGTGTTGTAAGTTATGCCTAGTGTCACTTATCCTCTTAGTTTTTGTCGGATAACAATCACCCGATTTGGAAGTAGAAAGAAGAAGTTTTGAAGCAAGCATACAAACCATACCACTTTTCTAGTAGTTACAGAAGATGTGTTCCTATCTTGTCACTCGGCAAAGAATATTTTGTTTCTCAGTTTTTCAAGAATGAGGGAGTGGCCAAGGTAACGCAGACGGTAGCCTGTTGCTAACGTGCATCAAATATTGGCTAAGCCGTATAATTAGCCCCCTCTAGCGGTGTAAATTCTACAACCATATGCCCTTTTTGGACGTAGAGCCTTAGTATCAATGAAAAAGTAAGTAAATAAATAAATAAATAAAAGGGTTGTTTGAGTATAGCTCGCTTGAAGTAGGCAGTATCATAAGTATCACGATCATGAGCAGAACCCAGTTGTTCTGCTAAACTAGTTCTTCTAGTATAAACAACTTAGGTTCTAGTATAAGATTGTGTGATTGTAAAGCTAATTTATTACTACTAACCCATCTATTAATAAAAATATAATGTTATTTTTATTATTATATGTGATCTAAAAAACGAATCTAAATTTATTATTATTATTTGAGATATGATCATATTTTTGTGATGGTCCTGAGTATGAAAATGGTCACTATATTGCGTAATTAATGAGTAGATGTTGATTGCAGTATGCAAGATTGCCCGCGTACAACCTAGTTTGCATCGAGCCTATACCCTTGTAATTTTTCTCATGTAGTAAATAAAATTTATATTTTTAATTTTCTTTCTCTGCATGTACATTATCACTCTGGTATGAGCTGGTACAGAATTATTAGTATGGAGATGTTTCTTATATCTTCCAATTATAATCTGAACATGGTTCTCAAACTAATCAGTGAGAGAGAGAGATAGAGAGAGACAGAGGGAGAGAAAGAGAGAGAGGGAGGGAGAGACGGAGAGATAGAGAGAGGAAATGCTGATTGTATTTGAATTGATTTGTTTCAAGCATCTTCATTGTATATTATACTTAGGAAGCGAAGAAAACAGAGGCGTAAACAATTTATAAAAGGTATAGACTGCTGGGATTAGACTAGGTATATTCATAGGAATGTTGTATAGCCAAAATTTAAAGTCAAACCAAAATCTAAATTTTTCTAAAAGTATACATATCAGTATACTTATTTTAATTTTTATTAATAATTAAGTGACATAAACTAATAATAATACACTATAAAATAAAATAATGGCATAGACATATAGTAAATTTATTATTAGTATTGTTTCTATGATAATCATCATTATTATTGTAATTAAATTAATAAAAAAAGATGTACATTTTTTTGTGCCACAATTTTGTTTTAATTATTTTGTACTATTATTAGTCTCTATTACTTAAGTATTAATATATAAAAAATTAGTGCACTATTATTAAAGTTGCAGAGGTAGCAAATTAATATTCGCTTGGAAGTTAAAGTGGAAGAGAGGCCTAGTATGGTTGAAGTTGCGGTACAAATGAAAGGATTATGGGTGGAAGTCAAGCATAAGTAGAGTGTTGTGGGGCTGACAACCTTGAAGAAAAATAAGAATTTGATCTCTAAGGGACTTTCGGATGCCCAGTTTGCAATATTATATGGTAGTTCTGCATTGGAATCCATCAAATCAGAGATGCATGTTTTTTTATATAGCATTTATCTAAAGGAAGACGATCGTATCGACTATTATTATTTTATTATCTTTATGATAATGTAATAATAATAAAATATCATTACTTATATCTTATAGTTATACTTTATTAAACCATTCATAATAAATGTATAAGTACCAATATTTTAATTAGTTGAAAGTCAATAATTCATTAATAATGTTATTTATAATTATAGATTTATTATGATTATTTTTAGGTTATCTTAATAATAATGATAATAAAATATTATATCAATAATAATTAATAATGTATTATCATGACTATTAATATTAAAAGTATAATTATCTAAAAGAAGACGATCGTATTTAAAACTATAAGTCTGGTGACGTGAAATCTAAAATATTCATAAGTCGAATTAGTTTGATTTGTAATATAATTGAAATAACTACTATTTGATTTAGGCTATTTGGAATGGAAAAACTAGGACACTTTCAATTAATATTGTCGGACACTTTCATGCAAATAGCAAAAAATTTTAGGGACAAATTAGCTAATATAATATCTTTATGCAAGAAATAAAAGTTACCTGATTTATCCTGAATTAATGACAACTTCTTCATCGACCTTAATTCAACACTCCTAAAAGGAAAAGAAAAGACATGTTACAAACTTGTACATTACATTTGACAGTGTGGAGGGGAGCGGAAAAAAAATGTTCTGTTAGCTAGATCGATGCTCACATTCACTTACGTAACGTAGCAGAGTAATTTACAAAGAAACTGAAAGAGTCCAATGAAGTGTGAGGATTATCAATGTCCTCCCCACTCCATTCGTATGGGAACAGGACGTGAGGATCATAGTTTATTTTTATCTATGGTATCTACCCACATATATAGTAAAATAGATTATAACAAGTAATCTGACGGTAGCTTTCTTCATTGCAAGTGCTAATAAAATAAGAGAATTGAATTCCTTTGTTATTTTCCTATTTCAATTTCTTCTTTCTTTATTTATTTTTTTGTGTGTGGAATAGTCATTACCCAGCATATATATATATATATATTGTGTTGATCATCCGAATTATTGTTTGAGACTAATGATAGCCATGAAATGGTACTACAATTTTGTTTCAAAATTCGACCGATCAGCTTATTATTTAGATTAGAGTATGTCTTTATAATATTTGGTAGACTTATAAGTCCATGTTATTGTGATTGACTAGCAGCATGTGTTGGGCCGGAAGAAATGTTTTTCTATTTAAACTATTTTTTTGAAACTTTTAGTTTAATTCTTTTTATTTAAAAAATTTAAGATGGATAAAAATAATTTTTAAATAGTTTGAAACGAGGTCTTGTTCCTATAGATCACTCCGACATATTATTATCTACAAAATTGACGAGAGTACTGTCAAAAAATTGTTTCCATACGTATTGACGACGTGCCGAGTCTTCGGAAATATTTTCGTCGCCTCAGGTTCCATTCGAAGGGTCGATTTTTGACTATTCAAAATACTTAATTTTGGCGTAATTAACTTGGGATAAGCTTCCCGGTCTGCAATGGCTCTATGCCACACATGTCAGCCATCCATCTGAAGGTGACGGTGATAAGAATCTAAATTTGTTTTGTTGACAAATTGTTAGTAGACTCGCTTCCGTTTACTTAGCAGTCAACTAGTCCAACACCTCTAAACCCCCCCCCCCTAAAAGCTGTATATAAATATAATCATGCACCCTCTAGCTTACTTATTCTCTCCCTCGTCCAAATAATTAAGAGAAATCAGTTCCAACCATCATTACCATCATGCCATTACACCGGAGCCTTAAGGCGATGCTTAAGCTCTGTTTGTCCCTATTATTTCTTCAATCTCTGACAACAAGAATAGACACTGCTACAGCCGCAGATGGGAAATATCCAATTGCAAAACAAGGCTGTCCAGACAAGTGTGGAGACGTTTCCGTCCCATACCCTTTTGGGTTGAAGGAAGGGTGTTACTTGAACAGTAGTACGAGCTTCTTCCTCAACTGTAGCCATAACGAAACCCTATTTTTCTCACCGAATTCCGCTAGCCACGGCTCCCATCAGTTCCAAGTCAGGGAAATAGACATGTATGGCTATTTATACGTCCACACACCCATATTGACTGCTTGTAACAATGAAATCATAACCAAGACAATAATCACATCGCCAGAATTCCCATTCTCCAGCGACAAAAACTTTATAGTTGTAGGCTGTGATACCTTCGGAATCATCGCTACGTCTGGACATTCAACTGGGTGCTCTACATTTTGCACTGATGACACAGATTTCATCAGTCCATTGTCATCATGCACGGGCACTGGATGTTGCCAGACTCCCTATATCACTGCCGGAAGTGCCATGTGGAATTATACAATTCAACTTCGAAGAGTTACGAACAACACTGGAATGGGCGGAGAAGTGTACCCGTGTAGCTCTGCTTTCATTGGAAACAGAGACGATATTACAGCCACCATTAATTGGGCGGTCGGTAATGAGAGTTGCAGTGAAGCAGAATCCAAGGATAGTTATGCCTGTAAAGCAAAGAATAGTTATTGTCAAGACGCCCAAAATCTTACTGGCTATCTCTGCTTTTGCACGTATGGATATGAATACTACTACAACGCATACCTTGGGAATGGTTGTCCAGGTACAAATAATAATATATATTGCCATGCTTATAATTTATAATTTGAATTCGGTTGTATACGCGTGTGCAGTTACCTATTATGTCTCTTCATGTTAATTTTCTTCTTTCGTTCTACCAGGTCCTCGGGATCATGAGGGTTTAGGGGCAGGTAAGTCGTACCATATTTCCTACCTGAGATATCGTTGTTTACTTATGTTTCATGACGTTAAAATTATATTTGTGGATCTACAACATAATTTGACCAACAAAAGAAATGAGTTCAAATTACACTTGACTAAATAAGTTCGATTATCCTAATTATCTAATAAAAATTTAATTTTAAATCAAACTTAATTAAAACTTACTAAATTTAACAAGACAACCTATCCTTCCGTTTACTTTTCTTCCGTTCTTTCATATTATTATCGTATTTTATATATCTTATATATCATGTCTCCTCATGTTAATTTTCTTCTTTCATTCTACAGGTATTCGGGATTTTATAAGCTACTTTATCGATACTTATTTAATGATGAGTAAGTCGTATCATGTTTTTTGCCTAAAATATTATTGTTTACTTATGTTTCAGCATGTTAAAAATATATTTGTAGATCTACAAAATACTTGACCAACAAAAGAAATAAGTTCGAATTACACCTGAGTTGCGGCCTTTATAATGTTGGGCTAAAAATCCAAGAGAAGTGAATTCTAGTGGGATAGAAATGAAGGGTCCATTTTCTTGTTTTGTTTTTTTTTTGTCCCATTTCCTTTTATTATGCCTTATACGATCTAATCTCATTTGATTAGTCTTAATCTTATCGTATTAGAATTATAATTAAAAATATAAATTAGTATACCTATTATAATAGTAACACTATTAATTTAATAATAACACTTATAATAATATTATTATTAATTATAGTAATAGTAATTAAAATAGCTATCATAAATATAAATTTAATTATTACTATTATTTTTAATTCAATACTTTAAATATTTATATTTATATTGAATAATAATAATAATTTTTTATTATAAAAATAGTATTATAATAATAAAATTTATAAAAATAATATTAATATTGTAATATTATTTTATGAATAATATTATTATTAAAATTAATAACTATAAAAGATAATATTATTATTATTATTATAAATATTAATAATAATTAATATTATTTGATCTAATCATATCAATTTGCTGCTAATATCATCATTATCTTATCTTGTCTCAAAAAAATGTGACAAAAATAAGGTTGAAGGACTTGGAAGGTTTTGACTATATAAATCCAAAAATGAGTACACTTATGTTGTTTTGTGATGAAATTAGGTATTCTTGATGGTGAAGGATATAAAATAGAGAGATAGATGAGTTACTTTTGTACCAACTATTAAGTGAGGTGTAAAAGCTCATGAGATAGAGATGGACAACAGTGACATGGTGAATTAGCT
This sequence comes from Tamarix austromongolica, assembly GCA_039764185.1. Lineage (NCBI taxonomy): Eukaryota > Viridiplantae > Streptophyta > Magnoliopsida > Caryophyllales > Tamaricaceae > Tamarix > Tamarix austromongolica. Next base: position 11,530,245 of record CM077819.1, read on the forward strand.
ACTGTAATCATTATGCAACACACACAACTAGTAGTATGATTAAATGATTAAGGATGTCAAAGTAAGTCAATTATAGATTTAGAGGCTAATTTGAATAAAAATAAATCTATAGGGGCTTAATTGGATTTTGCTTCTCTTCAGGAACCAAAATAAGGAAATTTATATCATAGAATGACCAAAAAAATATGTAATTATTTTTTCTATGGTTAATAAATTATCTTAATAATAATAATAATAATAATTTTATCAATAACTTATCATAATATAATATTATTAGAGAATATTAATAATATATAATTATATATATTAATATCAAAATTATAATTAACAATATTCAAATTACTTAATCGTCAAACCATTAATCATCAATATTATTTATAATTATTAATTTACTATTACTATTATTATTATTACATTATCTTAATAATATAATAATATTTTTATGACTTACTTTCAATATTAATGAAAAATAACAATATTAGCTTGATAAGTTATTATTAATGATTTATTATCTTGATGATGATGTAAAAAAAAACATTATTACCAATATGTTATAGTAATACATTATTACAACTATTAATAATAAATGTATAGGTAGAAATATTTTAATTAGTTGATTGTCAATAATTTATTAATAATATTATTTATAATTATTGATTAATTATGATTATTATTAGATTATCTTAATAATAATGATAATGAAACATATTATCAATAACAAGTAGTAATGTATTATTATCACTATTAATATTAAAAGTATAATTAAAAATATTCTAAATGCTTAATAATGAAATGATTACTCAATAACATTATTTCCAATTAATGATTAATTATTATTATTATTATCATATAATAAAAATGAGGATAATAATAATTAATTAATTATTATAATAAAATAAAAATAAAAATATAATAATATAATAATAAGTAAATAGTGTTATCAATAGCTAAAAAGAAGAATGATAATAAAATATTACTATTAATAACTAATAATAATATATTGCTACACTTATTATAAAAGTTTAAATATCAATATTCTAATTTCTTTATAATCACTGAGTATAGTTTATATTATTCTTATAATTTATTTGTTAATAATTATATATGATTATTTAACATTGGTATGATCTAGTTATTATGTAAGAATAAGTTGTAGATATTTAAATTATAAAATTTTTATGATAATAAGTTAAAACAAACAATCTAAAATTTATATTATTTGATAATAAAAAATAATAACTTTACTAAACGTAATTCTTGTGCTCCAGTTATACATATGGTCGTGATATGTCGTATATTGCCGGGCATCCTCTTTTGTGTGGTATACATTCTATGGAGGGGCATAAGGAAGAAAATGTTGAAAAAGCGTAAAGAAAAATTATTCAAGCAAAATGGTGGCCACTTACTACAGGATAGCTTACCTATATTTCAAGGAGCCACCAATCCCATTAGAATGTTCACGGCACAAGAGATGGAGATGGCCACATACAAGTTTGATGAGAAAAAAATTATCGGTCGTGGAGGTTTTGGTGTTGTATACAAGGGCTATTTACCGAAGGTTGGAACTCTAGCTATCAAGAAATCAAAGATGTTTGACCAAACGGAAATCAAGAAATTCATTAATGAAGTTTTACTTCTTTCAAAGATCCACCATAAAAATGTAGTTACTTTCTTAGGGTGTTGCTTGGAGATGGATGTTCCATTACTAGTTTATGAATTTGTCAGTAATGGAACCCTAAAGACCCATTTACATGGTGGACAAAACCAAGAGATATTTCCATGGACAACTCGACTTAAAATAGCAGTAGAAACTGCAGGAGTATTAGCTTATCTGCAAAATAACCATCGTCCGCCGGTCATTCATAGAGACGTCAAGCCAGATAATATACTTTTGGATGAAAATTTGAATGCTAAAGTATCAAACTTTGGCTTATCACGGTTAGTGTCACAAAATGAATCCCACATGCATACAAAGGTACAAGGCACCTTTGGTTATTTAGATCCAGAATACTTTCGCACATCTGAACTGACAGAGAAGAGTGATGTCTATAGCCTTGGGGTCGTCCTTTTAGAACTTATTACGAGGAAGAAATTGTTGACCAACGAGTATAGCATTTTGGTAGAGAAATTTGGATCTTTAATGAGAGATAACAATGTGTATGGAATTATAGACCAAGATATTGTGAATGAAGAAAATGTTGGGGAAATTATGGAAGTTGCAAAGCTAGCAAATAAATGCTTGAGATATAAAGGGGAAGAGAGGCCCACAATGGATGAAGTTGCTGTACACTTGAAAAGTCTATGGACAGAAGTTGAGCATAAGCAGAGTGCACCTAGGTCTTACAACTTGGAAGAAAAAGAGGATTTGATATCAAAGGGACGTTTGAATACTCATGTTACAAGGCTAACTAGTACAGGGTCTCATATTTCATCATGGTATTTATCTGGAGGAAGATGAAGCTAGCTACCATTATGGTAGATTTTCTCAATACTAATTGCATTGGCTATTGTTGTTTATATGCCATAAGGGTGTGTATATTTTCCTTTTTTATTCTCTCTCTTCTCTTTTCTCTTCTCTCTCTCTCTCTCTCTCTCTCTCTCTTGTAGCTTTTGTTTAATAAAAACACATTTTTATGGTATTAGAACATGATGTGATAACACAACTATGCTAGTAGCATAATAAATAATATATATATAATTATGTTTACAATAGAATTTGCTTTAAATTAATTGATTAATAAGATTTTATCTATTTTTCAATCAGATATAATTTCTAATGTAATATCTACTAATTATCACTATGATTATTATATAAAATATTTTATAAATTTAATCTTGCTCATTAATGTATTATAATGTATTTTAGAATTTTATTTTTATTCATTGGTATAAACTAATATTTATGATACTCTATGTATCTATTTTTTTTATTTGCTTGTATATTATGATAAAAAAAATATTTTATGAAATTATTTTTAATTGTTAGTATATTATAATATATTTTATAAAGGCATTTTTACTCCTTAGTATATTATACAATATAAAATGTTTTATAAATTTATTTTTATTCTTAAATAATTATAACATATAAAATATTTTATAATTTTTTTAATATTTTATAAGATATTTAAGAAGTTTACATTTATTTTTTAGTATATAATATATATATATATATATATATATATATATACACACACACACGCACACACGCACTTACACATAAATATATACATAGTATTTTACATATAATAACATTTTGACTAATATAAAGGATAGTCCAACTATTCTTTTTGATCAATCCTACCTTCATCATAAATAAATCACATTTTTTTATTTTGAAATAAAGTAATCCCCGCCACTAATTTTAGGTAACATTACACACTCCAAATAAATATTATTTATTTAAGAATTATAGAATAGTTACTTCCTTTGTATAAAATAATCACAGTTACCTTGAAAGTTAGTATCAAAGTTGTGGATCTTTGACAGTTAATTTGTTTTGAAATACATCAATTGTGATAAATATAAATATTTTCATTTAATTTATGGTTGTGAATATTTTAAAATATTCTTAGGTATTACTTTTTCCAAAAATGTAATTATAGGATTAAATGGTTATATTTTGTCATTCTGGACCAAAAAGGGTCAAAAAGACTAAAATTTTGGAACAAAGATAATATATAGTATAAAATAATAATTATTAAATATACTTTTGTTAACTTTTTTTAAGTTAATTTTCTAAGAACAAAAATTTTCCTTTATTTTTTAGAAAAAAAACATAAACTTTAAGTAAAATAGACACTGTGGAGAGTTGAATTGAAAATCAAACTAACACTTTGCAATGTAAAAAAATTAAGTATCCATAAGTTGATAAAGAAAGAAATATATTAAATTTGATTCTAATAAAAAGGGTTATATTAATGGATTACTTAGAACATTTTTGAAGAAAAAGTAACTTATCGTGTTTGTGTGCACTTGTGTGGTGTTTTTTTTTATTATAGCTACATTTTTTCTAATTATAATATTTTTTATTTGAGATTTTATTTTTGTTGAAAGATTTAAATTTATTTTTTGAGTAATAAATTTTTTATAAGTTAGTATAAGAATTCAAAAAATAGTTATAATTTTAAATATCATGATTTATATATTTATGTTATTATAGAATTAAATATCAAGAAAAATATAAATTAAGTAAATAGATTTCCGAGAGCCTAGCTTGTCACAAAAAAAAATATATTAATACATTCTTTTAATACAATATGTGCTATTATGTTTGATATCAGTTACAATTATAATATTATTTAATGCTACTAAATGCGTTTCTTGATATTATAGTTATAAAAAATTAGTTTTCTCAATAATATTTAATAGATATTAGTCATTGGTTTTCCAATTTAGAATTATCACGTTGTGATCTACCTTGGAACCTATTCACTGCATGTGTATTATTTCAAATAGCATATGGAGTAGTAATTTATATCAATCCTTAGTTGCTACCACTAATTTCACAATAAAGAGATCCACATCTTCTACTTTCGTCAACATAAAAATCAATATCACCCATTATTTTACCACTAATTGTGATTATCCCTTGCCATCAAACTATACTTAACATTTCCTTCTCTATTTAACAATGCTCTAAGTTTTAAAGAATGGACCCTTATTACGATCACAAAATGTTTCCAACTCTAACATTATACCTATACATCCCAATTCATATATTCAACCCTCTTTTGTTCTTGCACTTAGTTTCATGTTTTGATTTATTTAAAAATAGTATATTTCTTGCTATAATTATCTCAAATTATGCGAAGAGTTAAAAACCTTTGCTTGCTCTGGGATTATACGCTCTCTTTTAGCATGACCACACAACCATAAGGTACTATTGTAGTTACTATATGATTATTTTTTCCCTACAACTTATTGATAATACTTAGGGAATATAATTTAATAATAATAATAATAACAAAATAATTGGAAGATTCTCATATAGAATTACTTGATACAACAATGCGAGGCCTACCCTCAAGAACTTTTTGGATTGATCGACTAGTCTCAAATATCAATACAAGTCCTTTCAGTGCACTTTTTCCTCACTCACGCACATCTCAAGAAATTTTCAAAATTTTTTTGAAGCTTCCCTAGAAGGTCACCTATCCTAAAAATTGTTCCACAGCTAGCACGCTTAACTATGGAGTTCTTAGGATGGAATCACCAAAGGGATGGGATACCATGTTGATATAAGTAGCCTGATCAATCCTTATAACACTATGCTCAAATTGGGGTATTACATTTTCTGCATGTTATTACAGCATTAATTTTGGTTTTTGATACAAATTTAAATTTTTGAAGTGTATTTTCAAATGGCTTCATGTACACATTTCCCCTTTCAATTTTTTGTTGAATCCCTTCATTTTTTTTTTCCTGTCTATCATCTAGCTTTAATCAAGCTTTATACACTTATCTTGACTAAGTTTCTTTGATATAGGCAAGATATGTCCTTTTCTATATATGTGTTTCTTATTTTGTTATGATAATTTCATCATTAATCATTAGAACAATATGTCATCTATAGGATCTCCAGGTTTCACTATTAAAATATTTGATAAGGCAATCTTTTATTATTATTATTGTTGTTGTTGTTGTTGTTCAATTTTGCACTTTCTATGTCATTTTTTGGACACATGACCATGTTATATGTATTAATAAATGTAGTGTTTATTTAATCTCTCTATCTTATAGAAGAATCACCATTGTTTAAAAAGTTGACTCCATGAAGTGTATCTCTGCACTTGCATTTGTTGGCATATTCTACAACATCAACATGTTTCTCTTTTTTCCTAGATAGTTGAACCTGTCTTTCATATGCTTTAGAGCAATGGTGGTTAATATGTGACAACTTCCCAATCTTGAATATTGACCAATATGTAACTAACAAAATCCAACTTGCATTGATCTTTTTATTTAGAGGTATAGGAATTTTTGGTAATCTGTCCAACAAGAATTATACATAGTAGCATACATGAAGATCTTGTCTTGTCGAATTGTTTACAACAATTATTTTTCCATATTAAGACAACAGTTGAATTGTTCCCTGAAAATATGTGAACATGCATGATTAATATTTTTTTTATTTAATTGATTATTTTACTTGAATTCTAACTTAATTTAATTGAATGTGTTGAGACATATGTACCTGATTATCACGATGCACACTTTGTAGGGTAGATGTTTTAGATATGTAGTGAAGACATGCAATAATAAAACAAAACTTCATTACCCAATCAGTTTTGGATGGGGGCGGCCATCATTGCTGGTAGCATATAATAGTGGCATATTTACCTTCCTACAACATAGTGAAATGAATAATATCTAAGATGAAAGAAGATGAAAATAATTTAATAAAGCAAATGGTACAATTGATAAATCTAATTTGTATAATGAAATAAAAATGCCTATTTTGATTGAATGGTACGTGTGGTGTAGGTTGCATAGTGCATTTACAGTCCAAGTTTAGAGCTTTAATTTATAGTTCCTAATTTAAATCACTTCAAATTTGGCTTCTCTTGAGTCTTCTGCCATATGATTGTTATTTTTTGCATCCATGAATAATGAAAGGGGATTTATGATGTGATTCTATTCGGAATATTGAAATTTTTATGTTTCTTATTACCTTTTTAACTTATCGTATGTTAGTAAAGTTATAGTAGACACAAGCTGATGAGAATCTCAATAAATTAGATATAAATGTTAAAAAAGTGAACACAAATCGATGATAATTCTTAATCTGATAGAGAGATTAATAAAAGTAGATAATGTTTAAATTGTGTTTGATATAGTTATGGGATATCGTAATGTAGCATTAGATGGGACGATGATTGTTTCTAGCTATGTCCACACTTGATGTACAAATTGGGCAGGAAAAAGAATGTTGCAATGCACTCTATTTTTACATAGAGTAAGATATTAAACATGTGATAATGATAAAAAAAATTTATATTAATTTATTTCACTTACAATTGTGTGGTAATAAAGAATTTTAATATTTTATTATTATTTTAGAAATAATTTAACATTTTGAGACATAATTTTGATCCAAGTCAATCTAACTATGCTAAAAATCTAAATTATTCAATCCGGTTCAGGCTTGAATAGGTTAGTGATTAGCCTAATCTTTGGTCTCTATTTTTTATAAATTCAAGAATTTAGATCATGTTGGTTCCATCTGATCCTATCTAATTTTGGACCTAGGCACAATTTAATATATATATATATATATATATACACATATGTATCAAACAAAAATCTATTTTAACAATTTGCACACATATTTAAGAACTAATAAAAGTTTCCTTAAAATGATGCTTTCAGGCTTCATTGAAAAATAACAAAGAATTTAATGCATAGATTATGAAATAAAAAATATAAGGGTAAAAATGAAAAATAAGTTTTTGGCTTTTTTTAATACAAAAAGCACGTTAGAATTCAATAGCTGCACATCACGTGAATGGGATTCCACCTCAATTCAAAGATGTGTTTGGAATTGTTCCATAATCATATCTTTAAGCAAATGTAGAAATTTATTCCTACAACCTTTGCAACTATAGGTAGAAATTAGATTGGGGTCGGGTGACTTGGGTCGGGTTATTCTTGGATTAGGTTATTTGCATATCATTTTTCTTGTGGGTGGGTCAAATCATTTCGGGTTTGGGTCATTTAGGGTCGTCTTATTGTTCAAATCAAGTCAAGTGTAGGTTCATGTTTGAGTCATTGGAGATTTGATTTATTTTGTATTATTTATTGGGAAGGGTCAGATTTAGGTTGAAATAGTTCATTTTTGAGTCGGGTCAAGTTTAGATTGGTTCGGGTTAGCTTGTTGGGTTGGGTCTAGCAATGTAAACAAGGCAAATTTTATCTAAAACCTAATGGATTTTATTCATTAAATACTTAAATGAATATGGATGACTGAAAAAAAAAATATATGTTAGGTTTGCATATGGATACGAGTATACGATATCCATATCCATGCATGTACCCATACATGTATCCATATCCATACCCATTTACCAAATCTATAATAAACATTTTAACCTTAATTTTAAGATAAATATAGTATAAATTCAAGTTAAATTTATCATATGGTTTAACAATAAATGGGTTTATCCATTAGGTAATGGATTTATCCACAGGATAATATCCATTAATGGGTAAACAAATTATCCATAAGGTTACTCTTCCCAAACTGCCCTGTACCCCAACTGAAGGGAATTGCAAATGAAGGGGAAAAAATTGTCAAATCAGCGACATACAATCAAAATGAATTATCAAACTAGAAACATACATGCACATATAACACTAAATTAAAAAGGCACATTCAAGGGAACTGAAACAATTAAAGAGAAAAATAATATAGGAAAATAAGACTTATCACCGTTTGCTACCTAAAACACCAAATGGAGGAAGATGAATACTACTAAACAAAACTTAGACCTGCAAAATTATCAAACCAGAGAAGAAGATTTAGGAAATAACACACTTTCTATAATAAAGTTGGAGAAGTGGGTAGAAGATTAGCAGATTAAACAAAATGAAGAAGATGAACTAGATATGCCTGAACTAGGGTTGGGTGAAATGAAGGATTAAGGTTGGGTGAAATGAAGAGGGAAATTTTCTTCTGTTTTTTTTTTTTTATGTGTGTGAGTCTAGCAGCAAAGGTAAAAATTTTGGGCGCTAGGGAAAAGTTTATAATAGGTGACAAAATATATAATCATTACCCAAACCTTATTTTTGTACAATAAGATTAATTTTTCTTACCTATATTATCATAGCTTAAAATAATTGAGAATATATTTATTGCCTATCACTACTTTTAGGCCCTTATGAAGCACGCCCTTGTTTAATAAAAAACTTACATATTTTGAACACACATTTGATTATATTTCTTAAATTTTAAGTTTTCATTCGAACATATAATTAGCACACTTCCTATACTAAACACACCATAAATTCTAGATTTAACATTTTCATTAGCCATTTACTAAAGTATAGGCAACAAAAAAATAAAATCGTGGCCTAAAATACATTATGTGTAACAAAAAATAATATCATTACCTATAGATTTCTCCATTATAACAAAGGGAAATGATTATAAAAATTTGTTAACCTACAAAAAAGAAGGTCAATAATATATTTCATCACCCAAAACGCAACCAAGGGAACAAATCTATTTTGTTACCCTATTATCATAGAAATTGTTGTCCAAACTCAATTTTCTTATTGTAAGCAATTAGGAGTTAACTGCATTGGAAGTTGTACCCTATACCATTCCACTGGTAAAAATAGTAGGGTACCGAACTCAAGCAAATTAAACCATTAAAGGATAATAAATTTTGGGTAAGACACTAATTGCTTATAGTAGAACACCACGTAGGTTAAGACTAGTTGTACTTTAATTTCCGATATATCGGTGAGAATAGTAACCAAGAGCATTCTACCCTAGGTTATACTTTGACTATTGATCCATCAATGAGAATAGTGACAAGAATCATTTTGCTTTGTGTTTATACTTTGATTATCGATCCACCGGTGAGAATAGTGGCTAAAAGTATTCTGCCCTAGAAGTTTTACTTGTTTACCATTCCACTAGTGAGAATAGTATGATTCCTAAATCTACGTGGATAAAATCATGAGATGAATATTTATTACATTAATATGTTGAGTTCAGATAATAATGAATGAATTGATATGATCTACTTATGCACATGTTATTCCTTTTTGTGGTGTTATAGATATCTCTAACTTTCTTGACTATATTGTTACCTTACTTAGTACGTAGCATACTGATCATCCTTATTATAGTTGTTGCTTATTTCCATGAGGAGAGACCCCTTCTGAGCTTATGGAGGTGAATGAGGACTCACTAGAAAACTTTACTATATATGATTCTATGATTGGGGTAGAGTGATGCTATTATGTCCAGGGTTAGGGAATTGAGAGTGTGACATCTGGTTGTTGTCTTCACCAGTTTTATTCCCATTAATTTTTTTAGTTAAACAATGTTTATGTATTTTAGTACTCCTTTTGGGAACAAATATCTAACTCTTATTTATCATATGAATTGTTACTCTACTATGATTCTCATAATTTACATATTGTTTTGTCTTAACTTGTAGTTGGTATAAGGTTGGTCTAGCACCAAAATTATATCGATTATGGTAGCATCACCCCTATTATGTTTGGATGACCTTACGTTAAAAATAAAAAAATTTAATAGTAAATTTTAGGGGTGTTACAAGTATGTGAGTGAGGATAAATTGCACCAAAAGGACTCGTGTTGACTTATGGAGTCAGTCGGTCAACCCAAAAGCACTTTAGTGTAGCCTTCGCATGGTTGTATCAACTTGAGATATTACAAATGGTATCAAAGCATAACCGTGATTGTGAGTTGAACTTGAATGAACTAGTTAGTTGCCTAGCACGATGATTCTTGGAATAAACTACATTGAGATGGTTATGGTTGAGGTTCAATGAGGACGTCAACATTCTTGAGTGGGGGGCAAATATAATACCCCAAATTGAGCGAATTCTTATAAGTATTGATTTGGCTTCTTATATCAATATGGCATACCATCCTTTTAGTTACTTTGTCCTAAGAACTCCATAGTTAGCACACTAGTCATGGAGTAATTTTTAGGATAAGTGAATCTCCTAGGAAGTTTTAGAAATTTTTTAAAAAATTTCTCAGGAAGTGCATAAGTGGGGAAATGTGTATTGATCTGTGGGATACATCAATCAGTCTAAAAGCATCTAGGGTAGCTCCATGTAGTCTTATTGACTTAGGGGGTTACAATATCAGCTAAAGACATGTGTGGGGCCACCTCCATCATCAGTTCCCTTGTTACCTCTAACTATGGATGGGAGTGTTGCTCCATAACCAACATGTGCCTTGTGTACTCACATTATTTGCGATACGTGGGAGGTTCTAGTGGGGTAGTTTGACCTTCTATTTAAAGTTGCTTCATGGGAGCATTTATAAGAGTTTTGATGCCTCTTCCTTACTTTCAAGGTAGTCGACAAGCTTCATTTTACATAAGTAATGTTAATGATGCATTTATAGGTTGATCATATATTTAGGTTAGGGCACGTCAAGACCAGGTATAATCTTAGCCCTAATAAGTTAAACTTACCCCATTAATAAGTTGTAGACTTTTATTTCCTTTCATTCTTAGTAGACCCTGGTTTATCAAGTGAATTATATGTGAGGGTTAAGTTCTAATAAGTCTTATTAATGAATTTTTTATTAAACCTTAAGCCTAGAAAATCATAGGATAATTAGCTAGTTGCTAATTCCCTTGCACTCTTTTCTTAGCTTACCTTTATCACCTGTCGATCTCTCCCTATTTCCCTCTCTCTGGCCGCTGATTAGCACCTTTCCCTAATTCTATATCATGCATAATTATAGACACTCTAATTACCCCTCTTCTAATAAACTTAAACCCTCACATCATCCCACTACTAATTACCTAACTAAAGACCATAACAAAACATGAAGTAGAGGTCCTCAAGCATTAGACGTCAATAGAGTCTTAGGTTTCATAGCATTGACGCTTGATGGAAGATGTAACTAAAAGATTTATTGAAGCACAATAAGCAAAAATTATATATTATAGACCATGGTAGAGCTTGAGACGATTAACATATGTAACAGTATTATAAGCACCATAACTACATTTATATCTTTGATTAATACACACATTATCTTTAATTGTATCCTTTTCTATCCCTTATAATTAGCGTAATATTTTATTGATAAGTAAATGCTTCATTTATTCTTGTGATCTAGGTGTTGCTATATCCTTCACTCTTCTAGTGTTAGGCAGTTATAGATTATACATGTGCATAAAGAAAATAAAGTTAAACAAGCATAGAGAACTGTTTAGGAAAAATGGTGACAACTTACTACAAAACAACTAATCCTCAAAGGATTTACCAATCCCATCTAAATATTCCTAACTTATGAGATGGAGAAACTAGTGGAAATGGATCAAATCCAAATCAAGAAATTAATCAATGAAGTTGTACTTTTCTCTAGAATACACCACCAAAATGTGGTTACCTTCATAGGTTGCTGTCTATAGATGGATGTTCCATTACTGATATCCTAGTGTTTTACCAATGGAACACTACAAGCCCATTTACATGATGAACCCAAGTAATGGATAATGCTGTAGGGAGCTCATCTTAAAATAGTAGCAAAAATTGCCGAAGTATTAGTGTATCTGCACAATAATTATCATCCCCCATCATTCATAGAGATGTCAAGCCAGTCAGCATACTCTTGGATGGAAATTACAATACTAAAGTATTAGACTTTTGTTCTTCATGGTTAGTGCCACAAAATTAAATATAGATGTATGCAGTGGTATAAGGTACACTTAGTTATTTAGATCTAGAATACCTTCACTCCACTAAGCAAGCCAAGAAGAGTGATGTGTATAGGTTTTGGGTCATTCTTGTAGAGATGCTTATGAGGGAGAAAGTGGCATCTTTTGGAAGGATTGATGAAGAAAGGTGGTAAAGAATTATAAATATTTTGTTAAGGATAATAATGTATACAAAATTATAGACCAAGACATCATGAATGAAGAGGATGATGGGAAATTATGGAAGTGGCAAAGATAGCAAATATGTGTACAATTGAAATTTCTATGGGAGAATGTCAAGAACAAGTGGAGCACTAGCAATTCATGTATCATTGAAGAAAATGAGAACTTGATCTTTAAATGATGTTGGATATTGATGTTGTAAGAATAAATAGTAGTGGCTCGATGCTTGGATCTAACAATCTAGGAATGCATATAATTTCATGATGTTTATCAGAAGAAAGATGAAGCTAGCTAGCCGCATGGTAATTTTCTCTTTTACTACTCTGATTATATTGATTATAGGATGCTTTGCCTAGTATTGGTGTTTCTATGAGTGCTCAAATGGTTATTCTAAAATTTTTTTCTTTTAATGTTATATAGGTATGCCTAGTGTCATTGATCTTCCTAGCTTTTGTCTAATAACTAGCATTATTTTGGGGTTTATTACGTGTATATATAATTCAAGGCTTGATTTTTTATTTTTGGTGCATGAGAGGCAAATTTAATACAAGTAATTATTTACATAGTCTAAGGCTTCAATTGGATTCTCGAAAGTTTCATAGTAAGAAACTAAATTGTAAAGTATTTCTTTCAAAATTCTATTATTTTTTTAATCTAAAATAGCTTATTACCAACATCGTTGGATATTATTTCTATTCCTTATCATTTTCTTAAGCAAACTAAATATAAGAAAATATACATTTCTTTTTATTATTTCTTTTTTGCAAAACACTTCAAAGAAATGAATGGAGCCTAAAACTTACTGCAAAGATTTTATGAAATTCATTTGAAGGGATTATTGTTAACATGTAAACTTGCTTCAAAGATTACCTAAACTGATGGGAGTTTAAGGTCCTCGATTTAGTGTAATCAATATCTAACTCAAAAATATCACTCTTCTTATTCAGTTATACCAATAGGTTTGATCATTGTGACTTTGATATCATGTTAAGAATAGGGATGTAAACGGGGCGGGTATACTATACTTGTATCCGTACCCGATTAAAAAATTTATACCTAAATTCATGCATGTACCCGAACAGGTATCCACTAACACATCAATATCCTTATCCATTGGATATCCATTACTTGACATATTATCCGTTTACTCGTTAATGGATATTATCCAACAGATAAATCCATTACCCGATGGATAAACTCATTTATAGTTAAGTCAGATGACAATTTTAACCTTAATTTGTACAATATTTATTTTAAAATTAAGGGTAAAAAAGTAATCATATATCGGGTAAATGGATACGGATATGGATACGGGTATAGTTACAGGTATGGGTATGGATATCTCATACTCATATCCATAACCGAACCCGACGGATATTTTAATCTATTCTCTATATCTATATCTGTACCTATTTATCCATATCCATTTAAGTATCCATCGGATAAAATCCATTGGGTTTTAGGTAAAATTTGCCCTGTTTATATCCCTAGTTAAGAAAGTAGTAAAATAAGAAGTGTTAGATTTGATTCAATCAATATTTTCAATTGTATATTCTTTAACTACTAAAGTATTAGAGGAAAATGTATTAAAATGGACTTTAAAATGTCTTCTTTTACTAGTAGCAATACAAATTAGTATTTAACTATGTTGGCTGAAAAATAGTTTTATGCTTCAAGAAAAGATTACACCATTGAATACTAACACACTTTTATGTGAAAATTGATAGATTAGTTTGGTATATACCGGATTCTATCATCATATAATGCAAGTAGAAAGAGTCCTACTTCATTTGGTAGAGTTCAAATTTATGTTATCTTAGGCTCTAATTATTTAATGTATATTTACATTTATTATTGTGATTGACTAATAACATATGTGGAGATATTTGTAAAAAATATTTATCCAATAAAAAAAAAATTCATAAAGTTTTAGCATAATTTTTTTTCTTAGGGAAATTGATCATGGATAAAACTATTTTTAAAATAGTTCTAAGCAAGCACTTGTTATATGTATAGATGACACAAGGCTTTCTTTTTCTACAAAATTGACTAGTGCTACTTATCAAAAATTGTGAACATATTAAAAACCCAACTTCTAGCACATGCATGATTTGAATCTGCCACACACCCTAATCACTGAAGCTCTACAAGCATAGAGAAATCAGCTTGATACCATTAGTAGAAAAAAAGTATGTATCTAGAGAAAAGGAATTGAGAAATTATATATTGAGGACTAACTTGGTCACGAAAGAGTGAACACTAGACATTTTGAGTATAAATGAACACAACCTCCAAGTGTAAACCTTGAGATGTTAGTAGAGCACCACTATGCATATCTAACAAGAAACCTCAATAAGCCACCTACAGGCACATGCATGACATCATCATCATTAGTACATGAAATCTAACATCGGTATATGCCTTGAGATAGCATTAGAAGTGTAAAAAAGAATGAGTGATAAAGAATCAAATATAATAGACAACACTTGTTAAATAAGTGACATCAACTCTAGATCTTGAAACTCATGTGGAAGAGATTATTGATTGATGCACACCATGTCGTGATCATTGAAAAATATTCAAGTACAACTTACATAAATTGCTCAAGCATAGAATGAGGTAGAAGGAATAAAATAGGTTACTTAAAATTGTATGAGGGGATATGGTACCACTTATCTATTTTTCTATTGCAGTTTAACAAGAAATAAATGGAACAAGAAGAATTCTAGAGTATACTAATGTCAGAATTCTATATCTAGAAATAATATTGAGTAGTTGTATAGGATGTAAGAGAAATGTGTATTGAGAAGAGTTGTACTATTATTAAATGAATTGAATGTGGATAAGAAAACTCTAGGTTTAAACTAGACTAGAAGCCCAAATTATCTTGAGAGATGGATCAGAGACCAACAAATATGTGTACAGATTTTGTTTGGCTTGGGGTCCAACCTATTTCTACACACCCTAATTTTGTTTGTAGCATGATCTAGTTGCACATGCTAGGTTTTCAATTCCTTTCATGAGTTGTACAACTCTCGTTAATAATTTACATCACAGTTTTCTGACAACTTATAATAATATCATAAGAAGTTAACAATTTGACAAAATTACTATTAAGTTTTAATGCCAAAGTACTTTATGTTGCCACCAGTCACTATAAAATTTAGCCAAGTAATATGTGCATGTGTCATGACTTGGTGTAGGTCTTCAATAGGTGGCAATAAGTTAGCTAAGATTAGTTTCATACTTATCCTCTAGCAACCGACTCTTAACACTATATAGAGGGGCGCATGCACATGTATTTATATTCCTACTACTAGTGTTTCTCTGAGTGATCAAATTGGCATTCCTTCAATATTTCCTACATTTTTTATATGGGTATGGTCAGTCTCACTCATCTTCCTAGCTTTTGTCTAATAACAATGATGGTTCTCATATTTTTGGTGTGGAATAGCTTTTTGTCAATGTTTTTGTATACTATTGCTATTCCTTATTTTCTTATGCAAAAAAAGTATAAGAAAGCATTTTTTTAATGTTGTATTCTTATTTTCCCTTTTCCATGGACCTTTTAAAGAGCCAAATGGAACCTCAAACTTGCTCCAAAAGTTGTCTAAACTTGATTAGAAGAATTTATTAGTATCAAGAGTAATCAATAGTTGATTAAAAAATGTTCCCCTTCTTCTAAGGTTATACCAATCTGGGTTTGATCATTGTGACTTCAATACCATGTTAAGCAATTAGTAAATTTGGATGTTTAAATTGCTAGATTCCCTTCAATTGAATTTTTTTCAATTGAATGTACAAGCCTGTGTCACGTAGAGTCTAGAGTATATATACGTTTATTATTATGATTGACCAGCAACATGTTTGAAGTTTGGAACTGCTTGCAGGAAATATTTGTTCAATTAAATTATTTTCTTAAAACTTGTAGTTTAATTTTTTTTTAATTTAAAAAATGTGTTATGGCTAAAACTATTTTTAAAATAATTCTAAAGGAGGTCATGTTCAAACAGATGACTCTGACTTTACTGTTATCTACGAAATTGACGAGTGTACTATCAAAAATAATTTCAAACACTTTTGAGGGCACGCTGAGTAATTGTGAATATTTTTCTCACGTATGATGGTTCAGTGAATGTGAATCTAAATTTGCTTTCTTGACAAATTCTTAGTAGACTTGCATATCTAAGCACTACATTATTGTGACAAATCTGTTTACTTAGCAGTCAATAAGTCCTACACCTCTTATGCCCAGCTGCATATAAATATATCCATGCACCCTCTAGCTTAATTATTCTCTCCCTCGTCCAAATAATGAAGAGAAATCAATTCCAACCATCACTACCATCATGTCATTACACCGGAGCCATAAGGCGATGCTTAAGCTCTGTTTGTACCTATCATTTCTTCAATCTCTAATAACAAGAATAGACACTACTACAGCCACAGATCGGCAATTTGCAATTGCAAAACCAGGATGTCCAAATAAGTGTGGAAACGCTTCCGTCCCATACCCATTTGGGTTGAAGGAAGGCTGTTACTTGAACAGTAGTACGAGCTTCTTCCTCAACTGTAGCCATAATGAAACCTTATTCTTCTCACCGAATTCTGCTAGTTATGGCTTCGATCAGTTTGGAGTCAGGGAAATAGGTAAGTATGGCAGATTATACGTCCACACACCCATATTGACTGCTTGTAACAATGAAATCATAACCAAGCCAATAATCACATCGCCACAATTCCCATTCTCCAGCTACAACTTCATAGTTGTAGGCTGTGATACCTTTGGAATCATCGCTACGTCTGGACATTCAACTGGGTGCTCCACATTTTGCATTAATGACACAGACTCCAGTCAAGTTCCACCATGCACGGGTACTGGATGTTGCCAGGCTCCCTATATTCCTGCTGAACGTGCCATGTGGAATTATACAATTCAACTTCGAAGAGTTACGAACCACAGAGGTGGGAAAGAGTACCCGTGTAGCTCTGCTTTCTCAGCTGATTCTTACCACATATTAAAGGAATCAGAGCTTAATACTATTAGAAGCGGAGACGATATTACAACCAGCATTATGTGGGCGGTCGGTAACGAGAGTTGCAATTAAGCAAAATCTAAGAGTAGTTATGACTATAAAGCAAGGCATAGTTATTGTAAAGACGCCCAAAATCTTACCGCCTATCTCTACCAATGCATATATGGATATGGATACAACCCATACGTTAAGGATGGCTGTCTAGGTATAAATAATAATATATATTGCCATGCTTATAAATTATAATTTGAATTCGGTTGTGTGCACGTGCGCAATTAACCATTATGTCTCCTTATGTTAATTTTCTTCTTTCGTTTTACTAGGTCTTTGGGATTTTATTCTTAGCATTAGCCATGAGAGTTTAGGGGCAGGTAAGTCGTATCATATTCCCTTCTTAAGATATCATTGTTTACTTATATTTCAGGATTACCTAAGGTAGATCAACAAAATACTTTTACCAACAAAAGAAATAAGTTCAAATTACACTTGACTAAATAAGTTCAATTATCCTAATTATCTAATTAAAATTTAATTTTAAATCAAACTTAATTAAAACTTACTAAATTTAACGACCTAACCTGCCATTCCGTTTACTTTTCTTCCGTTCTTTCTACTGGCTTGCCTCTAGTGGTTATTCATTAGTGCTCATTTGGTAGGAGTAATAGGGGTGTAAAATTATCATCATATTTTATATATCTTATATATTATAATTAAAAATAAAAAAATATTTATTTTGATCTTAATTTAATTTAAAATAAGTGTTTTATTAAAAATATTTTTATTATTAGTAAATAATTGAATTAGAAGATATAAAATATGAGAAACGTTTTTTCAATCCTCATCCCCATACCAAACAAGTCCTAGTATGATTCCCTAGGGTTGGTGTCTTGGCTTCGTGTATCAGATTGAGTTTGTCACCTAAATTGCTGCCATTATAATGTTGAGCTAAAAGCCTAAAAGATGTGGATTATGGTAGGATAGAAATGAAGGCCTCGTTTTTGTGGTCTAGGTTTTTTGGGTCTCATTTGGTCTTGTTTTATCTAATGTGGTCCAATCTGTTTTGATTAGGATTAATATTATCTAATGAGAACTAAAATTAAAATAATGAATTATTAAAATTAGTATAACTATAATAATAGTAACAACATTAATTATAATAATAACACTTATATTATTATTATTATTAATTATAATAAAATTAATTAAAGTAATAATAATAATAATAACTGTAACACCCTCAAATTTTGTTCCTGAAAAATTTCACTTTAAAGAATAATGCAGAAGCTAAAATAGAATATGGGTAATGTTTCTACTACACCTAATATAAGATGAATGTCCACCATCTATCTCATGTTAGATGCAAAGCTAAAACATGTCCAACAAAAACTCATCCAACATATATATATGCCGTGAGAGTAAACTTCCACAAGGAGATATCCACAAGCATATGGCAAGTGAACAATTCCACTAAACAAAATCATTACTAGCTAAATTAGCTGAAACCTATGAAATAATTATAGATTTTAAAAGCTTATCAAAGTAATGGAAATTAAAATTTAATTACAACACTCTTGAAACTTCCAAAAATAAATACAGTTAAATAAAGATAAATTCCAATGGGTCAAAATTCGGATTGTCTATTCTCTCAAGCTAAGCCTTCAACCCAATAGTAATATCCAAACTCAAGCCCGCACAAGAGGTCTGCTCCTCTCCATTAGTAGATCATTGTAGGACCCATTCAACTAAGGTAGTATCACTACAGATCCAGTACTGAGTAAATCAAGACTACCTAACTCATGGAAGGAAACATGATTCACATAAGATATGGCAATCTTTAGCTTATAATACTTATGCTTAATTATACATGTAATATATATACCATTTCAGTTATAAAATAGCTCATGCTCAATTATACATGTGATACATATACAATTCTACTCATATAATAACCCGTGCTCGATTATACATGTAAAAAATTCGCCATTTGCGATCCATACACCATTCTACTCATATAATACCTCATACTTGATTATACATGTGATGCATACAAAAAACGTGGGGTCACAAAAATCATGCTTATAAATACATGACTAGACATAACAATACAAAGGGTACAAGTATATAATAAAATCATGATCATATGCTAAGTAACATATACTACTATAGAAGGTATCATTCTACACACAAGGCCCACACACAATTTTAATAATAGATCATGTGATAATTGGGTATGAACATACATCATATGGTATCAATATTATAATGGAGACAACCAGGAGACATGCATAGGAAATAAAAATAAAAATTCCATGAGCGATCGAGAATAATTCATTATTATATCTCTTTATCATGATCAAAACTATTTAATTATATTATCTTGTGGATGGAGACTTAAAGAGATTGTAACAACGAATCTAGTACTTGAATTGTACTAGCCCTAGCTGGCCCGTCCAAAAACGTAACCAAACCACTAATAAATAGGACACCTAATCACTTAAGTATACATATCTCCTATACAGCGAAAATATATTGAAACACCTATAGAATAGAAAGGGGCCTCTACGGACCTTGTAAGGTACCTGGGATCATAGAATAGAAAAGTACTGGAATGGTACCAAGTGAATACCAAATCTAACTCAGATAGCTACCCCGAGTGATACAAGTTCCAACTCAAGATCTTTCACTTTAAGTGATTAATATTTTATTCAAGGATTTAACCAATCATAAATTAGGCCTACATAATAGCACTTATCTCATTTCCATCAATACAATGAATTTCCATTACTATATCAATTTCAAATGGCATTAAAGCTGATAAATTTCAAGTGGCATTAAAATCGAACTAATCCACGCGATGTTAAACCTAATTGATTCTAGAGGCATTAATGCCAAACCAATTAATGTAGCACTAAGGCCGAATAATTTCATATGACATTAGAGCCGAATATTTCTATGACATCAAATACAGCATAAGGTATCAATCAATTTCAATCCATACTCATACATATAAAATATTCAAGAGTCATATTAACATGCATTTGTATTGAGGCTATAAATTCATACATACATATAATTACCACATAAAACACAACATACGATTTATATGATTAAATAATCGATAAGCATACTCATCACCTTCCACTCCGAACAAAATACATTCTAGATTCCACCATAAGTAAAGGTAAGTAGTGAATTACCTAAATCCGAAGCTAGCTAAGCAAATTGAGAAAGAGAGATCTATTGAGAGCTCGATAATCCATGAGAAATTTTTCTTAGATTTCCAATAGAAATTGAAAATCTAGGTTAGCAACTATCTTATTGATCAATAATTCACATATTATATTTAAATCAACACAAGGAGACACAAATGATCTTTATTAGAAAACATGTCCGAAACCTAAGATTCACAAGCGTAGCTTTATCAAAATTTAATATTAAATATTAATCAAATAAGGTTTAACACATATCACTTGGGGCATATCAAATAGATTTGGAAAGCCAGGGAAAGGATAATAGATTATAAGTATATTTTATTGAATCATTTAGTTTTACAACTAAAGAAGTAAACCAACTATTTTTAGGAAAATAGTCCAACCCGATAACATAATAATACAATTCAAATAATTTTGAATCAAAACTAGTAATCTACTTGGTGAGAGAAACATAAGCAGCTCATTTTTTTTTTATTTACAAAACCATGTCTAAAAATTAATGTTTTTAAGCCTGAACTACAACCCGACTAATTAACTTTGATTATCTCAAATTATTAGCTTAAGACTATAATAAACTAATTTTTAATAAATCTAGATAATCAATTTTAATAAAATAATCTTTTAATTAGCCAATTTAAGACAATCGGTTTCCAAAAATAGGGTTTTAAAGTCTAAGACACAAACTTGGATAATTCAAATCAATTAACTCTAATTGAAGGTTCTAGAATGCAATTAGGGTCATTTCAACTATTTCTATAAATTTAATTTTAGAAAAACAACTATATAAATGATCAATTTCATAATTTTGTTGGGAATCTAGGGTTTAGGACCCAAAAATGTAATTCGATTAAATTTTATTAATTTAATTAAATTAAATCTTTAGAAATACAATTAAACACATTTTATAATATATTATATAATAAATTGATCGAAACTAATAAAGAAAATACCCCATTTAACATGATTAGGGTTATTTAGCTCGGAATGCAAATCCGGTAAATTCTTGCCAAAATACATAAATTAATGATTTGGAGTTGTAATTAGATGTATTCTAATGTAGATTATATAATTAATCAAATAAAATAACTCGATTTTACAATCTAATTTAGATCCACAAGAATTTTGAGTTAAAAATCCAATTTTAGTCAATTTTACACAATTTTCCTAAATCAACACTTCCAATATAAAATGAAATACATTTCAAAGGATACTATAAAATCAATTGAGTGAAACAACTCAATTATGCAATCCAATTTTACCACACATGGATGTTGACATAGAAATCTAATTCCGATTAATTTCGTATAAATTTCTCAAATTGATAGTTCCAACATGAAATTACATACATTTTAAAGCTTAATGTAATATCAATTTACCCAAAATAGCTTAATCGAGCGAATCCAAAAAAAGTCAGGCATAACCCAACAAAAAATCTAATTTTCTAGAATTCTAACATATACCATACAATTAACATATCAAAATCAATCTTACAATACATATATACATAATTAAGCAATCAATTTAGCTTATCATAAGCTAATTCATAATAAATTAATCAAAACAAAGGTTTTTTTTTTTGGCACAGGTAAAGACCAGAGAAGCTTTGTTGGAGGTCAAAGACCACTTGTAAGCAGCCAACAAAGCATGCCATGGCCGGGCATGGTGACACGACCTATTTTTCATTATCACTGGTGGGGTCTGTTTTAATACCCCATATTTTTAAAATCCAGATTTATTGAGTTTAATGATTTTATTAGCGTAATTTGATGTAAACAATTAATTATTTTAATTTTGATTCATTTTATGGATTTATTGAAGATTCCAATTCATATTTGAATTTAATTAATCATTGTCGTTGCGAACCATTCTAGATAAATTCGTTCAAGATAATGATTTTATTTTATCCTTATGAATTCAATTTTCGGTTAAAAATAGGTATTCCCGTTCTTTCTCATATTTTTATTGTTAATATTTCGGACTTTTTTTCAATTATAACTTTGTCATGTGATTACGACGTTATTTTGAAGTTATATTTTGTTGACAAAATATATTATTTAAATTATAGAATTTCTTTTTAAATAAATAAAGTTATTTCAATGATTTTATCTGTAGAAAATATTTCCGACTTTGATTTTGTTCGATTCCAGAAATCGTTAATATTTTTGGGAAGTTTAAATTAAAAATATTTTTGTAGCTTATTTAATAATTTCTTTTGAAATTAATTTTCTTATCTTTTACGCTTTTCAGTTTGTGGAAAACCGATTTCGAAAATTATTAAAATTAGTCTCGATTTATTAGAATTCAACTCAAATATTTTATTACATTTTTTTAAATATTATTTCGGGATCTTATAATGTATTTCCATATATAATATAAATTTTTACGTTCGTTGGTAAATTCTTCCGAAAATGTTTCTGAAATTCTTTATATATAGCTTTTTATTAATTTTAAGCTTTTAGATTGTTTCAAAATAATTTCCGTGTAATAAATTTTAGATAAAATCTTCCATTAATAATTTTTAAACTTTAGTATTTTGTTTTGTGTTTTTGTAATAAAAAAAAAAAACTATTAGGACCCCGACGGCCCCCTTTGCCTTTTCTCTCTTCTCTCCCTTCTCCTCTATTTTTCCCGTGGCTCCCTGTCCCGCAACCCTAACCCTAGCCGACCTCCCTCGCCACCTCTTCTCCTAGCTCCTCCCTACTCCCTTGCCGACTGCCACCAACCAACCAGCTACGACGGGCGACGCGACCGACGATGCTACAGCAAGCTACAGCTGCAACATCAGCCAGCTCGACTAAAGCAGCCACGGGAGCAGCAGCAGCAGCAACGAGTGGCAACCCAGGCTACACCACCATCACTCGGTCACCAGCGAGCCTCGCCGATCACTGGTGAGTTGTCCCCATTCCCCGACGAAGCTTCCCTGTCCTTCCTTTGCCCTAATTTATCGGTTATTGTTTGGTATAATTTTTGAAAAACCCTAACCCTTATTTTGATTAATTGGGTATGAATTAGCTTATAAAAATCTAAATTGATTGTTTGATTATGTATATATGTGCTATAAGATTGATTTTAATAGGTTAATTTTGTGGTTGTGTTGGAATTTTGGAAAAATTGGATTTTTGGCCGGGTTATGCTAGAATTTTTTGGATCCGTCCATTTTTACAATTTTAGACAAATTGATTATACAATATGTTTTAAAATGTATCAAATTTCATTTTGGAACCGTCAATTTGAGAAATTTATGCACGTTTTATCGGAATTTGATTCCTAGGTCAAATTTTGGGTGTAATGAAATTGGGTCATATAATTGAGCTGTTTCGCTCAATTGATTTTATAATATCGTTTAAAATGTATTTAATTTTATATTGGAAGTGTTGATTTAGGAAAATTGTGCATAATTGATCGGAATTGGATTTTTAGGTCAAAACTCCCGTGGGTTTAAATTGGATTGTGTAATCGGGTTATTTTATTCAATTGATCATATAAATTACATTAGAATATATTTAATTACATTTGCAAATCATCAATTTATATGTTTTGGTAAGAATTGATCAGATTTGCGTTTCGGGCCCAAAAATCCTAATTGTGCTAAATTGGATATTCTATTATCGGTTTTGATCAATTGATTATTTCATATGTTATTAAAGGTGTTTAATTGCATTTCTAAACATTCAATTTGATTAAATTCAAAGAATTTTACCGAATCATATATTCGGGCCTAAAACCTTAGATTTTAAGTGAGATTATGAAATTAGTTATTTGTATAGTTGTTTTTCTAAAATAAAATTTAGAAAAGTAGTTGAAATGGTCCTAATTGTATCCTAATACCATTAATTAGAACTAATTAATTTGAATTACATGAGTTTATGTCGTGGGCTTTAAAACCCTAAATTTGAATATTGATAATCTATAATTGATTAATCGGAAGATTGTCTCGTTGAAATTGATTGTCTAGATTTATCTAAAATTGGTTTAATTGTGTTTTAAAACTATCAATTTGAGGTAATCAAAGTGATTTGGCTGATTCATGTTTTAGGTATTAAAAACCCTAATCTTCGGGGATGATTTTATAAAATTAATTTTTGCTATGTGTATTTTATCTAATCGATTTCTATCTTTGGGTTTTAAATCATTTAAATTATGTTCTAACCTAATCGGTTTGGATTTGGTTCTATGTAAATGGTTGGGTTGCCTATTTAGTTATAAAAACCTAATAAATAAGTTATTTTTGATAAATTAACTTATGATCGATTATTCTTTCTCAGGCTTTCCAAATTAAGTTGAAATGTCCCAAGTGATAATTATATTAATCCGTCTTAATTTAATTTTAACCTTAAATCTTAATAGAGCTATGCTTTTAAGTTCTAAGTTTTGGACACGTTTTCTAAGAAAGATCATTTGTGTCGTTTGTGTGTATTTAATTAGAGTATGTGAATTATTGATTGATAGGATAGTTTCTAATTTAGTTTTCGATTTCTATCGGATCTAGGAAAGCTTTCTCGTGGATCCACGAGCTAGTGATCTCTCTCCCTCTTATTTCACTTAGCTAGCTTCAGATCCAAGTAAGTCTCTACTTACCTGTACTTATAGGTATTTTGCAAGGATGTGGCTAAGGTCCCTACGTGTTATGTGACTTGTATGCCTTGTATGATTATATGTCGTGTTTTACATATTGTCACCTTACCTGTTTTATGTGTAGCACCATTTGGATTCAAGGTATGCCTTTGTGATCGCTTTTGTTACGTATTAATGTGGATGTGCTACAAGTTGTGATATGATATGGCCCTCTAGGACATGCATGCTAGGGTTTTGTAGCATGGAATGATAATAAAAGAACAACATGAAAGTGGACATTTGGGAAGTTTGCATGGGGGGACTAGATCTTGCATGAGCGTGATCCTTAGGTGGAAAAAGTTGATTTGGGTTGTAAGTAAGAGTTTTGGAGAGTCTTAGGGTGATTGGAGACTTGGTATGAAAAATAGTACGTGAGTTGGTGCATAAGGGACCTGATTAGGGTTTTGCAAGTAAGTGGGTGTTGGGGAGTCTGCATGGAGTATTTAAATTCTGAATGGGGATGAACCTTACTTGAGGAAAGTTGATTTAGGAAGTAAATAAGATAATATCAAAGTTATGGGTCCATTGGAGACTTGGATGCAAAATTTTACGTGGGTCGATGTAAGAGTGTCTAAGAGACCCAATTAGGGTTTTGGAAGAAAATGAGGAATTTGAAAGGTATAAGGGTTAAAATGATCAAGGAAAGATGGATTATGGGGTTGAGAGTGAGAACTCACTTATATAAAGGATGAGTATGAGTTTCTAAATGAGAGAAGAGATTTTAGGGTGAAAGAGAGAGGTTACTTGTTGAGGAAGTAAAGTGCCAGGGGTTTGGCACGGCCAACTAGGGTTTTGGGTGGTCAACTAGGGTTTTGTCGGTTATACGTGAACTTGGGAGATAAAGTAATACATTTGGGGAATTTCCTAATAAAAATGAGGTGCGAGATATAGAACAAAGTAACGTTTGGGTAAGTAAGAAAGAGTTGGGCCACATAGGTCCGATTAGGGTCTCCGAGGAGGAACCCTAGAGGGATGAGGACATGCGGAGTCGATATCATATGTGTTGGGATGGCCTATATTCTTGGAGATGGTGCCTTACTGTATGCCACCATGCCTAAGTCTACGGGGTATGGATGTCAAGTGTGAGAAGAGGTACGAGTCTCAAAATATGGGACGGTCCCTCTGGAAGGGAAAGAAGTAGAGTATCAACTGCATGCATGTCAAGGGTGTGATGTGATTCAATAAGATACAGATAAGACATTAATTACGTAAAGCGAAAGACTGTTGAGCTAGACCTAGTCCGGTCCACCAGTTAGAATAGTGGTCAGAGGCGTTATGTCCTGAGTGTTTATTTCCAGTCCACTGGCTATAATAGTGGGGGATTCGGGCTCGACAGACCCAAATGAATAAGTTAGTCCACAGGGAAAATACTAAGTACTTATAGTAAAACACCATGTGAGTCAGGGCTAGTCCGGTCCATCGGTTAGAATAATGGCCAGAGGCGTTCCGCCCTGGGTGTTGATTCCGGTCCACCAGCTATAATAGTGGTCAGAGGCGTTCTGCCCTGTGTGTTTATTTCTGGACCACCGGCTATAATAGTGGGGCTCCCGCACTCACATGAACTAATGAAGAATGCGTTGAATGAATATGAATGAAGTAATCCATGGGAAAATACTATGTACTTACAGCAAAACACCATGTAAGTCGGGGCGAGTTCGGGCCACCGGTAAGAATAGTGGTCAGAGGCATTCTGCCCTGAGTATCGATTTTCGGTCCATCGGCTATAATAGTGGTCAGAGGCGTTCTACCCTGAGTATCGATTTTCGGTCCACCGGCTATAATAGTGGGGCTCCCGCACTTACATGGATTTATTAAAGAATATGTGTGAAATGGACATATTCTTAACGAGGATAAAGAATAAGTCACCGGAAAGTAATCAGGCCTTATCTTGTGTGTTATCACATGTTACTTATATGATTGTCCTATGTGGGCTATGTGGTATGATTGTATGCTTGGCCTTAGCACACCTGCACCCTTACTCAGTATTGGACCTATACTGATACTACCTTAGTGGAATGGGTCCTATGATGATCCATTGATGGTGGGGAGCAGACCTCCTATGCAGGTTTGATTGGTTACTAATTTGGGGTGGAAGGCTTGGCTTGAGTGAGTAGGCGATCCGGATATTTATCCTTTGGGATTTGTTTTGTTTAATTGTATTCATCTTTGGAAGTTACAAGTGTTGTACTTAAATTTCCAAGGATTGTGTAATTGGCTTTTAATTTCTTGTAACGCTGTTATGCTTTTGAAATTCTGATTTAATGGTTTGACAGGTTTTAGCCTTGCATCTAACATGAGATAGATGGTTGACATTTATCTTGTATTATATGTGGCGGTAACATCTCCCAAATTCTCTCCTAGCTTCCACTTTACTCTTTCAAAAAAAAATTTTAGGAGTGAAATTTGGGGGTGTTACATCTGTTGCTGTGTGCTGTGCTACAGTGGATGCTGGCAACATGTAGAGGGAGTGGCGGTATCAAGGTGGTTGGCGGTCTAGGTTGGCAGTTAACGATGGAGGAGCTAGGAGAAGGAGGTGAGGGTTGGGTTTTAGCACAGGTAGAGAAACATGAACAGGAAAAGGGAAAGAAAAGTGGGACAAAAAGAGAGAAAAGGAAAAAGGAAGAGGGTTGGAGAAACATTTAGGATTTTATTTTATTTTTTCAAATGCTAGTATATAATGAAATACTAAATATCTAAAAAATATTATTATAAGATTTTATCTAAAATTTATTTAATAAAAAATCATTTCTTAAGGATTTAAAGGCCTAAAATTCATCTAAGAGCTATATAATTTAGAAATGTTTTCGGATTAATTTACCAATAAATGTAAAGATTTATAATATTTATGAAAAAATGTTATACGACCTCAAAAAAATGTTACAAAGCTTATAAGAAAATACTTAAGTAAAATTCTAATAAACTTAGACTAATTTAAACAATTTTCAAAACTAGTCTTCCACAAACTAAAAAAGGTAAAACGGAAGAAAATTAATTTTAGAAAGAATTCATAAATAAGCTTCGAATTATTTTTAATTTAAAACTTTTTGAAGATCATAACAACATATAAATGAATAAATTTAAAGTCAAAAATATTTTTTGTGAATAAAATCATTAAAATATATTTGGTAATTTTAAACATAAATTTCATGATTTAAATAATATATTTTGTTAAAAAAATATAATTATAAAATAAAGTCATAATCATATTAAGAAGTTATAATAAAAAATGAATCTAAATTATTAAAAATCAAAATACAAAAAAGAATAGAAATACATATTTTTAACCGAAAATCAAAATCATATGAATGTAATAAAATCATGGTCGTAAACGAATATATCTAGAATATTCTACAATAATAACGATTAATTAAATTCAAATATGAAGTCAAAATTATCAATAAATACATAAAACAAATCGAAATTAAAATAAGTAAATGATTACATAAAATTATGCTAATAAAATAGTTAAGTTTAATAAAATTAAATTTAAAGATACGGGATATTACACTAACTATCATAAATATAAATTTTATTACTACTACTACTACTACTACTACTATTACTATTACTTAACCTAAATTTAAGATTTTCCTAACCAATAATAATATTATCATTAATGATGACCTACAACCTTAGTGTCATTATGATTGAGACCTTTCCTCATTTACTACTACTATTAGTACTAATCTCACTATTATTCCTACTATTATTACTAATACTAGATATGGCTTATTATCATTATCTTTACTTAGCCAATTGATTCCAAAGGCATTAATACTTAAGACAAATTGCAAAAATGTTTTTGCTTAAGGAGTAAACTGATCAATTGGTCTAAAGGATACATCAAATGGTTTACTAAAACAATCTATCGATCAAGTATGTTCATTTAATCACCGATGTACAATACAAAATCGATTGGCTAATTTCTGTAATTAATTGATTGGTGTGTGTAATGGTAATATTTTCAATTCAGGTCTAAACAAATTCAGTTGACTAATAGTAATATATTTTTATAACTATTATAAAAGTTTAATTGTCAATTTTTTAATTGCTTAATAATAACCAATTGTAATTCAAATAATTAATTTATTTATTCATTATTATGATTAATTATTTTTTAGAGTAAATTTAATCTAATATCTATATATATATAACATACATACATAAATATAAGAATAAGTGTAACACCCCAAAAATTAATACTAACAAAAATTTTAAGTAGAAGCATTAACATAATATAGCGAGCGTTACCGCCACCCTTAGCGCTATTTTGGTCCATACCCGTCTCGTACTAAGTGTAAGGCTACAACGTTATGAAAAATAAATCAAAACTTATGGAAATAGATATAGATAATAAAATACTTTAATAATTTAGCATAATAACAACGCACATGGTACATGCTCTAGATAATACAACACATAAAAAGAGATAAGGGGGATAAAAGAGATGATAAGCCCAAAAGAGATATCTAGAATTTAGGGCACATAACATGAGTAACCTCGGATAGGTCTAACTCTACGCCCTAATCCTAAGGAATAAACCTATATCACTTCGTCTGAGGAATTTCCTCAAAGTTAGCAAGATCATCATCATATAATTGCGACACAACGTTTACAAATATGTAGTATTAGCATGCATCTTCTACTAAGTAATAAAACTATCTTAAAGATATTACATTATATACGAGGCCCATGCGAATAAATAAATAGAACATATAATAATAAAATAATAACATGCTTATATATTGATGCTAATTGAACAAGATAAAACTCAACCATTAACTATAAAATAATGTAATACAAATGTACAGATAGATGAGATTCATTGATTATTATTTTTTATTAGCATAATCACAACCAATATATTATATTAAGGATGGAGACTCAAAGAAACAATGACAACTAATCTAGTAATTAAATGGCACTAGCCCAACCTGTCCCATCTAGAAATGTAAACAAACTACCAAATAGTAGGACAGCTAATTAGTTAAGTATGCATACCTCCTATATGGATGAAATATATCAAGACACCTATAGAGTAGAAGAGGGCCTCTTTGAAACTCGTAAGGTATCAGGAATCACAGAATAGAAAATATCAAAATGACATCAAGTGAATACCAAATCTGACTCGAATAGCTATTCCGAGCGGTACAAGTCTCGACTCAGGATCTTTGACTTTAAATGATTAATGTTTTATAAAAAAATTTAGGTCAAACAAGAACAAATACCATATAATATCACGTATTCACTTCCATGAACATAAACTAAGAATTTTATTACATTCCAATATTATCCACACACCTGAACCATAAAGTAATCAAGGCTCAACCATTTAGAGCATAAAGGCCCATTAACATGCTATGAAAGCCTAGTTGATTATATGAGATATTAAAGCCCAAGGAAGATTATTAAGGCATTAAAGCCTAAGTTCCATACTATGAAAGACCCAATAAAATTATATCTTTATGTATATTAACTTCAATTATTTGAGATAAAGATCAATTGCTAACATTTAAGTTAACAAAAGGTTTACTTATAAGACCTATTTAAATAACTAGTCTAAAGGCACATAAAGTGACAAAAATATCTTTAAGTCCAAATGATTTGCTTAATATTAATAAAATTTTATTTCATGCTAAAATGATGATACTTAACTAATTAGATTCTTAGGATAAAATATAAATGGGACATCAAGATAAAATACTAAGATTACTCGATACACCCAAAATGTTTATTTCTCCTTTTCTTTGTCTTGCTCAATTAACTATTTTAATTAAGGTATGTAGGTCTACTCATCAAATATTACCCAATTGTCAATTTATTCATTTTAACTTATTTAGTACTATAATATTCACTCTCAAAATTTCCAAAATTACATGCAATGGCCATAATTATTCTTATTCACTTAACAATTACCCTAAACTTCTAAAATTCATAACTTACTCTAAATAATATCAAATCCTAACATATAATAAACCAAATTCCATGTGAGATACCCAATTAATACAATGGCACACTTAAAATTTTGAAAAAAAAAATTCACAATATACCCATGGTCAAATATGTCCAAACCTTAAATAAATTCATTTCAACTATAAATGTTCTAAAATTCATAACATAGCCTCTATACACTATTATAAATACAATGGAATAATTATATAAATTTAAAACAACCAAATATCATATAAAATAATGAGGGTAAGAGATAAACGACTTGAATTTAGGTATATTCATCAAAAATATATTAAATATTCATCACAATTTTTTTAAACATTCAACACTACTCTACTAAATATTTATCACCTTTCTACTAGATATAAGAACATGTAAAAATCACATAATTCATCTTCCCATTACATTTTCATGATTCAGCACATAAGATAGAAACATAAAAATGTTATAAAATAATTTTCTAGATAATATTTCAGGCTTATAATTAAAATAAAGCTAATCACGCATAAAAGAACATATACAATACCTAACGCAAAATCTTATTTTTAAAGGTTAGTTTAGTTATCAAAATTCCTAAGCTCCTTAGCAAAGCTAAAATAATGAATATAACAAATCCTTCTTTAAAAAGACTTGGTAACTTTCAAGAATAAAAGATAAAAGATTTAGATAAACCAAGACTATTTAATAAAAAAAATAAGAAAGAAAAGAATTGAAATGTAAGAAATGAAATGGTAAAGATTACTCTTAAATATGGAGGCTTGAAAACCACCACAAAAACAACAACAACAACCACCAAGGAATGATATACTAAGGTTTTTGATAATTAATAAGAAGGAAATCAAGGAGAAAAAAAAGGAAGAAAGGCATGGAATCTCTACCACAACACACAACTGTAGCAAAAATTCCAAGATTGCTCGGCAAGGCACATATTAGAGGAAAAAGAAGAGAGTAGGGGTACGGTTTCTTAGGTAAAAAGGGTTCCAAGATGAATTATAACATGTAAGGAGATATTTATTTAAAGGTAAATGAACCAAGGTTGATACATGGTAGCCTACACAGCTCACAAAAAAAAAATAATAATAATAATAAAAATCAGCATTGCTACCATTGTAAAGCTAGTTGGGAAGCAAAACTTTGGTTAAAAGAAAGCTTGAAGGAGATTAAATTAAGGAATGAAAATAATATATAGTTTTAGTATGCAATTTAATATTTTAAAATAACCAAAAACCAAAAAAATAACAACCATAGAGAGAGAATGAGGTGATGTAAATTAGAAAGAAATCAGCTTTGCACTTTGCTAAAATTTTATGATTTTATGCCTGTTTTGCAATTAGAATGCATGATTTGGGAAGAAGAAGAAGAAGAAGAGTGAGATATGATATGGAAGAGTGTGGAGTGAATTTTTGGTTTGACTTTAGCCTCACTTGAATTCTAGGATTAGCAATGTAATAGAGACGTTAGGCTATGGTTAAGTGTGCAATAGAAATATAATAAAATCATGATTATGGTACTTTTGTACCTTTTTTTTAGGAGAAAGGTAACCAAGTTATAAATATATATTTTTTTAGGATACTATTTAGGATTGAAATATTAGTTAGAATATTGGTAGCAATTTATTTTGATTAATTAAATTGTAATAAAGTTTAATAATAAGTACTAATTGAGAAAAATGTCAATTGATATCTAAAAATCATTAAAATTTATGAAAATATCCAAAATAATATTATAAATCCAAATATATAAAAAAATTTAGTATCAAAGTTTGTTTGAAGCTTGACGGATGGAAAACGAGCAAAAAGGAGAAAAAACAAATAAGGTGCAAAAATGTGTTTTTCCGTATATGTACAAAACAAATAATTAGGAGATAAAATGGCCACAAATTGATGCTAAAAATTTATAGAAAACCAAATATATAAAAATATATAGTCTCAAAACTCATTTGATGACTAACAGATTAAAAATAGTAAAAAAAATAAAATAAAATCATTTAAATGCATAAATGGATTTTTCTATAATTTAATAATTTAGAAGAAAATGGTGAAACATGAATGAATATAATGCACGAATGAGCTCAAAAATATTTTCAAATCAATTCACAAATTTTGAGTGGGTTAAAAATAGTGAAAACATAGGAATTGAAAAAAATATAATAAATGTGTTTTCCACAAACGAGAGAAAAGATTGATAAGATATTTAAAAATTAACATAAGGGAAATGAGATTTCATAATAGAATATATATATATATATTTTTTTTAAAAGATGTGTTATTAGACCAATAACATATGTACTTAGGATTTGAGAGAATATAGTATTATAATAAGGATTATTATTATTATTAAATAATATATTGATTAATTATTTAAAATTGGAGAGATCTACATATATTGTAAGGATAAGTTGTGAATATTTAGAATATAAGAATTTAAAAATAATAAGTAAAAAAATACTTGAAATATATAATATTAGATAATACAAAAATAATAGCTTTACTAAGCGTAATTCTTGTGATCAAGGTACATTCTATTTAATGGTATGTCATATGTCATATGTTGTTGGGCATCCTCATCTGTGGATCATACCTTCTAGGAAGGAGTATAAAGACAAATTTGTTGAAGAAGCGTAAAAAAAAATTATTTACGCAAAATGGTGGCCACTTATTACAGGATAGCTGAAATACTCCAAAAATTTCTAATTTTATAAATTATATTTAAATGATATTTTATTAGAAAAATTATTTAAATAAATTAATTTTATTAAAATATAGGGAAATTAATTAGGGGAAATTAATAAGAAATGTATAAGTATTTTTAATTAGAGGAAAGTTGGGTATTTTAGCTAATTAAGGATTTTATTTTGGAAATTAATTAAATAAATTATTTTATTTAAAATAAAGAGGATAAAATATTTCCAAATTAATATGAATTTTATATATAATTTAATTGGAGAAAATTAGGGTGTTTTGTTAATTAAAATAGAATTTATGGAAAACCTTTTAAAAATCTTAATTTAGCCTAAAAAGGGATTTAAATATTATTATTTTTAAATATCCTAAATATTTAGATTAATTTAATTACCCTAACCCATTAATTTTTCTTTTTTCCCTTTCTCCTTTTCCCTTTTCTTTCTTCCTTTTTCTTCCTTTTTCTTTGTTCTTCTTTTCTTTTTCTTTTTCTTCTTTTCCCCGTTTGGGCCTGCCTCCTTCCCGTGGCCTAATCCCCTCCCTCCTTCCTTCTTTGGCCCAGCCCACACCACGTAGCCACCCCCTTGTGCCTTGCTTCTCAATGCTGCATTTTATTACTTTTCTGCTCTAAACTTCGTGTTTCATTTAACTCACCCGCACCGACCGCCTAGCCAGTTCTTCCCCCTTTTCCTTTCTTTCCTTTTCTTCTGGACCACCGATCCAGTTGCCCCCATCTTCTTCTTCTTTCTTCAGCCCCACCGACCACCGACCTACAACTTGTCGCCATTGCCTTGGTTTTTTTCTAGCGATCTTGCCTGATTTGACCGGCCAGTTTTTTCCCTCTCTTTCCATGCTGACCGGCTTATCTTTTTGACCCAATGACCTCCTTTATTCTCGCACATTTTACCCTTTCTCCCAGCCAGCTACCCTCCTACCATTTTGATTTTCGTCGGCTAAACAACACCGCTGGTAAGCCCAAACCAATCCACCTTACCCCATAGCTAAACCACAAAACCCTAACCTTTCATCTAACTCTATAAGTACCCCCTAATCTACCCAGTTTCGAGTTTTGATTCCCTTACCCAAAATCATCCCTTTTCACCGTTGCCACTTCAGACGCTTCTTACATCGCCTCTGGCTAACACTACCACCCGTTCTGGCCACCAAAATCTTCCTTGCTCCGCCTTCTAACTAACAAATCATTCATACCCCTCAATTTGTCCTGCATAAGGCACCCCAGCTGTGCGAAGTAGCCTTCCCAACCAACCTACTTTTTGCCTTCGCTACCCTTAGTTGCCTCTTTCGCCACTTCTTTCACCTCCCAAATTATTCTGCAGACCATTATCTACCTTCCCCTACCTTTCTTTTTCTCTTTCTCCCTCTCCTCCTCTCTTTCTCTTCTTCTCCTTCATTCAGGCACTGCTGCCGCCGCCGCCGTGTGCCGCCACCTATGGCTATGCCGCCACTCTCATTCTGTACCTATCCTTTTAGAAACTCAAAACACCCCAACTTCCACCTTAATTCTCCCTATCTTTTTCCTAGCATGTAACTTTTTCCTTTTTCCTCTCTTTTTTTGGCAACCGCCGCCGCTGCCATGCACCACCGTCAATGCTGCCTATCCCCACCAGCCTAAGGTTGAACGCTAGACCCTCTGAACCCTTCTCTCTATTTTTATAAGCCTTAAACTATTTTATTTCATTTATTTGAAATATATTACTATTATTATTGTTATTACTATTATTATTACTATTAATATTTTATTATTATTTATGTTGAGGGCCGAATCCCTATTATATTTTTAATTTTATTATTATTATTATTATTATTATTATTATAGTTTATATTATCTTTATTATTAATATTAATATGTTGTTATTATTATTATTATTTTTACTACTTCGAAATTATTATTATTATTATTCCATTATTAATATTACAATTACTTTGCTATTAGTTTTTCTGTTATTATTATTATTATTATTGTGATTGTTATTATATTATTATTATTATTACTACTACTACTACTACTGCTACTACTACTACTACTACTATTATTTCATCATTATTGTTAATAATAAATTGGGTTATTTATTTTATTATTATTAGTATTATTTTGGTAAAGGGGTTGAAGCCTTTATTTTACTTTGTTTTTGAATTATTATTATTATTTTTGTTATTATTATTCTTATTTATATTCTCATTGATATTATTTTTAGTATCATTATTATTATTAGGGTAAAGTATTTAACCCTATATTATCGACTTTTATAATATTTATATTATTTCTATATCTTTAGCAAAGTTAGAATTTTATTAATATTATTTTTATTAGTATGTTATCATTTGGTCAAAGTCCTAAGGAGGCCTAGGAGTGTGCTCCAAGACCGATGTCATTTTAAGTAAAGGTGTTACTAAGGCCATTGTGTGCTTATATGCATTATGTGCTTCATATGCTATGTATTCTATGTTTATCATTATTAATTATTTAGTATATGGTATGATGTGGAGTTGAAGTATGTTTTTGTATGGCATGTGTATTATGTGTATGTGATGATATGTGTTGTGACCCTATAAGACATGCATGGAAGGATGTTGATGTGATTTGTGTAGGAGAAAGGATGAAAAAGGAGGATGGGGAAAAAGGTTGACCAAAGGATGGGAGTTGACCTAATTATTGTAATGATTCATGAGTGGAAGAAAAAAAATGGAGAATTTTAGAGTTTTATGTGGGAGAATATGATTTATGATTTTTATAGTTTTGTGTGGGAGAATACAATTTATGGTTTTATATGGGGGAGCATAATTTATGGTTTTGTGTGGGAGAATATAAATTATGGTCTTATATAGGAGAATCTAATCTATAGTTTTGCATGACTTTGTTTGGGAGAATTTAATCATGGTTGTGCATGAGAGAATTTAATTTATGGTTTGGTAAGGATGGACCTTTGGTTGATACGGTTTAAATTATGGGTAATATGGATGAGTCTTTAATTTTATATGGTTTGGATTTAGGATTTGGTATGGATGAATCTTGGGTATTATATGGTTTGAATCTAAGGTTTGGTATGGATGAATAATTGGTTTTATGTGGAATGAATTTAAGGTTTTGTATGATAGAATCTTGGGTTTTTATTGGTGGTATTAAGGTTTGCATGGTGGTATTAATGGTTGCATGGTGTTATTAGGGTTTGTATGGTAGTATTAGCGTTTGTATGGTGGTATTAATGGTTGTATATTGGTATTATAGGTTGTATAGTGGTATTAGGGTTTACATGGTAAAGTTAGGGTTTTCCATGAGAGTTAATAATTGCATGGGATTTAGGGTTTGAATAAAAAGTTTGAGAGGTTGCATGGGACATGTAACGTTTACATGGACATGAAGTTTATGTACGGATCATTGATTTGGGATGTAAGGAAGGTAATATAAGTGTTGTTTGGGTGTTTGAATACTTGGGAAGAAAAATAGCACATGGAGTAAATTAAGGGTATGGAGGAGACTGAATAAGGGTTTGGAATGATTACCTATGGGTTGGAGTGGATAATTGTGGTTTATTATGATTAACTAAGGTTTAGAACGACTAATTATGGTTGTTATGGATAAATAGGGTTTGGAGTGGTTAACTATGGGTTGTTGTGGTTAATTAGGATTTGGTGTGGCTACTTAGGGTTTTTATGGTATCATGTGTTTGTGGTGATTAAGTGTAATTATAAGGATGATATTTATGATTTATGATGCGTAAAGTGTAAAGGGAGTGATTCACGCATATCTAGGGTGAAAGCCTTTAAATAAGATACTTAAGACATTACTCACATAAAGTAGAAGATGTTGAGCCGGGCCCAGACCGATCCATCATATAATAGTGGCCAGGTACTGCGGTAGCCTAGAGACTGATCCACCGGCATAATAGTGGAAGGGTATGTTACTCTAGTGACTAATCCATTAGCTAAAATAGTGGGGGATCCCGAGCTCAACAAACCAAATATTATATGTTGTTAAGATGTGGGAAGACACTAACTACTTACAATGGAACACTGTGCGAGAAGGGGCCAGACCGATCCACTAGCATATAATAGTGGCAGGGTATGTACCCTATGTGACAGATCCACCGGTTATAATAGTGGCCAGGAGCTAGAGTGCCCTAGAGACTGATCCACTGGCAAAATAGTGGGGTTCCCGTACTCGTATGGATTTGATAAAAGGCATGGTGTGAAATGATTCCTAATCAAAGATAAATCCAGTAATTAATCTGCACTATAATTGGGCCTTTGTACTTTTACCTGTATGGTCATATACATTTATCTTAACATGATTATGCTCTTTTATTCTTACGCGTGGTTTATATGCTTATGTGTTGGCCTTAGTACTCGGTTACCTTACTTAGTATGTAGCGTACTGATCACCTTTTTTATGGGTGCTGCTCATTCCCACGAGTAGTATGCCCTTCTAACTTTATGTAAGTGGGTGAGACATCAATCGAGGCTGAGTGTTGAGCATGTTTTGGCTGAAAGCTCGAGAGTATTGTGGCTATATTTCAGTCTTTATGTGATTTTATTTCCTTTTGTTAATATTTTATCGATTTTAAGCTATTTCTCTTTTTAATTTGAATAATAATTCTTTATGTGTACTCTGAATTTATTTAACAACCATTTAATGCTTATTTAGAGTTAGTTTGTCTTGATTTATATTTGATTGTTAATATTTTCTCTAGCCTTAGCACTTGGTAGTGAAACGGTCGGAGAGAACCTGTTTGGTACTAAGTGTGGCGGTAACATCCCCAGAAATTCACAAGTTTTAAGTATTTCTATTTTAATTGCTTTCACTTTTCAAAAAAAAATGTGAATTTTGTAACAATAGCTTATCTATATTTCACGGAGCTACCAATCCCTTCAGAAATTTCACAAGAGAAGAGATGGAGATGGCCACATACAAGTTTGATAACAAAGACATCATTGGTCATGGAGGTTTCGGTATTGTATACAAGGGTTATTTACCAGAGGTTGGAGCTCTATCTATCAAGAAATCAAAGATGTTGGACCAAACCAAAATCAAAAAATTCATTAACGAAGTTATACTTCTTTCTAAGATCCACCATAAAAATGTAGTTACTTTCTTAGGTTGTTGCTTGGAGATGGATGTTCCCATACTAGTTCATGAATTTGTCAGTAATGGAACCCTAAATTCCCACTTACATGATGAAAAAAAACTAAGTCATAATGCCTTAAAGTACTAGTAGAAACTGTAGGAGTATTGGCTTATCTGCAAAACAACCATCGTCTGCCGGTCATTCTAAGGGACGTCAAGCCTGATAATATACTTTTAGATGAAATCTTTAATACTAAAGTATCAGACTTTGGCTTGTCACAGTTAGTGTCACAAAATGAATCACACATACATGCAAAGGTACAGGGCACGTTTAGATCTAGAATACTTTTGCACATCTGAACTAACAAAGAAGAGTGATGTCTAAAGTCTTGGGGTCATCCTTGTAGAACTTATTACAAGGAAGAAGTTGTTTACAACAAGTATAGCATTTTGGTGGAGAATTTTGGATCTTCAATGAGAGATAATACTGTGTACGAAATTATAGACCAAGATATTGTAAATAAAGAAAATGTTGGGGAAATTATTAAATTTGCAAAGGTAGCAAATATGTGCTTAAGATATAAAGGGAAAGAGAGGCCTACAGTGGATGAAGTAGTTGTACACTTGAAAAGTCTATGGATGGAAGTTGAGCATAAGCAGCATGCAACTAAGTCTTACAACTTGGAAGAAAAAGAGAATTTGATATTAAGGGGATGTCTGGATACTTATGTTGCAAGGCCAACTAGTACAGGGTCTCATATATCATCATGGTATTTATCTAGAGGAAGACAAAGCTAGCTAGCATTATCGGAGATTTTCTTAATTCTGATTACGTTGGCTATTGGTGTTTATATACTATAAGGGTGAGTCATTATCCTTTTCTATCTCTCTCTCTCTTGTAACTTTTGTCTAATAACAACAAACATTTCTATGGTATTAGAACACGATGTGATAACATAATTATGATAATAGCATAATAAATAATATAAATATATGAATATTTTTACAATAGAATATGATTTAAATAATTTGATTAGTAAGATTTTATCTATTTACTAGTATTTTATGGATATATATATATATATATAAACACACTATTATTAGCCCATTTATTGTAGATGTATCTATGTTTGTACTATAAGTTGACCAAAAAGACTAACTAGCAATAATTGGTCAAGTCCTTAATTAGCCTACTAAGTTTAATTTTACAACTAAATTATGTAGTATTAGATATGTTATGTATCTAATGAATAATTTGAAGCATACTAGTTAGTTAGTTAGTTACAGAATATATTATGTTGAGTAGAATATTTAACGATAGTTAGATGATTTGGAATATATGGGACCGACATATCATGTTTTAACCACTAGTTGATAGTTACCTCAGTTAATGTGTTCCATAGGTATGTATGAAACTTTGGGTTATATATTATATATTTTCTTAACTTGCTTTTTCTTAAGTCTTTACTTATATATATATACGAATATATAAATGAGGGGTCTAATACAAACTTATATTAAAATGCATATGTAGTAAAAATTCCTAACCGTTAGATTTAGAGCACAAATGATTGTGATTCGAATTCAAGTTGACTAATAAAAAAAAGAAAATGGTGGTGATCTAATAATTAAATGGAAAATTGGTGGCAATGGTTAAGCGTAATTGTTATAAATAAGTTTTTAATTAAAGGCTGACTTTCGCCTTTCTTCTTCTTTGTGTTTTTCTACCTACCACTGCTTATATTCACCCATGCCTATTAACACTGCTTCCCACATAATTTTATCTTTCTCCATTATGGTACAACTACTAACAATGCCTCTGACGAGCATCACTATATCTGTCTTTGACTATCAACATAATCAAATAGTTTCCTATCCTTCTTCTTCATTCTTTTTTTATTTATCAAAAATTGATATATGTTCTTTATTTCTTTTTTATCTATAATATTTTAATAACTTTAATCTCTAAATTTTCAAAATTTAAGAGTCAGTTGGTCCTAATTCATTCCTCTTTATAATTTCTAACAACAACTAATAATATATAATTATAGAAGAAATTGTAGAGGAAGGGAAAAAAATGAAATTCATGATAAGCAACTACATTGAGTGAAATGAACTCAAGAGATCCAAAGAAATTTTAGAAAAGAATCCACACTTTAGATATAAAGGATGGAGATCAAGCAGAGAAGTTTGAATAAAAAATTTGCAAGTTACATTTGATGAGAAAGATGGCAGGTATCATTAGACTAGGAAAAGGCGTGAGTTAAAGCTAATCTCAATTGTCGTATGTTGTTTATATATAACGATTAAGACTTGCTCCCATGAATATATTTTAATATAATTTTGTACCATACCCATCCCATGCATATATATAGGATGTACAACAAAAGGTTAGACCTAAAAATAAACCAGATCGAATAAGATAATCCAGATTTCAATTAGCACCAATAAGATTTAGTGTTGATCTTTAATCTATGATTTTATAAAATCCAGACATTTGGTTGGTAAGGTCTAAGACCTGATGACTTTTAATTTAGATCTTAAGGACCTAATAAACTAATATACACATCTTTAGTCATTGGTTGGACTAAGATTTACAGCTATCAAAGAATATTTATATTTGGTAAAATGTAGTTTTTACTTTAGATTTAGAATTTAGGGTGATAACAATATTCATATATTCAACACCCCTCTTGTTGACTTTGCCCAATTAGATTTAGTCAGAAATTCATAAATTTTTTTATAATTTGAACCAATTAAATATGGATAACCCCTAAAAAGTTCATGGATACAGGTGAGTTTTTTATTGATCTAGTCATTCTTGAAGTTATTACTAACCAATCTAGTAATAAAAATATAATAACCCTTATTTAACAATATTTATTCCCCTTATGATGACTCGTGTTTAAAATTTACTTTAAAATAATATTTATTTTAAAAAATGTCACTTATTTAGGTAATATTAATAATTATAAAGTAGCAATAAATAATCATATAAAAAACTTCTTTTTCTTTCTTTTCCCCTTGATCTAAAATTGAAGCGTTAAAAATAGATTAACATTAAATTCATTTTAATTGTAAAGTTTTTTTATATGAAAATTCATGATAAAATTAAATATTTACTACATAGATATTATCTACTCTATAAAAATTAGTTTGATTTTTGTATGCTATTCAGAAGAGATAATTTGATAAAGTAAAATATCAAACAAATTTATTTAATAAATATTCACCAAGGTAATATAAGAATAATATATATAATTATTATAATCATGTATATTTTTTACTTATAAAAGATATTAAAAATAGACAACTAAAAAATAAATAAATATAAAATATAAAAAATTTCAATACCCATAGGTCGATTTGACCCGGTCTTGCCCAATGTTTTACCCACGTCCGGTGAAAGCCTACTAATAAATAACCTGAACCCACCCATCACTGGCCCATCTTAGGCCTGCCCAATGATTAGGTTTGCTTCTATGTACTCTAACATAGCAGGTTAGTATGACATTTTAGTCCTGAAATAGGATTACTGTAGTTTTGGGTAGCTAAGGTCGAGGCTTTTCTTACTCAGTTTCTCTTTGTGGAAAAGTCATTAACCTCTTGATTAAATTTATGTTTGAAAATACTTATTGAAAAATAATTATTTATAATAACATCTTATTTTTTTAAAAATTAGCTTAAAAATTTTCTAAAATAAACAATTATGATAGATAATTACTGTTGACAATTAGCTCATAAATTATAATCCAGAAAAGGACAGATAGTGGACTTGGGAAACATGAAAAGTATACTGAATTGTTTGATACTAA
This sequence comes from Tamarix austromongolica, assembly GCA_039764185.1. Taxonomy (NCBI): domain Eukaryota; kingdom Viridiplantae; phylum Streptophyta; class Magnoliopsida; order Caryophyllales; family Tamaricaceae; genus Tamarix; species Tamarix austromongolica. The sequence goes on from CM077819.1 coordinate 11,573,243, forward strand.
TGAAAATCTTGGATACATAAACGTAGCTTCCTTATCAATTCGGGATCATACCAGGCATCCATCATAAGAAGACTAATATACATACATGTATATAATGCTGACTGTTCTTAACAAATTCTTAGTAGATTTAATCACTTATTCAAAGCAAAATTTAGAATATCTGATGATGAAGTGATAATTTATTTTCATATGGTAGACTGACTAATTCACTAATTCAAAGAACATCTGGTATATTAGAGTAACAAACATATAAATTTGCGGCCAATGCATCCGCTTCCCTACCTACATTCAAAGGCATTAAATACCGCAGCGGCGCCCACAGCTGCATGTAAAGGCTATGTAGCGTATTTGCTCCGTTGATGAACTAAGATGCAGTGGTTGGCGAATTGGATATTCGGTTTCGATATCTGATATTTTTTTTTTTTTTAAATATCTGATCTATTAACAAATAATAAGTTGGATATCCAAAATTTTTAAATAATTTATTAATGAAAAATATCAGATGAAAAAACTATTTGATAAAAAAAATAATAAATAAATTCAATTTCAACTGAGATGAACTTTTGCTTCGATTTGAGTCTTTTAGTAATTCTAAATTTTAGATAATATTTAGATATTTAGTCTAAATAATAATTAAAAAAAGTTACTTATAATAAACATTCTCATTTTAAGTTATACACACACATAAATGCTTATATACAATAAAATTTTATAAAAACTAAATAGTATTTAAAGTGTATATACATGTGGAATGTAACATATCTGATATTATTTGTATTTATAATATCAGATACCTTATTTATTTGATATTTTATATTAGATCAAATTAAATTATGAGATATTAAATAATATGGACATCTGTGCTAAAAAGTACCCCCAAAAAAAAAAAAAGGAGCCCAACATAAGGAAAACCTTGAATGTGCCATGCCATTAAACCAGGACGTAAGGCGACACATAGCCTCTATTTGTGTATATTAGCTCAAGAAATTTCGACAAGAATAGGAATCGCCATTGTCACAACTGGATAATCTCTAAATGCAAAACCAAGTTGCCCAGGTAAGTGTGGGACGGTTTCCTTCCCATTCTTGTTTGGAATGAAAAAAAAGGTTGTTACTTAAACAATAATACGGTTATCTTCATCAATTGTACTCATAATGGATCCCTGTTCTTCTCATCTAATTCTACTAGTCATGCGTCCAATCTTGTAACGATCAAATAGTAAAACAAGACGGTAATCATATCAACAGAATTTCCATTCTCCACCAGCAACAAATTCACAGCCGTAGGCTGTAATATAATAGGAATTGTAACACCCCCTAGTTAGGAGATGTTACACGCTTTTATTCATATGAGATAATTCACATAGATAGTAAGGCTAAAATAGAACAATTCTAATAGACTAAAATAATAATAATAACAACAACAATCAAACTTGTTATGAATTTAAGAAAATCATCCAAAATTCAATCAATGCTTAATTTTGACAAAAATAAATAATAAAAACACACCAACTTTGGTTAACAAAAAGTTGACAACATAATAGTGCTCAATCAAACCAAAAGTATGTAGAACACTTCCGCTAAATTATGCACCTCATGATCAACACTATGAAGTGGCGAAGCCAGACATTTAATTTTATAGTATCCCTATATAATAATAATAATAATAATAATAATAAATTTTTATTTTTTTTTAGTGAAAATATATTATCATTAAGAATAATATACTATCCTTCTTGTTGACCCCAAACTTTTTTTTTGAGTTACATATTTAAAAATTAATGATCTCAAAGTATTATTACCTAAAAATCTCACCCAAAAAAATATTGGTTTATAAATTAATCATACAATTTTAAAATATATTATTAGTAAAATTAAAAGTAAAAAATCTTAACTAGCTAGATTCTTGTACTTTCTACTAATATAACTAGGGCCAAATATATAAGTACATTGAACATGATTAAAATAAAAGAATTATAACATAGTTCAAGGATGCTGAAAATTGATATATAATATATGTATGGTTGAGAGGTCAAGAATTGATTCTTAGCTAAGTAGTTGGGGGCATAAAGTTATACATCATTGGTTGTGGGTTTGAATCACCATAAAGACACATGGGAAATATTTTAATTTTATACCCACAAGTTATATTTGAAGCAATGCAAAAAATAATTCTAGCGAAAACTCAAATTTGTGATCCCTAGGATATAATTACTACTCAAATCCCTTGTTGTCCTCCATTGAACCAACTAAATATTTCAGCTATAATATAACACTAAAATATATTGTCTGGAATGAATTGTACCCCAGAATACCATGGCGAAGCCCTAACTCCTCCATTGACTCCATAACTACGCTCTTAAGTTTGATTTGCTCATCTAAATATATAGAAAGGTTGGTAGTACCCAACCATCAATTGAATTATATCAATAACAATCAAATAAAGTTTCAAAGTGAATGTGACATTTGTATATGGCTATAATAATGCTATACTAAATGTCCCTTGCAGCTAGGTCTAGAATGACAAACTAATCAATAGGTTCCCTAGTTGTTAGCCGGGTTCAAAAGAATATCCTAAGTAATAGAATATAAAATAGAAGCAACATCAATTAGCTGCCTCACACTGCTAAATGGATCGGAAAGGATTTACTCCACTCTTATGGGACACAATCATAAAATACTTCAAAAGATGTCCTACTACTAGGTTACAATGTAACATTTTATCAAATGATAAATTATCACATTAAAATCAATCAAATATAAATAATAGCTTGATCTTATTTCCATTCAAAATAAATAGTGCAAAATTCATATAGTTTATGACTTAGGTATAGTCTATCAAATAATTTAATTAAAAAAGGAAAATAAGGAATAATTACAACACACATATCTTTAAGTATGGAAGGATCAATAAACAAATTACTTACCTCCAATGCTATCCCAAATCAATGTCAACTAGCTAGTTGGATGATCCTATAATACAAATCTATCTATTATTAATACTAATTACAAGTACTAACAAATACAATGATACTTGTGTTGTATATAAATAATTAATCTACTATTTAAATGTTCCTAAATTATTTAATTAAATTTTGATTAGTTATAATAGAATTATGACTCAATTATTAACTACATCTTTATACATGTACCAAGCAATAAAATAGCGGCTGCAATAATGGATTCGTCATGATTAATATTTTACATGTTACGATTGTCACATTGTATTTTTTTTTTTGCAACAAATATCGACAAATATTAGTTTGGATAACTAATATATTACCAAAAATACATGAAATTCTAAAAAAAAAAAGTTTATCATCATATTTTATGTGTTTTACTAATGAAAATTTTGATAAATTTGCATATCAAAGCTGATACGTAATTGTATGAGATGCACCTGTATAATCAAGACTTAGTGTCATACATTATTATATTACTAATAAAGTTAACCAACATAAGAGAACAAACAAAAATAATAAGGGGTCATGGCTTGATGTGTAGCTCCAAGATCGACTAGTCAAAGTTGCAGACTAGATAATGCAAGGTCATATGGGTAGCTACAGTACTTTACCTACTAGTACTAGCTAGTTATATGACATGGGTGTAAAAGATTTATTTTATTTTATATCTTCTTTTCTCATGTTTCTTTTACAGGATTGAAACCACTATTACTTTATAATACAATCTATTAAAATAATTTATTCTTATTCTACCTTTCATCACCAGCCAAAAATGAACCAAATGGACTTATATGAAATTTACAATGCCAATTAATGAAAGTATTTCTCCCCTAAAAATGGTACAATAAAAGCCATAAAGCAAAAGAACGAGAGTCAAGTGACACAACCATGTTCTTCCCTATCCTATCTATGTTAACAATATATGGAGTAGGGGTGTTTGTATAAGGGCATATTGTAACATCCCAAAAAATCACCATTGAAAATTTTCATTTTAAACATAAAAATATATGCCATAAGAGGGTGTTACCACTGTAATTGGTATAAGTTTAGCTCAAGGCCATCCTCGTACCCGCTAAAAGATAAAGTAGAAAGAAGTGCAACCATAATACACATACCAAGGAAAGCATTCATAACATAATAGAGGTTAAATGTTTATTCCAAAAAAAATACTGAAATACATAAACGTTATTCAATTGAAAAAAAAAACATTAAACTAAAAGGCTTAAATGGGGAATAGTCGGATGTCACATTCTCTAGGCCTTAACCCTGGATTACTATAGCATCACTGTTCCCTGATCATGTCATCATAAGCAGCAAAGTCGTCTAGGGCATCCTCAATTACCTATACAGACTCGAGAGGGGACACTGCTTGTGGGAAAGAGTAACACCAATAAAAGGGGTGATTAGTATGCTACGTGGTAAATAAAGTAACAATACAGTCAGACCTTTTAGGTTTCAAGTATTGTGTATAGAGTACCCACGTATCTTTGTCTTCCTAGCTGGTGATTCTTACATGTTTAAAGAACCAGACCTTAAAAATTTTGGAGATAGGGACAGTATTCCAACCATCATTGATTGGGCATTCAGAAATGAGAGCTACCGTGAAGCAAAATCCAAGGATAGATATGCCTATAAGGGGAAGCATAATTATTGTGAAGACACTCAAAGTCCTACTGTCTATCGCTGTAGATGTTCTCATGGTTCTGAAGGAAATCCCTACCTTAAGGATGGCTGTCAAGGTAAAAATAATAATCCATATAATTACAAATTGTACTTCAAATTGAGATTTCAACATTTCTTTAATAATTTTTTGCAAAAATATAAATGTGTGTCTGCACGTGTTAATTAATTTGTCTCCTAATCCTAATTTTCTTCTTTCTTTCTTTTAGATATTTGTAAACTCAAGCTATGTAAAGCTAAATTAATAAAGTACATGGTTATATGTAAGTTATTTCATGTTCCCATTCTTATTCAACTGTGCTTGGGTATGATGCTAAATTATGCATGTAGGAGATTCCATGGTACTTGACTTGCAAAATGAAGAAATGTGTTATGAAATATTCATCATTCTCACACACGTCATATTCTAGATTTCCATGTACATCAGAAAATGAGGGAAAATGAAAATTTATTATTGGTGAGATGTATACATTATTTAGTGAATTTACAAAATCTTTGCTTCATATATTATGATTTACTTTATCTAGCCAGCGATTGAGTGTAGCATGATAAAAATAGGTTCTTTTCAGATAGTTAACATGATTTGTATAATGTTGACCATGGTGGAGCCTGAGATGATGTTTTAGACATTATTACAAGCACCTTCTTAACTATATTCATGTGTTTGATTACTACACGGGTTATATCTTTAACTGAACTATATTTTTTTTGGTCAATTGAATCATACAACCAGTATAGGTGTTTATATATATGTATATTTATAATGGAGTGTGGTTAACCCAGCAATCACAAAGGATTACTGTTAGACCTCCTTTCATACGTGTTGAAGATTCGACATCATAAAACATGAGTAAATCAAACTTCAATAATTAGCATAGTGATTTTATATTTAATGTGATCTAGGTGTTGCTATATCCTTCACTCTCCTACTGGTAGGCAGCTATATGCTTTACAAATGCATAAGAAAAAGAAAGGCAAACAAGCATAAAGAGATTCTATTTAGGAAAAATGGAGGTCACTTACTACAAAACAATTCAGCAAAATTTAAAGTTGTTTCAATTCCATCAAAATATTCAAAGTAGAAGAGATGGAGAAAGACAAAGACAACTTCAATGGCAAGAAAATAATTGGTCATGGAGGCTTCAGTATTGTCTACAAGGGCTATTTACTAGAGCTCGGATCTCTAGCTATCAAGAAATAGAAGACAATGGACCAAACCCAAATTGAGCAGTTCATTAATGAAGTTGTACTTCTCTCTAAGATCCACCAACAAAATGTAGTTGCTTTCTTTGGCTGCTATTTGGAGATGGATGTTCCACTACTGGTATATGAATTTATCACCAATGGAACTCTTCATGAGCACTTACATAATGAGACAAAGCAATGGATAATGCAGTGGGGAACTCGCCTTAAAATAACAGCAAAAACTATAGGAGTATTGGTTTATTTGCATAATAATCATCGCCCACTAGTCATTCATAGAGATGCCACTTAGACTGGGTCGGCTTTAATGCCACTCAAAATTAATAAAATAACAAAAACATATTATGTGGATGGAATTGAGTTAAGTATTATTATGTGGTCCTAATCTATTATTGGTTGAATCTCTAGATAAAACATTAATCACATAAAGTAAAATATCTTGAGTCGGGGCTTATATCATTAGGGGTAGCTATCTGAGCTAGGATTAGTATTCACTTGGTACCATTCTAGTATTTTTCTCTTTTGTGATCTCGGATGCGTTATGAGGTTTGGAGATACCCTCTTCTAATCTATAGGTGACTCAATATATTTTGGCCCTATAGGGAGTATGGATACTTAAGTAATTAGGTGTCCTATTTATTGATAGTCTAGTTACATTTCTAAACAAGTTAGCTAGGACAAGTACCATTTGAGTACTAGATTAGTTGTTATGATCTCTTTGGATCTTCGTCCTCAAGATAATACAATCAAATGGTTGTGATCACGATAATCAAATATAATAGTAAATTATTCTCGCTCACTCATGGGCTTTATATTTTTTTTTCTATGCATGTCTCTTAGTTGTCTCCCTTATAATAGTGCTACCATATGATGCATGTTCATACCCAATTATCACATAATCTATTATTTAAATCACATGTGGGCCTTATATGCATAATGCTATATTCTAGGGTAATGTGGGCCTTATATGCATAACGCTTTTATCCCATATGTTTTCATGTTTAGTCATATATTCATAAGCATGAATTCGTGACCATATATTTTATTATATGTATCATATGTATAATTAAGTATGAGCTATTATATAAGTAGAATGGAGTATGTATCAAATGTATAATTGAGCATTGGTATTATAAGCTAGAGATTACCATATCTTATATGTATCATGTTTCATCCCATGAGGTAGGTAGCCGTGATTTATATAGTATTGGCATGTACTAATATTACCTTCGTTGATTGGGCCCTATAATAGTCTACTGATGGTGGGGAGTATACCTCTTATGTAGGTTTGAGATTAGATGTTATTGTTTAGTTTAAGGCTTAGCTTTAAAAGAGTAGGCAACCTAGATTCATATCCCTCATGATTTGTCTTTATTTAGTTGCATTTATTTTTGGAAGCTTTTAAGTGTTGTATTAAAATTTCAAGGGTGTTGTAATTGAATTTTAATTTTCCACTACTTTGATAAGCTTACAAAATCCAGGATTATTTCATGGGTTTCTACTAATTTATTCATTGATGATTTTATTTAATGAAAATTTTCACTTGCCATCTGCTTGTGTACATATCCTTGTGGGATTATATCCTTATTGCATCGATGTTGTTTGAATTTTTATTAGGTGAGTTTTAGCCTTATATCTAGTATGAGATAGATGGTGGATATTTATGTTGTGTTAGGTGTTGCAGTAATATCCACTAATTTATATTTTAACTTCCTCATTATTCTTTTAAATGAAAATTTTAAGGAGTGAATTTTGGAAGTATTACACCATTGCATTGGGGTTGTAATGCGATATTTAGCCGTTGTTCGTCTATTTCAACAACAAGAACAGGCACTGATAGAGTTGGAGTTGGGCAATCTTGATTGCAAAACTAAGATGCCTAGATAAAAGTTGTGGAAACCTTTTTCTATTAGGGGAGTGACTTTTGGAGTTTTATCTTTTTTGTGTTATTTTGATTTTAATGGGCTTTACATGTAGTATAGTTATTTAATTTTTGGATATGTCATTAACCACTTTTGACATTGTTATTTGACTTTATTATAATGTCCTATTATATTAAGAATGTTCTGGAACTTTATTTTGGTTGTAAATTTTATGTTTTAACCTTAGTATCTAGTGTAAGTGGAATAATAATATCTACTAGTACTAAATGTGGGGGTAATATCCCTATTTATATTAAGCTTTCAAATTATTTTCTAAGTATATTATGTTTTAAAAATGAAGCTGTTACAATCCATATGAGGTAACCCACGTATGTAATTATGATAAAGTATAACAATTCTAATGGACTAAATAAATGATAATAGTACTAGTAATCAAACTTGTTGTGAACTTGAGAAAATCATCCAAGATCCAATAAATGCTAAGTTTTGACAAAACAGATAGTCAAAAGATACCAACTTAATAAAAAAGACAACGTGATAGTGCTTATTTGAACATAAAAACTATATAACACATAAACTAAATTATGTACTAAACGACCAATTCTATGCCCAAGCTCTCAAGTTTGATATTCTCATCTAAATCTAAATCTCATGCTTGTCATTTGAATTGTTAGTAAAGGGTAAGAAAATTCATAGCTCAATAAGTAATAAGTCCATTAGGTTAGAATAGAAACCAAGTCATTAAATGATAATGCGTACAAACCAATTTAGTAAAAAAAAATCTTATCTAAAAATCATAAAGACACTTTTAGCAAAATAAATGAGTAAATATTTTTAAAAAATAATTATAAATAAATCCAGGAACACTCTATAAATAACAAACATAAATAGCTTATTACGAACGATCAAGAACTTAGATAAAACAATTAATAATCAAACGATTGTGTGATCAAATAAATATAGAATGGTTAGTAGCACTCGACTATTAATTGAATTAGAACAGTAACAATCAATATCATTCAAATAGAGTTTTAGAGATATTGTGACAACTATGTAAGACTATAAGAAATGAGAAAATAACATATGGGTTCCTCGGTCATTGGCAGAGTCCAAAAGAATATTCTAAGTAGTGCACTATGAAATAAAAGCAATATCGATTAGCTACACCACACTAATAAATGGCTTGAAAATGGTTTATCCCACCTTAGCGGGTATAGTCACAAAATATTTTAGAAGATGTCCTATTGGCTACTGCTGTAGATTTTCTCATTGTTTTAAAGGAAATCCATACCATGAGGATGGTTGTTGAGGTATAGATAATTATACCATTATAACTTGAATCAAGTTTTTCATTTTTTTCACACTTACATTGTATATATATATAAACTTAATTTTCCTTTTGCCATGTTTCAAATATTTGTAAATTTAAGCTATACAAAGATATACATCTATATATAAGTTGTATTATATTCCCTACCTAGCACATCTTCTTTTACATTTGTTTCAATATGTTAAATTATAACTACTGGCGTGCATGTAGTACTTAGATAGTGATTATACTTAACCAACAAATAGAAAAAGAAAAAAAAAGAATCTTATGCTTTGAGATGATCCTCATTTTGAATCATATTCAGGATGCCTATTATATAATATTTGAGAGAGAGAAAGAGAGAAAATAAGTAGAAATTCATAATTAAATATTGGTGAGATTATATTGTTTGACTTTACAAAATTTCTTCTTTTCTTTGCTCCCTTAAAAAGTCTTCAATCAAATGTACCTAATTAACCTCGAACTACATAAGTCCTTGACTCATGAACTACTACTCAATTGATTGAAGCATAATAAATGAGGTCCTTTGCAGACAAGATAAACGAGTTACACTAATAGACCATGATAAATTCTGAGTTGATGTTTAGGGCATCATTATAAGCACTCCCACTATAATTAAATGTTTGATTAATACACTTATTTTTTTCTTGACTGTATCATTTTTCTTCCTTTATCATTAGCATTGTTTTTTGTTTGTAAATACTAATCTATGATTGAGATTTATTATTGTGATATAGATGCTTCTATATTTTTCATTCTTCTACTCGTGGGAAGCTATATTGTGTACATATACATAAGGAAATGAACATTAAACAAGCATAAAGAGATTATCTTTAGGAAAAACGGAGGCCGCTTGATGCAAGAAAAATTGTATAAATTCAAAGGAGTTGTCAATTGCATCAGAATATTTATGGCAAATGAGACAGAGAAGGCCACAGACAACTTTAGTGATGAGAACATCTTTGGTCATGGAGATTTTAGTAATGTTTACAAAGGTTATTTACCAAAGTTTGGAACTCTAGTTATCAAGAAACCAAAGACAACGGACCAAACTTTAACTGAGTAATTCCTCAAAAAGGTTGTACTTATGCCTAAGATCATCCTTAGGTTGCTATTTGGGGATGGATGTTCCATTACTGGCATGCAAATATGTCCCCATAGGGAACTCGCCTCAAAATAGCTCCAAAAGCTACAAGAGTGTTGGCGTATCTACAAAACAATCATTGTCCCCTTATCATTTATAGAGATATCAAACCTATCAACATACTATTAGATGGGAACTAAAATACTAAAGTGAAAGATTTTGGCCCGTTATAGCTCATGCCACAAAATGAATCACAAATTTATATAATGGTACAAGACACACTTAGTTATTTAGATCTTGAATAACTTCACTCACCTGAACTAAGAGAGAAGAGTGATGTCTACAGTTTTGGGATTGTTCTTGTAGAATTACTTATAAGGGAGAAAGTTGTGTCTTTTCGAAGGGCTGAAAAGGAGAAAAGTTTGGTGAAGATTTTTGAATTTTCAATGAAAGATAACATTGTATTTGGAATGATAGACTAATATATTATGAATGAAGAAAATGTTGGGGAAATTATGGAAGTTGCAAAGGCAGCAAATATGTGCCTAGGAGTTAAAATGGAAGAGAGGCCTACTATGGTTGAAGTTGTGGTACAAGTGAAAAGATTATGGGTGGAAGTCAAGCATATGTAGAGTGTTGTGGGGCTAACAACCTTGAAGAAAATAAGCATTTGATCTATAGGGGACTTCTGGATTCCCAATTGCAATATTAAATAGTAGTTCTACACCGGGATTCATAAAGTCAGATATGCATATTTTTTTATAGCATTTATCTAAAGGAAGACGATCGTATTGACTATTTGAAACCATTAGTTTTGTCAAATCAAATCTTAAATATTCAGAAACGGAATTAGTTTGATTTATAATATTATTTAAATAACTACTATTTGATTTAGGCTATTTGGAATGGAAAAACTGTTTCACTTTCAACTAATATTGTCGGACATTTTCATGCAAGTAGCAAAAACTATTAGGGACGAATCAGCTAATATGTTATGTTTATGTGAGAAATAAAAGGTACCTGATTAATCCTGAATTAATGATAACTTCTTCATCAACCTTAATCGTAACACTCCTAAAAAGAAAAGCAAAGCCACGTTACAAACTTGTACAATGCATTCGGCGGCGTGGAGGGGAGCGGAAAAAAATTTCCGTTAGCTAGATCGATGCACACAAACATTTGTGTAACGTAGCAGAGTAATTTGAAGAAAATGAAAGATTCCAATGAAAAAAGAGGCTTTTTTTTGTATAGTATTCTAGCGATAGCTTTCTTCCTTGCAGGTGCTACTAAAATAAGAGAAATGAATGATAAGAGAGTTAGATTTGGGGGTTGTAACTTACTATGCATAATACACTAGATGAGTGAAAAACATTGCTAGTAACAATGCAAGTAACAAGCCCTTTGCTGGTATAGAAATAGAACCACTCAAGTACTCCAGCATTCTAGATTTTAACTGCATGTTGAGAGATTCTAAATATACGTACATAGTATATTATGTAATTAGCATTTGATTAATTTAAGGTCAGAAAAGTGAGTTGTGCGTACTAGATAGATATTTTCTCTTCAGAGTTCTAAGAAAATTGAAGTGCATTCCTGAATCCTTGTTAAGTACCAAATTCTTTTTTTTTCCCTTTTTTGGTGGAAAATTTAAGGATGTAATTTGTAATACCCTCGAAGTGCAATATGCAATGAACTTTTGTGTATATTTGCAATGTTATCATATTAGACCTTTAATCAACTCATCCCCACCCCCCCTTTTTTTCCTTTTTTTTTCCTTCCTCCAGTTGTAAGGTTTTGATAAAAGTAGAAATTTTGGACTTTTAATTTGTAATATTAGCATTGAAATAATTATACGATAAGATAGAATTATTTTATTATAATCTAAATAACTTAAGTCGAGTAAGAGGTCCATAGGACAACGATAGATGGCTGAAAATTTCTGACTTACGGAATTTCTTTACCTATAAATAAAATATATATGATTCATTGGTATCCAAGTCTTTATGTTTTAAAAAGACCATAATCGTTAAATGGACGGCGGTGATGTAGTGCAGTCTACATTGCATAATTTTATAAATAATTTCTACGCATGCCACAAATTCATTGACTACATTATATTATTATATTGTATTCATTTTCCTTCTTCCCAGGGCAGCTGGTGTGGATATCTAGAAAGTTAAGTTCCGTCCATGTACGTCCTTCGTTAGTGTTTCCAATCTGTTCTCCGTTCGCTCATTTTTCTTCTTAACCCTGTCTTGATCGGATCCTGTTTAATGTTTGACTACTATCATTATATATTTAGGTTGGTTAGACATACAAGTCTATATATTATTATCATAGGGCCTAGTCTATATATTTAGGTTGGTTACTGGGATCTTCTAGTCGTATGCATGTGTGGAGCTGTCAGAAATATTTATCTATTTAAACTTTTGTTTTGAAACTTTTAGTTTAAATCTTTTTATTTAGAAAATTTAAGATGAATAAAAATAATTTTTAAATAAGTTTAAACGAGATCTTGCTCCTATACGTATTATTATCTACAAAATTGACGAGAGTACTATCAAAAAATTATTTTCATACGTACTGACGACGTGCGGAGTCTTCGGAAATATTTTCGTCGCCTCAGGTTCCATTCGAAGGGTCGATTTTTGACTATTCAAAATACTTAATTTTGGCGTAATTAACTTGGGATAAGCTTCCCGGTCTGCAATGGCTCTATGCCACACATGTCAGCCATCCATCTGAAGGTGACGGTGATAAGAATCTAAATTTGTTTTGTTGACAAATTGTTAGTAGACTCGCTTCCGTTTACTTAGCAGTCAACTAGTCCAACACCTCTAAACCCCCCCCCCCTAAAAGCTGTATATAAATATAATCATGCACCCTCTAGCTTACTTATTCTCTCCCTCGTCCAAATAATTAAGAGAAATCAGTTCCAACCATCATTACCATCATGCCATTACACCGGAGCCTTAAGGCGATGCTTAAGCTCTGTTTGTCCCTATTTTTTCTTCAATCTCTGACAACAAGAATAGACACTGCTACAGCCGCAGATGGGAAATATCCAATTGCAAAACAAGGCTGTCCAGACAAGTGTGGAGACGTTTCCGTCCCATACCCTTTTGGGTTGAAGGAAGGGTGTTACTTGAACAGTAGTACGAGCTTCTTCCTCAACTGTAGCCATAACGAAACCTTATTCTTCTCACCGAATTCTGCTCTCTCTGGCTCCCATCAGTTCCGAGTAAGGGCAATAAGTACGTATGGCGAATTATTCGTCGACACACCCATATTGACTGCTTGTACCAATGAAATCATAACCAAGCCAATAATCACATCGCCAGAATTCCCTTTCGATACCCGCAACGAATTTATAGTTGTAGGATGTGATACCGTCGGAATCATCGATATTTCTGGACATTCAACTGCGTGCTCCACATTTTGCATTAATGGAACAGACTTCAATCAAGTGTCACCATGTACCGGTGCCGGATGTTGCCGGTCTCCCTATAACGCTGCTGAGCGTGCCACGTGGAATTATACAATTCAACTTCGAAGATTTACGAACCACACCGAAATGGGCGGGAAAGAGTACCCGTGTAGCTCTACTTTCTTAGCTATTGATTATCCTTACTACATCTTTCAGGAATCAGACCTTAATAATATTGGAAACAGAGACGATATTATAGCCACCATTAATTGGGCGGTCGGTAATGAGAATTGCAGCGAAGCAAAATCCAAGGTTAGTTATGCCTGTAAAGCAAAGCATAGTTTTTGTGAAGACGCTCAAAATCGTACTGGCTATCTCTGCTTTTGCAAATATGAAGATGAATACTACGACTACATCAACGACGGCTTCTACGGCCCATACGTTGAGGATGGCTGTCCAGGTACAAATAATAATACATATTGCCATGCTTATAAATTATAATTTGAATTCGGTTGTGTGCGCCTGCGCAATTAACTACTATGTCTCCTCATGTTAATTTTCTTCTTTCGTTCTACCAGGTCCTCAGGATTATGAGAGTTTAGGGGCACGTAAGTCGTACCATATTCCCTGCCTAAGATATCGTTGTTTACTTATGTTTCATGACGTTAAAATTATATTCGTAGATCTACAAAATAATTTGACCAACAAAAGAAATATGTTCAAATTACACTTGACTAAATAAGTTCGATTATCCTAATTATCTAATTAAAATTTAATTTTAAATCAAACTTAATTAAAACTTACTAAATTTAACAAGACAACCTATCCTTCCGTTTACTTTTCTTCCGTTCTTTCTGCTACCTTGCCTCTAGTAGTTATTCGTTAGTGCTCATTTGGTAAGAGTAATGGGGAAGTAAAATTATTATCGTATTTTATATATCTTGTGTATCATGTGTCCTCATGTTAATTTTCTTCTTTCGTTCTACCAGGTATTCGGCATTTTATAAACAACTTTCTCGAATATTATATAATGACGAGTAAGTCGTATCATGTTTTCTGCCTAAAACATTATTGTTTACTTATGTTTCAGCAAGTTAAAAATATATTCGTAGATCTACAAAATACTTGACCAACAAAAGAAATAAGTTCGAATTACACCTGAGTTGCGGCCTTTATAATGTTGAGTTAAAATCTAAGCGAAGTGGATTCTGGTGGGATAGAAATGAAGGGTCCATTTTCTTGGTTTGTTTTTTTTTTTAGTCCTATTTCATTTTATTATGCCTTATACGATCCAATGTCATTTGATTAGTCTTAATCTTATCGTATTAGAATTATAATTAAAAATATAAATTAGTATACCTATTATAATAGCAACACTATTAATTTAATAATAACACTTATAATAATAATATTATTAATTATAGTAATAGTAATTAAAAGAGCTATCATAAATATAAATTTAATTATTACTATTATTTTTAGTTCAATACTATAAATATTTATATTTATATTTATATTGAATAATAATAATAATAATAATAATAATAATATTTTATTATAAAAATAGTATTATAATAATAAAATTTATAAAAATAATATTAATATTATAATATTATTTTATGAATAATATTATTATTAAAATTAATAACTATAAAAGATAATATTATTGTTATTATTATAAATATTAATAATAATTAATATTATTTGATCTAATCATATCAATTTGGTGCTAATATCATCATTATCTTATCTTGTCTCAAAATAATGTGACAAAAATAAGGCTGAAGGACTTGGAAGGTTTTGACTATATAAATCCAAAAATGAGTACACTTATGTTGTTGTGTGATGAAATTAGGTATTCTTGACGATGAAGGATATAAAATAGAGAGATAGATGAGTTACTTTTGTACCAACTATTAAGTGAGGTGTAAAAGCTCATGAGATAGAGATGGATAACAGTGACAAAGTGAATTAGCTACTATACTCATTATGCAACACACACAACTAGTAGTATGATTAAATGATTAAGGATGTCAAAGTAAGTCAATTATAGATTTAGAGGCTAATTTGAATAAAAATAAATCCATAGGGGCTTAATTGGATTTTGTTTTTCTTCAGGAACCAAAATAAGGAAAGTTATATCATAGAATGACCAAAAAAATATGTAATTATTTTTTCTATGGTTAATAAATTATCTTAATAATAATAATAATAATAATAATAATAATAATAATAATAATAATAATAATAATATTTTTTATCAATAACTTATCATAATATAATATTATTAGAGAATATTAATAATATATAATTATAAATATTAATATCAAAATTATAATTAACAATATTCAAATTACTTAATCGTCAAACCATTACTAATTTACTATTATTATTACTATTACTTTTATTACATTATCTTAATAATATAATAATATTTTTATGACTTACTTTCAATATTAATGAAGAATAACAATATTAACCTGATTAATTATTATTATTGATTTATTAGCTTGATGATAATGTAAGAATTAAAAAAAATTATTACCAATATCTTATAGTAATACATTATTACAACTATCAATAATAAATGTATAGGTAGAAATATTTTAATTAGTTGATTGTCAATAATTTATTAATAATATTATTTATAATTATTGATTAATTATAATTATGATTAGATTATATTAATAATAATGATAATGAAACATATTATCAATAACAAGTAGTAATGTATTATTATCACTATTAATATTAAAAGTATAATTAAAAATATTCTAAATTCTTAATAATGAAATGATTACTCAATAACATTATTTCCAATTAATGATTAATGATTATTATTATTATTATTATTATCATATAATAAAAATGAGGATAATAATAATTAATTAATTATTATAATAAAATAAAAATAATAATATAATAATATAATAATAAGTAAATGGTGTTATCAATAGCTAAAAAGAAGAATGATAGTAAAATATTACTATTAATAACTAATAATAATATATTGCTACACTTATTATAAAAGTTTAAATATCAATATTCTAATTGTTTTATAATCACTAAGTATAGTTTATATTATTCTTATAATTTATTTATTAATAATTATATATGATGATTTAAAATTGGTATGATCTAGTCATTATGTAAGAATAAGTTGCAGATATTTAAATTATAAAAATTTTATAATAATAAGTTAAAATAAACGATCTGAAATTTATATTATTTGATAATAAAAAACAATAACTTTACTAAAACGTAATTCTTGTGCTCCAGTTATACATGTGGTCGCGGTATTTCGTATATTGCCGGGCATCCTCTTTTGTGCAGTATACATTCTATGGAGGGGCATAAGGAAGAAAATGTTGAAAAGGCGTAAAGAAAAATTATTCAAGCAAAATGGTGGCCACTTACTACAGGATAGCTTACCTATATTTCAAGGAGCCACTAATCCCATTAGAATGTTCACAGCACAAGAGATGGAGATGGCCACATACAAGTTTGATGAGAAAAACATTATCGGCCGTGGAGGTTTTGGTATTGTATACAAGGGCTATTTACCGGAGGTTGGAGCTCTAGCTATCAAGAAATCAAAGATGTTTGACCAAACGGAAATCAAGCAATTCATTAACGAAGTTGTACTTCTTTCAAAGATCCACCATAAAAATGTAGTTACTTTCTTAGGGTGTTGCTTGGAGATGGATGTTCCATTACTAGTTTATGAATTTGTTAGTAATGGAACCCTAAAGACCCATTTACATGGTGGAAAAAACCAAGAGATATTGCCATGGACAACTCGACTTAAAATAGCAGTAGAAACTGCAGGAGTATTAGCCTATCTGCAGAATAACCATCGTCCGCCGGTCATTCATAGAGACGTCAAGCCAGACAATATACTTTTGGATGAAAATTTGAATGCTAAAGTATCAGACTTTGGCTTATCACGGTTAGTGTCACAAAATGAATCACACATGCATACAAAGGTACAGGGCACCTTTGGTTATTTAGATCCAGAATACTTTCGCACATCTGAATTGACAGAGAAGAGTGATGTCTATAGCCTTGGGGTCGTCCTTTTAGAACTTATTACGAGGAAGAAATTGTTGACCAACGAGTATAGCATTTTGGTGGAGAAATTTGGATCTTTAATGAGAGATAACAATGTGTATGGAATTATAGACCAAGATATTGTGAATGAAGAAAATGTTGGGGAAATTATGGAAGTTGCAAAGCTAGCGAATAATTGCTTGAGATATAAAGGGGAAGAGAGGCCCACAATGGATGAAGTTGCTGTACACTTGAAAAATCTGTGGACAGAAGTTGAGCATAAGAAGAGTGCACCTAGGTCTTACAACTTGGAAGAAAAAGAGGATTTGATATCAAAGGGATGTTCGAATACTCATGTTGCAAGGCCAACTAGTACAGGGTCTCATATGTCATCATCATATTTATCTGGAGGAAGATGAAGCTAGCTACCATTATGGTAGATTTTCTTAATACTAATTGCATTGGCTATTGGTGTGCGTATGCTATAAGGGTGTGTCTGTTGTCCTTTTTTCTTTCTCTCTCTTCTCTCTCTCTCTCTTGTAGCTTTTGTCTAATAAAAACACACATTTTTATGGTATTAGAACATGATGTGATAACACAACTATGATAATAACATAATAAATAATATAAATATGTAATTATATTTACAATAGAATTTGCTTTAAATTAATTGATTAGTAAAATTTTATCTATTTTTCAATTAGATGTAATTTCTAATGTAATATCCACTAATTATAACTATGATTATGATATAAAATATTTTATAAATTTAATTTTTCTCGTTAATGTATTATAATGTATATTAGAATTTTATTTTTATTCATTGGTATAAAATAATATTTAAAATATTATATGTATCTATTTTTTTATTTGGTTGCATATTATGATAAAAAAAATATTTTATGAAATTATTTTTAATCGTGAGAATATTATAATATATTTTATGAAATTATTTTTAATCGTGAGAATATTATAATATAATTTTTCTCGTTAATGTATTATATTGTATATTATACAATATAAAATGTTTTATAAATTTATTTTTATTATTAAATAATTATAACATATAAAATATTTTATAATTTTTTTAATATGTTATAAGATATTTAAGAAGTTTACATTTATTTTTTAGTATATCATAACATATATATATATATATAGGCGCACACACACATGCACTTACACATAAATATATACATAGTATTGTATATATTTATTTTTATATGTTGGCATTTTGTAATATATAAAACCCAAGTATAACATTGATTAACTTCAAGCCCCAAAAAATTCTCTCATCCAAGAAGCAAAAGTATACCCAACTCAACTTAATACTTTAAACCTTAATCTTGTTAGAGAAGCTATTTCATTTCATCTTATCCATTAAAAAAATGAGTTTTGTTTTATAATCCCTACTTAAGATTCAAATACTTTAATATATCATATTATTTGAAATTTAAATTCTTTATATTATTCATTTATAATTATAAAAATATTGGAGTACAAAATGAAAAAAAATTTATGAATTCAGAAAAGTAGCTATTTTGAATAATGGAAAATAATTTTTCTTGAAAAAATATTTGGTCCATGCACTTTGGTTCACAATTGAAGGGTATGCTCTCAATACAAAGTAATATAGGCTATATAATTAATAACATCAAATCATGGTCTCCTACTCCACTACTTCTATCAACATTTTGACTAATATAAAGAATAGTCCAACTATTCTTTTTGATCAATCCCACCTTCAGCATAAATAAATCACATTTTTATTATTTTGAAATAAATTAATCCCTTCCACTAATTTTAGGTAACATTACACACTCCAAATAAATATTATTTATTTAGGAATTATAGAATAGTTACTTCCTTTGTATAAAAAAATCATAGTTGCCTTGAAATTTGATATCAAAGTTATGGATCTTTGACAGTTAATTTGTTTAGAAATACATCAATTGTGATAAATATAAATATTTTCATTTAATTTATGGTTTTGAATATTTTTAAATATTCTTAGGTATTACTTTTTCCAAAAATGTAATTATAGAATTAAATGGTTATATTTTGCCATTCTGGACCAAAAAAGGTCAAAAAGACTAAAATTTTGGAACAAAGATAATATATAATATAAAATAATAATTATTAAATATACTTTTGTTAAATTGTTTTAAATTATTTTTCCAAGAACAACAATTTTCCTTTATTTTTAAAAAAAAATATAAACTTTAAGTAAAATAGATACTGTAGAGAGTTGAATTGAAAATCAAACTAACACTTTGCATTGTAATAAATAAAGTATCCATAAGTTGATCAAGAAAGAAATATATAAAATTTTATTATAATAAAAAGGGTTATATTAAAAGGATTACTTAGAACATATTTGAAGAAAAAGTAACGTATCATGTATGTGCGCGCGCATGTGTTGTTTTTTTAGTATAGCTACATTTTTTCTAATTATAATATTTTTTATTCAGGATTTTATTTTTTTAAAAATATTTAAATTTATTTTTTGAGATAGAAATAAATTTTTTTATAAGTTAGTATAACAATTCAAAAAAGAGTTATAATTTTAAATATTTAATTTATATATTTATGTTATTATAGAATTAAATATAAAAAAATATAAATTAAATAAATGGATTTCAAAAAGCCTAGATTGTTACAAAAAAAATATATTAGTATATTCTTTTAAGACAATATGTGCTATTATGTTTGATATCAGTTATAATTATAATATTATTTAATGCTACTGAATACTTTTCTTGATATTGTAGTTCTGAAAAAAATAGTTTTCTCAATATTATTTAATAGATATTAGTCATTGTTTTTCCAATTAAAAATTGCCACCGCACGATCTACTTTGGAACCTAGTCACTACATGTGTATTATTTCAAATAGCATATGGAGTAGTAACTTATATCAATCCTTAATTGCTACCACTGATTTCATAATAAAGAGATCCATATCTTTTTATTTCGTCAACATAAAAATCAATATCACCCATTATTTTACCACTAATTGTGATTGTCCCTTGCCATCAAACTGTACTTAACATTTCCTTCTCTATTTAACAATGCTCTAAGTTTTAAAGAACGAACCCTTATTACGATCACAAAATGTTTCCAACTCTAACATTATACTTCCCAGTTCATATATTCAACCCTCGTTTGTTCTTGTACTTAGTTTCATGTTTTGATTTATTCAAAAAATTATATTTCTTGCTATAATTATCTCAACTTATGCAAAGAGTTAAATACCTATGCTTGCTCTAGGATTGTACACTCTCTTTTGGCATGACCACACAACCATAAGGTATTATTGTAGTTACTATATGATTATTTTTCCCTACAACTTATTGATAATACTTAGGGAATATAATTTAGTAGTAGTAGTAGTAGTAGTAGTAGTAGTAGTAGTAATAATAACAATAAACTAATTGGAAGATGCTCACATAGAATTACTCGATACAACAATGCGAGGGCTACCTAAAGCACTTTTTGGATTGACTGACTAGCCTCACATATCAACACAAGTCCTTTCAGCGTGCTTTGTCCTCACTCAAGCACTTCTTGAGAAATTTTCAAAATTTTTTTGAAACTTTTCAAGAGGGTTACCTATCCTAAAAATTGTTCTACGGCTAGCACACTTAACTGTGAAGTTCTTAGGATGGAATCACCAAAAGGATTGTACCATGTTGATATAAGTAGCCAGATCAATCCTTATAACATAATGCTCAAATTGGGATATTACATTTTCTGCATGTTATTACAACATTAATTTTGGTTTTTGATACAAATTTACATTTTTGAAGTGTATTTTCAAATGGCTTCATGTACACATTTCCCCTTTCATTTTTTTGTTGAATCCCTTAGAATTTTTTGTCTATCATATAGCTTTAATTAATCTTTATACACTTATCTAGACTAATTTTCTTTGATATAGGCACAATATGCCCTTTTTTACATATGCGTTTCTTATTTTGTTACGATAATTTCATCATTAATCATTTAAACAATATGTCATTTATAGGATCTTCAGTTTTCACTATTAAAATATTTGATAAGGCATTCTTTTATTATTATTATTGTTGTTGATGTTGTTGTTGTTAAAATTTGCACTTTCTATGTCATTTTTCGGACACATGACCATGTTATATGTATTACTAAATGTAGTGGTGATTTAATCTCTCTATCTTATAGAAGAAGCACTGTTGTTTAAAAAGTTGACTCCATGAAGTGTATCTTTGCACTTGCATTTGCTGGCATATGCTACAACATCAACATGTTTCTCTTTTTTCCTAACTAGTTAAACCTATCTTCCATATGCTTTAGAGAAATTGTGGTTAATATGTGAAAACTTCCCAATCTTGAATATTGACCAATATGTAACTAACTGAATCCAACTTACATTGATCTTTCGATTTAGAGCTCTAGGAATTTTGGGCAATCTGTCCAATAAGAATTATACATAGTAGCATACATGAAGTTCTTGTCTTATAGAATTGTTTACAATAATTATTTGTCCATATTAAGACGACAATTGAATTATTCCCTACAAATATGTGAACATGCATGATTAATATTTTTTTGATTTAATAAATTATTTTACTTGAATTCTGATTTAATTTAATTGAATGTGTTGAGAAATATGTACCTGATTGTCATGATGTACACTTTGTAGGGTAGATGTTTCAGATTTGTAGTGAAAGCATGCAATAATCAAACAAAACTTCATTACCCAACCAGTTTTGGATGGGCGGCCATCATTGTTGGTAGCATATAATAGTGGCATATTTACCTTCCTACAACACAGTGAAATGAATAATATCTAAGATGAAAGAAGATGAAAATAATTTAATAAAGTAAATGTTACAATTGATAAATCTAATTTGTATAATGAAATAAAAATGCCTATTTTGATTTAATGGTACATGTGGTGTAGGTTGCATAGTGCATTTATAGTCCAAGTTTAGAGCTTTAATTTATAGTTCATAATTTAAAACACTTCAAATTTAGCTTCTCTTGAATCTTCCATCATACGATTGTTATTTTTGCATCCATGAATAATGAAAGGGGATTTATGATGTGCTGCTATTCGAACTATTGGAAATTTTTAGGTTTCTTATTACCTTTTTAACTTATCAGTTGATATGTCTGTAAAGTTGTAGTAGACACAAATTGATGAGAATCTCAATAAATTAGATATAAATGTTAAAAAAGTGAACACAAATTGATGATAATTCTTGATCTGAGAGAGAGATTAATAAAAGTAGATAATGTTTAAATTGTGTTTGATATACTTATGGGATACTGTAATGTAGCATTAGGTGGGAAATTGATTGTTTCTAGCTATGTCCACACTTGATGTAAAAATTGGGAGGGAAAAAGAATGTTGCAATGCACTCTGTGTTTACATAGAGTAAGATATCAAACATGTGATAATGAGAACAAAATTTTTATATTAATTTATTTCGCTTACAATTGTGTGGTAACAAGAAATTTTAATATTTATTATTATTTTAGAAATACTTTAACATTTTGAGACATAATTTCAATCCAAGTCAATATCATGTTAAAACACTAAATTATTCAATCAGATTCAGGCTTGAATAGGTTAGTGATTAGCCTGATCTTCGGTCTCTATTTTTTATAAATTCGAGCATTTAGATCATGTTGTTTCGGTCTGATCCAATATAATTTTGGACCTGTGCACACCCCAATATATACATTAATACATATGTGTCAAACAAAAAGCTATTTTAACAATTTGCATACATATTTAGGAACTAATAAAAATTTCCTTAAAGTACTGCTTTCATGCTTCATTAAAAAATAAAAAATAATTTAATGCATAGATTATAAAATAAAATAAATTTAAGCGTAAAAATAAAAAATAAGTTTTGAATTTTTTTAATACAAAAAGCAGCACATCACGTGAACGGGAATCCACCTCAATTCAAAGATGTGTTTGGAATTGTTCCATAATCATATCTTCAAGTGAATGTACAAATTTCTTTCTATAACCTTTCCAACTATAGGTGGAAATCGGACCGGGGTCAGGTGACTCAGGTCGGGTTGTTCTCAAATTAGTTTATTTGCATGTCATTTTTCTTGTGGGTGGGTGAAATCATTTCAGGTTTGGGTCATTTAGGGTCATCCTATTGTTCAGACTGAGTCAAGTTCAGGTTCATGTTCGAATCATTGGAGATTCGAGTTATTTTGTGTTATTTATTGGGTAGAATTGGATTTAGGTTGAGATAGTTCATTTTTGAGTCAAGTCAGGTTTAGATTGTTTCGGGTTAGCTTGTTGGGTTGGGTCTAGGGATGTAAATAGGGTAGATTTTATTTGAAACCTAATAGATTTTATCCGTCAAATACTTAAATGGATATGGATGATTGAAAAAAATATATGTTGGGTTTGCATATGGATACAAGTATAAGATATTCATATCCATACCTATACCCATACATGTATCCATATCCGTACCTATTTACTAAATCTATAATAAACCTTTTACCTTTAATTTTAAGATAGATATAGTATAAACTAAGGTCAAATTTATCATTTGGTTTAACTATAAATGGATTTATTCATTGGGTAATGGATTTATCTACTGGATAATATCCATTAACGAGTAAACAAATTATTCATAGGGTAACAGTTATCCAACGGATACAGATATAGATATGTTAGTGGATATACGTTATGAGTACAGGTATAAATTTGTGTATGAATTTTCTTATGGGGTACGGGTATAGGTATAGGCATACCCCTGAACTCGTTCCATTTACACCCCTATCGGGTTGGGTTTCGGCCAATCAAGTTCATGTTTAGGTAATTTCGTATTTGAGTTAATTTGACAGTTTAGGTTTGGGTTAACTTGATGAATTGGATCCTTTTAGATTTTGATGGGTTAGGTTGGGTTCGGGCCGAGCTAACCCTTGATCAAATCGCTTTGGATTTAGGTCAAATTAGACATTAACAAATAAAGCTAATTTAACTCATTAACCTCATAGGAAAGAATTAAGTTTAACTACATGTAATTATGTGATTAATAATGTATTATTAATTGTCATTTGTTTAATATTATGGCTTTTTAATATTATGTTTTTACACGAAAAAATTGGAAAAATTATAATATGATTGGTGAATAAGTACGCTCATAATGAAAGTAAAAAAAAAGTAAAATTTAAATAATAATATTTTTTACAAGCTTTAAATAAATAATAAGACATGTTTATTTTTTTATTATCATAATTGTTAATAAGAAAATTTAATTTTGTTGAGTCGGGCAGGATTGAAGGATGGTTATAGATTGGGGTCGTGTCACGTCACTTATATTTGGATCAGCATTGGGTCTAGTTGGTTTCAAATCGAGTTTGGGTCGAGTTGGGTTGATGTAAATTTATTAGGTATTGTGTGGGTTAGGCTGGGTCAACTTTTTTTCAGCTCTACTTTCAACTAGGAGGCAACATATATAAGATTCCTCCTCGTTGAAGTGAAACGTGAATCTTAGCTTCAAGGTCATTAAGGTTGGATACTAGAATTTGGAGTTCATGTACTTGATCCATAATAGGTAAATCATTAGACATTCGAAACTAGAAATATTTCAAAGCTAAGAATTTATTTGTACTTTTTTTTTCTCATTTTTATATTTGGGTTCGAGGACATCCCATATCTCATTTTGTGACTTCAAATTCGAATATAAATCATATAATCGATTAGTGAGAGATTTGAATATATGATCACGACACACTAATTCATCTTCTTCATGCTCTTTTTTTTTATGCTTTGACTTCATCATTATCATATGACTTTGATTCTGGTAACTTAGGTACACTTGCATCGAGCACATTAAACATCTTCAAAACAATAATGATAAATACCATTTTATCTTTCCATCTCGTAAAATTATTTCCATTAAATCAAATCAATTTGATCAAATCCTAGTTTGCCATTTTGAACACTGAAGTCGATTCCATCTCCATAATATTACCTTTAAATTGTTAGGTGATTCAATAAAATAAGATGGTGTTATATTGCTTTGAGGCATGTAGGACACTATCTTAAAGATAATATTACTGCATTAATTTACTCACAGGATATAATAAATATTTACACGAGCCTGTCTCGATAATTGTATTAATAAGCTTCAACCAAATATCTCAAAATTCATGTTTTTTTCATCTTAAGATTATGGGGTATTTACATTAGTTGAAAACTTACAAAGAAGATGTATGTCTTTTTTCAAAGTTCATGATTCTTCATTCGAGTCAACACAACTCTTCAATTAAATTAATTAATTCCAAAAATTATAAGTTATTTGAAGAGTTACAATGAAAATGTATGCTTATTTATAAAGTTTATGATTATTCATTAAATCATCATAAATTTTTAATTAAATTATATACTCACATATATTATATTATATAATCATCGATGTGGAATTAACACATCACAGTAGAAAAAAGGAAGTCTTGAAGCCAACATACAAACCAGACCACTTTGCTGGTAGTTATGGCATATGTTAGTATCTTGTCACTCAGCAAACAATTTTTTGTTTCTCGGTTTTCAAGAATGAGAGAGTTGAAAAGGTCACGAGGTAGCCTGTTGTTGACCTGCAACTGAAAGCACATGGCCACCAGTCACCACTTAGCATCACAATATGGTGTTAAATCGACATCATTCATAATATCTAAGGCATATAATTGGGAATAGATATTACCTAAACCTTATAATTAGCTCCCTCTAGCGGTGCAAATTATGCAACCATATGCTAAACCTGGTTCTTCTAGTATAAACAACTTATATTCTGGGCTGATGAGCATTGAAAGATGAGCTTTACTAGTGGAATTGTGAGACTTGATCTTCAAGAGTGTGTGATTGCAAGCTAATTGGGGACCTATCTCTTTGTCTGACTATACACTAATATGATCTTTTATTATTTTATATGATCTTGGATTTATTATTTTATTGCCATTTCGAAGTGATATTTTGGATTGATTATGGTCAACCTTAATATAGTACATATCAACCAACTAGCAGCAGCAGTAGTAGTAGCGGAGCTAATTAAAAGAAGGGCATAATTAATTAATTACTAAACCTCCAGCGAGCTTGAACAAGAGCAATATTGGGATTATGTATGTACGTAAATTATTCTTCTTAACAAATTATTAATATACTAATTCAATAATTCAAAGCATGTGTGGTATATTATCGTAACAAACACATATATTAGCAGCCAATGCATCCGCTTCCCTACCTACATACGAAGGCCATATAGCTTATTTCTCCCTAGCCCAATTTATTATTATTATTATTATTGAAAAGAAGAAGAAGAAGAAGAAGAGGAGGAGGAGGCGGCACCAGTTCCAGCCATCATTACCACCACCACCACCACTGTCATGATGAACAAACAAACACCAACAAAAGAAAAATCCGGATTAAAGGTGCCATGCCGTTACGATGGTGGCTCAAAGCAATACTTAACCTCTGTTTACCTCTTTTAGTTCTTATGAATGTATATAATATTTAGATAGGGAAGACAATAGAGATGCGAACAATTTGTAAGAATTGACGAGATTTGACTAGGGATGGCAACGGGGAGGGTACGGATCGGGTACCCTTTATCCATACTCGAACCCGATAAGAAATTTAATAACCATATCCGTACCCGTACCCGCATGGATATCCGTTACTTTACCCATATCCGTATCCGGCAGATATCCGTTATCCGACGGATAATCCGTCGGGTACATCAAACCCGTTATTCGACGGATTAAAATAACCTGTTTATCCGTTACCATTACCCGTTTATCCGTTTTTGTACCCGTTTACCTGTTATAATATATATAATTTATCTACAAAATTATTTTTTGATATTAAAAATTAAAATATATATAAAAAAATCCAATAATTCATCAAGACATCAACTTAGTAGCTAAAGTTGATAATGTATCTATAGCATAATACAAAAACATAGTAAAATATGCCAACAACAATATTGTTTAAAGTTTAAACATAGTAGATAATGTCCAAAAAAATAAAAAGCTAGTAGAACACAAATGACATTCATAAATTATGATAGGAGAAACTTTTCAATCTACATTCTTCAATCTTCAACCTTCAAACTTTAATCATCATGATTCATGAATCATGCATCTACTTGGTACATAAAAACAGTAAAAATAAATAGTCAAGTATTATATATATATTACATTTGCTAATAACATTATAAAATTTATAAACATCTAAGTTTTACCTCATTTTCACTATTGTCGGAGTCTTCATCCTCAAAAGAAGTACGACAAGCGCCACGATAATGTGATACTTGATAGTCATTATTATCTAGAAAAGAATTGAAATAATAAAATCAATAGATAAAAGAATACATATTTCATAATTAAACTAAATTTTAATAACATAAATAAAATATTACCATTGTTACTCATCATTGCTGCCCAAAGCCAATCTCGACCACACATCAATGCTTCTAAAGTCTTTGGATGTAGCCAATTGCGGTGAGGAGTGATAAACCGACCGCTCGTGCTAAAAGCAGATTCTGAAGAAACTGTGGAAACAGGGATACAAAGAATATCCCTAGCCATATCTTGTAAAGTTGGAAACTTAGTGTTTGTCTTCCACCATGACAAAACATCAAAATTCTCCATCCTTGGCATAATAGCCTCCTCCAAGTAATAGTCTAGCTCATTCTTTTGCGATGAATTAGTGACGCCATGGTTAGCTAACCACTTTTCATATATGTCTGCTTCTCTAGAATCCAAACTAGCACTACCACCATAGGAAGTATGACTAGAAGTAGTCAAACCACAAGATATACTTTTATTTCTCTCTATACGCTTCAATTTCTCCTCATACTCACGAAATAATTCATAACATATTCTTCGAACTTTCTCTATCTCATCATAAGTGGAGTCCAGATATATTAAAGAATAATAACATTCCACCACCTTCATTTTATATCGAGGATCCAAAATGGTTGCTACTGCCATAATCCCATGAATAACACTCCAATATTTATCAAATTTCTCTAACATTTTTTCAGCCATATTCTTAATATCTTCATCTTCCTCTAATGCCGATTTAGTCAAAGCCAATCTAATTTGACATACCTTAGGGAAATATAAGTTAGAAGTAGGATACTTATTTCCCTAAAACAATAAAGTAACCTCATAAAATAACGATAATTTTGAATAAATAATTCGAGCCAATTTCCACTCCTCGGAACTAGGACAACATTTAAAGCTAGGCTCCAACCATGATAGCCTCTCAAACACATCTTCATACAACAATGCAACATCAAGCATTAAGAAATTGGAGTTCCATCTTGTCTTACAATCTTGTACTAAGGCCTTAGTATATGCAACTTCTTTTTGTTGACAAACCTCTACAAACCTTTCTATTCTTTTTGGTGTTGCCCTCCAAAACACCACACTCTCACGAATATTTTCAACTGTCTTTTGGATTACATCCATTCCATCCCTAACAATCAAATTAAGAATATGCGCAGCACAACGCATGTGAAAATATTTTCCATGCAATAAAAAACACTTCGCTTGTAATCTCCTTTTCATATCATCAATCATAGCATCATTGGTAGTACAATTGTCAATAGTTAGCGTTGTGAGCTTCGTATCAATATTCCAATCCACCAAAACAGTTAACAAAACATCACAAAGAACTTCAGCTGTATGGGGAGTAGGAACATATACGAACCTTAACAAAGATAAAAGGAAACAAAACAACAAATGAGAATGAGAACAACACATTATCATATAGCATTAACATTGAAACTTAGAACTTGATGTAAATAAAATATTAAAAGTACATGAGTATCCGACTTTGTAAATTCCATTGACTATCAATCCAATGAGCTGTTATAGCCATAAAACCCTTCTTTTGATTTTGAGCGGTCTACATGTCAGTAGTGATTGAAACTATACTCTTATTCGCTTGTAATAGGGACATTGTTTTGTTTTTCTCAAACTCAAACATCTTAAGAATATTACTCTTTAATGTATTCCTCGAAATCAACTTAAAAGATGGTTGAAGACCGAACACGAACTTTTTAAATCCTTCATGTTCCACTATAGAAAGTAGATACTCTTGCATGACCACCATATTACACAAGTCTTGCCTTGAAACTTCTTGATTGAATTCAATGATCATTATCTTTCCCTTTCCTTCCCCTTTTTGAGTAAATTACAACTTGTTTTGGCCTACTCCTTGTATAACCTTAAAACCAACACACTTCTTTATATGCTCATGCAAATGAGAAGTGCCATTTCGAGGATCCCCACTTAGACTTTTATTACAACCTTTACAAATGGCCTTCTTCTTCCCATTAGTTTCCACTGCATTAAAATGTTCCCATACAGTCGAAGTTTTCTTTCTTTTTTTTCCCTAGAGTAAGTTGTTGCACTTCTACATCTTCCTCTTCCTCATTTGTAGATGGGTCCATGGTATTGGGGTTACTAGCTGCATCAGATGAATATGGAGGTACTTCACTTTGTGAATCGGTAGTACTAGCTCTAGTTTCCATCCTTAAACATAAAGAGAAGTATATACTATGTTAGAGTTTCAGCACCCAACAGTGGGGGAGACATTAGAGTTTTAGCAAGTAATAGCAAATAATTCCTTCAATTATGCAGCAGCTAGCTGGTACAAATTTTGACTAATTCCTAACAGCCTGCATAATTGCAAGATAAAATGTGAAATTTAAATGAAATAAATAAATCTATACTCAAGCTTCCATCAAATTTTCAGCACACAAAATCACTAATTACATATCTACATCTTTTTCCATATTCCCTAAGAATATCTCATCTAATTTCCTTGGTTACTCACACAAGGAGACAAGAATACTAGTAATTGAAATAACCCAACTACTGTGACAAATATAGGGGCAAGAATGAGGCATAAATCAAGTAAGTCAAAAAAGAAGAGCAGTGTAGACGGTAAGAAACGACACTCACAAACTTACATAAGTATATTGACTCTCAGCAACTTCAACTTTTTTTTTCTTTATAAGGAAAATACTATATTAAATTAGACTCAAGACTAGAATTATCCAACAATAATAGCAACAACAGAAACAAGTGTGGATAGTAAATAGTAAATAAACTCAATCAGTTTCATCAAAAAGATGAAGCAGAATTTTAAAAAATTAAGATGTCTGAAGAACCAGCTGAAGATAAAAGCTATTAACTTAAGCATTGTTAATTCTTATACATTCATAATTTAAGCTTCTCTATTTGAATTAGTATTAGTTTTTGCTCTAGGCAAATACAGAAGGAGCGGGGGGGGGGGGGTCGCCAATCGCTATGGCCTTGTATTTAGCTTATTCACTGCTATCAATTTTATGAAATTCGTTTAATGTTGAATTTTCCTTAATACAATTTTCTGATTTGGGGATTAAAAGCTGAGAGGTTGTGGCGTTGAGTTTCTGCAGTGGGAGGGTTTTAACTTAATAGACATTCACTCGGAACTTTTAAGAGTTTTGCACACATTCACTCGACAAAATCTTATCAGAAATTCACAATCTCCTAATTATGGAAGAACCGAAGAAGAAAGACTCATAATCTCAGCAAGCATTAGCAGAAAAGCAATTAGAAAAGGGAGAAATATTTAACATACTGATAATCTCAGGCTCTCAGCATTACCAGATTTACGAGTCGTGGCTGACGGCAGCTGTAAATTACGACTACGAGCAGCTATGCACCACTGCGCCTGTGCGGGTGCGATTGTTACGGGCTGAAGGCTGATGGCATCACAGTAGGGCGACGGGCTGTGTGTGCGGTGTTCCTGTGGAGTTGTGCTCTCTGTGTATGAATGAATCACCAAGAATTCGACTATTCGAGAGTCAAAGACTCAGTCGAGACTTTTAGACTCGAGTCACTCGAGAGAGAGAGAGAAATCAGAGATAGAGATTCGAGAATCAGTTATCAGCCGCTAGGGTTCATTTTAATTTTACAAGTTTACATTTACAAGTTTCTTTTAATTTGAAGTAGGGTTAAATGTAAAATGACAATTTAATTTCTAACTATAACTTATTCTTATATAAAAAGTTAAGGATAAAATGGTAAATATATAACAGGTAAACGGGTACGGATATGGGTAATGGATATCCGTCAGATACGGATATGGATACCCCTTACCCGTATCCGTACCCAAATCCGCTGGGTATTTTTCACCCTTACCCATATCCATATCCATATCCATACCCGTCGGATAAAATTTGTCAGGTTTCGGGTATTATTTGCTCGTTACCATCCCTAGATTTGACTAGATAAATCCAACAGCCCCCGTCCTAATAAAAAAGCTTTAACAAATTAAAACTGTCGGTCGATGCTCTCTCCTTTCTCCTAGGGTTGAGTGAGTATTTAGTTATGGCTAAAAGAAAAGATCTTCACCTATCTCTCTTGTGTAGGTAAAGTCAAAGGCTAAGGAAGATGGTGTACAGGAATCGACTAAGGATGGTTCAAATAAAACTTCATGTAACTCTGGGACAAATGACCTTTTGAATACCATGATTGTTGAACCAACCCTACTTGATGAGGGAGATTTGATTGATGTGCATTTGACTACTTATTAAATGGATAGGGTAACTGAACCAAACATTAATATATTTCTACTCCAACAAGGAATCATGCAGAGGGTTTATCTGGATCTGATGGAGCCCCTTTGAAATCTTTTGCTAAGGAAACAGTATGGGATATATTGTAGCCTACATCTCCCCTAAATTCAATCTAGAGGGATGTGGTTCTAGGTAATAGAATTCCTAGCCATGGATAGGCCTTGACTTTTCAGAATCCTTCTTATGATAATGGCAAGGTTTTGGTCAAACTTAACAAAGAGGATGTTGATTCTGAAGCTCTTTAATGGGCTAATACATTGATAGGGTTTGTTTATGGATAGGCTCCTTCCTATAACTAGATAAGTGCATTTGTTAAGAGACAATGGTCATCCATTCAATCTCCTTAGATCATTTTACACACGTCTGGCTTTTATCTGTTCAGATTTGTGTCTTAGGAGGATGCTACATGGGTTATTAGCCAACATTGGATGTTCTTAACAGACCTTTCGTATTGAAAAGATGACACAGGTGATTGAAGTATAATCTCGATGAGATGTAGGTCCTACCCTTATGGATTAGATTTCCAAATCCGCCTCTAGAATATTAGTCTTTAAGATTTCTTAGCAGAATATCTAGTGCAGTTGGTAAGCCAGTGTGCACTGATTCTATCACATCATCTAGGGATAGATCCTCCTATCCAAGAGTGTTGGTTGATGTTGATGTGAAAAAACCTCTATTGGAATCATTTTTGGTCTTGGATTATGAGGGGATCGAAGTGGAGCAGAAAATGGAGTATGATTGGAAACCTTTATATTATCCACTTTGTGATTGTTTTAGTCATGACCTAAGGAGATGTAAGGCACCACAACAGGATAATACTAATGGACAGGACAAAGGAGGAGGGTGGAGAATGGTTAGGGACCTTAGGAAGGGAAAGACCCTTGTATCTACTGACCATAACCAACCAGGAACTGTAATTGATAATCATAGGCATCCTTTTGTGGAGGATTTCAATTTTAATGGGATTAATGTTGTTTCAGAGGGTAACCCTCACACAAGTTTTGCAGTTAGGCAGGTGACTATGTTGACTGCACCTAGTCTACCTATGCCTGGATCTTACTCTATTGCAGGGGGAAATATTGCATTGGCTAATCCAAGAGTGACTAAGTCATTTAGAGATCTACTCATGTTTCTGAACCAAGAATGACTAGATAAAGGGAAACCATTTCTAGATATTAGGGGGACCCTTTTGGTGAGCATGACTCAGGGGTGGATGGAGATGTTAGTGTCCGGGGGGACAGGTTTCCTTTCTGGATCCTGGGGATCATGCTTAGTGTTTGGAATGTACGTGGACTAAATAAGACTTTCGAGCATAGGGAAGACAAGAGATTTTGTGCTAGGCACAAATTGGCTTTATTTAGTTTACTAGAAACTATGGTTAAAGAACCCAATTTTGCTGCAGTGTTTAATAAAATTCAAAAGGGTTGGTATGCCATAAATAATTTTTCTCACCATCCAAATGGTAGAATTTAGGTCATTTGGAATCCAAAGGTATGGATGACGGGCTCTTATTCTATTAGTGATTAGGCTATTTTATGTCATGTAACTAATATGCAGACAAATGTTAGCTTCTTTATGGCCTTTGTTTATGCTTACAATAGTGGTGTTGAAAGAAAGGCTTTACGGCATTGGTTGAAGACTCATTCCCCAAGAAGTGCTCCTTGGATTGTAGTAGGGGATTTTAATGTGGTGTTGAATGCTTCTAATAAATTCTAGGGTAGGCTTCTAAATGTCTTAAATGTTCAGGACTTCAGAGATTGTTGTCAGGAGCTAAGACTTTTTGATCTTCAAAGTCAGAGATGCCATTTCACATGGTCCAGTCATAGAGAATGATAGGAGGAGGTTTATTGCAAGCTGGATAGGGCCCTTGTGAACTTACCATGGTTGGATTCTTATCCACAATCTTTGGAAAAGTTTTTAGTCTCTTTAATCTCTGATCATTGTCCTGTGGTTATCCATCTTAATAATTCTTATCTGTCAAGCCCTAAACCTTTCAAGTTCTTTGAATTTTGGATTGAATTTGAGGATTTCATTCCTATTGTCTAGAGAATATGGATAATTAAGATGGGAGGGAAATTTCTGCTCAAAGTTTCATGGAGGTTAGGGCTTTTGAAGCATTAATTTAAGACTTTTAATAGAGATAATTATGGATCTATCACTCACAAAGTGCAGACTACTAGGGAGGAGGTGGATTCTTTACAACATGTTTGTAATTCCAACCCTGGCAATGCTGAGCAGAGGAGATTACTTCAATTGAAAGAGAATCACTACCATCATTTGCTATATTGTGAAGAACTTTTCTACAAGTAGAAAGCTACCAATAACTGGCTCAACTATGGGGATTTAAATCACAAATATTTTTATGCTAAGGTGAAGGAGGGGCATCAAAGAAAATTAGTTGTATTGTTGTTGGATTCTGAAGATAATGAAGTCAAAGGTGCTGACAACATTCTAGCTGCCTTCATCTCTTATTATCAACAACTTTTGGGCTCAGGTCCAAGTATGGAGGGAGAGCTGGATCCTTTAGTTCTAGCCATAGGTGTGGATCAATCTCATCATGCTGGGCTCACTGCACCTGTTATAGTAGATAAACTAAAAGTGGTTATCTTCTCTATGGATGATACTAAAGCACTTGGAGTAGATGGATTTTCTATAGGTTTTTTCAAGGCTAGCTAGCCTATTATTGTAGATGAGGTACTGTGGGCTATTCGAGAGTTTTTTGCATCTGGTTTTTTGCCTAGAAAGATAAATATTATTGCTTTAACTCTTATCCCCAAGCAACCAAATGCAAATAGGGTCACTGATTTTAGACCCATAGCTTGCTACAATGTGTTGTGTAAAATTATTTCAAAAATTTTTGTCCATAGATTGAAGAATACCATCCCCTCCATTAAGGGGAGAAGCATGGGAGAAAATATACTTTTGGATCATGAATTAGTCAGGAAGTACTCTCATAAGGCAATCTCAGCTAGATGTATGCTTAAGATTGATCTTAAGAAGGCATATGACATGGTAAATTGGGAATTTCTGTAGCAGCTCCTTATCTTGTATGGGTTTCCTTCCCACTTTGTACAGTTGATTATGACTTGTGTGACCATTGTATCTTATTCTGTCACACTCAATGGTGTTCTTGCTGCTCCTTTTCTAGGAGAAAGAGGCTTAAGGCAAGGAGACCCTCTATCTCCTTATCTTTTTGTTTGGTGATGGATTATTTCAGCAGGTGTTTGAAGAAGTTATAGGTTGATCCAAGGTTTAATGCTCATCTTATATATAAAGGCCTGCAGCTTATAAACTTAAATTTTTCTGATGATTTATTAATGTTTTGTAAGGGTAATATATAGAGTGTACAATGTCTTAAAGAGGTTCTAGATCATTTCTCTACAACTTTAGGGCTAGTGGTTAATCCCCTTAAATGCACTATATTTTTTGGGGGTATTGATGTTCAAAATCAAGCTGCCATCCTGAATCCTTAGGTTTCGGTTAGGGATGTTTCCTATCACTTACCTGGGCCTGCCTTTGACCTTTGCTCATTTGTCTACATCACATTTGTAACATTTTCTTGATAAGATCACTACAAGATTGAGACATTGGAGCACCTTATTTATGTGTTATGCTGGGAGGTTGTAGCTTATTGAATTTGTTCTGTTCAGTATCCATCTTTACTTCAGTCAAATTATTTTGCTACCTAGGAAAGTTTTACACTGTTTTATCAGCATGTATAGGAATTTCCTATGGTCTGGAAAGTAGCATGTAAGGAAGGCTGCTATTGTTGCTTGGGATAAGCTTTGCTCTCCAATCAATGAGGGTGGACTTGGCTTGCTCAATCTTGAGATTGGGAATTGTTGTGCTTTGGGGAAGCTTCTAAGGAACATTGTAGCAAAAAAGGATACTTACTGGGTCAAATGGATGCATTCAATTTATATTAAGCAAGGACCTGTGTGCGATTTTATTCCTACCTCTTACACTTCCTGGATCTTTCTCAGGATTATGCACACTAGAAATATTCTCAAGGATTATATACAGAGTTGTGAGACAAGGAATATTACTAATTATAGTATCAAAGTATCCTATCATTCCATCAGAACACCACAAGACAATCAATCATGGGCAAAGCTAATATGGAGGTATTTATCAACACCTAGATTAAATTTTATAGCTTGGCTTGCATGTAGAAACATGTTGTCAACTAAAGCAAGGCTGAGGGAGATAGGACTAGAAGTGGATCAAAATTGTGTTTTTTGTTAACAGTGGAGTGAGACCAGAGATCATTTGTTTCTATTTTGTCCTAATACCTCCATTATTTGGAAGCATATCAGGAGGAGTGCTGGCAAAAGTAACCCCATTCTGGGATAGGATCAGGAAGTAAAGGCCTTAACTAAAAGATCTCGACAAGAAGCAAGGAAGAAACACATTTTAGTTATCTTGACATAATTTCAGTCAATCTTTAATTGGTATGTCTCAATACATTCCAATAATTCAGAATGATGAATCACTTATTTTATTAATCAAAACTTGGGATTTGTAGTTTTTCACCGATGATTATGCACAAGGCCAGCAATACAATGTTGAAGAAATTGATGAAGTGAGAGAGTAATGGGCCAAGCATGTGCACTCATTCATTTGGTATTAGGTAGAGATCTATATATTCTACATGCATGTTTAGGTTTGTATTTTGTCTATGTCTTTAAGTCTTCTAACCTAGATTTATGAACATTTTTCTTTGGGGTGTATAGCTACCAAGTTGTGGTATGCCAACTAATTTTGATTCTTGAGTATATATGTCCGGTGTATTAACAAGGGATTGATTGAAATTATAGTGTGATTGCAGATTTGTTATCAATTGATGTTGTTTTATAATGTAGATTTGGTAATTATTCGAACATACAACTATGTATGTGGGCAGGAACAAAACTGAAAAAACTAAAAAAAAAACTGGAGTTTTAATAACGGTTCTTATTAAAACCTTGTTTTAATAACGGTTATGATGAAAGCCGTTATTAAAAGCTCCTTTTTAACAATGGTTTTTAAGTAAAAATCGTTATTAAATATGAAGTTTACGCACATTTTCGCGGGTTTTTGTATATTTTTCATGACGGTTATGAACTGTTATTAAAGATTTAATAACGGGCGATTCAATAACGGTTGAAAACCATTATTAAAACTATAAAATAATCGTTATTAAAACCCCTTTCCGTGGTAGTGAATCCTCACATAACCGGGTCAAAATTCCCAAATTTCAGAAATCAGGCATATACCACATAATTAACCCATCTAAATTAATCATGCAACACACACATACTCAATTAAGTAAATAACTTAGCATAATCAAAGCTAATTCATATAAATTTAATCAAAACAAAAGTTCGGGTTTAGAATAATTTATACCAAATAATATCATCCAAAATAGGGTGGATAAATGGCACTAGAGGTTCGTCAAAGGTCAACAAAAATCCATCGATGGTGGACATCGCAAGAGGTGGCCAGCTGTGGCATTGTTATGGTGTCATGAAAATGGCACTAGAGCAGGGTCGAATGACCCATTCTGCTTCCCTGCTTGCGCTGCTCGTCCGACCATAGCTGCTATTGCCTCACTCCCATGTTGCCGTCGTCCAGTGGTCGTGTTGCAGTGGTGAGGTGGTGGTTGAAGAATGCACATAGAGGAGTAGGAAAGGGAAAGGAGAAGGGAAGTAGGGGGTCGGCCCTCAACGTAGGAGGAAAACAATGGGCAAGGAAGAGAGAGAAAGAAAGAAAAGGGGGACGGGGGCGGTCACAAATTGTTTTTTTTTTAAGTATCTAAAATATGATAATGGATAATTTTATCTAAATTTTATTTAATAAAAACCGTTGAGTAAAGATTCGATAAATAAATTTTCTTTTTATACAAGTTTAAGTAAATAATAATAATTTAACATATTTATAAAAGTGTCATCCGTAAATGAAAGTGGGAAAAACATAAAAAAAATCATAAAGATGTTGCAGAAATTTTAAATATAAAATATTTCAAAGATCTTATCAATCTCATAAAAACAATTAAATTCATAGGCGTAAATATTTTTTACAGATAAAAATCATTAAATTTTTGCCACTATAAAAAAATATATAAATATATATGAGACTTAAACGCCTTTAGTGACCAAAAATATTAACGATTAACATCCAAAAATTACATTGCTTTCAATAGATATACCAATAACAACGAATTTTAATGGTGGTCGTTAATAATATATCAATAGTGACTAGAAAAAATTTTAGTCGCTAAATTGGTCGTTAATGCATCAGTTTCTTGTAGTGCTAAAGGGTACATAATGTGTAAATTTATTTAATTAAGATATTTTTTAATATTGATAGTTCTTTGCTAATAATGTATAAGACCTTTATATAGTAACACTAAGGAAAAATGGTCAATAGTAATGATTTGTATCATCGGTATTAAGAACATGTTCATTGGTAATACGTATTACCGATGATCATTCATCGGTATTAAATTATCGGTACGAGTGAGTCGGTAATAAGTTTATTATGAATGATAAAATTATAGTCGTTATTAAGGTGTAATACCACTAATTTATTCATTGGAGTTAGATATAATACCAACTATCATGTATGACTGGAAAAAAATTTTTTTCCTTTAATATCGACGATACTAAATTTAAATTTGAAAAAAAATTATCTAAACCTTATTACCGACAAAATATTTTTAATATCGACGATATTTTTTCCTTAATACCGACGATAATAAATTTTTAATTCAAACAATATTTACTATTAAAATACGCATTACAAATAATTTATCTTAAACATAAATATTGTTATATAAACATAATTATGATAGTACTTACTAAATAATTGATTTTAAAGACAAATATTGTTATATAAACATAATTACACTAATATTTACTAAATAATTGATTTTAATGACAAATATTGTTGTATAAATATATTTTACAAAATAGACATATTGTTAGTATATTTGACGTGTCAATAGTATCATAAAACCTACAAATCATCTTCATCATCTTTACCTTCATCTTGATTAGATAGCTCGAGAGGTGGATTACCTTAAGCCCATACAATGATAAAAGATCCCATTTGTCTTAATTCTTCCTTTTGACTCTCAAATGCTGCTTATTGGTGTGTTGTAATCTCACTCATTTATTTTTAATTTTGTTCTATTTGAGATTTCCATTGTTGTTCTTGAGCAAAATCAGCATGCATCCAACTTGCACTACCCCATAATAATAGTTATTTTATGGTTTTAATAATAGTTTTGAACTGTTATTAAACTTCCCATTATTAAATCTTTAATAGTGGTTCATAACCGTTATAAAAAAATATGCAAAAATCCACGAATGTGTGTGTAAACTTCATATTTAATAACAGTTTTTAAGTAAAATTGTTGTTAAAAATAAGGTTTTAATAATGGTTTTCAAATAAAACTGTTGTTAAAAATAAGGTTTCAATAACAATTACAAAATCAACACCGTTGTGGAAAATGAGGTTTTAATAATGGTTATTACAAAAATTATTTTTAAAATATGATCCAATTAGGGTTTCAGTCAATGTTTATGCATTTATAAGTCCTAATACGTATTAGATGAGTATAAATTTAAGATTAAATGAACAATTTTAATAACAGTTCTTAATGCAAACCCTTATTAAAACTTATATTTTAATAACGGTTTTCATAAGAACCGTTATTAAAACTCTATAATCCAATTAGGGTTTCGGTGATTGATTATGCATTTATTAAACCCTAATATGTATTAAATGAAAATAAACTTGAGATTAAATACGTAGTTTTAATAATGGTTCTTAATAAGAATTGTTATTAAAACTATATTTTTTTTAATATTTTTTTTGTTTTGTTCCTACCCACATACATAGTTGTATGTTCAAATAATTACCAGATCTGCAACGTAAAACAATATCAATTCATACCAAATCTGCAATCCCACCATAATTTCAGTCAATCTTTAATTGGTATGTCTCAATACACCGGATATACTCAGGAATCAAAATTAGTAGGCATACCACAACTTGGTAGCTCTACACCCCAAAGTAAACAATTCATAGATCATAGCCTAGAAGACCTAAAGACTTAGATGGAATACAAACCTGAACATTCATGTGGAATATAGATCCCTACCTAATATTGAATGAATGAGTGCACGTACTTATCCCATTGGTCTCTAACTTCATCAATTTCATCAACATTGTATTGCTGGCTTCGTGCATAGTCATCGGTGAAAAACTATAATGCCCAACTTTGAATTAATATACAGTTAGTACTTAGGTCAAGTACCAAATATATATGTCATGATTCATTAATGGAAAAATATGGAAAAGCAAACATACATGGAAAAATATGAAAAATATTGATATACTGTCCTTAGTACCCCTAATAAATAGAGTTGGATACACAATATTGTAAGTATATATACCTCAAACAATGAAAGTAGAATATATTTATAAATAAGCTAATGAAGTAAGAAGTAAAAATTATACTAACATGTCTATAAATTCCTTCCCACCACGACAAGCAACTTCAAAAGGCACGTCATAGGTTCGAAGGGAATCAAATACATAGACCCTATTAAGATCAAGTTGCACGGTGTACAAAACCCAATGTTCAGTTGTGAGGTGAGGAATGAGATAGAGCTTGTTGTGTCCCTCAATCAAAATGAAATCCACTAAATAGTTTATGTGCTTGCTCTCTCTTATTGTACTACCGTCAGCTATGTAGTGTCGGCAAACAAACACAATAGAGGATAGCATTCACTCCATCGCAGCATGACTAGCTACCAACCTATGGATGAAAATAACAATGCATATTTGTTAATAATTAATAACTCATAAAAGAGGTCATAAAATTGCAATTGTATAAAAGTACTAAAATCTCAAATATGAAATAATACTTACGTGACATAGACAGTGACACTCATGGTTGACATCCATTCCTGATTATAAATGTCGCTTATATCAACCGTCAATACCATGTAAGTAACATCATCGCTCCCAACATACTTCAGACGTCAATAAATGAAAATATAATTGTCCCTGAGGTAGTTTTGGGCATAGAAATACAATAAAGCTATTGCTGGTGGAGGTTGGCTCTTCTTTAAAGAAGGAATCTCTTGTAGGGCAACTGATTTTTTAGATTTAACTTTTATATAACAAATTCAACAACGTGTGTGTATATAATGTGCATATGTAAAATATATTTTTATTTCATTATATGACATTTCCTATATCTTATAGCTAGTGTCCTATACTTATTAATGAAAATGTGTGTGTGTGTGTGTATAGTTTTTATGAGTGACATTATTAATAATTGAAAGTATTTTATTTCTATAGCTTCATATATAATTCTAAACTCATGAATGTTATATATATATATATATATATATGTAAAGATCCCGACAAACACATGCATTTGTTAATATATAACAATACATCAACAAATTCAACAATGTAAAGTAACATTTTTTAACCAACACATTCAACGACACATTTTTGAACGACAAACCATAATTTTTCAATAACAAAAACCACAACCCTACAGCAACATGCATGCATATATATATATATAAAAGAAGTGAAAAAGCTATGAGAGGAAGAACAAAAACATACATAAAAGGAGTGGCGGCAAGCAAGAGGAGAGCGGCGACCACCTATAAATACGACAGAGGAAGAAGGTACAAGTTTTGACTAGGTTTGGAAGAATGATAGCACATGCAAAGCCGAGGATGGCAGAAGTGTAGTCCTATAAGGAAAATGAGAGTTGGCGGTGGTGGTGTGAAGGTTTGCAATAGAAGGAGAGTAAGAGAGGGAAGTAGAGTCTGAAATTTTTGGAACGAAATAGAACTAAATGAAATAAAAGGTGGATTTGAGATTTTAATAACAATTCCTACAAGAAACGTTATTAAAAGTGATTTTAATAATGATTCCTGAAAGAACCATTATTAAATCTGCGAGACTTTTGACAATAGTTCTTGTAGAAACCGTTATTAAGATATCTTTTAATAATGGTTTTTCTTGAATGGTTATTAAAAATTCCATGTATATTTTAGCATTGGGATTTTAATAATGGTTTTGAACTATAACCATTATCAAAACTATCTCATGCATTAATTTTCATGCGTTTGACAATAGTTTTCGAACCACCGTTATGAATGTCCTATTATTATTTTCCCGTTTTCGTTGTAGTGTTGTGCGAGAAGTATCACAACTTGAGCCCTCCCCTACAAGCCTTCACCCCACACTTTTTATATTCCCTAGAAAAATACCTAATACTTCCTCAAGTATCGATTCTTCATCAATTTCAAGAGGTATAAGATCTTTAGAGCTGTAAGAATTCATTTGCGGCAAGTTCTCCTCTCATCTTCGTAACATGTTCTTCTGCACATATAAGTAAAAGTTAAACATATTATAAGAAATGTTAATAATATATGTTATAATTAATTATATATAAATAAATTATAAAAAAAATTCAGGTTGGGGAGTGACCCATTTGTTATTCTTGAAATGCATTTCTCTGTAGGTCTCTTTGGCAGGTAACAATTTATTTGTCTCTAGACTAGATTATACATAAGAAAAAATTAATACATTACACAAAATTACATGATAAAAAAATAAAGAATGAAAAGCCCAAAAAATACCTTCTTGTAGCAATATTGTGGCAATGATTATGCATCATGAAAAGATAAAGTGGTTTGTTTTTCCCTATTAGTAGCAATTTTTTTTTCTACCAAATCCTTCATGAAAAAATAATAATTTGGTGATGTTATTTATAGGTAATTTTATTCAATTTGTATACTAAAATTTAATATTACCTTTACATCATACGAATTAATTTCTTTCTATCAATCTTTCTTATGATTGCATTTTCGATCTTTATATCAATCAGCTATCATTAGATCAAGACCTAATTCAATTCTAGGACATGAAGGATTTATCCTCCATGGAGCTAAAAAAAATAATTCTACATATATATAAAATCATAAGTTAGAAATTATATAATTTTTATTTTATAATTTAATTAAAGTAGAAAAAAATAAACTTTATCTCAATTTCTAGGAGGATCTTTACCTAATCCTTTAGAGGGACATATGGCCACCTCTTATAACATGGTGGTATCGTTGTCCCAATTTTAATCATAACATATTTAATAAACCATTTACTATGTAGACCTATCACATTTAAAGTGTGCTTGAAAATCAAATTCCACCTCAAACTTTTTCAACCTCTTTTCTCAAACTCTTCCAACATCATCCTGTCCCGATTTCTTTCTCTAGCCCTCCTCTTATGACCTGAAATATGCATATAAAATATTATCATTGAAATAATAAAATTCTTAAAGTAAGAGTGATGAAATCAAATATGATGGACCAAATTTTATACCTTCTAAGTTCTAACACCCAGAGCATAATCTATGAGGAAACTATAGATCACGTCCATTGCCAACGATATATAACCTCGTGTGACAATATTAGCCATATAGAAACTATCAAATGTTTTGATATATAGAAAAAAATACATTATAATGATACATATAAATAAGGAAAGTACATAAATATGATACACTTACAATTAGGGCCAAATACGCTATAAAGCATGCAAATCATGTCAAATTGGATTGTTGATGAAGATGAGTTGGATGTTACTTACCTTACTAATTATCTTTATGTAGATTTGTTAAGTCACAATATAGTGATTTTGAGTTTGGATCTTAGGTATGATAGGCTTCATATTCAAAAGTCTTATTGTTCATATTTTTATTATAATTATGATCTTCTATATAGCGATTCCTACTAATATTAGAAGTTTCCAATGAATTAAATATAATATTATCATTAACTAAATTTTTGGTTCATCTATATCATATATTTTATATGTCGATGTAAGTTCAATTAACTTTTA
Source organism: Tamarix austromongolica (assembly GCA_039764185.1). Classification (NCBI taxonomy): domain Eukaryota; kingdom Viridiplantae; phylum Streptophyta; class Magnoliopsida; order Caryophyllales; family Tamaricaceae; genus Tamarix; species Tamarix austromongolica. The sequence goes on from CM077819.1 coordinate 11,617,434, forward strand.
AGTTACTTCAGCTGGATAAAGTATACCATGCTAGACTACTAGTTTATATAAATGATAATTCTTTATATTGTTTTGCATATTTCCTCCTACCATTCGCTTTTATGAAAGGTTCATTAATAAGCATTTATCATCGATATTAAATATTTCATTATTTCCTCATTCATTAGTAGCATATTTTCCTCCTATTTAGGTGGACTAATTTTCTTATTATCGATGATTTATCATCGGTAATATAATTTTTATTTTATTAAAAGTTTTTAGGGGGAAATTTTCCATTTGTGGAATTTTGATGAAACATATTTCTTAATATCGACGATAAGTATCGTCAGTATTAAGAAATAGATCAATGGTTTGTATTCGCTTAACATTTTAATAATATTTTTTGGTGGAAAAATTTGGCACCACTTAATACCGATGATATGTATCGTCAATATTAAGTATTTTCTTACATTTTTTTTCATTAAATGTTTTATCACCAGATCCAATAGCGACGATTAATCGCCACTTTTAAGGTCTAACACCGATGATAAAGTATCATTGATATTAAGATCGTCAATGTTAAGTCTTTTTCTTGTAATGTAAGCATTCATTAATCGGATTTTACTCTAGGTAATTCACTAAATTTTCTAACTACTCATAGAGAAATTACCAATTATATTTTAATATATGTGATATCATTTTTTGTATTATATGATTTAAGGTGTTTCAAAATGTATATACATGGTGACCCTTATTTTATAAAACATTTACATTTTGTTAACATGGCTCTAAATTTTATTTAAAATTATGCGTTTTGCCAAAATAAGTTTATCTTTACATGTTTTATAAATTTCTTTAGATTTTATTTTGGACTAGTGTGTGACGGTCATATGAATTTATGGATTATTGGTGATCCTATGCAATTTGTGGCACATGTTGTATTATGATATTATTATTATTACACATATATGATATTTGTTTTCCTAGTTGATATTGAATTATAGTGATGGTTGGAGGTCTATATATTAGGAAAGTACTTAGATTAGGAGTTTTTTTTGTGGAGTATTTATGTGGTTACTAATCAAAGAGGACTTATCAATGGTGAACAAATATTTGTTTTAACATTTGACTCATATATTTTTGTGTTTGATGTACTCCAATGATGTTATGAATTATAATATATTTCTTCTAAATCATGGGTTACTTAGCTATTCCCCATCTAACTTGTTATTTCTTACACGGTGATGCAATGATTCATGATGTAGATGGCAAGTAAATAATCTTATGCAGGTAGATTGTGACCACACTTCTAAATGGAAGGATGCATGCTTAAGGGATGAATTGAGAGGTCAGTTTGACTTTCAGAGTTTTATCTTTTGATAGTGTTTTGATTTCAATGGGTCTTAAATGTATTCGAGTTATTTAATTTATTAATCTATCATTAACTACTTTTGACGTTATTATTTGACTTTATTATGGTGTCCTATTATATGAAGAATGTTGTGGAATTTTGTTTTAGTTTTAAATTTTAAGTTTTAGTCCTAGAAATTAGTGTAAGTGAAACAATCATGTCTACTAGTATTAGATGTGGTGGTAACACCCTACTACATATTATAAACATTCAATCCCACAAAGCCAATATCCCATCCTATGTATGTGATACTTCCCAATGGACACACTATTCCTATTCGACTCATAGGTGCCATTATTTAGTCTAAACCACTTACCTTGATAGATGTTCTCTTCATTACAGAATTCCAATATAACCTAATTTCCATATCCGAATTCACCAAAAAAATTAACTATATTATTTATTTCACTAATGAAAAACGCTCTATGCAAGACCCTTTAATGGGGCAGCCTCACCTTTTTGGAACACTAACTAAGGAACTCTATAACCTTTGTCCAATAGAAATTAGTTCTCAGCAAGTTTAGCCAATAATTCCTCTTATTTATATTCTATTATTGATCAAGATGTCACTATGCCAAAAAAACCTAGATCAACAACTCAAATCAAAATTTAGCATCTTAGACTCGATCATCTACTGATCTATAAGCTTAAACAAATGTTTCATTTCTCTAATTTAATAAATAAAATGGATGAATATCCTTGTGATGTTTATTTTATAGCTAAACAATATTACTTGCCTTTTCCATCAGCAACACACATTCAACTTCCCTTTTTCAATTTGATACACATTGACATATAGGGACCCTATAAACAAGTCACATATGATGGATTTCAATATTTCATAACCATTGTAGATGAATTCACATGAGCCACATGGATATACTTGTTAAGCACTAAATCTAATGGTCTTGTTATTATAAAGACCTTCATTACTCTTATCAAAACCTAGTTTAATAAAACTATTAAGACCATTCAATTTAATAATCCATATGAGCTTGGATATTGTTTGGAAGCCAAACAATTCCTTTCTCATAAAGGTATCTTCCACCAAACAATTTATCCCTATAGTCCTCAGCAAAATGAAGTAGTAGAATGAAAGCATATGTATTTATTAGAGTTTGTTTGGGCCTTTATGCTTTAATCCAATCTACTTACACAATACTGGGGAGAAAGCATTCTATCTGCTACTCATACTATCAACCAAAATCCCTTGAAGGTCCTCCAATATCTTAGTCCATATCAAAAAACATTTTAGCACTTCAATGAATTATAGTTGTCTTAAACCTTTTGGGTGATTGTGCTATGCAACTGCCAACATAAAAGTATCAAGACATATTTAAACCAAGATCCAACCCTTATGTCTTTCTCAAGTATCCACATAGAACAAAGGCATATAAATTGCTTAACTTAACAACTAAAGAAGTCTTTGTTAACAGAGACATTGTCTTCCAAGAAGATATTTTTCCTTTCACTACAACAGAATCCTCATTTAATATCCATAACTCCACAACTACTTCAAATGATGCACCTCCAATTCCTCTTCCTATTCCTAATTTCACTACTCAACTTGATCTATATCATAGACATAACTCCAATGGTTCACTACCAAACTCACCCGAGTTCTAATTCTTGGTCCTCCCAAGTACAACCATCCCTTTAAAGATCATGTCGAGCAATTCAAACTCCTACACATATTCGAGATTATATATGTAGTCATATCTTCATAAATAACAATCCCTCATTATAATTTTTTGAATCAAAAACAACAACTACATACCTTCCAATCCATCTTCAATCTATAAAACATCTTCCTAACCTGATAGCTGAATCAAAAGCATACCCAGAAGCTGTGTCTAATCTACAATGGGTACATGCTATAGATAATGAATTTTAGTCTTTACATGCTAGTAGTACATGGGAATTAGTGAAGGTGACAAAAGGAAAATGACCCATTGGATGTCAATAGGTCTACAAGGCAAAGTATAAAGCTGATGGAAGTGTGGAGAGGTACAAAGCAACACTAGTGATGAAAGGATGCACTCAATGGGCAAGAGAAGACTTTAACAAAACCTTCTCTTTATTTTTTTGAATGACCACTATTAGAACCATATTGAATGTTGCAGTTAAGAATAAATGGCATATTCACCAACTTGACATTAACAATGCTTTCCTTCATGGAGATCTACATGAAGAAATATTTATGCAACCACCACTCGGACTTAATGCATTATCTTCACTTATTGAAAACTCAAGAAATCACTCTATAGGTTAAAGCAAGCTTCCAAACATTGGTATGAGAAACTATCCCCTGCCATAATTTCCAGAGGCATCATCACTCTAAAAATGATTATTCCCTCTTTATTAAATAGGTTGATAATATGGTGACCATCATTGTTGTAAAATAGATTACCTTCTAAATTTTGGCAATGATTCCGTTGAAATACATCTCATCAAGACATTCCTTCATCAACAATTTAAGATAAAAGACTTAGGGTGACTAATCTATTTAATAGGAATAAAATTTCTTCCATGTAATGATGGTTTAATTATGAACTAAAGAAAGTTCCTAGCAAATCTCCTTGAATAAACTTTAGTGGAAAATGTAAATCCTACCACTAGCCCTCTAGATACAAGACAATAACTATTCCCAAATATGGAAGCTCTATTGGCTGATCAACGAAGTTCCGAAGTCTAGTTAGAAAATTAAACTATTTAACGAATACACATTCAGATATAACGTATGCATTTCAACACATTAGTTGGTTCAATAATGCTCCTCAACTTCCTCATTTTGAAGTAGCAATTCATATTCTACATCATCTCAAAGGGAAACTAGATCAAGGACTTCTTCTTAATACTTCCATTGATGATACTCTTCTTGCTTTTTTTGATTCAAACTAAGCAACCTATCCATCTACTCGACAATATGTAATAGTTATTTCATCACTCTTGGAGGCTCACCTATTTTGTGGAAATCAAATAAGTAAGGCACCATTTCCCTTTCTTTTATAGAGGCCAAGTATTGCTTCCTTAGGCACATCACCTCAGAGCTAGCTTAGCTTACAAGACTTCTACATGAACTCACATTAACCAACGTTACTCGTATTCCAGTGAAGTGTGATAATCAAGTTGCCATTCATATTGCTAAAAATCAAGTTTTCCATGAACAGACCAAGCATGTCAAATTAGATTGTCATTTTTTTAGGGACTAAGTTCTTTCTAGGCTCATTGATCTCTTCCACTTTCCTACACAAGAACAACTAGTTGATTTACTCACTAAACCTCTTTATGGAAACACTTATTCATGTTTACTTCCCAAGTTGCACTACAAGAAAAGCTAATTTTTGCCACGTAATTTTTCGTTGCCAAACATATTTTTGCCAACGATAGTATATTTTTGGCAACGACAAGTTGTCATTGCCTATCATAGCATAACTAAAGATTTTTGCAACAACTTTTTGCTGTTGCCAAAAATAATTACTTTGGCAACGATATTTTTGTGGCAAAAAATAGTTTTGTTGTCATAAATTAATAGCATCAATGATGCAGCATAATTATATTTCGCAACGATTTTTCTGTTGCAAATAAAACATAATTATTTGCAACGATACTATTGTTGCTAATAATATTCTATATTTTACAACGATGTTTTTGTTGCTAATAACATACAATATATTTTACAACAAGTTTCTTGCGGCTAAAAATAGTCTATATTTTGCAACGAATATTTAGTTGCCAATAATGTACAATGTATTTTGCAACAACTTTTCCGTGGCCAAAAATATTCTTTATTTTGCAATGATATTGTTGTTGCCAATAATGTATAATACTTTTACAACAATCTCCTTATTACCAATAATTAGCTATATTTTGCAACAAATTTTTTGTTACCAATGAAATATTTATTGCTAATACTAGTTTTGGCAACAATGTCTTTGTTTCCAAGAAATTTCTGTAATACTTCTCGATAAATTATCACTTGGTAACCTGTCACATTCATGATACCTTATTCAAATACTCATCCCATACATATATTAATCAAATACAAACATCAATAGTAAATTCATTTGATCATCAACATGAAATGAATAATTCATCAATTATATAATTGTACATTACAATTGTCCAAAAGAGAAACCATTGTTCAAACCCATGTAATTCTGAGATATCATCGTCATTAAAAGCGTTCTTTTCAAAACACTCTTGTCAAGTGTTTTTGTTCAAAAATACTTCTAACCAAGAACATGATCTTCTTATCCGTACATCAACTAATAACAAAAATATGTATCCACAAATAAATCGATATTGATCATTGATGCCACCATGGAAAACATCACCATCATTGTCAAGTGTATTTCTAGACCTGAAAAAATAACAAAATTAGTACATGTGTCATACATACATACGTATATATGTATGTATATGTATATATATATATATATATATATATATATATATATATATTGTATTTCTAGACCTGAAAAAATAACAAAATTAGTACATGTGTCATAGGTACATACATACGTATGTATGTATGCGCGCACGCGCACACACACACACATGTATGTATGTATGTATGCAAATATAAGTGTCATTAGTGCGTTATGTTTACTTTTGTATATAACGAAAATACTAATGGAAAATTGTTCACATGGATATCTAACCGCCTATAAATTCCAAAACAACCCTCTAGTGTCCTAATGAAATGCGGATCATGACATCAACAAATTGTGGTATTTTTGCATGTATCTGAAACTTTTTTTATGCGGAAGTGTACCCATAAATAATTTAATTCCCGAACTACCAAACCCATAAGCTTCTCCTACTAACCATTTCAAGCATTATTCCTTCAACATTTTCCTAGAATCATTCTAGGCCTCCAAATATTTCAAATTCAAAGGGAAAAGAGAGAGTATGGCAAAATTTAGAAGATCAAGGGCATAACAATTTTATTTGACCATGTAATTATACAAGGAACATAAAAAAAATCATGGAATACAGATAATCAGGTTTTCTATTTTTGTTCATTTTACCAAGATAGAATATTTTCATACATTCTTAATTAACTATGGAATCCTTATGAATTTATCTTTATCATATGAGTTTCATCAAGCTCTTCATCTTTTGAAATATTTGATCCTATATAAAACTCAAAAATACTACACAATGCAAAGTTGCTCATATCATAGAATAAATACAAACTTTGCTTTCCTTTCTATAGTTGTTGCCCATGTTGTTATCTCTGTGTTTGGTCGGAATTTGATTAATCTATGTTTAAGAATGAGATGCTGTAATATGAGTTATGAATGAAGGAATTTAGGGTGGCAGCCTGGCATAAAAAAAAACTTGTTAAATGACTCTTGAGTTATGATATGGAGCTGGAAGTTACATACTTTTATAATTGACCATATGGTTGTAGGTTGCACAACTAATCTAACTTATCTTCTATTTAGAATTAGATTTTTATTCTTGTTAATTATGTGCCCAAAAAGTAATGAAACAAAGTTAGGAAGATTTAGGCCAAACAGAATTGCTAAATGTGTTTCTAGGAATCGATTATGATCAGGAATTTGTGATGAGTGGTATTTCTCTGATCTGATTCTAGATCAGATTTTTTTTTATGATTTCCCTAGTTAACAGCATGTTTTTAAGACCATAAATGACTTGGATAATTAGGGAAGTTAATTATGCATCGGCACATTCAAGTATGCTTACTTAAAACTAGATAATTTGATGTTTACATGCTAAATATTGATTTTCAATTCTATCTCTCTGGCACCTAAATTTAGATCTAATTTTATTCATTTAGCTCACTCAAAACATACTCAAACACTTGAAATATGCTAAAATTTCAATACACCAATTGAAGAATTAAGTTAGATAAGTTTTAATGAGTTTTTATGCACCATAGAGGGGGGTTCTTCATGTTTAATTCTGATATTTTAGACCTAATTTTAGAACTGTATCTCTATTATTTCTACCTTTATAAACACATTTAAATACCTTTTGTACCATTGGGAATTTGATATATTAAAAGTGGGAGAAAGTGAAATGAGTTTAGATAGGTTTTTAAGCACTTTTAGGGCGGTTTAATTAAGTTTTGGACTAATTTTATAGTGAATCTATAGGTTTGAATTTCAACACCTGAAACTAATTTATTTTCCAATTAAAAACATGATTCTAGACCTACAATACACTAGGAAATTCAATTACAAAGTGAGAAATCTCGTGGCATGAGTTTAGAGAGGTTTTTAAGCATTTTTGGGGTAGTGTAATCAAGTTTGGACTAATTTTGTAGCGATTCTATAGGTCTAAATTTTAGAACATGAAACTGATTTATTTTCCTCTTAAAACCATGATTCCAGACCTGCAGTACACTAGGAAATTCAATTATTAAGTGAGGAATCAAGTGGCATCAATTTAGAGAGGTTTTTAGGCACTTTCGGGGCGGTGTAATCAAGTTTTGGACTAATTTTATAGGAATTCTATAGGTTTGAATTTCAGAACATGAAACTGATTCATTTTCCTCTTAAAACCATGATTCTAGACCTACAATACATTAGAAAATTCAATTACTAAGTGAAGAATCTAGTGGTATGAGTTTAGAGAGGGTTTTAAGCACTTTCAAGGCGGTGTAATCAAGTTTGGACTGATTTTATAGAAAAACGATAGGTCTGAGTTTCACAACCTGAAACTGATTTATTTTCCTCTTAAAACCATGATTCTAGACCTGAAATAAATTTTAAAATTCAATTTCTAAGTTAGGAATCTAATGGTATGAGTTTAGAGAGGTTTTTAAACACTTTCGGGGCAGTGTAATCAAGTTTGGACTGATTTTATAGCAAAACTATAGATCTGAGTTTCACAACCTAAAAATGATTTATTTTCCTCTTAAAACCATGATTCTAGACCTGCAATACACTAAGAAATTCAATTACTAAGTGATGAATCTAGTGGTATGAGTTTAGAGAGGGTTTTAAGCATTTTTGAGGTAATGTATTCAAGTTTGGACTGATTTTATAGCAAAACTATAGGTCTGAGTTTCAAAACCTAAAAATAATTTATTTTCCACTTAAAAACATGATTCTACACCTTCAATAAACTAGAAAATTCAATTAATAAGTGAGGAATCTATTGGAATGAGTTTAGAGAGGTTTTTAAGCACTTTTGGGGCGGTTTAATCAAGTTTTAGACTGATTTTATAGCGACTCTATAGGTCTGAATTTCAAAACATGAAACTAATTTATTTTTCACTTAAAACCATGATTATAGACCTAAAATACACTGTGAAATTCAATTAATAAGTGAGGAATCAAGTTTAATGAGTTTAGAGAGGTTTTTAAGCACTTTCGGGGCGGTGTAATCAAGTTTGGACTAATTTTATAGTCAAGCTAAAGGTCTAAGTTTCAGAACTTGAAACTAATTTATTTTTCACTTAAAAATATTATTCTATACCTAAAATACACTAGGAAATTAAATTATTTAGTGAGGAACCAAGTGGCATCAGTTTAGAGAGGTTTTTAAGTACTTTCGGGCTGGTTTAATCAAGGTTTGGACTGATTTTATAGCGATTTTACAGGTCTGAATTTCAGAACATGAAAATGATATATTTTCCTCTTAAAACCATGATTCTAGACCTGCAATACACTAGAAATTCAATTACCAAGTGAGGAATCTAGTGGCATGAGTTTAGAGAGGTTTTTAGGCACTTTTGGGGCGATGTAATCAAGTTTGGACTAATTTTATAGCAAAACTATAGGTCTGAGTTTCAAAACCTAAATTTAATTTATTTTCCACTTAAAAACATGATTCTAGACCTGCAATACACTAGGAAATTCAATTACTAAGTGAGGAATCAGGTGGTATAAGTTTAGAGAGGTTTTTAAGCATTTTGGAGGTGAATTCTTCATAACATGGATTAAATTTTGTAGCAAGAATTACATGTCTCATTTTTCTGAGTGTCATGATATGTAAGATGAAGTTAGGCATAAGTTAGTGCAAAATCTTAGAGATATATGTGGCTAGGTTAGGGTTCAATTTGAGGTCATTCGGAGATCGAAAGGGAATTTAATTTCTTTGGGTTATTAGATAAGGAAGGGTACTACATTAAGGCTAAAAAGGGCGTTCTAAAAATAATAAAAGGTTATATGGTATGTATGAAAGCAGACTTAGCTTTTTGACTCTATACTCTTAATACCTATGAACCTAGATCATAAAATGTGATGGTGAACCATATAAAGAAAGTAATAAAAGGTTCTATAGTATGTACATGAGGCATACAGTAAGTAATTCCACAAAAAGTACTTTGTATTTGGATTGTATGTAGAAGCATTAAATTGATGTTAGTTATATACACAGAATGATAGTTAGCTCCCATTAATCAATTTAGAGTTGCACCTATACACTTGATGTCTCTAATTATTTATGGGTAAAAGATGTTTAAAAGCACCCAAGGAATAAAACAGACACATAAACACACATAAATGTTTGCATCAAATAGAGACAATGATCAATCAGCATATGGTCAATCAAATATCTACTTTTTCTAATTCCTGAATACATATCCCTCATTTGGAATGCATTTTGACTTACCGAAGGAGTCATATTTCTACATAATTTACTTAATAGGAAGTATCTAGCTGAGGATGTCATGTATATATGATTGGTAAACACTAAGGAAATGTGATAATAAATTACTATTTATTTTTTAGTTTTTAGTGAGAAGCGTCAATGAAGGAAAGCAAGTGCTATAATAGTTCATTTCCAAAACAAGTAGGCGAAGAGTCAAAATGAACTTTAACTTTACTTTGACTTTCAGTTTATACCAACTTCTCAGACCTTATTAAACTTCAATATATGTGCCGAACGAGGTGCTCAAAGAGAAAGGAAGAGACGTGATAATATGTTTTGCGTCACATTTTTCTAACTCTATATATAATAACTGAGCAGATTTGACTACATTAATCATTACGCTGCACCTGGGAGCAGCGCTAATGGTAGTACATTTAGCATTCAGGTGAAGCATGATACACATTGGAACCTATTCAGGGTATTAAGCTTGGTAGTCATCCAGAGAGCCAGTTTGGCACAACTTTATGGTGACATGAAGATCATATCTATCGTAACAAGCTCACAAACCATACATTTGTAAGCAACTAGTATGCAGACCACAACTCTTACATGTAAACAAATTCAAAAGCCTAGGGGAAATACCATTGGATACAATGACAAAAACTTGATGCCAATTGCCAAGCACCATTTCAAGCCAACCTCAAATTAAGAAAAGTTGTGTAACCACATAAAAATAGAATGTCAAGCTGAACTAAATTTTTTTTACAAAATTTACAACCCAAAAAATAAATAAAATATGAACAAGATTCCAGGAAGTCTTATAAACAGTATGAATATCCATATTAACTAACAGTTTAGAGCCTGTATTACATATTTATATTATTATGGGTACTAGCAATATTTCATAGAAATGTGACTGATATAACACTGACTTAAAGGCTACAGTTATGAATTAGATCAAAACAGGGATAACTCATAAATGTGGCAACACCATGAGGATTTTCCTTCTACATAAACATAGATTACCCAGTTTCAACTTAATGTAGTTTAATTAATTAAGGTAAAAATATAGTTAGCCATGCCACTATCAATGTTGAAACAAATACCATAATTTCACAACAAAATTTGCTGAGTAAACCTATCAGAGAAGGGGGAATAACTCATAGCTTGACACTAAACAAGCTCTAGAGAGTCATATGTCCCTAATATGGCATTAACTGAATTCAATATAAATGCCAAAATAAGGAATACAAATTTATCGAGTAATATAAATTAGGGTCACAAACTCACAACTAATCTTAGCAAACACCATAAAAATAATTAACAATTAATCAAAGTATAATCACCAACAACATAACCACACCTTGTGCCATAGCAAGTTAGCAATGCAAAAATTAATATCTAAGTTCGGTAGCAAGCATAATACTCAAATATGATTTAGCAGAAGGGATTCCACTAAACTTCTTCTTGACAAAAAAATTCCGTAGATAAAAAAATGTTTTAGAGTTTTAGTTACCTAAATATCGATTATAACACAAACCTTAGTCGTGTAAACTTTATCGCTGTTATCGTTTCAACAATTTACTGCGTCTCCTTGATTTTCACCTGGTTGATTGAAAAACAAAGACGGAAACGAGAATTAAATGTAGAAGGCATGGCAAAAGAATCTGCATCAAGAAGCAATCATAGATGGCTATCTACTTTCAAAATTAGGCCTACAAATTAGACAAACTATTAAAAATAGGAAGGAATCATACCTTGAATAACAATTATCGTCGTCAATTGTCCTCAATTTAACCCAGTTGTTGATTTTAGCAGATAAAACCCTATAATCTCGATGTTACCTTGCGTGCTAATTGGAAAACTTCGTCTATCATAGGTCGTCGAAGAATAGTGCCAATCGTCGGAAGGGCCACAGAACTCTGGCAGCCGTCGCAGCAACTCGAAGACCATACTGTTGTCGAAGCAAAATTAGTAGAACAAATGTGCGGAGGTAGTTGCTTTTGCTTGGTTGAGAATATCATGGTAATATGTATATGGTTAACTTAAAACTGAACGAAACATATGTTTCGTTTATTGCCGCCGAAAACTACCGCTAAATTTTTTAGTCTAAATTAGATTTTCCGTAACAATTATTTTGTGGCTAAACATATATATTAACTGTTTTGTAACGATTTTATTCATTAAAAAAGTTAAATAAAAATGAACTATGAAACTTTTTGTCACAATTAAGCAGATCCGTTGCGAAAGCTAGTATAGATTGAAAATTGTGAAACTATTTTTAACCACAAATTAATAGTTTCGTGGCTAAATATATATATTAATGTGTGAATATTTTTAGGCCACAATTAATAAAATACATTTTTAAAGTTATATTAAAATTAATAAAAATATTTTTGCCCATAATTTTTTGCAACAATTTTATTCGTGTTGAAAGTTAAATAAAAATCTACTAAATTATTTTTTGTCACAATTAATCTGATCCGTTGCAAAAGCTAGTAGAGATTAAAAATTTAGAAATTGTTTTCAGCCACAATTTAACAGATCTGTTGCTAAAGTTATATTGAAATTGGTAAAAATATTTTTTACAACAATTAAAACTCCGTTGCTAAATACCAGAGTTAATTTTCTTATAAACTTTTCAAAGAATTTTATTTGTTTCTTTATTAACTTTAAAGAAATAAACTATAGTGTAATATCTTTTATGTTTTTTCCACAAAGTGATACTGATTTCTTATAATATTTTTTATGAAATAAAAAAATAGAATGATATATTTTTTAAAACTTTTTTAGCTTAATATTTGTTTAAGGAGCATTAAATAAAAAAGAAATATAGAACAGTTTAGCCATGAGAAATTTTTGTTGCAAAAATATACATTCGTAACAAAATTATATTAGCAACAATATTGTCTCGTGACCATAAATATTGTATATGAAACACTCTCTAGTTGTGTGAAAGTTTTAGTCACGAGTTTATTGGTTGTTGCAAAATATGGTTTTCCACCACAATGTGGTTGTTGCAAAAGTTTTTTGTTTTTAGCAATGATCAATTATTGTGGCAGTAAAGGAATTTGTTTATAGCAACGAGATTAAAATTGTTGTAAAAAATACTTGCATTTATGGAAACATGCTTTTGCCACGAAAGTTAGGAATCGTGGCAAAAAATAAGTTTTCACAACAAAAATTTGATGTCGTGGCTAAAACGCGTTGCCAAAAATAAGTTTTCTTGTAGTGTTGGGTATGACTAGTCCCACTTCAACTTGCGCAAAGGGGGTGTTGGAATACCAGAATCCTAGATCTTCGGAAGATATCACTTTAGGTATATCTCATCATCAATCAACCTCCAAGTTCTTATTTTTTGAATCGAATAATGATTCAAAGGTTATCCAATGTACGACATGTTATATTATAGGATATTCGTTTAGCTCTATCTTATATGAAGATATAAGATACTCTATCGTATAGGATGTTAGTTGAGCGTAACATTCTTATATGTATGTATGTACGTACGTATCTATCTCTACATAATAGATTAATTTATTCCTTTGTAAAAACTCTATGGCAGTGATGAATTCAATAAGAAAAAGTTGTTTTTTCACCAAGTATCAGCTTGTATGTATCTGGTTCACATCAAATAGTTAACCCTATGCATGTGTAGTTGCATAATGGTGTAGGTTCTACATGAGCTATGAGTAGAGTGGAAGCATAAAATGGCAAAAATTTTCTACTTATATATCCAGTTTCCTGGAACCAAGTATCCAAATTCACAAAAGCAAGACAAGGTACATTCTAGCAGTTACAAACTAATGGATGGGACATACTTCGTATTAGGACCTGCTAGTGCAAAATGACTTGAAAATAAACCCTATTGATTAAGCTGGAACAATTCACTTGGTTTATTTATTTTCAATCCAAAAAGGTTAATTAGGAAAATATATGTAATTATGCAAGTGTAGGAATCCAAAATAGCATGTATGTACAACTAAAGGGCAGGTTCTACTACTAGGCAAAGACCACCCAACGGGAATGGTGCCACATGAACAACCACTGTTTTGGCTTATACTATGGTTGTACTTTCTTCCATGTAAGTGCTATAAAATAAGGGAGACACATTCTTCTTTTATTTAACAATTAAAAACTAGATTGGACTTGGGGGTTGTAACGTATTATGCATAAGACACTAGACGAATACAGTGGTTGAATTAATTATCCATCATATGCAAAATTTTGAAAGGCCATAACGGCCCAAATTTGGATTTGAATTGAGCAACGCTTCTAAGTTCTGACTCCCTTCAACACTTGCCCCCGTATTTCCCTCCTTACCTCGTTTTATTTATTTATTTATTTATTTTGATAAAGCCCATGCCTCACTTCTATAAATAAAAGAGTTCCCATTCCAATACTCCAACAAAAGCAACCTAAAAATCCAAAATTTTTATATTCTCTCTCTCTCTCTCTTTGTCCACTCACTCCACCACTCTATTACTAATGATATCATATTAGACTTTTCATTGGCAGTCAATAAGTAATGAACTTTTGTGTATATTTACAATGTTATCATATTAGACCTTTAATCAACTCGTTTTGCCCTTTTTTTTTTCTTTTTCTGTTTTTTTGTGTATGTTGAAAAGTCATTACCTAGCATATATTTTATTCATGATCATGGAATAAACATTTAATTTTCTTGATACTAATGATAGCCATATGGCATATATTTCATTTAGATTAGAGTCTGCCATCTAACATAGAAGGACAAGTCTGTGTTATCATAAGGTCTAGTGTATATATTAAAGTTGATTATTATGATTGACTATTATCATGTTTGGAGCTATAAGAAATATTTATCAAATTAAACTTTGTTTTTGAAATTTTTAGTTTAATTTTTTATTTAAAAATTTGAAGGTTGCTAAAACTATTTTTTAAATAGTTTTAAATGAGAGGTCTTGTTCCTATAGACTTTATTATTATCTACGAAATTGACGAGTATACTAATCAAAAGTTGTTTTCAAACACACACTACAATAAATAGGGTCAAATAGGGCAATTTTAGGATGTTAAATAGGGTAATTATAAAATTGCCCTATTATAGATAATCAAGTAGGGAAATAAAAATTTCCCTAATTGATTTTAACAAATAGTGCAATATAAGACATCTCCTATTAGATCCAATCTAATAGGGCAATAAATAAAAATTCTCTTATTTGATCATAATAAATAGTGCAATAATAAAATCCCTCCATTTATTATTATAAAATAGGGCAATGCAATTTTCCCCCCCATTTGGTACTATCTAGTAGGGCAATAAATTGACATACCCCTATTTAATTCTAATATATATAATAAGTTATGATATAAAATTATAATTGTTATAATACTTATGTTCAAAAATATTGCTCTAATATTATTTTTAATATTTTTATTTATATATATAAAAAATAAATATTAATAGTTAAAGTTTTTTTAAAAAAAATATACAGATGGTTGTAACGAATATTACCGTAAGTAATGATCTTTTATCTGTGTCCTCTATGAGACAGGACGAGCTAACCCGGATATGTGGACCAGAGGCCGTTGTGACCCTTAAAGATTGGAACTGTAATCAGGGCCGTGCTGGCGAAGGTGATAGGTGAGAAACTGGAATTGAAGAAAAAGAAAATAATAATAAAAATGCCTACAGTCAATTTGACATCCATCGCTGAGAGTAACGGGAAACCAACGGCGATATAGGCAAAGAGGGCTTTTTTTTTGACAACACAAATTTTTCTTCACATTAGCATATCACAGTGGACTGACGAGAATATCGTCATTTCAATTTTCTGAAGGAAGGCTGTTTAGCAATTTATTTGTTTTTTGTCTTCTCAACCCTCTTCACGGGCTGGTCTGATTCAAGTGCGAAATATTCCCATCCCTTCAACTTTCAGGCATAATCGGAGCACTAAGCCCTTAATATTTTGCATTTTTGAATTCTCGACCTCCTGACTTCTGCACTTCGACCTCAGCTGCTTGTTCTTCCTCTATTACTTCCAATCTATTTATCTTCTAATCCTCTCCTGTTCTTCTTCCCCGTTAGTATCTCCATAACTTCAGCTCTCGATTCCAATTTTTTTTCGTTAGCGGAGGAAAGGTAAGTGCCCCATACTGATTCATTTTCTAATCTTATCACTTTCTTCCGCTTCAATTCGGCGACGGAGTACAGGTGTTTGTTTTTACTAATTCATTTCTTATATAAAGTGTGTTTTGCTAATTCTCTATTTCTCGATTGTCGACTTTGGAAGCTTATCAGACGTCCCGCTTGATAATTTTTTTTCGTATTTTTCTTATTGACGCTATTCCGTAGATTTTAGGAATTAGCTCCAATTTTTGCATTCGGCAGCAACTTCATATGTTGGACTGAATAAAAACAGAATGTGTGCAAAGGAAAATATACTATCGTCACAGTTAATTTTGCTGTATGAATTTACGACTTCCTCGATTATCTCTTCTAATTTATTTATTTATTTATTTATTTATTTGTTTGTTTTGTCGCTCTTGATTTACTGGTATTTCCGCTTACCTCCCTTAAGTTATCTATGGTTCTCAGACAACCCCTTCTCTACCTCTGTCATTGCTCGTGAACTACTTTATATAGGGCCGGGACTATTCTTCTTGATTTACCTTTGTTCATCTGAAATTAACTGATGCTAATTTTAATTTAGATCAAAAATTTTAATTAATCGTTATTATTCTTATTTTACTATCGTTACTGTTATGATTAATATTTTTATTATTACTACTGTTATCGTTACTATAGCTTTTGTAGTTATCATCACTAATTATATACAAACATATTATTATTGTGGTCATCTCCATCATCATAAATTTTTTAGCTAAGTCATTCCAACCTATTTTTTTAGCCTTCATCTTACATTGTTTGCATCTTATGTTATTGACTTGAGCATCAAAATGTCCTTAAGTATATGTGAAAAAATAACAGTTTATGCAAAAATGGAGTTGAGAATACTACCATTTTTTAGAAAATATTAAATATAGGCTTAATCTATGAGGGTTCATTTTTGCAAATTATTTCAGCAATTGCAGTTGAAGATGTCTACAGAGAGGTGAAAATATATCTTAAGCCTAAAGCTTCACATTTATATCTTGCGGCCATAATATGCTTCTCCATTTACATCTTTCTGCTTTTCCACATTGCCTTACTGTTTTATGAGATCTTGAGAGCTTGTTTTTGAAAGTTTAAATCGTCTGTCCCTTGAAGGTTGTGTGAAGGAGGAGAGCTATTAGACAGAATTTTCTTTCCTTATTTATTTCATATTTTTGTTATTATTGAACCTAGAACATTTGAGTTTGATTTCATATATTTTATAGTTCATTATGGTTTATCGTATGACATTTGAGTTTGTTTGTCTTTGACATTAAGATGGAATGTGATAGGAGTTGGATACAGATTCAAGGGTTTCATGGTAGGCAACAAGAGGCTTATCAAAGAGGGGTTAGAGAATTTTTAGATTTTGCTTTTAAAGATGTCAATCCTACCTCGGGAATAAAGTTGAGGTGTCCTTGTCAGTATTGTCAGAATTACTATGTACAAGATCGTCAAACCATGCGTTTCCATCTTTTCCGAAAAGGTATAAAACCTGACTATAATCCATGGATCTTCCATGGTGAAGAAGAGCCTATTGATCCTATGGATGGACAAATGGACGAGGAGGAGGAAAGTGATGATTATAATGAAGAAGATCCTTTAATATCTGATGAGATGGCTTCCTTGGTGAATGATATGATGAATGCTAATGATGTAGAGGATAGGTATGAGGGCTCCGAGGAGATACCAGATGATTTTGATAGATTAAAAAAAGAGTCAGAAGAGCCCTTGTATCCTGGGTGTAAGACATACTCGAAGCTATCATTTATTGTAACACTCTTACACCTTAAGGTTAGTGGTCGTTGGAGTAACAAGTCATTTACCGGGCTGCTTAGTGCATTGCATAAGGCCTTCAATTATGACCCGTGTTTCCCCAAGACTTATCAGGAAGGAAAAATGTACACAAGAAAGTTGGGCTTAAATTATGTCAAGATACATGCTTGTGTGAACCATTGCATCCTCTATCAAAAAGAGTATGCAGATGTTGACATGTGCCCATCTTGTCATGAGCCTAGGTGGCAAGAGGGCACTGGAGATGTTAATGATAGTGCAACTTTTTCAGAATCACAACATGACTCACAAATAAAGTCTAGAATTCATCGATTGGTTCTTCGGTATTTTCCTTTAACACCAAGACTCCAAAGACTTTATATCACACCTGACATTGCAAAACACATGCGATGGCATAAGGAGAAACGTCAAGATGATGGCATATTAAGACATCCTGCTGATTCAATGGCGTGGAAGAAGGTAGATGAGATGTATCCAGATTTTGCGATAGACCCACGGAATGTTAGATTGGGCCTTGCTGCTGATGGGTTCCATCCTGGTAATGGTTTTGGGAAGGGGTATAGCATATGGCCTGTATTTCTAGTGCCATACAATCTCCCTTCATGGTTGTTCATACAAAGTCCATATGTTGTGCTATCACTCTTGATTCCAGGGCCAAAGCAACCTGGCAATGACATAGATGTGTTCTTGGATCCACTTATTGATGAACTTAAAGAGTTGTGGGAAGTTGGGGTACAAAGTTATGATTCCTATAGTCACAAAACCTTCAACATGAGGGTTGCATTGATGTGGACAATTAATGATTTTCCTGCATATGCTAGTTTGTCCGGTTGGAGCACTAGTGGGAAACTTGCATGCCCTTCATGCCATAAACACACTTGCTATGTGCGTCTAAAGCATGGATGTAAGCAATGCTTTTTAGGCCACCGTAGATTTTTGGATCCCACTCATAGATGGAGAAATGATAAGAAATCCTTTAACGGAGTAGTAGATAGAAGGCCACCTCCTGTACCTCTTTTAGGAGATGAAATACTAGAGACATTGTATGGAATCCCTAATGTAAAATTTGGAAAGGCTGAAGCACTTACAAGAAAACGGGGTGAGAGGTATTTGGTTGATCAATGGAAGAAGAGAAGTGTTTTCTTTAGGCTCCCTTATTGGAGTAAGCTTTTGATCCGCCACAACTTGGATGTAATGCATATTGAAAAGAACATATATGATAATATATTAGGAACAGTTCTTGATATTCCTGGAAAGAAAAAGGATAACCTTAGTGCCCGCTTAGATATAAAGGAATTGAACATGCACAAGGAGTTTCACCCCATAGAGATTGGTGATACATATGTTATTCCTAAAGCACCATATCAGCTAACATTAGCTAAGAGGAAACGTGTATTAGACTTTTTATCAAAAGTCAAAGTGCCAGATGCTTATTCTTCTAATATATATCGATGTGCAAGTTTGGATGGGGACAGAATTGTAGACATGAAGAGTCATGATTGTCACGTGTTCATGCAAGACTTACTTATACCAACATTTCGTGGTATCCTACCAAACAGGGTGCTAGAACCCTTGGCGGAGCTGAGCTTATTCTTTAAGCGGTTATGTTCTAAGACTCTAAATGTGGATGCCTTAGAAAATATGGAAAAGAGTATCACGGTAACTCTTTGTAAACTTGAAAGGATCTTTGTCGCATCTTTCTTTGATGTCATGGTTCACCTCACCGTTCACTTAGCAAGTGAGACAAGACTTGCTGGTCCTATGCAAGGTCGGTGGATGTTTCGGCATGAAAGGTAATAACATATTCATATATATTGATTATCATACTATGAATACTTTGTAAAATAATGAGTGTATACAAACCATATTTTTAGGGGAATACGCAACTTGAAGTCTTATGTGAATAATAAGGCACGCCCAGAAGGCTCCATTGCTGAAGGCTATATTATGGACGAATGTGTGACATTTTGCTCAAGGTATTTCAATGAAGTGGAGACAAAGTTTAATCGTATAAGAAGGAATGATATGGATGAACATCAACTCTTTCCATTTGAGATTTCCATCTTTCAGAAAAAGGGGAGTTCGTTAGGAAAAAGAACATTTAAGGAGTTGAGTCATGATGATTGGAATCAAGCTCAATTATATATTCTTAGAAATTGTCCAGAAGTGCAACCCTTTGTGGAGTAAGATATAACCTTCAAAGTATTTTCTTTTTCGCCCCTTTTATTAAATTTTCATATGAATCTAATGCTTATATAGTGAAAAACAGAGAGTACGCAAGCTTATATGAGACACAACAAGACTTAGTTGATTGGTTTCGATCACGGGTAAGTGATGTAACATACAACAAATGATTTGGATATGTTTTTCTTAAATTAACTCTTTATCCTTTTTGTTTTCCATTTGATCATCTAGATATGGAAGCTTCATGTTGAGGGCGATAAAAGAGTGAAGACAGAGTTATTATCTTTGTCACGAGGGCCTAGTAAAAGTGTCACAAGCTATTCAGGATACTTTATTAATGGATACAGATTTCACACAAAGAAACGTCAAAGGAGAAGAAAGACACAGAATAGTGGAGTTGTTGTTAAAGGGGATGGAGATAGTGGCCAATTAGACTTCTTTGGGGTATTGAAAGAAGTTATAGAGGTGGAATATGATGTTGTCAATATAGGTGAAAAGGAACCTACTGTGGTGTTATTTAGATGTACTTGGTCTGATGTTTACAATGAAGGGCGTGGGATAAAGAGAGACAAGTTTGGCACCATCAGTGTCAACATCAAGAAGCATCTGCCAACCAATGAGCCCTTTGCGTTGGCATCCCAAATAAAGCAAGTTTATTATGTAAAGGCACATAATGAAGCAGATTGGAGAATTGTCATAAATACAATCCCTTGTAACTTCTATAATTTTCCTATTGTTGAGGATGAGCCTAGTGAGGATGAGCATGGAGATATTGGCACAAATGATGGAGTACTTAACACTATTGAATATGATGCTGTGGATGATGTTCTTTTACCAAGACTTGATGTCCCCTCAGAAATCATGACTGCAGATGGGGAAGTTGAAATTATAGAAGAAGAGGAAAGTGACCAAGAAGAAGAAATTGAGCAAGAGGAAGATGATGAATATGCTTTTGCTAGTATATATGAGTTAGACTCAAATAGTGATTGGCACAAGAAACATTTGATTGTCTTTTTATTTGATGGTTATTTTTAGTTGTATATCATTTATGAAGTTTTTTTTTCTTGATGATGATATATAACTGCTAGTTAAATTCAGTTTTTATTTACTCTTTTTGTTCTAGTTTGTTGTTCTTATAATCTACATTTACTAAAGTTATCCTAGTTTGTTTGTCCTTTTTTGAAAATTTGATGTAATATGTATATTTGTTTGCTAGAAATAATAACATGTCTTCTCATATTGATGGACAAATATTTGAGTTAGAGAGACAAGCTTTGTCACCCCATGTGCAGCCAGATGGTTCATTTGGTTCATTTTCTCCCTCCGAACGAGCAAAAAATCAAAGGAAAAGGAGAGATGGTATGAATTATGTTCAAAAATATCACCATCATTATCATCATAATCATCATCATCATTATTAAGATTGCAGAATACAAAACCAATACAAATTAAGGTTGATATTCTTCTTATTATTATACAGGGCCTTATCGTGGTCTAAGTAGAGCTCTTAAATACAAGAAGTTGCAGCGTACACAAGCACCACAAATTAATGTTGATATTCCAGCAGAGTTCTATTCTATTGTGGGGGAAAGAGCATTACAATTTATTAGTGAATGCTCTGATTGGGTAAAAGAAATATGCCCCCTTAATGTCACAAAATGGAATGACATGCCTGAAGATGTACTTGATTGTCTACATAGAAAGATTAAGGTATTTTCTATTATTCTAAGTAACTGTATAATGAAGTTTCTCATATGTTGGATTATAATATGATCTTACAAAAAAATATAGGGAAAATACGAGTTGCCTAGTGGAGAGCATGTTGAAAGAGCTATAAATATAAAATGTAAGAACCTATATAGGAAATGGAGGGAAAGGCTGAAGAAAAAATATTTTACAAGCAGTAAAAATATTGGAGATGCAGAACGTGCATGCCCACCTGGGATTAACGTTGACCAGTGGAAGTGGTTGGTAAACTATTGGAATCATCCTAAACAAAAGGTAAGTTTGCTACTCATTAATACTAATTAAACATGGATTTCTTATTTTTCTTTTGTCATATGATGATTATCAGCACGCCCTGTCTTAGGCTGTGTTCTTTATATGTTCCACATTGTTTGTCATCCTTCAGAAAGAAGATTGGAAAGAGTTGCAGAATCCCGTCTAATACATTCTTGTCTTAGGCTGGAATTGAAGTAGTAACTTATTATTATTTTGTCAACTATAGGAAAGAAGCGAAAAGAATCGAATTAATGCTATGTCGATGAAGATCCACTCAGCTTGTGGAGCAAAGTCTACCGCACGTAACATATATGAGATAGTAAGACTGCCATGAGAATACTGAATCCAATTGTAGTAAATAATAAAAAAAACTCACCTTATGTTCATGTTATTTTTTAGGATACCCAGATCAATACCACAGAAGCAAGCTCATCAATTTCTGCTCCACATACACAAGATAACACTGAACCCAAGTACATCCAATTATGGAACAAAACGAAGAGGTAAACAATGAACTCATGTATATCCAGTTATATTTTTTTTAATCTGTGGAAATTTCTTAACAGTAATACTGCATTTGGAACTATATGTTCCCAATTTGCCGAGATTTTTAAAAGATTTTCCTCTGTATTGATGCAATAATAATGACCATGTAGTCAAAGAAAAAATAGAATAATAAGTTGCTACTTCAAAATTGATGCATAGCCATTATGTGAAGCATAATTATCTGATATTCAGGCTTATCTCAATTATCTGTAAGAGCAGTTGTTAAGCCCTTTGAGTGCTTCCCTATCATGATTATTTCTACCTGAGTATGATCCCTATCATTTAGTTTTAATGTGTCCCTTCCTGATTTGTCGTACTGTTCTGTATATAATTATTTTGTACTACCACCTTCATTTGCTTCCATCTTGCAATCAATGTATGGCTTGATTGTTCCCCTCTCTAGTGTTTATTTCATTCTGTGAAGGTCAAGGTTGCCCCTCTAGGCCTTTAGCTATATTGGGCCTGTGTAATTTCTTTTGTATGAGTTTGGAATGGGTAAAACTCAGGGTCAATTTGATATATCGGTTTTTATTTGCTGTATTTTTTTTTTGGTAAGTAAGTGAAAGATATATTAATGAAAGAAGAGACTACAAAGTGAGCCTGTTCCAAACTCAGGGTCAACTGGCTTATCAAATGTCTTTATTAGAAGTTAATACTAAAAATGAGGTCTGATCCAGCTGGGTAGATAATGCAGAACACCAGAAAAATGCTAACTATTTTTTCCCCTTACTGTTAGATTGATAATGAATTGACAATGTATGTTATTTACATTAAAGAAGTATAAAAGGAAATCAATGTTCTGCTGTTATATGTTCTGCTGTTACTGATATGATCGGTTGGAAAATTGAAGTCCATTCCCTGTGGACCATTTCTGATTTTGCATTCAGCTGTGGACATAGTGAACATTTATGGTCCATCTTTGTTGATTTTTATTTCCTTTGTTTTTTTTATTTAGTGGCCCAAAATTTCCGTAATTTGTTAAAATAATAACCCATCCATTTGATTGAATGCAGCGTAGTATGTCAGATGATGCTAACCGAGTTTAATTAGCAGAATATATAAATAGTGGCAAATTTAGTTAATATGCAACCTACCTACCCTGTAATAAATGGCTTCTTTTAATGTTTCCTATCCATTGCATTTTCATAAACTACTACTGCTATTATTATTATTATTATTATTATTATTATTATTATTATTATTATTATTATATGCTGCTTATATACTTGTATTGTGGCAGGCGGCAGTACCATTCGTTCTGATATGTGTGTGTGTGTCTGTGTAGTGTGTAGTGTGACACTGTCATATTCATCTAATAGCTGGACCACCCTTTCTTTGTTTTCCTTTGCTATGCCAGCTTCTGGCTGTTAATTCTTTTTTTTCTTATATGATTAAATGTGGCAATAAACATTCAGCCAATGACCCATAACAATATATATATATATATATATATATATATATCCTTTTCTATATACGAGTAGTCAACTCTGTGACTGTGAGCCGGTGAGCCCTCTATTGATGTCGCCGTCTTACAGAGGGAACTTAATCCGTCAATGGACGGAGCGACGAAGAAAAACAAGCTGTAAAGTAACCAACTGATGGCAATTTCTCAGTCAAGCCATACAGCGCAATGGATGAATGAAATATCTGTAGTTTGGCGAACGTTTGCCAAAGCAACTAACATAGTTTATATACATACACATGGAAGCGGATGAGATCTCTAATACCAGTAGAACTCAGGGGCCTTCGTCCTGAATCTTTTACCATTTTAGTACAAAAGTCTTCACCACAATAGGATCGATCTATTGGATCATCCTATGGATATGATTGATATAATGAAGTGGGTCCTGACTCCTAAGTTGAGTTCACAAGTGGAAAACACCACCTGCAAGTCTAGTAGGGGTTTTCAAAGGCTAGACCCTTGCTTGATTAAGAGATTTAGATCCATGAACCATTAGCCTTTGGCATTTAGGTACGAGCCAAATCTATTGTTTTTGGCTGGGTCGTGATACACATTAATGATGCACGAACGAACATGACCATATAATAAAAGTCTTCCCTTCTTCAGCTATCTTATCCGGAAATTTATGCGCATACGAGTGAATTTAATTAGCCATTCTGATGCAGCCGTATGCTGCATTGAAATGCATCGCCATGTTCTGAGCCAATACTCATCCGTATCGCTGTAACTGATCATGGAATAATTGTTTTCAAATCATAGAAAAGATTGAAGAGGAAAAGAAATTTTTTGGGGGATGGGGGGGGGGGGAACACGGACGAGGAATTGCAGTTGAAATTTTGATGCGTCAAAGATTGATTTGGGGAGAATCGAGGTCAGTGTTGACTTAGAAATCCACGGCAACAACTGGCATTCAGGGTAAAAATATCGTACTGGTAGTTTATACGACTGGTATTTCATATTTTCCACTACCCATGTTCAAATAAATGCCACAATCTAATCTTGACCGTGGTCATGCAAAGTTCCATTGCGGGAAAATAAAACAGGGATGTTGGACTAAAGCTGACATCCACTTGCTCCCCTCTATATTTGAAACAAACCCTTTTTCTTTTTTGGTAAATAGTATATCATCTCCCATTTATAATGAGGAGAAAGAAATTTTGTTTTCCTAATAAATGCTTAGAGATACTTGTTAAGATGATTACTTTTTTTTTGTTGCTGTTATCCGTTGCTGTCTGTGTATCTGATTTGTCACTTTTTTGATCAAGTTGGTCACAGCTGAGTTTGGAGTGTCTCGAACGATCTCCGATGGAAATCCTTCTATCTATACCGATGCTTATATTTATAAAATCGTTTGTATGCTTATATATATTGAACTATTGATCTCAGGTGTGATATATACCTATGCTTTTGTTGGCATCTTAATTCAAAATAGAATTAACAATTAAGTTTATAATTATAGGCATGCAAATGGACAGCTTAATGATGAGGCTGAGTTAGTATTGATTGAGTTTGAAAAGTTGCATGAGAAGGAGTTGGCAGAGAAGGGTGTTGATAATTTAAGTATAGATGAGGCATATGACATTGTACTTAGTCATACTTGTGGATATGCTCGTGGCTTAGGAAGAGCACACCCGGTGCTTCAGAAGGGTAGGAGGACAACTATATCTCATATGCAAACTGAGATAGAGCAGCTTCGTGTCCGTGAGGTTGAGATGAAAGCTGAGATGGAGCAGTTGCGAGCTAATGCTAAAAAGAAAGAGGAAGAAGCTTTGGAAAGAGAGGATAAGATCCGTGCTGAATTCAAAGCAGAAATGGCAAAGGTTCTGGATTTCATGGAACATTTTTTATCTTAAGGTTAGTCTAATTTTTTTTAAAGTTAAGTTAATTTTTTATGTATTAAAATTCTGTTAAATAATGAGTATTTATATCTATAAATACATTCTAAAAGTTCCAAATATATTTCCACAGGCTTTGATGTTTCCAACAATAGTTGATCTTGCTTTAAGATTCAAAATATATTTCATTAGGTATTATTACTTCTAAGCTCACTGTTTGTATTTTTTTTAACACAGAGTATTGTATGTGAAATATTCTGTACACAACTAATGGGTACATATTTGCAGGTATATATGCAATTGCGGTGGAATACATCTAAATAATGTGATTGAAATATTACAAATATCCTTCTATGCCGTGTTTATTTGCTTTTATAGGTAGAACAATAATATTTCAATATTATTGTCAATAACTATATCTATTGTTTTTTTGTTAATAGGACAACATTCAAGTGAAAGACAAGGGTTATGCCGAAGTAAAAGTCAAAACTACTGAAGTCGCTATAGGATTGCACATGCTTTGATCGATGTAGATTAGTTTTAACCCGTTTTCTTTTAGGATGTAAAACTAGTATTATAAACATTGATTAGATATTACACAACAACATAAACTATCAAAGACAACGGTTACTTATATAACCTACAACGCGTAACGTCCGTTATAAATGTATGCGATGTCTTTAATAGAACTGAAAGACAACGGTTCTGGTCACCGTTGTTGAATTCCCAACACAACTGTTAAATACCCGTTGTTGATCTTCAATCTATCCGTTGTTGAATTGCAACAACACCGGTTAGGCACCCGTTGTAAATATTCCATATATCCGTTGTTGAATAACAAAGACAACGGTTAAATACCCGTTGTTGATCTTCAATATATCCGTTGTTGAATTACAACAACACCGATTAGGCACCCGTTGTAAATATTCCATATATCCGTTGTTGAATAACAAACACAACGGTTAAACACCCGTTGTTAATATTAGAGATATCCGTAGTTGAATTCTAAAGACAACGGGTAAATACCCGTTGTTAATGTTATAGATACCCGTTGTCTAATGATAACAACAATGGTTAAACATCCGTTGTTAATATTATCCATATTCGTTGTCTAATAATAACGACAACGGTTAAAAATCCGTTGTTAATTTTATATAGATCCGTTGTTTAATTATAACAACAACGGTAAACACCTGTTGTTAATGTTCTATATAGCCGTTGTTAGTTTAGTTACCCGCTGCATTTATATTTCCAGAACGGGTAATAACCCGTTGTTAATATGAAATTTAATATCGGGTATATAACCGTTGTGGTTTTAGACATTACACGCTGTTTTATAACATCAACAACGATTGCTTAACCGTTGTTGATGTTATATTCAAAACCCACTATATATACGTTTGTATTTTCAACCTGAAAATGCTTTGTACACAATCAGTTATATAGAACATGAACCTGCTTTATTATATCCAAAATCATCTATATACAATCCATACTATATCCAAAACATGTTATATTCACAATCAATTATATACAACCTAAACTTGATATATAGATATGTAAAATAAGACTACACATAAATCACAATTTCATGTGCTGGTAGATCCTTAACCACACAAAGTTGTTCCATCTTTTGAACCTGAATCCAGCAATAGTTTCACCTCCTATGTTTCTCAGCATATAACAGTGTTCTATGAGGGGGAAGAATGTCAAGTCCATGCCCCAAATCCCAACCTGCTCAAAATTATCTGCAAGGAAATAAAACCCAAGTGAGGAAAATTGTGATGAATTGGCTATTTTTCTAAGCACACATCAAGAGCCCTTATCCAAGGTAAAATTTATTCAAGCATTCAACATCTTGAATCAACAAGGATCCTGAGGCATTTAATCAACACAAGCAGCAACCACTTTGAGGCCTATTTTTAGTCATTATTGTACTTAAACCTCAATACTTGGCTTTACAACAACTATTTACTCCTAGGACTATTTTTTCGAAGTCAAATGATGTCCTGTGTAGTTTTTTTATCTCTTCAAATTGTAAGGAACACCAAGATGGGCAATTCAGTAATTGTGAATTATCACAAGGAGTTTGTTTTTTGCCCTCGTCACCAACATACCTGCTCTACAAGAACAAGGCTTGCTAGTAGATGGGCAAATAAATTCACTGCTCTCAGAAACTTGACCAGTGTATAAGTTGTCATCCCTTTTTGCAAAAACACGAAAAGCGTCAATAATGGGTCTGTACCCTATACATCAACATAAATTCCCTACAAGACTTTCCTCCATTTGTTCTTCTGTTGGTGGGAGTTGACTTGACCGCAGTAGTGCATACATGGACATGACAAAACCAGGAGTGCAAAATCCACACTGTGATCCATGAGACTGAGCTAATGATTCTTGCATAAGAGATAGAGTGAGGAACACCTAACCACTCTCTCCCAAAATATGGACAAAAAAAATGGTACTCACGTCTCAATAGCTTACTGAGTCAACTCCTATATATTTTCATGGCTTGATGATATAGCAACTGGTAAGTTCAACCAAATACAATTATATTATTTCTGAACAGATATGTTTCAATATCCTCACTGAGAAACTAACTATTCAGGGCTAAAAGCAGAAAATAAGGAAAATAATAAAATGCAAAGAACTAAATTTCTAATGAATTTCCATTCAATTCTAAAACTTTTTCTTCAAGAGAAGATGGTTGTAGAGATTTCAGTTCTAACTCATTTTCATAAATTAGGTCATATATACTCAATAATAATTCTTTGCTTCTCTATATGGCTACTGTGAATTATCATCTACTCCCTTACGTTCTATTTTTACTATGCCAAATTACTGAATTGGAAGGTTCATTTTCGAAGGTGCTGCAAAAATGTCATGCAAGTCTGTTAGTTGTCTTGTTACCAATGTATTACATATGATCTCATTGTATTCTCTATTACCTACATGCTTCCATCTACTTCAGTGTTTGAAAATTTATAATCTTCCATTTAGGGTTATTGAAACTTGTTATGAGAGCCTGTTGTTGTTGTGTGTAACATTCTTAGTCAGAATCATTTAATCTATAATACTCCCTCTATTTTTTTTAAAAAAAAAACTAGCTTATTAATCAATTAAATAAGCTAAAAGGTAGCTTATACTAACTAAATTATTTTTAGAAAGACCAACTAAATTAATTATGACAGTGATGTAATATATGCCTCATATTGATGACCTCAATATCAAATTTGTTCTTCTATTCTAGCACACTTTAATTACAACTTTGGCTTGGTCAGTCATGACATAATTTTTCTGGCAAGCAAATGTATGACCATTGCCCACTAAATCAAAGCAACTAAATTCCATTAAGGTCACAGTCATCAGTTACACTATGGAATAACATTATGCAATACAAATAGTGAACTCAGCTTGGGTAGAAAAGCGTTACACATGTATCAGTGAATCAGGCTTTATCAGTAACTGAATAAGAAACATATTTTACGTTTCCCGTACCATGACAATGTCTCTTAATCAAAACAATAGTCAATTCCTATTTTTTTCATGCATCTAAACTCTAAACCAGGTAAGAGACTGCTAATTCACCCAGTAAACAAAAAATAACTACTATCTGGCCTATTTGCATCCTCAACAAAAAAATGAAGACATAGAACAACTGAGAATCCAGAAATGTGAATCCATCTCTCCCTCATGTCTCAAGTCAAAATAAAGAAATTTAAATCAGAAGGATCTTGTGTGTGCAAATCAAGAAAAGTCATCTCGTTTTTCATGTGTCTTCACTGTTTGTCCACCATTCCCCCCCCCATTATATGTCTTATAAATAATAAATCCTTGAAAACAGAATTGATTGCTAAGGAAGTATGAAGATAAACATCGCTTTTTTAAAAAGAGAGTGCAAAGAGGCAGTTGGTGGTGACAACTGTTTCTAACATTTCATTTACCACAAGAAAATACTATGCTGGTGCAGCATAAAACTAGCTACTGTGATATGAAAATCAAAATTGGGGAATATTGTGTTTTTCATGAGTTTGATATAAACACTAACTTTGTACTTAACTAGCTAGCATTGGGGGGAAAAAACTAGTGCTACATGTATGGAAGATCTCAAAGGTAAACCACATCAAAAGTCTGACTCACTGAAAGAAGTCATGAACCTGGAAACATGTTAAATCCTAAACGCAAGGAAAAATGGAAAATATAGATCTTTCTTGGGCAAAAAACAGAAGTAGAAGAAGAAGAAGAAGAAGAAGTATAAGAGGAAGAAGAAAAGGAAGAAGAAGAAGAAGAAGAATAAAAATATAGAACCTCTCTCCCCTCTCTGTGTTTTTTTATTTTTTTTCCTCTCCCTCTCTGTTCAATCACACACAGCTGCCCTACTACTTGCTGTTGTTAGCTGTTCGTGCTGCATTCCACTTAGTTTGAAATATGGCCTTCTGCAGTTGGTTGTTTCCCCCCCCCCCAGTTCCTCACTTCCCTCTATATAGCTAGCTACTGATGAGCCCTCAACACATTTTTGAAATGAAGGCTATGAAGCTACCCTTATATTTTAACAGAATTTTAAATACAGCAGTCTTCAATAGTTAAAAACAAAAGAAATGTCAAAATACATATCTGATAGTCACACACATAATAAGATAAGGTGACACGATAATCAAACAAATAATCCAGAGATCATACAATTAAAGGAGAAGAAACATCATATAGGAAGGTGATATACCTGCAGCCATATGCTTTTGTATACTCTCTATCCTTTCAGTCACCTCAGAACTAGAAGGAGCCAAACACTGAGCAGCAAGAGCAAACTCCAAAGCTTCTTTATCCTTGCCCAACTGAGAATGGAGGGAGAGGCATTAATAGACAGGTCGTTACATTTTGTAAATAAAGATTTTATTGATACCAATTGAGCATTAAGTACATCTCTGCAAATAAAACTACAAATCTATCCAATTTTGTAGTTCTGTCCGATACAGATGTTGTTTAGAAACTAGGTCAAGTCTTATATATGTCTCCTTCACTATCTACCTAGCTAAAATTTTGGGATGAGTTATTTCCTGCTGAAACATAGCTTGATTCTTGGTCATCCAAATCCTGTAAAACCCCTATGCTACTACTGCCTGATTATGCCTTGCCACCCTCTTCTTCTTGTGGTTCTGCTGCTCAACCACTGTACATAACAGATTCCAAGGCTACATAACTAATTCAGGAAAGAAGGGCACTAACAGACCTGATATACAGCCCCTACCCCATTCTCAGCCCATAACAGCCTAATTAATTCCTCATAACATAAGTGTATTTAATTATGGACCTATCAATACTCCCCTCCCAAAGTCTCACTTTGTCCTCAACGTGAAAAGCAGGGAATCCACCTTATCCACTGTCTCAGTTTGTCCCCCGCAAAGCACCTCAGGTATGTTTCATATCTTTACCTACTACGTATTCAAATGAGTAATAACCATGGAGGCCCATTCCTCTCGAACTTCATCAATTTCTTCATCGGTGTAACATCGACCACCATATAACGGATAATACTGCAAAATTAATTCACATTTTTTTAGTTAATATCCATGAGTAAGAATTCTTTACAGCTTCAAAGAATAAACTTACTTTCTTTGGAATTTGAGGTTGGGTTTTCATCTCAGATACAATCTCTTTCATGAACCTCATGACATAATATCCACAATCTATCCCATTTGGCTGGTTAGGACACTATGAGTCAAAATAAAATACATTAGAGTATAAGAAACTTGCATAATATGATATAATTTTCATAATAGAAATAATATATTACTTTAAACTCCAATTAGTTAATACCTCATCAACTATCTCCCACTTTATTACACTTGTTGTCCTAAACCCTTTATTAGCCTGATACATTCTCATAGCCCTGCTCCAACATAAAAGAATAGTATATTATATGAAATGTAGGTTATATAAAACATAACTGAAACTATATGTATACATAAATAGATACTTGGAATTTCAAACATCTTACATATTCACAATTTGTATGACTTCATCATATACAGGACCATGCATAGAGTCGAGCCAATAACACATTTGGCATGAAGGATAAACTATAAAAAGTATCCAATGATTCCTGCAATTCAAGAGATTATATGTTTAGTAATAAAAAAAATTCATTAATATATTACATAAATTTAAATTCTTACTTTTGAACGTATGGAGCAAAAAATAATTTCTTTTGAGGATGTGCACAAAAAACATCTGCTAGATATCGTGCTCGATCCTGTAGTTTGTCATTATAACTCGAAATCATAGTTGGACACAATAGCCCAACAATAGATATCCCATCACGCTCACACTTTTCAAATATTATCCTGTATAGAAAAATATTAACATGTGACAATACATACATAATTAAACATATTAAATTATATACAATTAATTCATGATACTCACTTGTTATATGCTGCCATAATTGAGTTATCAACTTCGCCTCTATTATGAACTATATTGATACATTCACGATCGATCAAAATATCATATTCATGGAACATAACTGCTTTAGGACATGGAATTATGATCGAATCTAAAAATTCCATTCCATCGGCATAACCTTTCAACATCCTCAAGTTGATGCACTTTTTCCCCAAAGTGATAGAACTTGAGAATTGTGGCTTAGGCTGACCCTTTGCTGACTTAGAAACAGGTTTCATAGCATTTACCCTTTTCTTCTTAGTTGGTAAAGGTTTTTTATGTTGTGCAGGTTGTTGTTCAATCTGATTAGGGTGTAGTGTATCCTGAATAAGGTGTGGTGTATGCTTTATAGTACAACCATCACAAAAAAATAATACATGAGAAGCCATATTAGCATGATCTAAAAATAATTTATTTGAAATATTAATTAATACTTACCTCAACATTGAGATCTACTAGAGCTTTAGGCCATGCAACGTAAGAGGAGAGTGCATGCTGGACTTTATACATACCAGCTTCATCATTTGGCACAGGCAATGGAGCATCATCATCCAAAGAAACCTCAACAACAACTTTCATACACTTGTCATCCAAAGGTTTATTGTGCAGCATGACAGTTTCAATTCCATGGCGTTTACATACTCTTCCTATTGCCACTAGTCGATTTGGGTTACTTACCAATAACAAACACGGTATCTCCCCCTATAAAATTAGACACAAATCATTTATCTTATCTATATAATGATAATGAGATATTATTTTGGCTTATCTATTATGCTAGTCAAAAGAATAAGAATATGAATCATGCCATATAAAGAGCTATGAGTTTATTTGTATGGTATCTAATAAAATAGTATTATAGAAATTTCAATATAAAAGGTAGACATATACCTCTAGTAGATCAACAAAACGTGCATCTGAGCAACTACCCTTGACACTAGGTGTAGAGGTCATCTCTGGCGTGTGAATTACTTCCTTACCCTTGTTGGATAAGAGAACATCAATCTTAAGCCACCACTCCTGCAACTTATTTTCCATCTTCTCTTGTGTCTCTTTCATTATTTCTTCCTTCATCCCCTCCTTTATCCGAGCTATCATATTCTCATACATAGAAGTTGTTTGAGATGCATCTTGTGAGCGTAAATAATCTCTCAATGTAACTCCTGCTCCACCAGTCCTAACACGACCCGGATGTTCGGCCGTTCCCAATGCCTTAGTTAGCAAATCATTAGCAGGTGATGCAAATGATTCACTAGTCTCGGAAGTTTCCAATGCATTCTATCAAATACCAAAACCTAAGAGTTATATTTCAAAACATGTGATAAGGCTAATTGAAACTTATAAATGAATATGATAACAAGAACTTACAATTTTCTCAACTACTTCCTTAATAGCTTCATTCGTGACAGTACCATCTTTAGGGACCCTTGCATCCTTCCATAAGACATGTCTATCTATTATAGTGGTTTTAGGATCCAAACCTCTCTTTGCAATCTAAATTTATTGAAAAGGTAAAATAGTAAAAGGGAAGCCAGAGAATTAGCAATTTGCAAACTTGTCCATTTCAGCACTTAGAATTTCAGCACCAGTTATAAGCAAAAAACTTCAATAAAACTATGCTTAAGCTCATTAGGATGGTGTTAAATTACTTGGAAAAAGAATACAATAAAACACATACTAGTATAGGTCTCACAAACATCAAGGAAAAGGATTTTGGAAGGGCCATCTCAACAACCCAAGAATACAATTCTGATAATGGTTTCTGTTTCCATTTTCAATTTCTTATTATTGTTAGAGGATACCTTATCTTCCATATGGTAGTTTTTGCTTTTCTTCTCCTATATTAAAAAATAAAAGAAAAAGAAAGGTATGTATCCTGGTTCTGTGATATAATGTTGTGCTTTCATTATGTGTGTAAGAACTCAGGGCCATCATAAAATGAAGTTAGGTAGAAAAAATTTCTCCAGGTTCAGAGTTCATAGAACTTTGATTTGGATGTACAAGCTGTTTGCAGCCTCAGAAAGTTAACAAAGAAAGTGACTAGGAATCAATCAATATGTAAGGAATAAGCCAACCTACTGAAGAATATAATGGCAACTCTAGTTTTTGAAATCCTAGTTCTGTACCATGGAAGGTATCCATTCTTTACATTTAGGTTTTAATGGTCATGATTAAGAGGACTGGTGAATTTATTGAAAAGGTAAAAAAATATTAGAATTTAAAGTATAGATATAATAAAATGTATCAGAAAAGTTTCTTTATTTCACTTACAATTTCTTGCTCGAGACCAACATATCCCTTACGAGACAAGTTGTGATGGTATATATTCTTCAAAGCTAGCTCTCGCATTGCTCCACTTTTTTCCTGTGATAATAATCCAAATTATAGTGATATATAAACAAAATAGATATGAAGAATACATGTTTTATACAATTATACCTTATATTCATTAGTCTGCTTTTTCCTTAGAAAAATATCCCAATCTGATTGTAAAATTCGATAGTTTTCTGGTGGCTCTTTTCGGATAGTGCCATCATCCTTATAAATGAAATTTCTTCCCAAAGTGGACTTAAATTGCCTCCATGCTTTTGTAACTCGAACAATAATTTCCTTCTTTCGATAAATAGGGATGTCGAAAACAGCCTACCAAATTACACAAAATCATAGTCATAGTATAATAATCATACAAAACATTAAATTTCCTTTTTTAAGGTAAATCAACTTACCGATATTTCTTCCCATGCAATTTCTTTTTTTTCTACTGGTACTTCATCCCACGTTTCATAGCTAATAGGCACATGATTACGTGCACACTCTCCTATGTATGTAGATAATAGCTTACCATTTGCACAAATAGTCTGCCCCCTCATGTTCCATTCCAAACTAAAATTTTCTTTTCGTAATCGTTTCATCGCCACCTGTTGCAATGCAGTAGGCCCCCTTTTTTGACGAGAGCCATGGGTCAAAGCACCTCCACTAGTTGAAGCATCTCCATCATCACAAGCCATGTCTCCAAAACACATAGTATAAGAAAAACGATGAAAATGATAAAGGATTCAATAAAAGGATTAAGTAGCTTTTTATTTCAATAAGTTAGCAATTAAAATAAGGTAAAAAGACATACCAAATACTAGAACAAGCATCAACGCCTCTATTGGGTAATATCTCAACTTGTGCTTCTATCTCCTCCTTGCTCTGAAAAGAGAAATATTTTGTCATCATATAATGTGTTTAGGTAAATCAAATTATACGAGGAAAAAATATTATATGGCACCGTTATACTTAAAAAAAATAAAGGTTATTACTTAGAATTACGAGATTTTCTCTTTTGTGATTTTTCACTTGTATCTTCTTCTTCAATCCATGATCCTTCAGAGTGATCATGCCGCAAATATGTATCCTCTTTATTGGGATCAATGTCATCACCCCGAGAAAATGACGTTCTTATAATAGAGAAGGTTGCCTCTTGTTGAAAAATAGAATCATTGAAATCATCATCTTCATGCACATTTCTACTCTTTGTGGTTAAAACCACAGATCTCCTCTTATCAAGAGGATCGGTGATATAAAATACTTGTCTTGATTGTGATGCCAATATAAAAGGATCATGTTTATGGCCCAACTTATTAAGATAAACAAGAGTGAACCCTAACTCATCAACTTCAATCCCATTATTGTTGTCAACCCAAATGCAACTAAAAACAGGAACTGTGAAGAAAGTATAATTCAACTCCCATATTTGTTGGATTACACCATAATATGACATATTCCCATACATAGGATTTTTATCTTTTTCACTAGCAATATGTAATGCTTCAGCAACCAAAGTCACCCCACTATTCTGCATGGTACTCTTTTCATCTTGGGACTTAGTGTAGAAAGTATACCCATTGATCAAGTAGCTTGTGAAAGATGATACTTCCATACGAGGCCCTTGGGATAACCATTTCAATGTATCAGAAATAGTACTTGATGAGTGTGTCATTTGACAAGGAATGTGATCACGAAACCATTCAATGAAAGATATATTATGTTGCTCTAGTATCCACTTTTCATTCCTAGATGGGTTTTTAGTACGTAACATTCTCATATGTTCTTCTATATATGGTTGAACTTCTTCGGCATTATGAAGAACATACAAGTGTACTTTTTGCCACATATCACGCTCTATGCGTATCAACTTATTACCCATCATACCCACACCTTCACTTTTTCCATCATGTCGAGATTTAGGAATACCTATTGCATGAGCATTGGATAAATAATTGGTGCAAAATTCAATAGCTTCCTCAACTATGTAGCTCTCCGCAATACACCCCTCTGGTCGATATGGATTCCGTACATACCCTTTTAATATTTTCATAAATCGCTCAAATGGGTACATCCAATGCATATAGACGGGACCGCACAATTTCACCTCCCTAACCAAGTGCACGGTCAAATAAACCATGCAATCAAAGAAAGAAGGCGGAAAATACATCTCAAGTTGACACATGATGATGACAATATCTCTCTGTAGTACATCTAACTTTTCAGGTTCAATAGCCTTAGAGCACAATGCCTTGAAGAAAAAAAAAAGCTTAGTAATTGCATTTCTAACACGTTTAGGAAGTACGGAACAAATAGCGATCGGCAACAGTTGCTGCATCAAAACATGACAGTCATGCGATTTCGTACCCACCAATTTCAAATCTGTCATTGAAACAAGGTTACTAATATTTGAGGAAAACCCTTCTGGAACTTTAACTCCTTTTAAGCACTCACAAAAATCAATTTTCTCCTTTCTTGAAAGGGTATAACACGCTGGTGGCAAATAAGTACGATTCCCATTCCTTTGTGGTGTTAATTCCCTTCGAATACCCATCTCAACCATGTCTCGTCTTGCATTGATGCCATCTTTTTTCTTCCATGGCACATTAAGTAACGTACCAATCATATTATCACATATATTCTTTTCAATATGCATTACATCAAGACAATGTCTTATATATAAATGTTCCCAATATGGAAGATCAAAGAATATTGATCATTTCTTCCATCTACTAGTAGGAATTGAGGCTTTATTCTTCTTCCCAAACTTAACATTCAAACCATTTATTCTATCAAGTATTTGTCGGCCACTCAATGGTTCTGGAGCTCCTAGGAATTTAGGTTTTCCATTAAAAGCTTTTCTTTGCCTACGATAAGGATGGTTCATTGGCAAAAATCTTCTGTGTCCAAGATAAACGGTCTTCTTCCCATGCTTCAATTGACAAAAGGATGTATATTCTCCACATATAGGACATGCATAATGTCCTTTCACACCATATCCAGATAAATTTCCATATGCAGGAAAATCATTGATAGTACAAAACAACATTGCCCTTAAGTTGAAACTCTCTTCACGATGTGAATCAAATAATTCAACACCCTCATCCCACAACAACCTCAAATCCTCAACAAGAGGTGCCAAATGTACATCAATGTCATTTCCCGGTTGTTTCGGTCCTGATATTAATAGAGATAATAGCATATATTTTCGTTTCATGCATAGCCATGGTGGCAGGTTATAAATTACCAAAATCACAGGCCATGTACTATGGGTTCATGAATTATGTGGATTCATTCCATCTGCAGAAAGAGCTAATCGTAGGTTTCTTGGTTCCTCTCCAAAGTCGGGGAATCGATAATTAATCATTCTCCATTGTGCAGAGTCTGCGGGATGTCTTAGTAAGCCATCAGCTAATCTTCCATCAGCGTGCCATGTTAAGTTTTTAGCATCTTTAGGATTATTGAAGATGCGCCTAAATCTTGGTATTATTGGAAAATACCATATAACCTTTGCTGGAACCCCTGGCTTTTTATATCGTGATGTGTGGCATTCGGGGCAACTCTCAAGAGATGTATATTCATTTCGATATAAGACACAATCTTGAGGAAAAGCATGTATCTTCTCATAATCCATACCTATAGTGGAAAGGACCTTTTTAGCCTCGTAAGTCCGACTAGGGAGCACATTATCATTTGGAAGCATATCTTTTACAAGTTCTAATAAGGTTGTGAAACTGTTATCGGTCCAACCATTACATGCTTTCAAATTATACAACTTTAAAATAGCAGATAATCTAGTGAACTTTGTACATCCACTATATAGGGGTGTTTCAGAGTCATCCACCAACTTATCAAACATTTGAGGACAATCCCGAACTCTTTGCTCAACAGCATGAGTCATTTCTTCTAAACGATCGCCATCATTGATCCCAAAAATATTTTCCTGACTTTCCACATTAGCTCCCACATGTTCCGTTTCACCATGCCATATCCATCTAGTGTAATTTTTATCAATCCCATATAAGAATAAATGATCTCTAGCTTCAGATTCATTAACTCGCTTTACAAAACGACACCTTAGGCAGGGACAGACAAATCTACTATAGTTTCCAACATGAGCAACTGCACACCTAATAAATTCCTCAACTCCATTTTCATATTCTCGAGATAAACGATTAGCAGACATCCAAGAACGATCCATATTGGCAATAAAATCTATATGGATAATAATTAAGATGTTAGATGATACACTTAAACATTAATAAAAATATATAATAAGCTAAACTTCAAAACTCGTATATAAATTTTTCAAAGACCTGAGAATTATCATCTTCCTACATTGCAAACCTGTAATGCACAACCCTTTGTATTATGTT
The DNA here is from genome assembly GCA_039764185.1 of Tamarix austromongolica. Lineage (NCBI taxonomy): Eukaryota > Viridiplantae > Streptophyta > Magnoliopsida > Caryophyllales > Tamaricaceae > Tamarix > Tamarix austromongolica. Next base: position 11,656,480 of record CM077819.1, read on the forward strand.
TATATAAATTGTATGAAATTAATAGTTCTGTGCATATTAATATTTTGGTTAAAACCTAACTAATTATATGAAAAGAATAGGGCACATCCTTCCCAAGCCCAGAGTGGTGAAGCTGAAGGTAGCACTGCAACAGGGGCTGTGAACCAGGCATCATTTGACCATTATACTTTTGTATTCCAAAAAAATCAAAACATACTTTTTACCTTCATTTTTTTAAATTCTATATACATTGAATTCTTTATTATTTTTCAGTAATGGTAAAAGTGTAATTACAAGAATATTTTTCCTACTTTCCTACAAAGTACACAAATTAGTAGAATGAATTTTTTATACAAATAAAATAAATAACTTAAACCAACCAATGGTAGCCTCAACCCATACCTAATTCTAAGAAGCTCAATGCAGATAACTCAAGTAACACAAAGGACTCAACCACAATCGGTTAGGATTTGTGACTAGAACTTTTCAATTAATAAGTCTCATGTAAGCACCATCTACCAACAAATAACCACCACCGACCAAGCCCCTGTTAGCACAAACATAAACTTAGAATTATCTATACAACAAACACATATTGTAGGTAAACGAATCTAATTTGGCCAATCAAAACACCAATATCAAATCGGAATCATTAAACCCTAACTAATTAAGCCTGGAAAATAAATTAAGAATATAATGTAGTAACAGCTGATAATTACCTCAGTGTGCACAATGAATCTTGACTAGCTAGAACCATGAAACACAATAGCTTGAGGAAGACGACGGGCGCTTCAAGATGATGGAGAAAGGAAGACGAAGCCAGACGTTCTGGAACCGACGTCCTAATCAGTTGAAGGTTGCGTGCGATGGAGGAAATTAAAACTTGATGATTTTCACTACGCGCGCAAGGTAGGAAAGAAACCCATCATTGATCGGTTACAAATTAATCTGAGAAGTATATACGAAACTCAGAACAGATAAATCACCGTTGTTGTTAGCCGATGTAAGTTATCTTTCAACAACGGGTTTAAAACCGTTGTGGAAAATTCCTTACCTGTTGTTGATTTATATCTTCAACGGCGGCTTCTAAACCGTTGTTGTTATATAATTTACCCGTTGTCGTTTAACGAATTTAGGACGGCCTAAACACCGTTGTGGTTATACTAAATAATCGTTGTCGTTTTCTTTATACAACGGGTTTAAAACCGTTGTGGAAAATTCCTTACCCGTTGTTATTTATATCTTCAACAGCGGGTTCTAAACCGTTGTTGTCATATAATTTACCCGTTGTCGTTTAAGGAAATTTAGGACGGCTTAAACACCGTTGTGGTTATACTAAATAATCGTTGTCGTTTTAGTTATACACCACGGCACACGGACCCGTTGTTGTTTCTCTAGTTTACCGTTATAATAGTAAAATAAATTAATCCGCGCTTCTAGTTTTAGATATTTAACAGCGGTAGTATAATATTAACCGTTGTTAATTATACTTTATAACAACGTTAGTTATAATCCGTTGTCTTTTATGTGTTATCTAAAATAACGTTTGTTGTTGTGTTACTATATGAAAAACATTGATACATATACATTGTTGCTTGATGTATTAAATATATAATCTTTTTTCTCATGTCAAATTGATTATGTAAAACTTTATTACTCTAGTTTATAATATGGATATAAATTATTAGAATAAAATATGAAAAATGTTTAAGGAATTAAATAGGGCAATGTTTTCGTCCTAATAAGTAATTTAAATAGGGCAATATTTTCGCCCTAATAGGTAACTTAAATAAGGCAATATCTTCGCCTTAATAGATAAGCTAAATAGGGCAATAATGTTGTCCTAATAGGTAACTCAAATAGGGCAATATTATAAAAGTTCCCCTAATGGCTTTAACTCAAATAGGGTGATAATATTGTCCCTATTGACAATAATCAAATAGGGTAATTACAATTGCCCCATTAGAGTGGAAACAAATAGGACAATTAAAGATTTTACCCTTATAACCCTAATAGAGTGCAAATAATAGGGCCATATTAGGGCAATTTTTCTCCCTATTAAACTAATAGGGCAATTTTTTTGTCTAATAGGGTAAATAATATTGCCCTATTTGACAATATATCTTGTAGTGACATATCGACGACGTGCTTAGTCTTTGTGCATATTTTTCCTCATGTATGATGATTCTATTCGAAGTGTTGATTCTACGGACACCTATTCCATGGATGCCACGAAGAATAGAAACAGAGAAAAAAATATTTTTTTTAATTTAAAAAATTAATTTAGAAACAAATAATAAAAAATAATATATATATATATATATTAAATTTACTAAAATTAAGAAAAAAATTAAAATTACTATTTATATTAGTTGATGTAAATAATTAATAAATTTTTTATAAAAAATTTAATTAGATATTTTTAAATATCAAACCTGACATCAAAAAAGCTTTACAATAAAAAATATTTTTAGAATATTTTAAAGACAGATTTTCTAGATGCAGCCACTTTTGACTATGCAAAAGTTTTTGACAAAATTAAATTGGGATGAGCTTCCCGACGTACTACAGATGGCGTTGGTGATATGAATCAAAATTTGCTTTCTTGACAAATTCTTAGTAGAATCGCATATCCAAGTAATACATTATTCTGACAAATCCATTTACTCAGCAGTCAACTAGTCGTGCACCCTTTAGCTACCTTACTTATTATCTCCCTCCTTCAAATAATTAAGAGTAGTCACTTCCAGCATCATTACCAGTTTACCACCGCCGGTGTTACGAAAAATAAAGCACACCAGAAAAGTAGGAAAAAAAATGAAATCATATTCTTATGCTTGACCAAAAAAAAAGAAAAAGGAAAAAAAAATATTATGCTTTGAGGAGCTCCTCATTTTGAATCATATTTAGGATGCCTAATATATAATATCTGAGAGAGAGAGAGAGAGAGAGAGAGAGAGAGAGAAGTAGAAATTCATAATTAAATATTGACTTTACAAAATTTCTTCTTTTCTTTGCTCCCTTAAAAAGTCTTTAATCCATTACACCTAATTAACCTGGAACCACGTGGGTCCTCAACTCATGAACTACTACTTAGTTGATGGAAGCATAATAAACGAGGTCCTTTGTACACAAGATAAACAAGTTACATTAATAGGCTATGGAAAATTCCGAGATGATGTTTAGGACATCATTATCAGCACTCCAACTATAATTGAATGCTTGATTAATATACTTATTTTTTCCTTAACTGTGTCATTTTTCTTCCCCTATCATTAACATTGTTTTTTGTTTGTAAATACTAATCGATGATTGAGATTTATTATTGTGATCTAGGTGCTTCCATATTCTTCATTCATCTACTCATGGGAAGCTATATTGTGTACATATACATAAGGAAAAGAACACTAAACAAGCATAAAGAGATGATCTTTAGGAAAAGCGGAGGTCACTTGCTACAAGAAAACTTGTATAAATTCAAAGGAGTTGTCAATCCCATTAGAATACTCATGGAAAATGAGATAGAGAAGGCCACAGACAGCTTTAGTGATGAGAATATCATTCGTCATGGAGATTTTGGTAATGTCTGGAAGGGTTATTTACCAAAGTTTAAAACTCTAGTTATCAAGAAACCAAAGACAACGAACCAAACTTAAACTGAGCAATTCATCAACAAGGTTGTACTTATGTCTAAGATCAAGAGACCATGGGGAACTTGCCTCAAAATAGCGGCAGAAGCTATAGGAGTGTTGGCATATCTATATAATAATCATTGTCCCCTTGTCATTTATAGAGATATCAAACCTATCAACATACTCTTGGATGGGAACTAAAATACTAAAGTGAAAGATTTTGGCCTGTCATAACTCATGACAGAAAATGAATCACAGATTTATATAATGGCACAAGGCTAAGATCCTGAATACCTTCACTCACCTGAATTGAGAGAGAAGAGTGATGTCTACAGTTTCTGTAACACCCCCAACATTTACACTTTTTAAAAAAAATAATACTTATAAATTAAAATCGTAAATTCTGGGGATGTTACCACCACACTTAGTCCCAGACCGGTTCACTCCTACCGTTCTGGTACCAAGTGCTAAGCTTAAGAGAGCACTACATATAACATCATTAATAATCCAAATTCATAAATACAACAATTAGAGTACGCATAAGTCTTTACACAAACCAAAATATGAGAGTTAGTTTTTTAAGGGAAAAGTGATAACTACAGTTTCGGGGTTGTTCTTATAGAACTGCTTACAAGGGAGAAAGTTGTGTCTTTTGGAAGGGCTGAAAAGGAGAGAAGTTTGGTGAAGAGTTTTGAATTTTAAATTAAAGATAAAAGTGTATTTGGAACGATAGACTAAGATATTGTGAACGAAGAAACTATTGGGGAAATTATGAAAGTTGCAGAGATAGCAAATATGTGCTTGGGAGTTAAAGTGGAAGAGAGGCCTAGTATGGTTGAAGTTGCGGTACAAATGAAAGGATTATGGGCATAAGTAAAGGGTTGTGGGGCTGACAACCTTGAATAAAATAAGCATTTGATCTCTAGGGGACTTCCGGATACCCAATTTGCAATATTAAATGGTAATTCCACACTAGGATCCATCAAAGTAGATATGCATATATTTTTTATAGCATTTATCTAAAGGAAGACGATCGTATTGACTATTTGAAACCATCAGTTTGGTCACATCAAATCTAAAATATTCATAAATTGAATTGGTTTGATCTATAGTATAATTTAAATAACTACTATTTAATTTTGGCTATTTGGAATGGAAAAACTATTTCACTTTCAACTAATATTGTTGGACATTTCCATGCAAATAGCAAAACCTATTAGGGACAAATTAGCTAATATGTTATCTTTATGTGAGAAATAAAAGGTACCTAATTAATCCTGAAAAGAAAAGCAAAGCCACAATACAAACTTGTAGAATACATTCGGGAAAAAATGTTATGTTAGCTAGATCGATGCATACATGCATTTATGTAATGTAGCAGAGTAATTTACAAGAAAATGAAAGAGTCCAAAGAAGTGTGAGGATTATCAATGTCCTCCCTAGTCCATTCCTATAGGAACAGGATGTGAGGATCATAGTTTTATTTTTATCTATAGTATCTAGCTACATATATTGTAAAATAGATTATAACAGGTATTCTGACGGTAGCTTTCTTCACTGCAAGTGCTAATAAAATAAGAGAATTGAATTCCTTTGTTATTTTCCTATTTCAATTTCTTCTTTATTTATTTTTTTGTGTGTGGAATAGTCATTACCCAGCATATATATATTTTGTTGATCATATGAATTATTGTTTGAGGCTAATGATAGCCATGAATTGGTACTACAATTTTGTTTCAAAATTCGACCGATCAGCTTATTATTTAGATTAGAGTACTACAATTTGGTACACGTATATATTTAGGTTGATTATTGTGATTGATTAGCAGCATGTGTTGAGCCGGAAGAAATATTTATCTATTTAAACTATTGTTTTGAAACTTTTAGTTCAATTCTTTTTATTTAGAAAATTTAAGGTGGATAAAAATGATTTTTAAATAGTTTTAAACGAGGTCTTGCTCCTATAGATGACTACGACATATTATTATCTACAAAATTGACGAGAGTAATATAAAAAAATTGTTTTCAAAGGTATTGACGACGTGCAGAGTACTCTTCGGAAATATTTTCCTCGCCTCAGATTCCATTCGAAGGGTGACGGTGATAAGAATCTAAATTTGTTTTGTTGACAAATTCTTAGCAGTCAACTAGTCCAACACCTCTTAATAATATATATTGCCAGTCATTTTTATTAAGCATGGCAATAATGCAAGTCATTTTATTTAAAATGAATAAGCGATAAGTGAATAAAAGTTCACTCTTCTCTTTCTTTCAATTTTAATCGTTTTAATTAGGCCGTCTTTACCGAACCGACTGACAAAATAAATTATCGTGGTTGGAAGCTCAAAAATTAGTCAATAAACGAAAGTTGATAATCTATTTAAATTTTTAGAACAGCTTAGCTAAATCAGTTGTTGAAAATTATAATTGTTATTACATAAATAAATAAATAATGAATCTGTATTAACAAAAAAAAAATATCAAAACAAAAAGAAAAATAAATCCGGCCCTTTATTCGTGACGGATGCCTAATTTTTTGCCTAAATAATCTTTGTCTTGATGCAGAAAATTGGCTGTAACTGTCCGCATCATTCCCTTTTCCCCGTGAAAATGAAAATTACGTGACACCGCAGCCCAAAACAAAAAGCTTAATCTAGATATTAGATATGTTAGTTTCGAATTCTTATTTTTATCTCTTAATATTTTAATAATGTTATAATATCATTATTTATATATTATTAATTTTTAATATTTTAATAATTTTATAACTTTGATATCTATATATTAATTTATAATTATTTTTTACAGATCTACTGTCAATCTAAAATTAGAAAAGCTTAGTCAGCTGTGGTGGTGTATATTGCCATGCTTATAAATTATAATTTGAATTCGGTTGTGTGCGCGTGCGCAATTAACTATTATGTCTTCTCATGTTAATTTTCTGCTTTCGTTCTACCAGGTCCTCCGGATTTTATTCTCGCCATTATCGAGTCTACTTTACCGCAACGTAAGTCGTACCATGTTCCCTGCCTAAAATTATATTCGTAGATCTACAAAATACTTTGACCAACAAAAGAAATAAGTTCAAATTACACTCGATTAAATAAGTTCGATTATTTTAAGGGCTTATTTGGTATGGGGGTAATAGGGGGAGGACATTTCCCCTCTATTTTGCATCTTTTATATTAAGTATTTAATAATAAAACATATATTTTAATAAAATATCTATTTTAGATTAAATTAAGATCTAAAATGGGTATTTATTAGAATAAAAATATTTAATTTTAAATAAATTATATAAAATATATAAAATATGGGGGTAATTTTTCCACCCCTATTACCCCGATAACAAACGAGCACTAATTATCTAATTAAAATTTAATTTGAAATCAAACTTAATTAAAACTTACTAAATTTAACAAGACAACCCGTCCGTCCGTTTATCATTCCCTGGGGTTCGTGTCTTGGGCTTCGCGTATCTGATTGGGGACTTTGTCACCTGAGTTGAGGCCTTTATAATGTTGAGCTAAAAGCCTAAGAAAAGTGGATTCTGGTAGGATAGAAATGAAGGGCCCGTTTTCATGGTTTTTTTTTTTTTTTTTAGTCTCATTTCATCTTATTATACCTTATACGATCCAATCTCATTTGATTGCTCTTAATCTTATCGTATTAGAATTATAATTAAAAATATAAATTAGTATAACTATTATAATACTAACACTATTAATTTTAATAATAACACTTACAATAATATTATTATTAATTATAGTAATAGTAATTAAAATAGCTATAATAAATATAATTTTAATTATTATTATTATTAGTACAATACTATAAATATTTATATTTATATTTATATTGAATATAAACAATAATAATAATATTTTTTATTATAAAAATAGTATTATAATAATAAAATTTATAAAAATAATATTAATATTATAATGTTATTTTATGAATAATAATAATATTAAAATTAATAACAATAAAAGATAATATTACCGTTATTATTATAAATATTAATAATAATTAATATTATGTGATCTAATTGGATCAATTTGGTGCTGATATCATCATTATCTTATCTTGTCTCAAAATAATGTGACAAAAATAAGGCTGAAGGACTTGGAAGGTTTTGATTATATAAATCCAAAAATGAGTACACTTATGTTGTTGTATGATGAAATTAGGTATTCCTGACGGTGAAGGATATAAAATAGAGAAATAGATGAGTTACTTTTGTACCAACTATTAAGTGACGTGTAAAGTCTCATAAGATAGAGATGGAGAACAGTGGAAAATAATACACCTATTATGGAAAAGAATTACAAATTCTTTTTATTTATGTAAATGTAAACACCCTCAACTATTCATGATCTATAACAAAAAAAAAATGCGCATCTCTAGGAGGATATGCATTATATTGGAAACAAATAAACATCTTTCAACAAAAAATATTACATGTTCTCTATTTAATAGAATAAAAAATGCATGAAATTTGAATATGGGACCTCCTATACATTCGGTTTATGTACTCCACCAATTATCATATTGAGAATTAATGTTATTTCTACCTTTCTACTTCTATATAAAATGTGTTGAACCATAAAAGGCCACCACAATCATTACGCTCCACACACTACTAGTAGTATGATTAAACGATTAAGGATGTCAAAGAAAGTCAATTACAGATTTAGAGGCTAATTTGAATAAAAATAAATCTATAGAGGCTTAAATGGATTTTTTTTTCTTCAGGAACCAAAATAAGGAAAGTTATATTATAGAATGACCGAAAAAATATGTAATTATTTTTTTCATCTTAATAATAATAATTTTTTTATCAATAACTTATCATAATATAATATTATTAGAGAATATTAATAATATATAATTATAAATATTAATAATAAAATTATAATTAACAATATTCAAATTACTTAATCATCAAACCATTAATCAAAAATATTATTTATAATTACTAATTTACTATTATTATTACTATTACTATTATTACATTATCTTAATAATATAATAATATTTTTATGACTTACTTTCAATATTAATGAAGAATAACAATATTAACCTGATTAATTATTATTATTGATTTATTAGCATGATGATAATGTAAGAATAAAAAAACATTATTACCAATATCTTATAGTAATACATTATTATAAGTATTAATAATAAATGTATAGGTAGAAATATTTTAATTAGTTGATTGTCCATAATTTATTAATAATATTATTTATAATTATTATTAGATTATCTTAATAATAATGATAATGAAATATATTATCAATAACAATTAGTAATGTATTATTATCACTATTAATATTAAAAGTATCATGAAAAATATTCTAAATACTTAATAATCAAATGATTACTCAATAACATTATTTCCAATTAATGATTAATTATATAATAATAATAATAATAATAATAATAATAAGTAAATTGTGTTATCAATAGCTAAAACAAAGAATGATAATAAAATATTACTATTAATAACTAATAATAATATATTGCTACACTTATTATAAAAGATTAAATATCAATATTCTAATTGCTTAATAATCACTAAGTATAGTTTATATTATTCTTATGATTTATTTATTAATAATTATATATGATTATTTAAAATTGGTATGATCTAGTTATTATGTAAGAATAAGTTGTAGATATTTAAATTATAATAATAAGTTAAAACAAACGATCTAAAATTTATATTATTAGATAATAAAAATAATAACTTTACTAAACGTAATTCTTGTGCTCCAGTTATACCTATGGTCATGGTATGTCGTATATTGCTGGGCATCCTCTTTTGTGCAGTATACATTCTATGGAGGGGCATAAGGAAGAAAATGTTGAAAAAGCGTAAAGAAAAATTATTCAGGCAAAATGGTGGCCACTTACTACAGGATAGCTTACCTATATTTCAAGGAGCTACCAATCCCATTAGAATGTTCACAGCACAAGAGATGGAGATGGCCACATACAAGTTTGATGAGAAAAACATTATCGGCCGTGGAGGTTTTGGTATTGTATACAAGGGCTATTTACCGGAGGTTGGAGCTCTAGCTATCAAGAAATCAAAGATGTTGGACCAAACGGAAATCAAGCAATTCATTAATGAAGTTGTACTTCTTTCAAAGATCCACCATAAAAATGTAGTTACTTTCTTAGGGTGTTGCTTGGAGATGGATGTTCCATTACTAGTTTACGAATTTGTCAGTAATGGAACCCTAAAGACCCATTTATATGGTGGAAAAAACCAAGAGATATTTCCATGGACAACTCGAGTTAAAATAGCAGTAGAAACTGCAGGAGTATTAGCTTATCTGCTGAATAACCATCGTCCTCCGGTTATTCATAGAGACGTCAAGCCAAACAATATACTTTTGGATGAAAATTTGAATGCTAAAGTATCAGACTTTGGCTTATCACGGTTAGTGTCATAAAATGAATCACACATGCATACAAAGGTACAAGGCACATTTGGTTATTTAGATCCAGAATACTTTCGCACATCTGAACTAACAGAGAAGAGTGGTGTCTATAGCTTTGGGGTCGTCCTTTTAGAACTTATTACTAGGAAGAAATTGTTGACTGACGAGTGTAGCATTTTGGTGGAGAAATTTGGATCTTTAATGAGAGATAAAAATGTGTATGAAATTATAGACCAAGATATTATGAATGAAGAAAACATTGGGGAAATTATGGAAGTTGCAAAGCTAGCAAATATATGCTTGAGATATAAAGGGGAAGAGAGGCCTACAATGGATGAAGTTGCTGTACACTTGAAAAGCCTGTGGACAGAAGTTGAGCATAAGCAGAGTGCACCTAAGTCTTACAACTCGAAAGAAAAAGAGGACTTGATATCAAAGGGACGTCCAGATACTCATGTTGCAAGGCCAACTAGTACAGGGTCTCATATGTCATCATGGTATTTATCTGGAGGAAGATAAAGCTAGCTACCATTATGGTAGATTTTCTCAATACTGATTGCATTAGCTATTGGTGTTCGTATGCTATAAGGGTGTGTGTATTGTCCTTTTCTATTTCTCTCTCTCTCTCTCTCTCTCTATCTTTCTTGTAGCTTTTGTCTAATAACAACACATATTTTTATGGTATTAGAACATGATGTGATAACACAACTATGATAATAACATAATAACATAATAAATAATACAAATTTATAATTATGTTTACAATAGAATTTGCTTTAAATTAATTGATTAGTAAGATTTTATCTACTTTTAAATTAGATGTAATTTCTAATGTAATATCTACTAACTATTACTATGATTATGATATAAAATATTTTATAAATTTAATTTTGCTCATTAATGTATAATAATGTATTTTAGAATTTTATTTTTATTCATTGGTATAAAATAATATTTAAAATATTATATGTTTTTATTTTTTTATTTGGTTTTATATTATGATAAAAAAAAATATTTTATGAAATTATTTTTAATCTTTAATATATTATAATATATTTTATAAAGCCATTTTTATTCCTTGGTATGTTATATAATATAAAATGTTTTATAAATTTATTTGTATTCTTAAAGAATTATAACATATAAAATATTTTATAATTTTTTGTTAATATGTTATAAGATATTTAAGAAGTTTACATTTATTTTTTAGTATATCATAATATATATAGACACACACACGCACTTACACATAAATATATACATAGTATTGTATATATTTATTTTTATATGTTGGTATTTTGTAATATACAAAACCCATGTATAACATTGATTAAATTCAAGCCCCAAAAAATTCTCTTAACCAAGAAGAAAAAGTATACCCAACTCAACATAATACTTTAAACCCTAGGCTTGTTTGAGAAACTATTTCATTTCAACTCCATCCATTAAAAAAATGAGTTTTATTTTATAATCCCTACTTAAGATTCAAATACTTTAATATATCATATTATTTGTAATTTAAATTCTTTAGATTTTTCATTTATAATTATAAAAAATTGGAGTGCAAAATGAAAAAAAATGAATTTATGAATTTGAAAAAGTAGCTTTTTTTGAATAATGAAAAATAATTTTGATTGAAAAATTATTTGGTCAATGCACTTTCGTTCACAATTGAAGGGTATGCTCTCAATAAAAATTTCTATAGGCTCTATAATTAAGAGCATTAAATCATTGTCTCCTGCTCCACTACTTCTGTCAACATTTTGACTAATATAAAGAACAGTCCAACTATTCTTTTCCATCAATCCCACCTTAGCATAAATAAAAAACATTTGTTGATTTTGAAATAAATTAATCCCTGCCACTAATTTTAGGTAACATAAAACACTCCAAATAAATATTATTTATTTAGGAATTATAGAATAGTTACTTTCTTTGTATAAAATAATCATAGTTGCCTTGAAATTTGATATCAAAGTTATGGATCTTTGAAAATTAATTTCTTCATAAATACCTCAACAGTGATAAATATAAATATTTTACTTTAATTTATGGTTGTGAATAATTTTAAATATTCTTAGGTATTGCTTTTTTCCAAAAATGTAATTATAGAATTAAATGGTTACATTTTGCCATTCTAAACTAAAAAAAAGTCAAAAAGACTAACATTTTGGAACAAGGATTATATATAATATAAAATAATAAATATTAAATATACTTTTGTTAAATTGTTTTACATTATTTTTCTAAGGAACAACAGTTTTTCTTTATTTTATTAAAAAATATAAACTTTAAATAAAAGAGATACCATTGAGAGTTGAATTGAAAATAAAACTAATACTTTGCATTGTAAAAAATAAAATATCCATAAGTTGATAAAGAAAGAAATAAATAAAATTTGATTCTAGTAAAAGGGGTTATATTAATGGATTACTTAGAACATGTTTAAAGAAAAAGTAACGTATCATGTTTGTGTGCACGCATGTGTATAGTGTTTTTTCAGTATAACTACTATTATCTATCATAATTGTAATATATCAAAATTTTAGTGGATATAATTTTCCTTTTTTCATGAATACATACATACATACATACTTACATATACATACATACATACATACATACATATATATATATATATATATACACATATATTGGTTTCTTCATAAGAACTTTTTTCCTAATTATAATATTTTTTGTTGGGAATTTTATATTTGTTGAAAGATTTAAAATTAGTTTTTAAGGAATAACTTGTTCTTTTTTATAAGCTAGTATAGAAATTCAAAAAATAGTTATAATTTTAAATATTATGATTTATATATTTTTGTTATTACAGAATTAAATATAAAAAATATATAAATTAAGTAAATGGATTTCAGAGAGCCTTGTCACAAAAAATATATATATTAATACATTCTTTTAATACAATATGTGCTATTATGTTTGATATCAGTTATAATTATAATATTATTTAATGCTACTTAATACTTTTCTTGATATTATAGTTATAAAAAATAGTTTTCTCAATATTATTTAATAGATATTAGTCATTGGTTTTCCAATTAAAAATTGCCACCTCATGATCTACCTTGGAACCTAGCCACTACATGTGTATTATTTCCAATGGCATATGGAGAAGTCACTTATATCAATCCTTAATTGCTACAACTGATTTCATAATAAAGAGATCCACATCTTCTACTTTCATCAACATAAAAATTAATATCACCCGTTATTTTACCACTAATTGTGATTGTCCTTTGCCATCAAACTATACTTCTCTCCAGCGACAATCATTAAAAAATCCACTCTTTAACAACATATATTTTGTTAGGGCTTTATGGAAGGTACCATTCTTTATTCATCATGCTTCTTAACATTTCCTTCTCTGTTTAACAATGCTCTAATTTTTAAAGAATGGTCCCTTATCATGATCACGAAATGTTTCCAACTCTAACATTATACCTCGACTTCCCAATTCATGGATTCGACCCTTATTTATTCCTATACTTAGTTTCATGTTTTGATTTATTCAAAAACATTATATTTCTTGCTAAGAGTCATATATCTGTAACACCCCCATTTTCCAAAACCAATTGACTAGAAAAATAAGAAAAATATATGTGGAAGCTAAATACAATGAGGGTATTACCGCCACAAATAGTGTAACTAGACACCCCTATTCTGCTTACACTAGTTTCTAAGGCTAGATAAAATAAGAAAACATACAAAATATATTTATTAATTTAAACTAATCAAACCAAAAATGTTCCTACAACTAAAACCATGAAAAGAGTCTACTAAAATTAGTATGATAAATAAAAGGTGCTTGATTAAATCTGAATTTATAACAAATTCATCAACCTCGATTGAACACTCTTAAAAAGACAAGAAAATCCATGTTACAAACTTATATAATACATTCGATGGGGCTGTGGAAAAAGTTCTTATAGATAGATCGATGCTCACATGCATTTATGTAATGTAGCAGAGTAATTTACATGGAAATGAAAGAGTCCAATGAAATGTAAGGATTACTAATGTCCTCTAAAGGCATCGAGTCCATTTCTTTAAGAATAGGATGATTCACATTTAAGTCCATTTTTCCACCTTCAACTTCATGAGTGCTGAAACTCTGAGTTGTAGTACTAGCAGAATAACCGGCACTCATTGTAATGTTTGTCTCCTCTTTCTTTGTGGTACTACCATTGATCGTCAATCTTCTGCTTCCAAACCCTTTTCAATTATTGGAGGCCTAACAACTAGGTGTTATTACTTCCGATAATTATTAGTAGATTTATATGATGGCTTCATAGTACCAGAAGCAGTATTAACATAAATATTTCTACTACCTTTATAATTACCAACCACTTTCCCACTATATCATTTGTTAGTATTGTATCTCATCTCTAGGAGAATTGATGTGTGTTTGATGATAAGACTCCACCACTAAACCTTCTTCTTGAAGACTATAATCCAAAGCTCCTAGTTAACAGTAAGTGTGTTGAAGTAGGTCTCTTTCTGTATCCCTCCTAAAGCTCCTTTATCGCATTAGTTGACTTGGAGAAGGAAAGGGAGCCTACGGCCTCTTCTATGATGCCACTAGCCTTGGTTCCTGCATCTATTGACAAAGACTATAATGTTGATACTATTGGTGGTTCTTGGCCACTAGTACAACAGGTGGAGGTGAACCACAACATTTATTCCCAAATTTTTCACCCCTTACCAATTATTCATCGTTTCCTTAAAAGCTTAATATTATTGACCAACATTAATTGAGTCTTAATCATGAACTTTGATAGTTAGCTGGTTATGTTAAAGGATGACAAACCGTAAGGTTATGCAAACATTTCCCATTCCTATAATGTCAATAAGTATAACATGAACTTGACTCCATACTTATTATTGTTCATTTGACACTTTAATTATGGATATAAATTTTGCTAGTAAATTTAGTGATTTCTAAGGTAAGTTGAACATGCTTTTTAGATTACAGTTATGGTGTTTTCATGTGTAGTTGCATACATTTTGGGAGCTTTCACCTCCTGGACTTGTTGTGAGGGTTGATCAAACAACTTGCTTTGGCTTGACAATCATGATCTCATCTTTGTTTTGAAATTTTGTTGATAGTAAACTTATATTTATGTTTGGTGACAAAGCTCTCCACTCTCCTTGTATAAAGAACCCTAACGGTGTGTGTTTCTACTTTCTACATATGTCATTTCTCTATTCCCTTGGTCATTTTGTACCTATTATTAAAATTTTCTTACATGTAAGACTTACAACTCAAATGATGAGTACTATTGGAATACCAGAATCCTATCTCTTATGAAGATACCACTTAAACAACATTTCAGTAGCAATCAACCTCTAAGTCCTTAGTTGATGAATCGAATACTGAGTCAAAGGTAACCCAATGCACGACATGTTGTAGTATAGGATGTTAGTTTAGCTCTATACTATATGAAGAGATAAGAGATTCTATCTTATAGGATGTTAGTTGAGTACAAATTCTTATAGATATATGTATTGTTGCATAATCGATTAATTTATTCCTTTGTAAAAAAATATCTATGGTAATGATGAATTCGGTAAGAAAAAATTGTTTTTTCAACATGGTATCAAAGCATTAAGATCCGTTCATCAAAATAAACTAAAGTACTCCATGACAATGTTGACAGGGCAAACTCAAAACTTTAAGGCTCCGTTTGGATTGAGGTGAATCGAGGTGAGGGTAAACATTAAAAATTAACCTAGGTGAAGGGAGTGGAGGTGAATCAGGGTGAATGTTTAAAAATACTGTTTGGATGATATTAACCTAACTTGGGTGAATGTTTTAAAAATTCTGTTTAAATTGAAGTAAATAAAGAATCAAAAAATAAAATAAATGACATTTATATCCTTATATTAAACAAATAAGTCATATTGAGGGGTATTTTGGTCCTATTAACTCAAAATTTTACTTATTCTTTTACCTTCACCTCGGTTACCCCCGAAATTGGAGGTTAATAAAAACGAGGTTAATGGAGGTAAAACTTTAACCCCGATTCACCTAGGTTAAATTATTAACCAGATACCCAAACGGGGTGAATCAATTGATTCACCTCCATTAACCTCCATTCACCCCAATCCAAATATTGTATAAAATTCAAAGTATCTCTAAGGAACCTTCAAGTCCTTTGTATTTGTACGCCTTTGATCATCTAGTGTAATTTTAGTATCAAAATTCTTTGCTGGCACATGATTCCTTACATGGAAGAGAGCCATGACCATAGCTCTCAATGCCAAAAATAACATAGAGCTACTTAATGGAACTCTTAAAGAACAACATTAGTCATCATTTGACTATAACCAATGGGTTATATGGAATTTCATAGTTACTAGTTGAATCTTAAATTCTCTAAGAAATAGCAAAAAATGTAATATATACTAGAGTAGCTCATAATATATCGATGGAGCTAGTAGAAAGATATAGGATGTCTAACAAGGTCCAATTATGCCAACTTCAAAAGGAAATTTCTTCTGTTTCCAAAGGAATTTATTCAATGGTTGTGTATTTCACTAGAATGAAGAAATCATGGGATGAATTAGCATTAATTGGTACTTTTCCCACCTATAGGTATGGAGCAACCAAAACTTTAACAAAACATATGGAAGATAAGTGATTAATTTAGTTTTTAATAGGGCTTAATGACTGTTATTTAGTAATAAAAGCCAATATCATAATTGCAAATCATTTACCAAGTGTGGGAATGGTATATGCAATGCTGACTAATGAGGAGCAACAATGAGAGATTAGTTGATCTAATGTTCTTCCTAGTGATGTAGTTTCATTTAATACTGCAGCACTAAAGAGAGAATCCCCACAAATATATAGGTTTATAAGTTGGTGTGATACCCTACTAATTTCAAGTTTACAAAGTCAAATAAATTCTTAGGTGGTCTTGTAACAGCAAAGGGAAACATAATACAAGGAGGTGGGGGCAGTCTATAGATTAGCACTACCATCTAGTGACTTTGTTGTCTAAATGCAGGGTATCTAGTGATGATTTTAGTAGAAAATCTATTAGTTCTCAATCCAATTTAGCACGGACTTCTACCTTTCTAGGTAAGGATCTAATTTCCATTACTAACATTACAACAAAGACTTATTTTTATGCTACCATGTAGAGTGCTAATATGTGGATTATTGATACTCGTGTCATGGATCACATGAGTGGTAGTCCATCCTTCTTCTCAAAAATGAAACCCATATCCCATCCTATGTCTGTGATACTTCCCAATGGACAAGCTATTCTTGTTCAATTCATAAGTTCCATTCTTTTGTCCAAAACACTTATCTAGAGAGATATTCTATTCATTCAAGATTTCTAATATAACCTAATTTCCATATCTAACCTCACCAAATAAGTTAACTCTATTATTTTTTTCAATAATGAAAAGTGCTTTGTGTAGAACCGTTTAATGAGGTAGCCTCACCTTTTCAGAACACTAACTAAGGAACTCTATGTCCTATATTTCCAACAAACACTAGTTCTTGGCAAGTATTAGCCGATAATGCCTCTTCTTTAGATTTTATTATTGATCAAGATGTCACTCTACCAAACAAACCTAAAGTAACAACTCAAGTTAAAATTTGGCATCTTAGACTTGGTCATCTACTGATGTATAAGCTTAAACAAATGTTTAATTTCGTTGATTCAATAAATAAAATGGATGAATTTTCTTGTGATATTTGTTTTATAAATAGACAACATCGCTTTCCTTTTCCATCTAGCAACCCACATTCAAATTCCCCTTTCAATTTGATACACATTAACATAGGGGACCCAATAAACATTCACAGATGATGGATATAAGTATTTCCTAACCATTGTAGATGACTTCAGATGAGTCATATGGACATACTTGCTGAGCACTAAATCTAATGGTCTTTCTATTCTAAATACCTTTATTGCTCTTATCAAAACCTAGTTCAATAAAACCATTAAAACCTTTCAATTCAATAATGCATATGAGCTTGGATACACTTAGTGGGCAGGAGAAGACTTTAATGAATCCCTCTCTCCAGTTGTTCAAATGACCACTATTAAAACCATATTGACTGTTGCAATTAAGAAGAAATGGCATATTCACTAGCTTGATGTTAATAATGCTTTCCTTCATGGAGATCTACATGAAGAAATACTTTTGCAACCACCACACGGACCTAGTGCACAGCCTTCACTTATTTGTCAACTCAAGAAATCACTCTATGGCTTAAAGCAAGCTTCCAAACATTGGTATGAGAAATTGTCCATCGCTATAATTTCAAACGGTGTAATCACTCTAAGAATGATTATTCCCTCTTTATTAAACATGTTGATAACATGGTGATCATCATCACTGTATAAATAGACTACCTTCTAATTTGTGGTAATGATTCCATTGAAATACATCTCATCAAGACATTCCTTCATCAACCAGTCAAGATAAAAGACTTGGGGCGGCTAAGCTATTTCCTAGGAATAGAATTTATTTTATGTAATGATGGTTTGATTATGAACTAAAGAAAGTTTCTAGCAAATCTCCTTGAAGAAACTTCATTAGAAAACGTAAAACTTTTTGCCAGTCCTCTAGATACGAGAAAAAGATTATTCCCATATATGAGAGCTCCATTGGCTAATCCAACAAAGTTCTAAAGTCTAGTTAGAAAACTAAACTATTTGATGAACACACATCTAGACATAATGTATGAAACTCAACACATTATCTCATTCAGTAATGCTCCTCAGATTCCTCATTTTGAAGCAGCAAATCATATTCTTGATGATCTCAAAGGGAAACCAGATCAAGGACTTCTTCTTAATAGCTCTATTGATACTTCTCTTCTTACTTTTTGTGATTCAAACTAGACAACCTATCCATCTACTTAACAATCTATAAGTATTTATTTCATCACTGTTGGAGGCTCACTTATTTCATGGAAATCAAAGAAGCAAGTCACCATTTGCCTTTCTTCTACATAGCCCGAGTATCGCCCCCTTAGATGCACCACCTTAGAGCTATCTTAGCTTACAAGACTTCTACATGAGCTTACATTAATCAATGTCACTCCTATTCCAATGAAGTGTGATAATCAATTTCTCATTCATATTACTAAGAATCAAGTTTTCCATGAACGGACCAAACATGTCAAATTAGATTGTCATCTTTTTAGGGACTAAATTATTGTCGGGCTCATTGATCCCTCCCACATTCTTACACGAGAACAACTAGCTAATTTACTCACTAAACCTCTTTAAGGGCACACTTATTCATGTCTACTTCCTAAGTTAGGTAGGACTAGTCCCACTCTATCTTGCATGGAGGGGGTGTCAGAATACCAGAATCCTAGATCTTCGGAAGATACCACTTTAGGGAAATTTTAGCAGCAATCAACCTTCGAGCCCTTTGTTGATGAATCGAATACTGAATCAAAGGTTATCCAATGCACGGTATGTTATAGTATAGGATGTTAGTTTAGCTCTATCTTATATGAAGAGATAAGATATTCTATCTTATAGTATGTTGGTTGAGCACAACATTCTTACATATGTATGTCTGCATGTATGTATGTATGTATATGTTTTATATATATGTATGTACGTATGTATGTATCTCTGCATAATCAATTAATTTATTCCTTTATAAAAAATCTATGGCAATGATGAATTCAATAAGAAAAAGGTTATTTTTTCAACAAGTACCAACTTGCATGTATATAGTTAAGATCAAATAGTTAATCCCATGCTTGTTTAGTTGCATAAGGGTGTAGATCCTACATGAGCTATGAATAAGGTGGAAGCATAAAAGTGAAAAATGTTTCTGCTTATATATCCAATTTCTTAGCACCGAGTATCCAAATTCACAAATCAGGACAAGGTATATTTTGGCATTTACAAACTTATGGATGGGACATACTTCGTATTAGGACCTGCCAGTGTAAAATGAGTCGAATCTGAACCCCCTTGATTAAGATGGAACAATTCCACATGATTCATTTATTTTTGGTCCAAAAAGGTTAGTTAGGAAAATATACGCAATTATGTAGGTTTAGGAATTCAAAATAGCAAGTAGGTACAACTAAAGGGCAGGTGCTACTATTTGGCAAATAATGCCCAACGAGAATGTTGCCATGTGAACAAACACCATTTTAGATTATATTATGGTTGTACTTTCTTCCCTACAAGTGCTACTAAAATAAGAGATATGAATTCTTCTTTTATTTAACCATTCAAAACCATATCGGATTTAGAGGTTGTAACTTACTATGCATAAGACACTAGACGAATAAAACCCATTCCTTTGCCAGTAAACCTACAAGTAACAAGCCCTCTACTAGTGTAGAACCTCCAGATTTTAGACCACCAGTTTTTGGTAGACGTTGTCGTATGCAATTATTTATTTGAAATGAAGGTGTGATTTTAGTAGCAAGTGTTGGAATTTTCACCATTGGACAAGATGATTTAGAAACTTGAAATGGCTTAATTGATTATCGATCGTATGCAAAATTTTTAAAGGCCATAACGGAGCAAAATTGGATGCAAATTGCACAACTTCTGACTCCAACCAGCACTTGCCCCCATATATTTCATTCCTTGCCTTATTTTATTTATTTACTTATTTTGGTAAAGCACTTGCCTTACTTCTATATATTAAAAAAAAGAGTTATAATTCTAATACTCCAACAAAAATAACCCAAAAATATAAAATATTTATATTCTCTCTCTTTCTCTCTTTGCCCACTCACTCCACCACTCTAGTACGCTACTCCTATAAAAGCCCCTCCTTTCATTGGCAATCAATATGCAATGAACTTTCATGTATATTTATATTGTTATCATATTAGATTTTAATCAATTCATTCCACCTTTTTTTTTCTCTTTTTTCCTATTTCTTTATTCATTTACTTTTTATGTATGTGGAAAAGTGATGATGGTGGAATAAATGATGAATTTGCTTGATACTAGTGATAGCCATGAAATGGTACCACAATTTTGTTTGAGAATTTAACTGCTTAGCTTATTATTTAGACTAGAGTTTGTCATCTAACGCATACGAACAAGTATATATTATCGTAGGACTTAGCATACATATTCAGGTTGATTATTATGATTGATTAGCATCATGTTTGGAGCTGTAGGAAATATTTATATAATTAAAATATTTTTTAAAAAATTAGTTTAATTCTTTTTATTTAAATATTTTAAGGTGGATAAACTATTTTTTTAATAGTTTTAAACGAGAGGTCTTGTTTCTATAGATGACTCCAAATTTATTATTATCTACAAAATTGACGAGTTTACTAATCAAAAATTGTTTTCAAACACATATTGACAACATGCTCAATCTTTGTGAATGTTTTTCTTCATGTATGATAGTTCCCTTCGAAGTGTTAATTCCACGGGCACCCATCCCAAGGACACCGACAAATAACCTAGGCAAGGTATGTATGTTCGGTTAATTAACATGCAAAATTGAAAAAATAGCCAACTACAGAAGATAAAAAGTTATATTTTTTAAAATTGATTAAATATACCAAAATAAAAAAAAACTATTTTTTATATTAATTGATGTAAATTATTCATAAATTGTTTTATCAAAAAACTAATCAAAAACTTATAATATTGAATCCAACACGGAAAATTTGTTACAATAAAAATTATTTTTAGGATATTTCAAAGATCGATTTTCTGAATGCAGCAACTTTTTACTATGTAAAAGTTTTTGACATTATTAAATTGGAATAAGCTTTCCGAGCTACTACAGATGGCGTCGGTGATATGAATCGAAATTTACTTTCTTGACAAATTCTTGGTAGACTCGCATATCCAAGTAATACGTTATTGTGACAAATGCGTTTACTTAGCAGTCAACTAGTCGTGAACCCTTTAGCTACCTTATTCTCTCCCTCCTCCAAATAATTAAGAGGTGTCAGTTTCGGCCATCATTACCACCACCAGTGTTACGAAAAATAAAGCACACCAGAAAAGTAGGGGGGAAGAGCCAGGTTGAAGGCGGCATCATGCCATTACACAGGAGCCTTAAGGCGATGCTTAAGCTCTGTTTGTACCTATTAGTTCTTCAAACCCTGACGACAAGAATAGGCACTGCTACAGCAGCAGATTGGCAACTTCCAATTGCAAAACCAGGATGTCTAGAAAAGTGTGGAGATGTTTCCGTTCTATACCCTTTTGGGTTGAAGGAAGGGTGTTTCTTGAACAGTAGTTCGAGCTTCTTCCTCAACTGTAGCCATAATGAAACCTTATTTTTCTCACCGAATTCCGCTAGCTATGGCTCCCATCAGTTCCCAGTAACCAAAATATCCATCGATGGCTATTTATACGTCCACACACTCATATTGACTGCTTGTAACAATGAAATCATAACCAAGCCAATAATCACATCACCATAATTCCCATTCTCCAGCTACAACTTCATAGTTTTAGGCTGTGATGCCTTCAGAATCATCGCTACGTCTGGACATTCAACTGGGTGCTCCAAATTTTGCAGTAATGATACAGACTTAGTCAAGTGTCACCATGCGCGGTACTGGATGTTGCCGGCAGTGGCGGAGACACAATAAAAATTCCATGGTGTCCTCATGTAAAATAATACTCTTAACTCTTAAATAATATCAATATATTGCACTTAAATATAAAATTTTACATAGTTTTACAATACTATTCGTCGAGTTTTCATACTTTGAAATCAATCTACAATAACATCATTGCTAATAGAATTAAATACATCTCTCTCTATAAATGTTACTAAACAATCTTGAAGCCATTGATCACATATTTTATTCCTTGATGTAGTCTTAATGAAATTCATTGCAGAAAATACCTGTTCAACACTTGCAATTGCTACCGGTAAAATTAAGGATAATTTTACAGGCCTATAGACAAAAAGATATGTCTTATTCTTCTTGGTTTGCACTAATTTTCTTGAAATATCAACAAGCCCTTTCAAGCCATGAAACCTGCTATCTGATCGAACATTTCTAATATAATTCTCCAATTGATTGTCTAACACCACAACATCAACATTAGAGAAATCACCAAGATAAAAAGTGGTTAATCTAATTAAAGATTACTTGTTAAAAGCTTCAAATGATGACGAAGGATGTAAACATGCAACACAACTCAACAATTCAGTGCTCGCCACATCAAACCTACAGTTAAGCTCCTTTAGCTGTAAGTCTATAACACTATAGAGACAATCATATTTATAATGATGTAGATTTGTGACGATTGGAGCTTAGCGTGCTGATCTCTTCCCCTTAACATATTGTTCATTCATGTTAGGCACATCAATGTCTCTCTTGTTATAAAATAAAAACAACTTCATTTAAAATATCTTCCCATCCATCATCTCTCATCTCTTGTAAACGCTCCTTATCAATTTCAACAAGTGCTAAGGCATTCAAAATGTTTTGATCATTCTTTTGCAATGCTTGAGATAAATCACCTATAACTCCTATAACATTTATCATCAAATGTAACATAAAAATGAAGTCAAAAGTTTGTAATCCATATAATAAGAATGTAGCATCCCCGTTTTTATCAACTGTCCTATTAGCTTCTAAGTCTTCAAGTACCCTGATTATAGGAGAGAATAAATTTTTGAGACTCAAAAATGTCCTTAAATGAGAACCCCAATGAGTATCACCAGCCCTTGCAAGAACAGATTCTTGGTTCAATCCCCGACCAGATTCTATCAAGCCTTCTTCTAATGCATCTACTGTGTAAGTAGCTTGTTTATCTTGAAGAGAATCTTGACGCTTATTGGAGGATCCAATAACATTCACAACCCGTGTAACATTACTAAGAAAACAACTAACTTCATTGTGACATTTTACCACAGCAATAAGAGTCAATTGAAGTTGATGAACAAAACAATGAACATAATAGGCACAAGCATTTTTATTCTGAATCAATGCTTTCAAACCACCAAATTCACCTCGCATATTACTAGCTCCATCATACCCTTGTCCTCGTACTTTTGATAAACATAATCCATACTAACTCAACATTAATTCAAGTGCAACCTTAAGTGATAAAGCAGTTGTATCTTTGACATGTACAATCCCAACAAACCTTTCCATAACAAAACCTCTATCATCAACATAACGCAAAACAACGGCCATTTGTTCTTTCTTTGTTATGTCTCCTACTTCATCCACTAATATGCCAAACAAAACATCTCTAATTTCATTAACAATCTTATTAATTATTTTTGATGCAAATGCATAACTAATATCCTTTTGAATCTTAGGTGAAGTCATCTGATTATTTTTTGGAGCATTTCCTAAGACAACTTTAGCTACAGCTTCATTATTATGCCTTAAAACCTCCAACAAACGAAGAAAGTTACCTCGATTTAGAGAATCTTCTAACTCATCTTGTCCTCTAAATGCCATTCCCCCCTCAAGAAGAAATCTTACAGCTTAAATAGACGCATTGTGATTTGACTTGTTTCGATTGCTTTATGAAAGAGGCTCCAATGCTTTGCTTCTGTTTGATAAGATCTTCACATTTTTTAGTAGCATTAAAATGAGGACTATTAGAACTACTAACATGAACCTCAAACCTCTGTTTTTTATTCCAATGTACATATCCTTTTCCCACAAAATGATCACTGCCAGGTTCAGATTCTCTTTTAAACAAGTTACAAGCCAAACAAAATGCAGCATCTTTAGCTATATTATATTCCAACCAATCATATTCATCAAATCAAGATGAAACAAATCAACGATTTTTTCCACCGATAACCTTTGTAGGAAAGATATGAGTACGAGGTTGATAAGGGCCTTTTAAAAGATATGCTCTTCTTACCTCATCTTGAATATTGGGATGAAAATCTGAAATCTTTTTTCTTAACTCGGGATCTGCTTCTAAAGTTTTCAAATCAACTTTACCTTCATTAGCGAATCTTGATTCTTGTGGTTGGCTTGAAGATGGGAGTCCTTGGTTTTCGGAAGTTGGTAGTACAACTTGATTAATAGAATTAGATTCGTGGCAGCTATGCTTATGCTGGATTGAAAAATATCGTTGCATCCTAAATTAAGACATTAAACAATTTAATGAATGAACTAAGGAATTTACTAAAAATTAATTGATAATATAATTTTAGAATAAACTAATTCAAAAACTAACTAATAAATTAAACACTTCAATCTATAAATGTAAAAAAATTGATTTCTACAAACTAATTTTGATTTCTACCTAATTAATAAGCCAATTTCTATTTTCTACATTAATAAGATAAATTAGAATTTCTATAAACTAAAAAAATTTAATTTCTACAAACTAATTTTTATTTCTACCTAATTAATAAGCCAATTTCTATCTCTACATTAATAAGATAAATTAGAATTTCTATAAACTAAAAAATATAATCAATTAATACAATAAATATAATCAATTAATACAGCATTCTAATTTCACAAATTTATAAATTTATGATAAATAATTTAACAAACTAAAAATTAACTTAAATTTTACCTAATTACATAAATAATTTATGATAAATAATTTAACAAAACAAAATTTTACTTTGTGGACTGTGATGGGCTATGGACAGTGGACTGGCTTGGTCGAAGAAGGCAAGGCAAGTAGGCGCAACAGACAGACGACAATGGTAATCTCTCAAGTCTGGTAGAGCAGAATTGGCATTTGGCAGCTTCTGCTCTTGGCTCCGGCGGTGGCGGTCGAGATGGCAGACAGAGGCAGCATGCAGCGGTAGGCGCTAGGCATAGTGGTGGCGGAGCAACTACTCAGCACTCAGTAGCTGCACGACATCGGCCCACACCACACCACACAGACACAGTCCACACTCCACAGAGGCAGCCGCTGGAAGAAGAAGAAATGGCAGCGTTTGGCAGCAGAAACGGCTAGCTCCTCCAGTAGTGTTTGTTGTCCAGGCTGGCGGTGTGCATCTTCACTGGAGTGGTTGAGACTCGAGAGGAGAGGGTCGAAGCCAGTGGCGCAGCAAGTTAGCAACGGTTGAAGAATCGAAGAGAGGGCCGGGAGGGTAAAGGTTTGGGGGGGAAAATTATCAAAACGACGTCGTTTTGATGATGCAAAAAAAATTCTAAACAAAACGATCACGGAACTTGAACCTATGATGTCCAGGTAGAAATACACGGAAACCCCGCCTGCCTTACCATTCATCCATTTTAATTGTTTGCTATAGTGTCCTACAAATATTATATATATATATATAATACCTAAAAATCAAGCAAAAGTTTTACATTCCAGCCAGGGCTCCGTGGTGTGCCGGGACACCATGCGGAAGCCCTGGCTCCGCCACTGGTTGCCGGGCTCCCTATATCGCTGCTGAACATGCCATGTGGAATTATACAGTTCAACTTTGAAGAGTTTCGAACCACACCGAAATGAGCGGGAAAGAGTACCCGTGTAGCTCTGCTTTCTTAGCTTATTCTTACGACATGTTAAAGGAATCGGAGCTTAATACTATTAGAAACAGAGACGATATTACAGCCAGCATTATTGGACAATACTCATGCTTAATTATACATGTGATACATATACAATTCTACTCATATAATAACTCATGCTCGATTATACGTGCAATACATACACCATTCTACTCATATAATTACTCATGCTTGATTATACATACGATAAATACACCATTCTACTCATATAATACCTCATACTCGATTATACATGTGATACATATAATAAAACTTGCGGTCACAGATTCATGCTTATGAATACATGATTGGACATGACAATACATGGGATATAAGCATACAAGAAAATCATAATAGCGTGCTAAGTAACACACACTACCATAGAAGGTATCATTCTGTACACAATGCCCACATGCATTTTTAATAATATATCATGTTATAATTGGGCACGAAAATACGTCATATGGTATCACTATTGTAAGGGAGACAACCAAGAGATATGCATAGGAAACAAAAATATAAATTTCATGAGTGAGTGAGAACAATTCATTATTATATCTCTTTATCGTGATTATAACCATTTAATTATATTATCTTAAGGACAAAGACTCAAAGAGGTCGTAACAACTAATCTAATACTTGTAAGGTACTAGCCCTAACTGGCCCGTCCAGAAATATAACCCGACCACTAACAAATAGGACACCTAATCACTTAAGAATGTATACCCCCTATAGGACCAAAATATATTGAGACACATATATAATAGAAGAGGGCCTCTTTGAACCTCATAAGGCACATAGGATTATAGAATAGAAAAACACCATAATGGTACCAAGTGAATACCAAACCTAACTCGAATAGCTACCCCACGTGATACAAGTTCAAACTCAAGATCTTTCACTTTAAGTAATTAACATTTTACTCAAGGATTTAACCAATAATAAATTAGGCCCACATAACTGCACTTAGCTCACTACCATTAACACAATGAATTTCTCTTATTATATCAATTTTAAGTGGCATTAAAGTCGATAAATTTCAAGCGGTATTAAAGCTAAACCATTCCAAGTGGTGTTAAAGCCAATCAATTCCAAAGGCATTAAAGCTAAACCAATTAATGTGGAACTAAGGTCGAATAATTTCAGATGGTGTTAGAGCTGAATAATTCTATGACATAAAATACAACATATGGTATCATGCAATTTCAATCCATACTCACACACATATAATATTCAAGTGTCATACTAACACGCATGTGTATTGAGGCTATAAATTCATACATACATACAATTACCACACAAAACACAGCATACGCTTCACATGATTAAAAATAATCGATAAGCATACTTATCACCTTCCACTTTGAACAGACATACATTCAAGATTCCACCTTAGTTAAAGGTAAGTAGTAACTTACCTAAATCCAAAGCTAGCCAAGAAAATTAATAAAGCGAGAGATCTATTGAGAGCTCGACAATTCATGAGAACATTCTCCTAAATCTCTGATAGAAATTGAAAAACTAGGTTAGAAACTATCTTATTGATCAATAACTCACATATTATATTTAAATCAACACAAGGAGATACAAATGATCTTTATTGGAAAACGTGTCTGAAACCTAATATTCATGAGTGTAGCTCTATTAAGATTTAAGATTAAATATTAATCAAATTAGGTTTAACATATATCACTTAGGGTATATCAAATAGATTTGGAAATCCAAGGAAAGGATAATAGATTATACATATATTTTATCAACTCATTATATTTTACAACTAAGGAGGCAAACCAACCATTTTTAGGAAACCAATCCAACCTGATAACATAAGAATATAATTCAAATGATTTTGAATCAAAACTAGTAATCTGCTAGGTGAGAGAAATATAAGCAAATTATTATTATTTTTATAAAACCATCTCCAAAAATTAGGGCTTTTAAGCCCGAACTACAACCCGACTAATTAACTTTGATTATCTCAAATTGATAGCTTAAGACTACAATTAAACTAATTTTTAATGAATCTAGACAATCAATTTCAGCAAAATAGTCTTTTGATTAGCCAATTAAAGACAATTAGTTTCCAAAATTAGGGTTTTAAAGCTCAAGGCAAAAATTCGGATAATTCAAATCAATTTATTCCAATTGAAGGTTCTAGAATGCAATTAGGGTCACTTCAACTATTTTATAAATTTAATTTTAGAAAAAAAAAACTATAGAATTGATCAATTTCATAATTTCATTAGGAATCTAGGGTTTTAGGGCCCAAAAATATAATTCGATTGAATTTTGTTAATTTAATTAAATTGAATGTTTAGAAATTCAATTAGACATATTTTATAACATATTATATAATCAACTGATCAAAACTAATGAAAGAAATATCCAATTTAGCATAATTAGGGTTTTTTAGCTCGGAATGCAAATCCGGTCAATTCTTGCTAAAATACATAAATTGATGGTTTGTAATTATAATTATATGTATTCTAATATAAATTATATAATTAATTAAAAAAATAACTTGATTTCACAATCTAATCTAGATCCACAAGAGTTTTAGCCTAAAAATCTAATTTTAGCCAATTTTATACAATATTCCTAAATCAACACTTTCAATATAAAATTAAATACGTTGCAAAGGATATTATAAAATCGATTGAGTGAAACTACTCAATTATGCAATCTAATTTCACCATACAAGGATTTTAACATAGAAATATATGTCCAATTAATTTCATATAAATTTCTCAAATTGATGGTTTCAACATGAAATTAGATATATTTTAAAGCTTAATGTAAAATTAGTTTACCCAATATAGCTTAATCGGGTGAATCCAAAAAATTAGTGCATAATCCGGCCAAAAATCTAATTTTCCATAATTTCAACATATACCATACAATTAACCAATCCAAATCAATCTTACAACACATATATACATAATTAAGTAATTAGTTTAGCTTATCATAAGCTAATTCATACTAAATTAATCAAAATAAGGGTTTTTTATACCAAACAAGGAGTTGTAATTCGGGACAGGTAAAGACCGGAGAAGCTTCATCGAAGGTCGAAGACAACTTGCAGGCAGCCAACGAAGCTTGCCATGACTAGACGTGGCAGCATGACCTGTTATTCGTTGTCGCTATTACGATATGTTGCTGCGTGCTGTGCTGCGATGGGTCCTAGCAGTGTGTAGAGGGAGTGGCAGTGTCACAGTGGCCGGCGATCTAGGTTGGTGGTTGATGATGAAGGAGCTAGGAGAAGGAGGTGAGGGCTGGGTTTTAGCTCAGGCAGAGAAACAAGAATAAGAAAGGGGAAAGAAAAGTGGGGTAAGAAGAGACAAAAGGAAAAAAGGAAGAGGGTAGGAGAACCGTTTAGGATTTTAATGTTTTTTCTCAAATATAAGTATATAATGAAATAATAAACATCTAAAAATATTATTGGTAGATTTTATCTAAAATTTATTTAATAAAAAATCATTTCATAAGAATCCGAAGGCCTAAAATCAATATAAAATCTATATAAAAATTTCAGACATATTTTTGGAAGAATTTACCAACGAACATAAATATTTATATTATTTATGAAAAATTACTATAAGAGCTCAAAAATATATTTAAAAGCATATAAGAAAATATTTAAGTCGAATTTTGATAAACAAAGACTAATTTAAATAATTTTTTAAACTAGTCTTCCACAAACCAAAAAGGATAAAATGGAAAAAATTTAATTTCAAAAAGAAATCCATAAATAAGCTTCGAAATCTTTTTAATTTAAACTTTTTGAAAATATTAACAACCTCAAAAATGAATAAATTTAGGATCAAAAATATTTTATATGAATAAAATCATTAAAATAGATTTGGCTACTTTAAACATAAATTTTATAATTTAAATAATATATTTTGTTAATAAAATATAATTCTAAAATAAAGTCATAATCACACAACGAAGTTATAATCAAAAAAGAATCTAAATTATTAAAAATAAAATACAAGAAAGAACAGAAATACATATTTTTAACCAAAAATTAAAATCATATGAATGTAATAAAATTATGGTTGTGAACGAATTTATCTAGAATGTTCTGCAATGACAACAATTAATTAAATTCGAATATGAAGTTGAAATCATTGATAAATACATAAAACGAATCAAAATTAAAATAATTAAATGATTAAAACAAATTATGCTAATTAAATAATTAAGGTTAATAAAATTAAATTTAAAGATAAAGGATATTACAATAACTATCATAAATATAAATTTTATTATCATCATTATTATTATTGTTACTATTAGTAGTAGTAGTAGTAGTAGTAATGATTCTTGTATAACAATAAAACTAATATTATTATGAATTTTAATTTTTGATAACATTAATATTGTTAAATTCCAAGGTCAATCACTATCTAGAATTTTGTTTTGACAATAATAAGCAAATTTAAATGAGTTAACATGGTTTTTAAAGTGTGCATGAGCTATGAGTGATAACGAAAAGTCAAAACATACTCACTCAAATCATTTCTCAAATATATATTTAAAAGAGCAATCAAATTTCAAAGCATTAAAAAAAATACTATATCAAGATAACTAAGACTTAACACCTCAAGGTGTATATTTCATGTCATAGGCTATCTTGTAAAGTAGGATAAGTAAAACAAAAAATTAAAAATAAAAACTTTTGATTTTAATATCTTAGGATGTTTTAAAATCCTCCTTAAAACTATTTTGATAAAAATTCTGGGTTGATTTTAATCCCAAATTCTTTTAAAAGTGTTATTAGTCATAATGGTTCCAATTGGAACCAGCCAACTAGTCCCAAGATCAACTAACTGGTTTGGTTCAAACCCAGAGCTTTGAACGTACGAAAACTCAAACAAATCAAACTAGTTTAGTAAACCAATCAACTGGTTTGATTAACTAATCTATGGATTTTTCTTCTGTAGAAACCTATTTGTTTTTTGTTCGAACACATCAATTGGGTGACAAAACCAAACGGTTGGTTTGAAAATTGATTGAGTAGTTTCACTATTCTATCCATGGGTTTTATTCCTATGAAATTCATTTGGTCTCTTTTTTGAGACATGGATTGGTTCAGAAATTAATTAACTGGTTTCACTAACTAGCCTATGGGTTTTACCCTTACAGAGACCCATTTCATCTTTGTTTAAACACTTTAATTGGTTTTACCAAACCAATCGACTAGTTTGACTAACCAAGTTATAGAATGAGACAAATTGCAAAACGGTTTTTGCTTACAGAGTAAACCGATCAATTGGTCTAACAGATACATCAAATGGTTTACTAAAACAATCTATTGATCAAGTATGTTCATTTAATCAATGTACAATACAAAACCGATCAGCTAGTTTCAATAACTAATTCATTGGTTTGTGTAATGGTAATATTTTCAATTTAGGTCTAAACAAATTCAGTTGACTAATAGTAAGTGAAACTAATAGTAATATATTGCTATAAGTATTATAAAAGTTTAATTGTTAATTTTTTAATTCCTTAATAATAACTAATTTTTATTTATAAAATTAATTTATTTATTCATTATTATGATTAATTACTTTTTTAAGTAAAGTTAATCTAATATATATATATATATAGCGGGTGTTACCGCCACCCTTAATGCGAGTTTGGTCCATACTCTTCTTGTACTAAGTGCAAGGCTACAACGTTATGACAAATAAATCAAAACTTATAGAAATAGATATAGATAGTAAAATACTTTAATAATTTAGCATAATAACAAAGTACATGGTGTATGCTCTAGATAATACAATACATAAAAAGAGATTATGGAGATAAAAGAGATGACAAGTCTAAAAGAGATATCTAGAATTTAGGACACATAATATGAGTAACCTCGGATAAATCTAACTCTATGCCCTAACCCCGAAGAATAAACCTATATCACTTTTCTGAGGAACTTCCTCAAAGTTAGCAAGACATATAACTGCTACACAACATCTACAAATGTGCAGTATCAGTATACATCTTGTATTGAGCAACAAAACTATCCTAAATAGATTACATTATATACGAGGCCCATGTGAAGAAATTAATAGAATATATAATATTAAAATAATAACATGCTTACATATAGATGTTAATTGAGCAGGACAAAACTCAACCATTAAGTATAAAATAATGTAATACAAATGTGCAGATAGATGAGATTCATTGATTGTTATTTTTTATTATCATAATCGCAACCAATATATTATATTAACTTAAGGATGGAGACTCAAAGAAACAATGACAACAATCTAGTACTTAAACAGCACTAGCCCTAGCTGGCTCGTCTAGAAACGTAACCAAACTACCATATAGTAGGACACCTAATTAGCTAAGTATGTATACCTCCTATAGTGATGAAATATATCTAGACACCTATAGAGTAGAAGAATACCTATTTGGACCTTGTCAGGTACCCGGAATCACATAATAGAAAATATCAAAATGGTATCAAGTGAATACCAAATCTAACTCGAATAACTATTTTGAGTGGTACAAGTCCGGACTCAAGATCTTTTACTTTAAATAATTAATTTTTTTAAAAGGTTTATGTAAAATAAGAAAAAATACCATAGAATATCACTTAATCACTTCCATGAACATAGAATAAGAATTTTATTACATTCTAATATTATCCACACACTTGATCCATAAAGTAATTAAGGCTCAATTATTTAGAGCATAAAGGCCCATTAACATGCTATTAAAGCCTAGTTGATTGTATGAGATATTAAAGCCCAAGGAAGATTATTAAGGTATTAAAGCCTAAGTTTCATGCCATGAAAGACCCAATAAAATCATATCTTAATGTATATTAACTTCAATTATTTGATATAAGGATCAATAGCCAATATTTAAGTCAACTAAAGGTTCACTTATAAGACCCAATTAAATAACTAGTCTAAAGGCACATAAAATGACTAAAATATCTTTAAGGCCCACCGATTACCTTAATATTAATAAAATTTTATTTCATGCTAAAATGATGATATTTAACCAATTATTTCATGCTAAGATTACTCGATACACCCAAAATGTTTATTTCTCCTTTTCTCTTTCTTGATCAATTGACTATTTTTATTAAGGTATATAGGTCCGTCTACTCATCAAATATTACCAAAGTGTCAATTTATTCATTTTAACTTATTTAGTACTTTAATATTCACTTATGTCTCAAAATTTCCAAAATTACATGCAATGGCCACAATTGTTCTTATTCACTTAACAATTACCCTAAAATTCTAAAATTTATAATTTACTCTAAATAATATCAAATCCTAACATATAATATACCAAATTCCATATGAGATACCCAATTAATACAATGGTACACTTGAAAATTTGAAAACAAATGCACAATATACCCAAATTCAAATATGTCCAAACTTTAAATAAATTTATTGCAACTCTAAATGTTCCAAAATTCATAACATAGCCTCTATATACTATGATAAATACAATGGAATAATTATATAAATTTAAAAAGACCAAAAATCACATAAAATAACAAGGACAAGAGCTAAACAACTTGAATCGAGGTATATTCATCACAAATATATTAAATATCATCACAATTTTACTAAACATTCAGCACTACTCTACTAAATATTTATCACCTTTCTAGCAGATATAAGAACATGTAAAAATCACAAAATTCATCTTCCCATTAAATTTTCATGATTAAGCACATAAGATAGAAATATGTAAATGTTATAAAATATTTTTCAAGATAATATTTCATGTTTATAATTAAAATAAAGCTAATCATGCATAAAATAACTTATAAAACATCTAACACAAAATCTTATTTTTAAAAGATAGTTTAGTTACCAAAATTCCTAAGCTCCTTAGTAAATCTAAAATAATGAATATAACAAATCCTTCTCTAAAATGACTTGGTAACTTTCAGGAATAAAAGATAAAAGATTTAGATAAACTAAGATTATTAAATAAGAAAATGGGAAAGAGAGGAATTGAAATGGAAGAAATGAAATTGAAAATATTACTCTTAAATATGGAGGCTTGAAAACTACTACGAAAACAACAACAACAACAACCACCAAGGAATGATATATCAAGATTTTGGAAGATTAAAGAGAAGGAAAGCAAGGACAAAAGAAGGGAGGAAAGGCATGGAATTGCTATTATAACACAACAACAACTGCAGCAAAAATTCTAAGATTGCTCGGCAAGGCACATAGGAGAGGAAAAAGAAGAGAGTACGGGCACAGTTTCTTGGGTAAAAAGGGTTCCTAGATGAACTATAACGTGTAAGGAAATAAAGATTTAAAGGTAAATAAACCAAGGTCAATACATGATAGACTCTACAACTCAAAAAAAAATTGCTACCGTTGAAAAGCTAGCTGTAAAGTAAAAGTTTGGTTAAAAGTAAGCTTGAAGGAGAATGACTTAAGGAATGAAAATAGTATATAGTTTTAGTATGCAATGCAATATTTTAAAATGACCAAAAACTAAAAGAAATTAATAAAAACCATAGAGAGAGAACAAGTTGATGTAAGTTGGAAAGAAATCAGCTTTGTACTTTGTTGAGATTTTATTATTTTATGCATGTTTTACAATTGGAACGCACGATTTAGCAGAAGAAGAAGAAGAGTGAGATATGATATAGAATAGTGTGGAGTGAGTTTTGGTTTGACTTTAGCCTCACTTGAGTACTAGGATAGTGGTGTAATAGAGACGTTAGGCTACTGTTAAGTGTGTAATAGAAATATCATAAAATCTTGATTACGGTACTTTTATACTTTTTGTAGGGAAAAAGGTAACCAAGTTAAAAATAATTTTTTTTGTTAGGATACTATTTAGGATTGAAATATTAGTTAGAATATTAGTAACAATTTATATTGATTAATTAAATTGTAATAGAGTCCAATAATAGGTACTTATTGAGAAAAATATCAATTGAATTCAAAAAATTATAAAAATTTATGAAAATATCCAAAATAATATTATAAATCTAAATATATAAAAATATTGAGTATCAAAGCTGGTTTGAAGATCGACGGATGAAAAATAAGCAAAAAGGCAAAAACAATTAAGGTGCAAAAATGTGTTTTGCCGCATATGCACAAAACAAATAATTAGGGGTTCAAATTGCCACAAATTGATGCTAAATATTTTTAGAAAAAAAAAATATATAAAAATATTTGGTCTCAAAAATCATTTGATGACCAACGGATTAAAATAGCAAAAACAGCTAAAATTATTTAATCACACAAATGGATTTTTTTCATAATTTAACAATTTGGAAGAAAATGGTGAAAAATGAATGAATATAATGCATGAATGAGCTCAAAAATATTTTTGAATCAATTCACAAATTTTAAATGGGTTAAAAAGAGTGAAAACATAGGAATTGAAAAAATTATAATAAATGTATTTTCCGCAAACGAAAGAAATGATCGATAAAATGTTTAAAAATTAACATAAGGGAAATGAGATTTCATAATAGAATATATATTTTTTTTAAAAGGTATGTTACTAGACCAATAATATATGGTAATTAGGATTTGAGAGAATGTAGTGTCATAATAAGTATTATTATTATTATTAAATAATATATTAATTAATTATTTAAAATTGGCAAGATGTACTTATTTTGTAAGGATAAGTTGTAAATATTTAGAATATAAGAAGTTGAAAAGAATAGGTAAAAAAATACTTGAAATCTATAATATTAGATAATACAAAAATAATAGCTTTACTAAACGTAATTCTTGTGATCCAAGTACATTCTATTTAATGGTATGCCGTATGTTGTTAGGCATCTTCATATGCGGACCATACCTTCTAAGGAGGAGTATAAGGACAAAATTGTTAAAGAAGCATAAAGAAAAATTATTTAGGCAAAATGGTGGCCACTTATTACAGGATAGCTTATCTATATTTCAAGGAGCTACCAATCCCTTCAAAATGTTCACAGCAGAAGAGATGGAGATGGCCATATACAAGTTTGATAATAAAACCATCATCGGTCATGGAGGTTTCGTATATAAAGGCTATTTACCGGAGGTAGGAGCGCTAGCTATCAAGAAATCAAAGATGTTGGACCAAACCGAAATCAAATAATTCATTAACAAAGATGTACTTATTTCTAAGATCCACCATAAAAATGTAGTTACTTTATTAGGTTGTTGCTTAGAGATGGATGTTCCCATACTAATTTACGAATTTTTTAGCAATGGAACCCTAAACTCTCACATACATGGTGAACAAAACCAAGTGATAATGCTATGGACAACTCACCTTAAAGTAGCAGCAGAAACTATAGGAGTATTGGCTTATCTACAAAACAACCATCACTCA
The DNA here is from genome assembly GCA_039764185.1 of Tamarix austromongolica. Taxonomy (NCBI): domain Eukaryota; kingdom Viridiplantae; phylum Streptophyta; class Magnoliopsida; order Caryophyllales; family Tamaricaceae; genus Tamarix; species Tamarix austromongolica. The sequence goes on from CM077819.1 coordinate 11,693,355, forward strand.
CTGGTCATTCATAGGGACGTCAAGCCCAATAACATACTTTTGGATGAAAATTTTAATACTAAAGTATCAGACTTTGGCTTGTCACGGTTAGTGTCACAAAATGAATCACAAATGCATACAAAGGTACAAGGCACGTTTGGTTATGTAGATCCAGAATACTTTTGCACATCTGAACTGACAAAGAAGAGTGATGCCTATAGTCTTGGGGTCATCCTTGTAGAACTTATTACAAGGAAGAAGTTTTTACCAACAAGTATAGCATTTTTGTGAAGAAATTCTGATCTTCAATGGGAGATAATACAATGCATGGAATTATAGACCAAGATATTGCAAATAAAGAAAATGTTGGGGGAAATTATGGAAGTTGCAAAGGTAGCAAATATGTGCTTAAGATATAAAGGGGAAGAGAGGCCTACAATGGATGAAGTAGTTGTACATCTGAAAAGTCTATGGATGGAAGTTGAGCATAAGCAGCGTGCAACTAAGTCTTACAACTTGGAAGAAAAAGAGGATTTGATATTAAGGGGATGTTCAGATACTCATGTTGCAAGGCCAACTAGTACAGGGTCTCATATGTCATCATGGTATTTATCTAGAAAAAGATGAAGCTAGCTAGCATTATGGTAGATTTTCTCAATTCTGATTGCATTGGCTATTGGTGTTCGTATGCTATAAGGGTGTGTCGTTGTCCTTTTCTATCTCTCTCTTTTCTCTCTCTCTCTCTCTCTCTCTCTCTCTCTTGTAGCTTTTGTCTAATAACAACAAACATTTCTATGGTATTAGAACATGATGTGATAACATAATTATGATAATAGCATGATAAATAATACAAATATATAATTATTTTTACAATAGAATTTTCTTTAAATAATTTGATTAGTAAGATTTTATCTATTTACTAGTATTTTATGGAAATATATACATAGACACACTATTATTAGCCTAGTTATTGTAGATGTATCTATGTTGGTACTACAGGTTGACCAAAATGACTAACTAGCAATAATTGGTCAAGTCCTTAATTAGCCTAATGAGTTTAATTTTATAGCTAAATTATGTAGTATTAGATATGTTATGTATCTAATGAATAATTTGAATCATACTAGTTAGTTAGTTACTAAATGTATTATGTTGAGTCGAACATTTAACAATAGTTAGATGATTTTGAATATATAGGACCGACATATCATGTTTTAACCACTAGTTGGTAACTTCTTAGTTAATTTGTTCCATAGGTATGTATGAAACTTTGGGTTATATATTGTATATTTTTTAACTCAATTTTTCTTAACTCTTTATATATATATAAATGAGGGGTCTAATACAAACTTATATTAAAATGCATATGTAGTAACAATTCCTAACCATTAGATTTAGAGCACAAATGGTTGTGATTCGTATTCAAGTTGACTAATAAAAAAATAAAACAGTGGTGATCTACTAATTAAATGGAAAATTGGTGGCAATGGTTTAGCGTAATTGTTATAAATGAGTTTTTAATTAAAGAATGATTTTCGTCTTTCTTCTTCTTTGTTTTTTTCTACCTACCACTGCTTGTGTCCGCCCATGCCTATTAACGCTACTTCCCACATAGCTTTCTCTTTCTCCATTATGGTACAAATACTAACAATACCTCTGATGAGAATCACTATATCTGTCTTTGACTATCAGCATAATCAAATAGTTTTCCATCCTTCTTCTTCATTATTCTTTTTTTTTTATCAAAAATTGATATATGTTCTTTATTTATTTTTTATCTACAATATTTAATAACTTTAATATCTAAATTTTCAAAATTTGAGAGTTGGTTGGTCCTAATTCATTCCACTTTATAATTTCTAACAACAAATAATAATATACAATTGTAGAGGAAGGGAAAAATTAAATTCATGACAAGCAACCGCATTGAGTGAAATGAACTCAAGAGATCTAAATAACTTTTAGAAAATAATCCGTAATTTAGATATGAAGGATAGAGATCAAGCAGAGAAGTTTGAAGAAAAAATATGCTAGTTACATTTGATGAGAAAGATGGCGGGTATCATTGGACTAGGAAAAGGCATGAATTAAAGCTAATCTCAACTGTTGTATGCTGTTTATATCTAACGGTTAGGACTTGTTTCCACGAATTTATTTTAATATAATTTTGTACCATACCCATCCCGCACATATATATGGGATGTGCAACAAAAGGTTAGAACTAAAAATAAACCGGATCGGATAAGATAATTCAGATTTCATTTAGCACCAATAAGATTTAGTGTTGATCTTCAGTTTATGATTTAAAAAATCCAGACATTCAGTTGGTATGGTCTAAGACCTAATGATTTTCAATTTGGATATGAAGGATAAACTAATACACACATCTTTAGTAAAATGTAGCTTTTGCTTTAGATTTAGAATGCAGGGGGATAGCAATATTCATATATTCAACACCCCTCTTGTTGACTTCGCCCAATTAGATTTAGTCAAAAGCTCATAATTTTTTTTATATTTTTGTCAATTAAATATGGATAAATCCTAAAAAGCTCATGGGTATAGGTGAGTTTTTTATTGATCTATTCATTCTTTAATTTATTACTAAACAATCTATTAATAAAAATATAATAATCCTTATTTAATAATATTTATTCCCCTTACGATAACTCATATTTAAAACAAAATTTTAAAATAATATTTATTTTAAAACATGTCATTTATTTAGGTAATATTAATAATAATAAAGTAGCAATAAATAATTGTATAAAAAAACTTTTTTTTTTCTTTCTTTTCCCCTTGAGCTACAATTGAAGTGTTAAAAATAGGTTATCATTAAATTTATTTTAATTGTAAAGGTTTTTATATGAAAACTGATGATAAAAGTAAATATTGACTACATAGATATTATCTACTTTATAAAAATTACTTTGATTCTTGTATACTATTCAGAAGTGATAATTTGATAAACTAAGATATCAAACAAATTTACTTAATAAATATTCGCTAAGGTAATATAAGAATAAGTATATATAATTATTATAATTATATATAATTTTTGCTTATTAAAGATATTAGAAATAGGCAACTGAAAAATAAATAAATATGAAATATAAAAAAATTCAATACCCATTGGTCGATTTGACACGGTCTTGCCCAATGTCTTACCGACATCCGGTGAAAGCCCACTAACAAATAACCTGGTCAACCCACCCATCACTGGCCCATCTTAGGCCTACCCAATGATTAGGTTTACTTCTACGTAATCTAACATAGCAGATTAGTATGACATTTTAGTCCTGAAATAGGATTACTGTAGTTTTGGGTAGCTAAGTTTGAGGCTTTTCTTACTCAGTTTCTATTTGTGGAAAAGTCATTAACCTCTTGATTAAATTTATGTTTGAAAATACTTATTAAAAATAGTTATTTATAATAACCGCTTATTTTTAAAAAAATCAGCTTAAAAAATTTCTAAAATAAACAATTATAATAGATAATTACTGTTGACAATTGGCTCATAAATTATAATCCAGAAAAGGACAGATAGTGGACTTGGGAAACATGAAAAGTATACTGAATTGTTTGATACTAATGAAAATCTTGGATACATAAACGTAGCTTCCTTATCATATTCGGGATCATACCAGGCATCTGTCATAAGAAGACTAATATACATATATGTATATAACGCTGACTCTTCTTAACAAATTCTTAGTAGACTTAATCACTTATTCAAAGCAAAATTTAGAATATCTGACGATGAAGTGATAATTTATTTTCATATGGTAGACTGATTAATTCACTAATTCAAATCACATCTGGTATATTAGACTAACAAACATATAAATTAGCAGCCAATGCATCCGCTTCCCTACCTACATTCAAAGGCCATATAACTTATTTCTCCCTTGCCAAATTTATCTTTTTTTATAAAAAAAAAAGAAAGAAGAAGAAGAAGAAGAAGAGGAACCGGTACCAGCCATCATTACCACCACCACCACTACTGTCAAGATAAACAAACAAACACCAACAGAAGAAAAACCAGATTGAAGGAGCCATGCCGTTACGATGGGGGCTCAGAGCGATACTTAACCTCTGTTTATTTCTTTTAGTCCTGGAAATTTGTACAACAAAACTAGGCTGCGCTGCTACAGCAGCATCTGGGCATTATCCAATAGCAAAACCGGACTGCCCAGATAAGTGTGGAGATGTTTCCATCCCATTCCCATTTGGCACGAGAAAAGGTTGTTACTTAAACAGTAATAAAGGTTTCTTCGTCAACTGTAGTCATAACGGATCCTTGTTCTTCTCTACAAAGTCTGCTAGTTATGCATCCACTCAGTTCCGCGTCACCAACATATCCGTTGATGGCTATTTATACGTCGATACACCCATATTGAATGCTTGTAACAATGAAATCATAAACAAGTCACTAATCACATCACCGGAATTTCCATTCTCCACCAGTAACAAACTCATAGCTGTAGGCTGTGACACCATAGGGCTCGTTGCTGACTCCTCTCACTTATTTGGTTGCTTAACATTTTGCACTAACGAGACAAATTTCAGTCAAGTGTCGTCGTGCTCGGGTGTTGGATGTTGCCAGACTTCTAATTTTAGTACTGGCCTCTGGAATTATACCTTTCAGGTTTCAAGTATTGTGAACCATACTGTATCGGGCGGAACAGAGTACCCATGCAGCTCTGTCTTCCTAGCTGCTGATTCTTACATGTTTAAAGAATCAGACCTTAAAAATTTTGGAGACAGGGACAGTATTCCAGCCATCATTGATTGGGCAGTCGGAAATGAGAGTTGCAGTGAAGCAAAATCCATGGGTAGATATGCCTGTAGAGGGAAGTATACTTATTGTGAAGACACTCAAAGTCCTACTGGCTATCGTTGCAGATGTTCTCGTGGTTTTGAAGGAAATCCATACCTTGAAGATGGCTGTCAAGGTACAAATAATAATACATATGATTACAAATTATACTTTGAATTGAGATTTCAACGTTTTCTTTTTAATACATATTTGCAGAAATATAAAAGTGTGTGTGTGTGTTTTAATTAATTTGTCTCCTGATCTTATTTTTCTTCTTTCCTTCTTTTAGATATTTGTAAATTCAAGCTATGCAAAGCTAAAGTAATCAAGTACACGGTTATAAGTAAGTTATTTCATGTTCCCTGTCTTGTTCACCTGTGCTTGGGTATGATGCTAAATTATGTCTGTAGGAGATTCCATGGTACTTGACCTGCAAAATGAAGAAATGTGTTCTGAAATATTCAGCATTCTCACGCACGTCGCGTTCTAGATGTCCCATTTACATCAGAAAATGAGGAAAAACTGAAAATTGAATATTGGTGAGATGTATACATTGTTTGGTGAATATACAAAATCTCTGCTTTGTATATTATTATTTACTTTATCTAGCCAGCGATTGAGCGTAGCATGATGAAAATAGGTTCTTTTCAGACAGTTAACATGAGTTGTATAATGTTGACCACGGTGGAGCCTGAGATGATGTTTCGGACATTATTATAAGCACATCCTTAACTATATTCGTGTGTTTGATTAGTACACGGGTTATATCTTTAATTGAACTTATTTTTTTTAGGTCAATTGAATCATACAAGCAACATAGGTGTTTATATATATGTATATTTTATAATGGAGGGTGGTTAACCAGGCGATCAAAAAGGATTTCTGTCGGACTCCTTTCATAGCGCGTCGAAGATCCGACATCATAAAACATGAGTAAATTAAATTTCGACAATTAGCATAGTGATATTATATTTAATGTGATCCAGGTGCTGCTGTATCCTTCACTCTTCTACTGGTAGGCAGCTATATGCTTTACAAGTGCTTACGGAAAAGAAAGGCGAACAAGCGTAAAGAGATTCTATTTAGGCAAAATGGAGGTCACTTACTACAGAACAACTTAGCGAAATTCGAAGGAGCTGTCAATTCCATCAAAATATTCACAGCAGAAGAGATGGAGAAAGCCACAGACAGCTTCAATGACAAGAATATAATTGGTCGTGGAGGCTTCGGTATTGTCTACAAGGGCGATTTACCAGAGTTCGGATCTCTAGCTATCAAGAAACCGAAGACAATGGACCAAACCCAAACTGAGCAGTTCATTAACGAAGTTGTACTTCTGTCTAAGATCCACCACCAAAATGTAGTTGCCTTCTTAGGCTGCTGTCTGGAGATGGATGTTCCACTACTCGTATATGAATTTGTCGCCAATGGAACTCTTCATGAGCACTTACATAATGAGACAAAGCAACGGATAATGCAGTGGGAAACGCGCCTCAAAATAGCAGCAGAAACTGCAGGAGTATTGGCTTATCTGCACAATAATCACCGCCCACCCGTCATTCATAGAGACGTCAAGCCTGCCAACATACTCTTGGATGGGAACTACAATACTAAAGTGGCAGATTTTGGCTCCTCACGGTTAGTGCCACAAAATGAAACACAGATGCATACAATGGTACAAGGCACACTTGGTTATTTAGATCCAGAGTACCTTCACTCATCTGAACTCACAGAAAAGAGCGACGTCTATAGTTTTGGGGTTGTTCTTGTAGAACTGCTTACGAGGGAGAAAGCGGTCTCTTTTGGAAGGGATGAGAGGAGTTTGGTGAAGAATTTTGAATTTGCGATGAAACATAACAGTGTGTGTGGAATGATAGACAAGGATATCGTGAATGAAGAAAATGTTAGGGAAATTATGGAAGTTGCAGAGGTGGCAAATATGTGCTTGAGAGTCAAAGGGGACGAGAGGCCTACTATGGATGAAGTTGCTGTACAGTTGAAAGGCCTATGGGTGGAAGTCAAGCATAAGTGGAGTGCCGGTGAGTCTTATAACCTTGAAGAAAATGAGCATTTGATTACTAGGGGAAGTCCGGATACTCATGCTGCAGGACCCAACAATGCTGAGACGCGTTCAATTTCATGGCGATTATCTAAAGGAAGATGAAGCTAGCTTCATGACAATTTTTCCTCTCTCAAGTATGATTGTACTATATGTTGGCCTTTTTGTGTTGTACTAAGTTATGATTAGAGTCACTTGTATTCCTAGCATTTGTTTAATAAAAATCATCTCTTTAGATTTAACACAACTCTCGGTGGAAAAAGAAAAAGGAAACCTTGAAGTTCACAAACCAACCAGACCACTTCACATTATAATATGATTCTGAATCTCTTCTGTGTACGTTGGTTGTTCATTACTATTCATTATTAACTCGTTTACCATAGTAGTAAATTTCTTATGTTACCAGAAATGCATATTATCCTCAATGTATCTAATATTTAGGAAGGGAAGAAAACAGAGGCGCCGAAAATTCGTAAAAGTTGTGGATTGACCGGATTTGACCAGATAAATCCAATGGCCCTCTTTTAGATTTATACCCTACCACCACAACAGCAGATCAATAGGAAATTTTAGGTAGCAAAGTCACATAATAGCTGTAATATCATCATTATAGTTTATGGTAGCAAAGCTTGACACTTATTCTTTCCTTGCTTTCATTATGTATGTGAGATAGTCAAAGCCTGCATTGTTTAAATTTAGCTTACGTATTTGGGCTCAAATCACGCAAACGTTAATTAATTTTCTTGACAAATTCGTAGCCGAGTAATTCATTTATATAAAATATATCTAGCATGGATGATGATGATGATGATGATATGAAATTGAATTTGTTTTCTTGGTAGACTAATTCATTTGTTCAAAGCAAATCCATTATATTAATGTAGTAAATGCATATAGTAAGCTGTTAAATACCGCAGCGGCGTCCACAGCTACACGTAAAGGCTATATAGCTTATTTGCTCCGTTGACAAACTAAGAAGGAGAGTCGTTCATGTATTGAATATTCCAAAATTAGATATTTAAAAGATCAAATATTTAGATATCCGATCGGTTAACAAATAATAAGTTAAATATCTAAAACTTTCAAACAATCTATGAATGAAAAATATCAGATCAAAAAATAATAAATAAATTTAATTTAAACTGACATGTAATAAGCATTCTCATTTTAAGTTATACACACACACGTACATGCTTATATACAATAAAAATTTATAAAAACTAAATAGTATTTATAATATATATGTGTATAATATAGCAGATTAGATATTATTTATATTTATCAGATCAAATACCTAATTTATTTGATATTTTATTAATCAGATTAATTATTTAATTTATTATAGTAGATTGGATCGATTGGAATATAAAATTGGATTATCAAATATTAGATAACAAAAACATATATAAGGAAAACCTTGAATGTGTCATGCCATTACACCGGACGTAAGGCGACACTTGGCCTCTATTTGTGTATATTAGCTCTGGAAATTTCAACAAGTATAGGCATTGCCACCGTCGCAACTGGATAATCTCTAAATGCAAAACCAGGTTGCCCAGATAAGTGTAGGAAGGTTTCCTTCCCATTCTAGTTTGGGATGAAAAAAAGGGTCGTTACTTAAACAGTAATGCGGTTTTCTTCGTCAATTGTACTCATAATGGATCCTTGTTCTTCTCATCTAATTCTTCTAGTTATGCGTCCAATCAGTAGCGAGTCAGCAACATATACGTTGAACGTCCTTTATAGGTCTATACACCCATGGCAATGCTTGTAACGATGAAATCGTAAAACTAGACGGTAATCATATCAACAGAATTCCCATTCTCCACCAGCAACAAATTCACAGCCGTAGGCTGTAATACAATAGGAATTGTAACACCACCCTAGTTAGGAGATGTTACACGCTTTTATTCATATGAGATAATCCACATAGATATTAAGGCTAAAATAGAACAATTATAATAGACTAGAATAATAATAATAACAACAACAATCAAACTTGTTATGAATTTAAGAAGATCATCCAAAATTCAATCGATGCTGAATTTTGACAAAATAAATAATAAAAAGACACCAACTTTGCTTAACAAAAAGCTGACAACATAATAGTGTTCAATCAAACCAAAAGTCCATACAACTCATCAGCTAAATTATGGAGTCAGATATTTAATTTTATATTATCCCTATATAATAATAATAATAATAATAATAATAATAATAATAATTTATTTTTTAATTTTTTATTATTAAAATTATATTATCATTAAAATTAATATATTATCCTTCTTGTTCAACCAAACTTTTGTTTTGAGTTACATATTTAAAAATTAATGATCTCAAATTATTATTACTTTAAAAGTCTCACCGAAAAAATATTTGTTTATAAATTAATCATACAATTTTAAAATATATTATTAATAAAATAAAAAATAAAAATATTAACTAGTTAGATTCTTGTACTTGCTACTAATATAACTAGGGCCAAATATATAAGTACATTGAATATGATTAAAAAAAAGAATTATAACATAGCTCAAGGATGGTGAAAACTGATATATAATATAAGTATGGTTGAAAGGTCAAGAATTGATTATTAGTTAAGTGGTTGGGGTTTGAATCGCCCTGAAGACACATGGGAAATATTTTAATTTTATACCCACAAATTATATTTGAAGTAATGCAAAAATAGTTCTAGCAAACACTCAAATTTGTGATCCCTGGGATATAATTACCGTTCAAATCCCTTGTTGTCATCCATTGAACCAACTGAATATTTCAAATATAATATAATACTAAAATATATGTAGGTCGGGATAGCATGGTATCCCAGGATACCATGGCAAAGCCCTAACTCCTCCATTGACTCCATGACTACGCTCTCAAGTTTGATTTGCTCATCTAAATATATAGAAAGGTTGGTAGTACCCAATCATCAATTGAATTAGATCAATAACAATCAAATAAAGTTTCGAAGTGAATGTGACAGTTGTATATGGCTATAATAATGCTATACTAAATCTCCCTTGCAGCTAGGTCTAGAGTGACAAACTAATCGATGGGTTCCCTAGTTATTAGTGGGGTTCAAAATAATATCCTAAGTAATGGAATATGAAATAGAAGCAACGTCAATTAGCTACCTCACACTGCTAAATGGATCGGAAAGGATTTACTCCACTCTTACGGTACACAATCATAAAATACTTCAAAAGATGTCCTACTACTAGGTTACAATGTAACATTTTATCAAATGATAAATGGTCACATTAAAATCAATCAAATATCAATAATAGCTTGATCTTATTTCCATTCAAAATAAATAGTGCAAAATTCATATAGTTTACGACTTAGGTATAGTTTATCAAATAATTTTATTAAAAAATAGGAAAATAAGAAATAAAACTCTGAACACCCCAACCCCCACCTCCATTCTAACTCTCATTTTCCCAGAATTTAACTTTTTCTCTTTTCTTCTCTTTTTCTGGCCACCACCGCCACTGCCGTAAACCACCACCGGTGACGCCTGTCACCACCAGCCTAAGGTTGAACCCTAAACCCCCTCAATCATTTTTCACTATTTATACAAGCTTTAATTTATTTTACTTCATTTATTCGAATATATATACTATTATTATTATTATTATTATTACTATTATTATTGTTATTATTATTATTATTATTATTAATGTTTTTATTAGTATTTCTATTGAGGGTCAAAGCCATATTATATTTTTATTTCAATTTTATTATTATTATTATTCTTATTTTTTATATTACTAATGTTATCATTATTAATATGTGATTATTATTATTATTATTATCATTATTATCATTATTATTATTAATATTTCAAAATTATTATTATGATTACAACTATTTTACTATTAGTGTTGCTAATATTATTTTTTCTATGCTATTATTATTATTATTATCATTATTATTATTATTTTCAATGCTAGTATTATTATTCTATATAGGGATGAGAGCCTATTATGCCTATTTTGAATTTTAGTACTAGTATTATAAATCTCAAGTCTTATTATTATTAATATTTTTATCATTAGTATTTATTATTATTACTATTAGTGTTGTTATTATTATTATTATTTATTAATTTTATTATTATTCAATGTAGGGTAGAAACCCTACTTCATTTTATCTTTGATTATTATCCTTACTATTATTATTATTATTATTATTATTATTATTATTATTATTATTATTATTATTATTATTATTATTATTATTATTATTATTATTATTATTATTGTTATTGTTATTATTATTATTATTATTATTATATTTTTATCATTATTATTATTACTAAATTTTATTATTAAAGTTACTAATATTATTATTAGTATTATTTTGGTAAAGGGGTCGAAGCCTTATTTCACTTTGTTTTTGAATTATGCCTTTTTTATTATTGTTGTTATTTTTATTATTATGGTTATTATTACTATTGTTATTATTATCATTATTGTTATTATCAGTATTATTTCTATTTTCATTATTATTATTATTATTGGCATTAAATCTTTAAAACCTTATATTATCAAATTTTATAATATTACTATTATTTCTTATATTTTTAGCCAAATTAGTAATTAGTTAATGATTATTATTATTATTATTACTTTATTATTTTATCAAAAACCTAGTCTTAGAATAAATTGGTAAGTAATAGTATTTTTAGTAAGAGGGAGTCTAATTTTTAGTTTTTTCCTTATATAGGTGAGACCAGTCAAAGCCCTAAGGAGGCGTAGGAGCGTGCTCCAAGACCGGTGTCGTTTTAGGTAAGGGTGTTACTAAGACCTTATGTGTGTTGATGTGCACTATATTCTTTGTATGTTATGCATCCTATATTCATCATTATAATTATCCCGTGCATGGTACGGTGTGGAATTAAAGTGTGTTCATGTGTTGTTATATGGCATGTGTATTATGTATATATGATGAAATATTGTGGTATGTGATGATTGGTTTGTGACCCTTTATACATGCATGTGATGATGTATAAAAGTGGTATTGTGTGGGGAAAAGGTTGAAAAGAAAAATGGAGAATAAGTTGATTAAGGGGTGTGAGTTGACCTAAGTATTTTAATGATCCATGATGGAAGAATAAAATGGGGAATTTAGGGTTTCGTGTGGGAGAAGATAATCTATGGTATAACATGGGAGATTCTAATCTATGGTTGTGCATGGAAAGATCTATGGTCGTATATGGGAGAACCCGGAGTTTCGTATGGATGGAGTTAGGGTTTTGCCTGGTAGATTTTATGGTGTTGCATGGGAGAATGTCAACTAAGGTTTTGTATGGATGGACTTAGGGTTTTGCATGGCATATTCTATGGTGTTGCATGGGAAGACCTAATTTAGGGTTTTGTATGGATTGAATTTAGGGTTTGATATGGATGAATCTTTGGTTTTGTAAGGATTGAATTTAGGGTTTGGTATGGATGAATCTTTGGTTTTGTATGGTTTGAATCTAGGGTTTTGTAAGGATGCATCTAGGGTTTTTGTATGGATGGATCTAAGTTTTCATGGTTGAATCTAGGGTTTCTAATGGAAGTTTTAGGATTTCGCATGAAAAATTTGAATGGTTGCATGGGATATGTAAAGTTTGTATGGACATGAAATTTACATATGGACAGTTGATTTGGGATGTGAGGAAGGTAATGTAAGCGTTATTTGGGTGTTTGAATACTTTGGATGAAAAATAATACGTGAAGCGAAATAAGGGTATGTAGTAGACCAAGCTAGGGTTTGTGTGGATAGTTAGAGTTTGGTGTGGCTGCTTAGGGTTTTTGTGGTAGCATGTGTACTTGGTGATTAAAGTGTAATTATGAGGGTGGAATCTATAGGTTGTGAAGTGTGGAGTGTTAAAATGATTTGGGTTGTGTGAGGTGGAGTAGGATGGGTTGCGTGAGGTGGATTAGGATGGGCCGCTTAGGCCTAAATTAAGGTTTCTGGGAAAAACCTGAGTAAGGAAATAAGTGGACTTAGAGGTGTGTAGTATTGGGCCTTGACACAAATATTTATGTATTGGAGTTCTAGTGTGAGTTTAAGTATAAAGGAAAGATTTTTGGACAAGTCAGGAGGTGCAGGGTTCTCATAATATGATAAGGGTCAGTTGAAGGATAAGTGTAGAGGGAGTGATTCATGCATGTCTAAGGTAATATTACTAAATAAGATACTATAATACATTAATTATTTAAAGTGAAAGATTGTTGAGCTGAGCCCAAATCGGTCCACTGGTGAATAATAGTGGTTACGGCATGATGTCTTATATGTGACCGTCCACCAGCGAATAATAGTGGTCAGGCTTTGTACCTGTGCGTTTCCGATCCACCAGCTATAATAGTGGAGGGTTCCGTGCTCAACAAAAATCGAACATATTTGTGCTAAGACACATAAAAGATATTAATACTTACAGTGGAACACCATCCAAGCAGGGGCTAGATCGGTCCACCGGCAATAATAGTGGTCAGGAGCTTTATGCCCTGTATGTTTTCGGTCCACTAACAATAATAGTGGTCAGGAGCTATGTGCCCTATATGTATCCGGTCCACCGGCTATAATAGTAGAGTTCCTATACTTGTATAGATTTGATAAAAAACATGGTGTGAATCGACTTCTTATCAGAGATTAATTAAGTAATTAATCTAGATTATGAATGGGCCTTTATATATCTACCCGAATGATTGTATGATATTATGATTTCATGATGGTCTATATGTTTCTTTTTATTCTTCGACATAGTTTATGTGATTTATGTGTCAGCCTTAGTGCACGGTTACCTTACTCAATACGTAGTGTACTGATCACCCCTTTCATGGGTGTTGCTCATTTCCACGAGTAGAAGGCCCTTCTGACTTCGTACACATGGGCGAGACATCAGGCGGGGCTGAGTATTGAACTTGAGGTTGGCTCAAAGTTCGAGAGTGTTGTGGTTATATTTACTCTTTATGTGATTTTATCTCCTTCTGTACTTCTTTTATATCATATTACATTTTTTTATTACCTTGTATTGAGTATTTAATATGAACCTTTTAATAGTTGAATGATTATTTCTCTTTTTGGATATAAATTATAATTCTTCTACGCGTACTCTGATTTTTGTGTTATGATCATTTTTGTTCTTTTTATGAACTCTTGAGTTAAGTATTGATTAAAGATTAACAAAATTTCTTTTAACCTTAGCACTTGGTACTGGAACGATCGAAGAGAACCAGTCTGGTACTAAGTGTGGCGGTAATATTCCCAGAATTCATGCGTTTTAATTTAATGGTTTCCATTTTTTTAAATAGTGAATTTTGGGGTGTTATAGTTTGTGACATGCATGTCCAGGTTAAAAAATTGTTGAATAAGACACAGTTGACACTAACCATATAAAGAGGAAGATTGTTGAGCCGAGCCCAGACCGATCCACCTGCACAATAGTTGCCAGGAGCCGGGGTGCCCTAGAGATCGATCCACTAGGGAATAATAGTGGCTAAGAGAGGTCTAACCTGTATGTTTCTAGTCCACCGACTATAATAGTGAGGGATTCTGTGCTCAACAGATTAAACATAATTATTACAAGATATGGAAAAGATACTAAGTAATTACAGTGAAACACCATGAGAGTCGGGGCCAAACTGGTCCACCAACGAATAATACTGGCCAGAAGTACTTTACTCTAGAGACCAATCCACAGGCAATAATAGTGGTTAGGAGCGTTCTACCTTGTAAGTTTTCGATTCACCAGTTATAATAGTAGGGTTCCCATACTCGCATGGATTGATAATAATCATGGTCTGATATGAGTATACTAATCAGAGATCTAAAGAATAAGTTTATCCGAACTATAGCTCGGTATTGATTATCTATATTGTTTGTATGTTGTCTATATGTTCATGCTTGTATATATACCCTTATGTGTTTGGCCTTAGATGCATGGTTACTTTAATCAGTACGTAGCGTACTGACCACCCATTTCATGGGTACTACTCATTCCCACGAGTAGGGGGCCTTCTAAATTTGTGCAGGTAAGAGATGTCATCTTCGATGCTTATGAGGTATTAGATGAGGCTGAGAGTTGAGCTTGGACTTGGCCTGGGGACCGAGAGCGATTTGGATAGATTCTCTTTTACCATTTATTTACCTTGTATAAGTTTACTTCAGTTCTATTTTATCGTACTGTTTCGTTTGTCCCTTTAGAAACTTTAATTATGCACTCTTTTGGATTGTAAACTCTTTTTACACGCAATATAATTTTCGTATTATAAATGTTTCAGTGTTTTCATGAATTCTTGTTTTAAGTTTGACTAATGGTTGACGATAACTCTTCTTTATCCTTGTGGTTAGAACGAGACTGGCCAGGCCGAGGTTGTGCTAATCACGGTGGTAATATCCTTAAAATTCATAGTTTTATTTTCTTTGCTTTCGATATATCTTTTAATAAAACGAAATTTTTTCAGTAGTGAACTTTAGGAGTGTTACATGAAGTATGCATTCCACCCTAGAACTTAGGAGGTATCTTCAATTAGAAATAAATGGCTTAGGTAACCTCTAGGAGGTGCCTATGTTTTCTCTCTACAACTCCATTTTGTTGTGGAGTGTAGGGACAGGAGGTTTGATGCAAAATACCTAAGGAAATGAGGTATGATGAAGCTTCTTTGTTGGAACCTAATTCAAAGGTAGTGTCACTCCCTATGGTTTAGATGGTTCTGTGATATTAGATTTGGATCATGGAAATAAAGACCTTGAGGACTATAAAGGCATTTCTTTTAGTACTAAGTAAGTGTGTCCATGTATGATTAGTATTGCCATCCACAATTGTAATAAAATATTTGTGGTCATTGTAAGTGGGGGTGTGATATGAACCCCATATATCAATATGAATTAAGTAAAATAGTTCTTTAGTATGTATATGACTGTGTGGAAAATTGAGGCGATGTTGTTTGCTCAATTACAAATAGTGTAGGGAACAATAGTATTTGCATTGTATGGATATGGAAGTACACTTAATGTTCATAGTTTTGTAAAGGGTACATCCCAAATATTACAAAATTCTATGGGATTTACATGAGGATTATTAATAGCAGTGAGTCAAGAATTAGGGACTTGATCATGATCTTGAGACTTGGAATGAAACAAGTAAAGGCCATTGTGGAGTTTACCAAGAGCCCGCAGCGGCTTCAATAAAGGGCCCTACATAAAACACGTCATTAGTAAAAGTAATGACATTAGTGTTTTGATGGAGTAATTTGCTTATTGATATCAAATTGTATCTGACTGAGGGAACATAAAGAACCTGTGTTAATATGATATCATGGAGATTAACAATTCCTGCTAATGTGATAGAGATGGTTTGGCCATTTAGTAGGTGATGTTATAGGGTCTTGGTATGTGGTTTCAAGATGAGAAGAGGGATTTGTGGGCACACATACTATCCAATGCACCTATATCCCAATATCCAACTACTAGCAAAAGAACCATATGACAGAGAAGATAAGGATAAGGAGTTACCTATTAATTTGGAAGATGATGAATCATTTTGTTTCTATTGATTCAAAAGAGAAAGTAAATGCATACATTAATCATTGCTGAGTTGAATACTGGCTTGTAACTAAGTATCATTATCTGGCTTGTATTTATCTTCACCCTAAACAATAGCTGATACATTTTTGTTCTTTGTGAACTTGAAGTCAATAGGAAAACTCACTAACTAATAGCACTCCTCTCTAAAATGCCTTGTCTTCTTGTAATAAGTGCAAGTAAGGTGGATTTCTTTCCATCATTCCATCAAACTTGAATTGCTTATGTTTTTGTGTTTGTACACTGAACGATGACTGTTCTTGAAACAAAATTGGATGTGAACTAACCTCTCTTTGATTTTATTAATGTAAGAGAGTGGAGTAAGCCTAACTTAAACTAGGGAGAGGCTTGGTCATGATAATAGATCCTCAAACAGTTTAGTAAGTATCATGGAGTCCAATCAAGAATTATAAGAGCTATTCCTCATCAAAATACTACAGAGTTTCTTTGGTGGAAACAAGAAAAGGATGAACATCTTGAAGTTCATTCCATAACTTCTTAATTCGAGTAAAGTAATTGGTGATACTATCTGCCACTTAGGTTGCACTAGAAATCTCCCTTTTGAGTTGCAAGCGGGACATCCCATTTGATTGCCCAAATCTTTGATGGATGTCGGACCATATACCACTGGTTGTTTTGATAAAGATCACAATGTTTCATATTCCCTTATTAAGCATGTTAAGGATCCAATAAATGAGCATGAAATTGCAAGCATGAGAGTCCTCATATGTAGGATCATCTTCCTTAGATTTAGGGATTCTTCCATTAATGAAACACTACTTCTTTTTGGCTGATATTGCTATCAACATAGCCTTCCTCTATAAGACATATCCAGTGCCATCGAATTTTTTAGATACCAAGATTGCACATGGATGATCTTAACTTTCTAAAAGCAAAGGGTTGGAATGATCGATCAAACTAGCTAAAAGTGTTTGGTTAATTGATTTTTCTTCTTGATTAGGCATGATTGTATTTTTTTGAGATAGAATCTGATGAAGGAATTGAGCTTATTGAATTAGGTGGAGATAAATTAATTGATTTAATGGGAGATGAATGTGGAAGCTTGTGTGCTTTAATACCATGTTATCAGAGAATGATTGAAAAACTGAGAAAATACTAAAGAAGAGAAGAAATGGTGTAATCGGGAAATCAGATCATTGATTTTGTATATTGTGTAGGATGATATTACATGGTGAGATCAAGGCTTATATAGCCGAGCTAATCAATCAACTAACTACAACAGCTACATTCAGTTGTTTACAATTTGACATGTGTTTAGTATGAAAATATCTCTAACAAATAACATATCTAACTAATCTGCTATGAGTCTAACACATATTGACTATTTGAAAATGTGTTAGAAGTTTGGTCCCATCAAATCTAGAATTTTCATAAATTGAATCGGTTTGATTTGTAATATAATTTGAAGAGTTACGATTTGATTTAGGATTTAGAAAACGACTCAATTATAGTATATGTACATACACATAGTATTTGCATACTATTAATATCTTTATATTATTATGAAATAATTCATCTATCTTGTAAGTGGCCACTTGTAACCCTATTTTTTCTTCTCAAGTCTCACTTTCGTCATTTTCCTAAGCGTTGTAAATTGATTTGATATTGGTTTTCTAATAAAAGATTGTATAGTTTGTACCTCCAATTGGTTGTTATACAAGAACATGTTGTTGTTTGATTTTATGTTGCAATTACCTTATTTCTTGTGCGTAAACGTGTGCTAAGTTTATTAATAAAAATTGTAAATAGTATTAAACAGCATGGTAAAATTATAGTTCAATTTGTTGTATCTATTTGATATATTATTCAGTTTGGTTTGAGATTTTCTCATACTGTAAACACTGGGGTTTCAATTGAGAAATACAAGTGTTAGTCATTTGGATTGAAAGGGCTGTTTCACTTTCAACTAATATTGTCGGACATTTTCAGGCAAATAGCTACAACTATTACAGCTTATTTAGTATGAATTCCATTGGAAATGGAACTAGAAATGGAAATCCAATTCCATTTCTGTAAGATTTATATCTTCTAAAAAAATTTAATATTGATTTTTATTTCTTGTTTGTTTTTGTATATCAAAAAGAAAAAAAAACAAAGAAAAAGAAATGGAATTCTCTATCTTTTAAGCATTCCAAATGAGTGGTTAATAACAAATTAGCTAATGCAATAATATTTTTGTGAGAGAAATTAAAAGGTGATTGAATGAATTAATGACAACTTCTTTATCAACCTCGATTGAGCACTCTTATAAAGACAAACAAAGACACGTTACAAACTTGTGTTGTAGAATACATTCCAAGGAACGAAAATAAAAGAAAACACCAAAAAAAAAAAACACTGGTAGATCGATGCACGCATGCACGTATGTAATGTAGCCGAGTAATTTACAGGAAAATGAAACAGTCCAATGAAATGTGAGGATTATCAATGTCCTCCGAAGGCGTCCAATCCATTTCTTCAGGAACAGGATGGTTTACATTTATATCCACTTTCCCACCTTCAGCTTCATGAGTACCGGACGACGTCCTACGAGATGCGGTACTAGTACAAGAACCGACACTCCTCGTCGTAACGCTCGTCTCTTCCTTACCGGCGGTACTACCACTGATCGTCAAACTGCTGCCTCCAAACCCTTTTGAATTATTAAGACTTGAAGGCCTAACAATTAGGCGTTCTTGCTTCCCATAGTTATTAACAGATTTATATGATGGCTTCACAGTACCAGATGTAGCAGTAGCATAAATATTACTGCTACCCTTACCATTACCAACCACTTTCCCACTGTATCTTTTGCTAGCATTGTGTCTTGTCTCTTGGAGAACCGATGTGTTTGCTGATAAGCCTCCACCGCTAAACCTCCTACTTGGAGAAGGTGATCTCAAGTTCCTATTCGATAGAGAGTGTGCAGAATTGGGTCTGTCTGTATCCCTCCGAAAGCTCTTTTGTCGCGTCAGCTGACTTGGAGATGGCGAGGGAGCCCGTGGCCTCTTCTGTGGTGCAACTGGCTTGGGTGCTTGCCTTTGTTGACGACGACTATAATGCTGCTGCTGATGGTGCTTGGCCAGTAACACAACGGGAGGAGATGGAGAAACTGTGGAATTTGATAATTTATTAG
Organism: Tamarix austromongolica; assembly: GCA_039764185.1. NCBI lineage: Eukaryota > Viridiplantae > Streptophyta > Magnoliopsida > Caryophyllales > Tamaricaceae > Tamarix > Tamarix austromongolica. Next base: position 11,712,924 of record CM077819.1, read on the forward strand.
TGGTAGCATGGTATTTAGTCAAGGAGGAGCTAGGGAACTTGATTGATTCATTATTTCTAATGATATGTGGATCACCTTTAGCAGAAGACCGCAAATGCTCATTAGTAAACGATCTGCTGTCCTTCGAGTTGAGGAATGATGAGGAAGCACATGAAGAGGCCGAGGAGAGGGACGAACACGAGCTTGAGTTAGACGTGCTGCTACTGCAAGAGTATGACGTTGAGGAAGGTGAAAGAGGGGAGAGTGAGCTTTGAGTTGAGAGAGGTGGAGTTTGAAGATGGGGACGTGATGGAGGAGGAGGAATTGGTGGTGAAGCAGCTTGGGAGATTACAAGCTTGTCTTGGACTTGGATAGGATCAATGCATTCTTCCTTGTTGGAAATTTTCTTGGGTCTGCATTTGCTTATGCAGGAACCCATGACGTCTTTTGGGAGCGTTTCGAATTTAATGTTCTTAATAGGCAGCTAGTAAGGATTCTGTTATTAAGGTTTCAGATTTGCACATTCAATTTGAATGTCGTGGATGTTTATGTTTAAAAGGGCAAAAGGAAATAGCTTTACCTTTTTGGTTCATGTCGCTTCCTTTTTCTCTCTTTACAGATATTTGAATTTAATTCCCGGGCGTGAATCATTCCGTTGTGTAACTAACGGATATGTTAAGAAAAGGCGGCTACCATATTCGCAGTGGAGGTAGTTGCTGTTGGAATCATTCTCGTTCTTCTTTAGTGGCATGCTAATTTAGAATACAAGGCATAAGATATTTGGGTGAATATTACCCACCCAAAACAGAAATCAAAAAGAATTACGGTGGGGGCATCATTCTCGTTTATCTTTTAAACTTTCCTTTCATCTGAATTGAAATTCAACTGTGTGCGCCGTTGGATAAAACATGTATTCTTTCTTAATCCCACGTCTCTCTCCCTCCGTGAACCTATTTTTGATTTGAAATCAGGCAAATAAATAAATAAATCCGGAATGTAAGTAGGAACTGCTGGTAAAAATAAAAAAATAAAATAAAATAAAAAGACAATGGAGTCATCAAATTTAAGAATTAAGATTATTATTGTGCCTGATTATTATAGTCTGGAAAATGAAGTACCACAGGACATTCCCACGTTCCATCAAACAGGCATAATGATGCTAGTTTCATCCAACAAGTCCGATCGCATTAGAATCCACATAAACTGATTGAAATCTAAGCTAGACAATCAGAACACAACAATTGAAGGATGAAAAAAAAGAGGAGGGGGGGAGGGATCCAGAATTTGCTCCGGACCGCTACTCCAAATCATAATCTGGTTATAACTGAACCAGAAGAAGACGTCCATCTCCGAATACGGGAAGCACGATCAACAGATTTCTCGCTTCTTGATGAACAATATATTGGGTCCCTGTAAGGTAAACATGGTGTTGGAAAGTAAGTAATTATTCATATCTGCAACGCAAATCCCCTACAACTCAACAGGTAAAGCTACCATTCACTATAGGATGCAGAAAAGATGTCTCCAGCCCCCACCTCGTCAACAAATAAGACACAGCACACCGCATCAGGAGGCCCAAACATCATTGATTTTAACTACAATACGAGCAAGTTGTCCCTTTCAAACCTAAGATTCTTTTTTTGAGTTTCAAAATACGAAGATAATAAAATATAAAATCAATAAATCATCATTCGGTCAAACAAGGGAAAAGCTTCAGTTAGAGCCAAACATTCAGATGAATGTAGAGCACACATGGCAAGAGCAAAGCGAGTGACTTTAATTGAAAAAACATGCTTCCACAATATCACGCTTCCACAATCCCCTACAGCTAATGTTTCTCAAATGGTTGTTGTAACAAAAGCAGTAAGTCGATCCTAAAATACAAAAGAATCAAAATGCCAAAACCAGATTGATCTTAATGCTCAATTCCCAAAAACCACAAAGCACAATCTGTTTGCTGCACTGCAAGTCAACACGAAAGAAACTGACCTCATGCCGTGGTAATGATTGCAAAGTATGGGGCTTTGCAGTCGAAGCAAAATTGGTTTCCAAACAAATGAAAGCAAAGCTACAACATGATCTAAGTTAAGAGAATGTATAACAAGAATATGTAGAAAGATGGACGAGGTAGGCTTAATATCTAGCGTCCTTGGATATCATAAAAGCTTCAGATTAGTCAATCAAACAAAGAAAAAAAAAATTGTCAGCAGCGTACTGACCTCAACATAAAACCTCTCCTCAGTAAACATCTTCATCTCTTGCGTTTCAGGGGCCTCAATTGCTTGTAAATAAAATCAATGACCTCTTTCAATGTTGCTTTTCTTCCTTCCTTATAATTCCAAAGCTCTGGGATAGAGTACCTCCCACTTGGATTGCATTCATTCATCTCTTTCAAGGCCGTGGCAACGGCATTGTATATTCCATCACCCCACTCCTCCTTGAGTTTCTTTAGTTTCTCGTCATCTTCACGAATAATTTCCTAACCATCAACCATCTTGGTTTGTTAGCACGTCCGTCACTTCTCAGAAATAAGCAGTTAGGAAGTTTATTCATCATCATAAAATGCAAACACCACACTATCCCAGGAAAATGTAAATAAAAATAAAAAATCAACATATGATCTTCATTTTTTATTTTTTTTATTTTTGTGAATCATTCAGACAGATGAGACAGGAATCCAACAAAAAGTTTCTGTATTAAAAGGTTCAACAGCCAGCAGAAACGGTACAAGTGCAGCTAAACACTTATTAAAAGACAACAGATATAGTAAAGAAAAGTCAAGAGTAAAAGCACAGACCTCTGCATTCCCATCAACCTCAATGATTTTGAATGGATGCCATCCGGGATCCTTCAGATTTTCCTGCCACAAAGAGGATAGCTTTGAAGCCTCTACAAGTGCTTTATCAGGTCCATACCTCTCTTTACAAGCAGTAAGGAATGGTTTGTCATCTATTTCCCCCATTCGCTTGATTCCAATGGTACTGCGATTGCTAGAGAGAATGTCATTCAAACCCTAACACAAACATGGTGCACACAAAATTATCATCCATCTCAGATATGATAAGTAATTATAATATCATCATTTCAACAAAAGATCCAAAGAAAGCATTTGTCAATTTACAATATAACAGTGGAACCAATAAATCAAGTACTGGAGATTTAAATAACCAATTACTGATCTATCACGAAGCATATATCAGCCACAAGTAAAATTGAACTTGGTCTTTCAAGTTTCATAGTTTAGCAGCATAGGAGTTTTGTGGTCTACAAGGGTCTAGTATTTCATTTTTAAAATAGGACATGAAGTTGGTCATCAATGCACTATGCACCCATATACTCTAAGAATGCGAGCACATACTCTAAGAATGCGAGCACTAACTGTTGCTCATTGCAACAATACATATTTTCCCTAGATTCTAGTGCATTCCATGGTACAACTGCCGGATTTGTGAGTTGAACAACGAATATTGTGGAGATGGGTTCCATGTGCCTTATGGTCTATATGAACCTTGTAACTTCATGTTTCATGAGCACTACGCACCTCAATACTCAACCAAAGCAAGCACTGACAATAATTCATTACCATAGTAATTTTCCAGAATTATTACATGGTTCAGCAGCTCAAGTTGTCAAATTGAAGCAGAGATTGAAGAGTTAAGCGTCAAGTGAGTTACAGTCCATATGAAACCTTGTAGTTCCACGTTTCATATGGTTGTTGGAGTTGACGTTTCCCACCACAGCATTCATCTAACCAAGGGAAGGTTCAAACCAAAAAGGCTAGACTTCAAGAGAAAATGAGATGTTGAACCAACTTACATCATGGCATTCAACTAGACATGTATTTCAAACACATTAGCTAAGAATGATAACCTTAAAGCTGTGATAAAATGGCTCTAAAAAGCTATCCAGGGTGCACCGGACCAAACAAACCCCTATTTCACCAAGTACACACAGCTACATGCATCCATCTGAAAAAGTACATTAATAAAGAACCTCATCTACAACATACGCTAACATTAAATCTAGGCAAATAGAAGTACAATAAACAATTAATAGCTTTAGTACTGATTCAAATGACAAAAACAAGTGATAGAAGACATACCGCTATAAGCTCTTTACGAGCTTCCTGGAGCTCATCATTGCTTTGTCGCTCCTTTATTACTAAAGTTTGATTTAGTGACTCCAAGTCCCGAAGATCCTCAACTTTCTCTTCCAATTCATCAGTCATCTCTTTCATCTTCTTTTTGACAGCATCATCATCATCATCTCCAAGATGTTTCATCACCTCTAATTTTCCTTTCAACTCCTCAATTTCCATTTCCAATTTTTGTTTGGCATCCAACTGCCGCTCTAATTGAAGAATTTTTTTCAATGCATCCTCTTTCTCCCTCTGCAAATGCAGAATTGTTAATCAGCAATAGTAGATAGCCTATCAGCATAGTACCCTAAAGAGTTTGACATCAAAAACTACCTTTTGTTGTTCAACTAGTCTCAGAACATTCTCATCAGCTTTCTTCTGCTCCACGGAAGCCAATTGAAGTGAACTATTTCTCATGTCATTCTGAAAAGCCAACAAGATAAATTATCAGTATCCCCAAACTATGAAAGCCAATCTGGTCATCTAAGCTCCTCATAAGGTCATACAGGAGATTGAGTGAGTTAAGAAAGTATCAACAAATAATATATGCAATACAAACACAATCCAGAATAGCTCACACTTCCTTCTAAATAAATAAGCATACAAACACAGAAGAAAAGAAAGGACACTTTCCTAAAGTATAACAAATAACAAACCGATTTCCCAATATTTTTCTTCTTTTCCGTTAAAAAAATCAATATTGATGCCTTTTTCCCAACTTTTCAAAGCTTCACAAAAACATAAACATACTTCATGACTGCTGAAGAATATGAAGGGTTTATCAGGCTATAAAGAGAATGGGCCTGTATGAGGTAGCTGCGATGAAACTGAAACCTGAGATGTGGTTAGCAGGTCAGTTGCAATTAAGGACTACACATTTAGCAGCCGATCCCTGTTTCCAAAATGTCAATTCAGGGTCCTTGAGAGCACACTCAGTCCCTTGGGCAGTGATTTTGTATGGAATAGAGATATCTACTTTCATCTTACATGTTCAAAGAGCTGTATGAAGAAAATAGAATTATCTGCGTGATATCTTTAATGCAATGCAACTAACCCCACTGCATTCATCGTTGAAAAATTCAAAAGTGACAATCTAAGGTCATGTCCCATCAGGGATAACTCACCTGCTTCTTCTCCTCATCAAGCTTTTGTCTCTCACGTTCAGTTACTGCCTCTCTTTTGTTTAATTCTCTAGTGCGCCAATCAAGCTGCCTTTTCTTAGTCTCCAAGTCATGACTCAGCTTTTCTTGCTCATGCAAGATCCTACGGACATGGTCACGCTGAAGACGCTGCATCTTCCTTGTTTCTATCCACAACCCATATGAGAAAATCCATCAAATGTGAAATCAACAAAACAAAAGTACCAGCAGTAGTAGTACCATATATAAAATAAGATCACAAGTCACAATAACAACCCACCAAGTATAAATCCTACCACCAGGAGGGTCAGCGGAGGTAAATAAGTAGCATTACACTATATGCAAATAACCCATCATGTATCCTAATTTACATAGATGCGCTATATGATTAATGTAGAGGGAACAGCATAACTGATGCACTGTCAGTTTAGATAAAATGAGTGAGAACTCTCAGTAACCAAGGATGCCTGTTGGCTGGAGCTTGCCAAAAGCAACTTCAAGATAGATACTCAGATAATAGCCATTGGATAAATGGGACAAAAGGACACCAATCAGCTACGGTTTGTGTTAAATCACTTAAACAAGCACATAGAATCATATAATTATCTCAGCCATTGAAGCCTTGATCAGACCTCGAGAAAAATAATCGTAGAAAAATCCACAAAAATAAAAGGAAAAGAACGAAGTAGAATGAATAACAAACACGTTAATAAATAAGCAGTGGAATTTATCCACAATCATGACCCTCAGCATGTGGAAGCAAGCATAACAAACCTTCAGCAAAGGCTTGATGCAGGTGATCTTTCTCTTGAAGCATCCTACTAAGAGATAAGGTTTTCTCATTGAATTTTGACTGCAATTCATCGAGATCTGAGTTTTTCATATCAATCTCCATCGTCAAGTTGACAACACTTTGCTGTTTCTGATTTGTTTCCTTAGCAATGTCCGACAGTGTCTTCAAGGATCCTTTCTTGCATAAATAGTCCCCAATAGGCCCATCTGCGTGATAATCATCTGAACGCGCAAACCAACCAAAGATGCTGGAGTCAACATTGGTTTGTGCAATCCACTCCTTTTTACCATGGCGGTCAGCTTCAAAAGATTTCTCAAATTCCAAGGCATTTTTGAAGCCATTCCAGTCTTTCTCAAACAGCAGTGCACACTGTGCATTTTGGCCTCCTTTGGGGTGGAATATTTCCACTTCAACAGGTTTATATTTGGAAAATGCTTTCAACCAATACCCTCTATCATTCAGAGATCTACCATGCTTTGAATCATTCTCAATATTAACAATTATACCTGTCCAAGGCCAACAATACAACTCTTCCTGCTCATTAGCCTCACAAGAAGGCTTAGGTTCAGGAGGCCGTATTATTTGTGCAGGTACAGAATCCAAATCATTTTCCATGAACTTGGCCAAAGCAACATGATTAGCCTTCTGTTTAGCACTTCTGTTAGCAGACCCTTTCCCCACCCCTGATGCATGTTGGTAAAGATCCTTGTAACCATATTCACGTTTCTTCTTACCAGAACAAAAGGGGCATCTGAGGGTGCCATTTGTGTTCCTTACTTTGTATTTTCCACTCTTCAATTCTTCATAAGGTTTTTCCTTATATTCCTCAATCTCAGACTCACTTATGTCCGACTCTTCATCTGAGCTGTACTCCATCTGGCTGTAATAGACAGAGGGGGCGAAAGGGTGCATAAATATTCATTCAAAAAAAATGAAATAAGAATAATAATATCAAAGAAAAAGTACAGTAAAAAGAATAAAAAATTGAGCCCATGATTCCAGGTATTAGATCCACCAGAAAGCTGCAGGTTTCAGAAAGCAGCACACAAATGCATACACGCAAAACAATACGATCAACTGGATTAGCATTTACCACTTGTCTGAGAATTCTAGTCGGCATCACCACAAATTTTTACAAATGCAATGCAAAAAAGGTTGATAATATTCAGGAAAGGACTTCAGCTATTCAGTAATTTCCAGCAGGCCCACACACAAACTTTGAACTTCTTGATCAAGATGCATAAGTGAAACGTACATACAACTCGGTGAAGAGGAGAAGAGTATTTCTTTCCATAGACCTACCATCCACTCCCTCAAAATGGTATATGTCCTCGAGCAGCACATCCTTCTTTCCATAATCCCTAACCCACTTCAGCAGTTTTCTTTGAGTACAACGCCCTGCTTAAGAGCCCATAAATGACAGCTATCCGTCACAAATTACTCCTGTAATTAGGCCAATCACACAATTGTTTGAAGGCAAAATATTTCTACAAGTGTTATTCTTCTCAGGTGGATTTCAATAAGTATATTTAGTTTCATACATAGAAAAAGCAATCCACATCATAACGACTACAGGTACATAGCATGCGGGCCTAAAACTTTCTACCTCCATGGAACAGAAATTGGGATCATTCCATTTCAAGAACCATGCCTACAATCCTGCAAAACAAGATTCCAGCCCCAACAATTAACACTCTTCACGCCCAAACGGGATTCAGAAAACAGATTAAACATAACCCTAGCCCCTCCAGGCTCCAAATCCAGAGGATTGCATTGAATAAAGACATGCATGCTACATTTACTTTCTGAGTTATCTCCGTAAATTTCAGGAACAGAATTGACAATAATTAGATGAAGCAAAGCAAAATATAAGGAACCAAGCTGAAATGGAAATCGAAACCCAATTCACCGATTTGAAGAGAAAGTCACCTACTAGGCTACTATACCTTCAATTGGCCGCAGCTACGCCTCTTTGGTTGTGATGAAAGGAAACAAGATCGTCTTGTTGGTTCTTCTAGTTTATGTTGCGGCAGTGAGCGAGAAAGAAAGGTACCACGAGTATTCGGTCGTTGGCTCAGACATGAAATTACTGACAAATTCGAGCATCGCGGGACACGAGTGAACGACGGAAAGGGGAGCCACAGACAACAAGGAGAGTCAAGCGTCATAAATCATAACTCACAACAAGTGTGTTCCGTACCCGTATTCTACCATTTTTTCTTTTTTATTTAAAATTATAATTCATATATTTTTTATGTTATAAATAGTTTATTGGATTTTGATGACTGATATATATACGGGGCCGGTCTTCGACGATTCGGGGCCCTAAACTATATTCCTAAATAAGTTAAATAACTTTTAATGACCACTCTAATATTTATTAAAAAATAATAAAAAATTATATTATTTTAGTATCATAATATTTAATTAAATTTTATCGTATATTATGATATTTCTAAAATTTCGAAGTAAAATTAAATTTAGTATTAAGAATACATATAAAGTAAATATTATAGTTTTAAGATACTTTTAAGATTATTCTTACATGGAGTGCATAACAATATTGTTGGTATATAATAAGATTAAATAATAAAAAAGAACGATAAATAGTAGTTTTGGCTAATCGAATAATAAATAAATATGAAGCACAGTAGTACAAATATATTGAAAAAAAATACAATAGGAGTCTTAAAATCATTTTTTCTACTCACTCTTACATACTACACTGCTTTATTTTGTTTTTCATGTATATATATTATATATATTATATTAATAATTGGGGCCTTCATATACTTGGGGCCCAAGGCTTCGACCTAAGGCCGGGCCTATATATAGAGAGAGAGACAGAGAGAGAGGCTCATTAGCTTTTTCATACCATATAGGTACAGGTACATAGCTTTCCACTCGGGTATAGGAATTCTTTTGTTGATTGCGTAAAATAAAAAGGACGCCCGTTTAAAAATGACAATTAAAATTTTCAGATTATGCATTATTTAGCTATAATATCGTGAAAACTATTACAAATACACAAGTTTGTTGTTCCTTGAGTACAACATTTGATATCTTTTTATATGATTATTTCAATTTCTTAGAATATTTTATATTTTTAAATAAAATTTAATATTTCTAAATTTTTTTACAGATATATATATTTCAATTTCATATATTTATATTTTATAAAAAATGACATCTAGTATAATTCTCCTAAAATTAAAGAACGGTAATTAAAATATGTTTTTTATATTGCTTTCAAAACATTAAAAAATTATCTTTTTTTATATGGTAATAGTGTTTAGATTATTCCAAAATTATGTTATTAACAAATAAGAAATTTTTCACTCTAACTTTGATTGTATATAGAAAGTCTACACCAAGAATAATTTGCTCAAATGGCGTTGGCACTAAAGATACACATGGGTGATCAGGTTCACTCCTCGTAAAAAACATAGATGGTTATATATATATATATATATATATATATAAAAGTTTACCAATTGATATATGAAAAACTAAAAAATGAAATGTGTGTGTGTGTGTGTATTTAGTCATATCTAATATTTATTTATAACAAATTGAATATTATTATGCGATATGAAGTAAGATAAAAATAAATAAATAAAAGAACATGTGCATAAAAAATTGATAATAAATTATTATAATGTATTTGTGACAAATAGAGGCAACTAAATTCTAATATGTAAGGAAAATTAACTAGATGTCAACATCTAGGATCTAATCTAATAAGCAATCAAAAAAATTTAAGATCTAATTAAGAAAAAAAATCATAACACGAGCATAATTAGGAAAACAACAATGATCTTTATTAAAAACAACAACAATGATTACAAGGAGAGTCAAATAATTTTCACAATATCACTTAAAACAATTCTCTCAAAAACACAAGAGAGTACAAGAGGAGAGGGTTTGGAGAGGCTCAACGGCATCCCATTTATATAAGTACATAACTCCCACAAGTAAATGGTAGAAAATAAGGGGGAAACATGAACCAAATATAGAAGCTCTATGTTTTTTTCAAAACTCTTGACTTTTGCTAAATAATACAAGACCAAGTAGAATAAGAAAACATAGGTCTTGTTAACTAGCACGGTCCCCCGTATTTTCTTCTTGGCTTTCATTTGGCTCCAAACAGTTATATGCAACAATCCATGCTAAATACACATACAAATACAAGTTATGATCTCATAATCTCCACCTTAACGCAATATTTGTAATAGCAAGCAACAAGATCACAAAAGATCATCACAAACCCTAGGTCCAAAGAGCCCTTCATGGCAAATGAACATGAGCAAGTAATGGCTCCATTAGCGCACACACTATATCAACATTAGAAGCAACCATTTGTATTATCTCAACCTCACAAGCTAACACTCTAAGCCAAATAGCATTATTAGCTCCAATCATAACCAAAAACACAACTTCAAAACATCTAATATAAAACACTATCACACTAGTGCATCTATGATCATTAAGACCACAACAAAGATCAGAGTAAAATGTCAAAAAAATAGTCGAAAACCTATACTCCATACAAATCAATATTATACGCATCAGGTACCTTAGAATCTACACCACACCTAACTAAGGTGTCTCCATAGGACTCACCAAACACATGCTCATAGCACACACAACTTGAGAAATACTAGGGTCTACACTAACACCATCATACATTAAGCATCCCATAGTTATAGAGTATGCAACAATGGCTAAGTAAGCCACCTCAACATCTTTGGATTTAAACACGTCCAAAGTCTTAAGCTTGTTCACCTCAAACATGTCTTTTGCTATATAGAAAGAATAAAAGAAAAATCGGTGAAACACTACATACTAATGTATGAGTCCACCAAAGAGACCACGTCTCTTTAGCAACAACAATAGAGTACCACAAGGGAGAATCAACACCAATAATAACCTTTCAGTTCGACATTGGCTCCATCACACCAATACTACTACACGTAGTATATAAGGCATAGCTAACTCAGCCTAAAGCAATACCTGATTGCTCTACCTACTACCCAAATTTCTCCTCATCAAAAATTACGTATCATCTATACCAACAACAACCTATACCTCCTCTAAAACATCTACCAAACTCTACTTCTCCAATTTCTTATTAAGAAGGAATTCAAACTTATAGAGGGTAACATATTTAGATGTAACTAGGTCACCCAAAATGGACCCTCGGTCATGCTAATAATACTCTCATGTCCCAATCACATCAGCTTAATACTAGAAAATTTTGAGTCACACACTCTGAATATTGCCTCAAATGCACCCTCAATTGTTATGCCAACTAGCTCATATAATGTCCTAAATTTCTTACCAACAATCACCACCACAACCCCTTTAGCAACCTTCAATTTGTCATTCTTAATGACACACCTGTAATCTTTGATATCTAATGAGCATGATGAAATAAAACTCTTGGTTATCTCAAAAACATGCCATAAACTGTCCTAACCACACTGTCATACTCATACATTATCACTATCATAGTCCCAATCCTAACAAAAACTCCACCTCAAACGGTGTGGTAAGTCTAAAACTAGCTTCTATTAGAACAAACATGGTAGGCACACCTAGAATCTAGAATCCACTTATCAGCTAAAATAGTATGTTTATATATGGTAGTTAGGACATCACTATCACCATTGCACTTAATTATGGCAATCTCACCCTTATCAAATACACCATCAACATTATATGACATTTTCTCATTAGGTACTATTTCCTAATGTGGTATTTCTTATGACAACCATGGTAGAAAAAAAGTGTTGAATCTATCATTCCTTGAGTTGGACTTCTTTTTGTCACTAGGTCCCCTTGCTACAAGCTCCTTATCACCTGAGTCACATGGAAATCTTATATTCAATTGATTATCAATCAATTCACACAGTATTAAGGAATTATTGACATCTATAAGAACTAAGTTATCATTCCAATATAATATAGCTTTATAAAAACAATTATAAGTAACATGAAAAGAGCACAACAACATAATAGTCAGATTATCATCATATAATTTAACATCTATATTTCATAGATCCATAACTTCATATTCAAATTCATTGAGATGAGATTTAAAGGATCGATCCTCACCTAATTAAAAATTGTGAAGTCGGATCTTCAACAATAGACGATTTATCACAAATCTTGTCATATATAAGGATCTAGCTTTAACCATAAGATGATGGTAGTTTTCCCATTGGAAACTTCTCGTAATACCTCGTTTGAAAAATATAATTGTATGGTGGACCGGGCCTTTAAAGCAATATCCTCAAAATCCTAATCAAACGTCAATTTCGGCTTCTTGCTTTCCTAGGTAATGCCTTCTCTAATCCATTCTCAACAAGGATTTCCTTCATATTCAATTTCTACAACCTCAAATTTACACAATGTTCAAATCTCTCAATCTCAGACCTTTTAAATTCCATCCTGATGTAAATTGATCACACACCCAAAGCTATTATACCAATTGTAGGGAAAATTCACTAGATGTGAACGTTCAAGACCTGATCTAACAAGAAATCAAGAAATTTTATGATCTAATTAAGAGGAAAGAAACAACGATGATCTTTATTACTTGTAGCACTAGTGATTACAAGAAAAATCAAATAATTCTCATTATATCACTTAATACACAATTCTCTTAGGAACATAATAGAATATAAGAGTAGAGAGTCTATATATGATTGATAGTGTACCTCCATATCCAGGATTGCATAAATAAACTATTTATAGAAGTATGTTACTGACACAAATAAAAGGTAGGAAATAGGACAAAACACAAACTGCATTAATAAACACCTATATGCATCCACACTAGACCAAATATACAAATATAAGACATGATCTCACATAAAATTTTCATATCAATGTACTTATTTATTTGATGTTTGTATATACATATTTGATTTTTTAGAACATATTGTATACACACACACACACACTATAGGCACCCATATTCAAATTATGTGGGTAAAAGATTTTATTTCTTTAGCTAAGAAAATATTCAAGATAGCTAGATGTGATAAGATATTGCAGATGAACTAAAGTATTGACTTTAAAAAATCTATAAAGATTAATTATGATATTAGTGTGCATACACAAAGTGACTCTACAATTATCTACAATAAAATACAAGCATGTCGTCTATAAATTAAGAGTATATATATACTAGCTAATGGTGATTATCATAGGTTAATAGTCTAAGTTAAATGGATTAATATAAACCTAAAAAATCTTAGGAGTATTTTAGTATTTTCGTTAAATATAAAGAAGTTCTAAATTTGCTTTGGGCCAAGTGTGCTTAATATAAGTTGTTTAAGACTTGACCTTTTTTTTTTGAGGTTAATGGGTTAAGTTGGGTGGTTTAATTATCAAGCTAAGGATTTGGATGCCTTAAGGGTTTTTTGGTCATTTGCCCGTAATATAATATTTAACTTTAGAATAACTTTAAGGGATTTCCTAAGCAAAACCCTTGAGGTATGTGACTTGTCTTAAGTATTGATTCAATATTATTATTATTATTATTATTATTATTATCTCTTCTTTGTTATTTTATGTGAAGGTTTTCCTTAATCGACCTTAGTGTAATTTTATTTACATGTTAAAAACACAATTATTTGTATGAATTCACATTAGTGATAAAATGGATAGTAATGGTGATAAGTGTTAAGTATCTTTGTGGACCATTAGTTTAGGTGCTTGAATAATATCCATTAAAATAAAATAAAATATTAATATAAAATTGAAATGTCACATGGGTTAGGTCCAAAAATATCTATCAATATTGGTGGCTTGGTTTTGTTAGAACCAAAAGGCTCTAAATGTACCCTATGTGAGTCTTATCCATTGAGTGGTAGAGGTATGTGTACTTAAAAAATTAGGAATCTAATTTTACGAGTTCAAGAGCATTTTCCCTTGAACAATGTTATAGCATACTACCCTTTCATGGGAATCGTGGGATTTTTATAATTAATGTGAATAAGAAATCAAGTGTGTCACCACTAGGTAAAGATAAATAACATGGATTGCACTTTATGTTTTACCTTGTGCTATAAATATAATTGTATTGTATGCTATCGCGTGCTTTAATTTATGTGCGCCATAAGTTATGTGCATCATAATATCTCTTTTTAATTTATCATATTGCTCCATTTATAAGTACAGACATATCTATTTTATAAACACCCACTCATTCCCACGAGCAAACAATCATATTCACATTGTGTAGGCTTTTAATGTTTGCCTTGATGAATTTAATGTTTTAACGATAGATGAGTAACATCTTTGTGTTATTGGGGTATAGGTCAAAGAGTTGTAGTAATCCGAATACCATTAGGTAGCTGTTATTGTTCAAAATCGAATAAAGCCTAAAATTTATGAACAAAAGAAAACTAATCTAAATCTTTTTAAACTTAAATTAAAAATAAAATATTTTAAATTAATCTAAATCTAAACTTATTCGATCTTAATCGGATTAGATTTAACAAAATAAAATAATATAAAATTATCCAACTGTAAAACAATTCAAATCAAATCTAAGTCAATGCAATCATGTAACTTAAATTTATTCTAAATTAAAATGAGAGGATCTTTGTATGACGGGACCCGCCATGGACAGTCTCGGTTAGTAAGGTAATAAGGTTGCTTCATGGGGCCATGGTTAGCCTACTTAATTGGGATATAATAACAAAATGAAAGTTTAGGATGGCGGTAGTGAATCCCCCGATACAACTGCCAGTCCACCGCTAGTGGACTGCCTGGCTGGCAATAGCAGCTAGCTAGGCCTCCTCCACCAAGCTATTTCTTAAGCAGTAAGGTTTTGGAGCCAAAATTTTATGCAACTTCAACCTTTCAGTGGCTAACATCATCCTCCCGCCGCTGATTCGTTGCTGCATTTGCTTTCTCGTAGTGTTTCCGGAGGGAAACGGCCTGATGGGCGATGTCCGGATAATGTTTTGGAGATTAAAAGTTGAACTACAGTATCAGAGTGTGTGTGGAAAAGGATGTATCATTCTAAATTTTTTTAAAAAATTAAAAAACTATATAACAGTGATTATTAATATTTAAAAACGGCTGATTAGTGTGGTTTTTTCACATCTTAAAATATATATATATATATATATATATATATATATATATATATCTCAGCACACTTAAAAATAAAAAATTATATCAATATTAAAAATATATTAATTAACTTTATATGTATAAATATATATATAATTTTTTAACCGTTTTCTTCCTTTTTCATTTTCTAATTTTTCAAAATTAAGGTTCTCCGATTTCGCATCTTATCCCATTTCCATTTGTCATCCCGTCCAGGTGTCGCCCGAGAAAGAGTCTTAGTTCTAGCTGGAACTGGAATGGACCTACAGTACAGAGAGCTACGAGTGACAGCGACCGGTGAGGATTTAGGACATGTTTGGTTAGGGGTAACAGGACCTCTATTTTATTAAGTATTTAATAATAATAAATATATTTTTAATAAAATACTTATTTTAGATTAAATTAAGATCTCAAATGGATATTTATTAAAATAAAAATATTTAATTTTAAATAAATTATATAAAATATATAAAATATGAGAATAACTTATATTATTCTCGTAACCAACGAGCACTAAATTTAGTGCCAGGCGGGCTGGGCTGCTACCTCTCGCGTCTGTAGGCTATAATAATATATATATATATATATATATATATATATGATAGTATTAGTGGTATCAGCAACTACAGGGGCTTCATACAGATAAAGGGGCGACATGTTTCGTTCATTGCGGCAGCCTATATGTCTGACAGACTCCGACGTCGTATAATTGAGGAAATAAGGACTGACAGCATATATACTACGTAACAAGGCTTTAAAACGCAGTTACCATAACATCGGACTGTTCGTCCACAGTATCTCATGTTCTCAAACACTCCAAACGCCACAGTACATGATTACCACACAAGAGAAGAAGAAGGCAGCAAAGGGGGAAATGATAAGATAAGTTTCGGACTTCAGACTCGAGACACGACAAGCTTATATAATAATATTCATAACTAATATCTCCATCAGCCTGATTCGAGTACAGTACTGAAATTTAATTAATGAGCTATATATCACTTTGTCGGACCAACCTTCGTTTTCTTGACAGCGAATGACGGAAGCACGAAATGGCATCAGAAGGCGGAGATGAAGGAGTACCAGTACAGCTGCGGGAGCGATTGCGATGAAGCGTAGAAGAAATGAAGTGAATTATGGCCTCAAACATCATGGTCTTCACAAGCTTCCTTTTCGGTGGAGCTATACCTCCTCCTTTCTTGAGCTCGAGCTCCGGCGAAGCCTTGCCTCTTCCTTCCATGTCCGTCTCCTCGCTCTGCTGCTATTTATGTTCTCTCTCTGTTTTTGTGCCTTGGATGGAAGAAGAGGGAGGTGACGGTGGAGAGGAGAAACCGGAAACACTCCAATGTGTTTATGATCGGGTGCCTGAGTGAGCGTGTCAAAATTATATATATAGAAGGGGGGAAGGTGGAAAGGGTAATTTTGCGAATTCATATTCGCAATCACAAATTTGTTATTTTATTTTATCTGCGTCGTCGTCTACCTTTCATTCCCTTTCTCTCCGTCTCGCCTTTCATTCACAGTCAAAATATTCATTTTGTTTTCGCCTCTCACCCGCCTGCTTTCGCCGTTTCGCATACTCGTTATCTTATTGGTGGGAATGGTATCGACGACGATACTGGTGGTGATTGATGACGCTATCGACGGGGACACTGACCTCGACATGTAGCCGTAACTTTGCACTTGATCCGGGTGTGGAAAGTGAATCACTTGTCCCTCGGTCTATTAGCAAACTATTCCTCCATGTTAAATTTAATACTCTTCATTTATTTAATTAAAAATTAAATACTCATATATGATTAAAATTAAAAATAAAATAAAATACTTAATAGACAATATTTTTTGTTAAAATTCTTATATTATATATAAAAAAAAATTTAAAAATCTAATATTCTACAACAGAGGCAGAATCATTTTTGATATATAGTATAATCTTTAATGACGTGTTAGATTACTTATTGATTTTATAATTACATATAAATTATTAATTGAAGCTACAACCATTTATTTGTGGCCCTTCTAATCAAGAATATTATTATGGTAGGATGTACTAATTTTTCCGGAAATGATCCGGCCAATACTAAAGAACCTCACACATGCAATGAAAATTTGTTTTTATTTTAGTAGACAGATAAGTGCTAATCTTTTGCTTAATATGTACTCTATTATAAATCGATAAGCTATCATTAGTATACTGTAATACCGTCGAATCCGAACCGAAGCTCCTTCACTGTGCCTTCAGAAATTTTTTGGCGGGGGGTGGGGGACCCAGAAAAAAAAAAGTGAAGAAAACGACGGTTTAGAGGGCACGGAATCCTAACTATAGTAAATAAATATCGGTGCCGGCCGCCGGTAGTATGAGGATTAATAATATTCATCATACACACATCCATGCACGATACGAGTCCAGGCCTGGTGGGAGCTGACCAATGAGGGTTTATTATTATTATTCAACGTAGGTTAGTACCGGTAAATATCCAAACAATCCTAGGAACTGGACACCACTAGGTCCAGTCCTACGTGAGTCATCACCACGGGAGCAGGCTAATAAAATCCTGTTACTTATAATTGATGTCTTGTAAACCCCTTTATAAGCGCCCGCCATCAAAGAAAGTAGATTACTATTCCACTAGCCCGAAACTACAAAGTAGAAGGAGAAAAAGCATCGCAAAGTGGAAAAGCCATATAGGCATGTATCTTTCTTAGTAATAGATATTTATTGGGAGTTCCAAGGTTGTCGTAATGCGCCTCACTCGCCTTGCGACGGAGGTTTATAATGAGGTTCACTGAATTTTTATTTTTATTTTTTTATGTTTAGCTCCCACCGCAATGATATGCTAAAAAAAAATGATCTTTTGGTTTGGTAGACAAGATCTTATATTGGTTGAATTAAGATACGAAGGATGAGAGGGGGGAGTGGGAGAGAGATGTAGGAGAGGCATGTGTGGGGCATAGAAGATGGATGTTCATAAATAAATTATATCTTAGACTAAGTATACTTTAAAAGGTGTGTCCAATGTGTAAAATATTATGATTGAAGGGGGGAGTAAGATCACAATGATACCTTTTGTAATTAAAATATGGTTATTTATGTTTTATTTTTATGAGTTATATATTGGCCGATATAATATATGCGTTTATAAATATCAGATTCATGTTTATATTTGTAAGATAAATGTTTATAACTATAAAAATGTGTATTGCTTTCAATAAAATTTGTACTTCTAGTATATGTATTTATCCCTTATTATTTATAAATACAAAATGTTATAAAAAGTACATATATTAATATAATATGTATGTTTACCACTATACAATATACATTTCATCTTTATGAAATATGTATTTTTTGATATAATATGTACATTTATATTTATAAGATATGTATGTATCTCATAAAGCTGTGTATTTTTTTTTCTTCAATAAGATGTGTACTTATATTATAAAATTTGAGTATTTTTAATTTTACGACGAAGATATATAAATATAATTTTTTTTATATAGGAAAAAATGTGAGAAAATTTTTGATATATTTTTTAATGACCCCAGTTCAAGATAATTTTATTTATATTTTCAAATAAAATGAAATTATAAGCTACAGTAGCAGTGCTAGGAGTATGGTGCAAATTGACATCTTATCTTACGTTTTTTATTAACTTATTTTACGCCAATAATTGAAAATGTATTTCTTTTCAATTTAGGTAATTAAAAGTATTTTAAAAAAATACATTAAAATATTTTTTTACTTTTTTTTTTGCATAAATAGACATCCATACTGGTATAATTTTGATAGAAATTTATTTTATATTATGTGGATAGTAAAGCCCTATTTTTATGTTTCTACATTCACAAATTAAAATATTAAAATAAAAATTTTGTAATTATAAATTTTGTGATGTTGCACTAAGTGTATAACTACCAATATTTAGAGAGTTGTTCTTCAATGCCATTTCAAAATGTACTCCAATGGTATTTATGATTAAAGGCATCCTTAAATTATGTGAACTAAGATTAGTGGTGGCAGTCAATCGAGGAATGGATAGTTATTAGGTAATAGGTGTAAATATATTTTGCCTGTGGATACAAAAATAATTCGACATGCCTAGTGAGATGAAATAGACACACCACAGGTTGGCAGCTCTATTCACAAATCAAAACAAACCAAAATCCAAATAGACATATAGCCAGTCAAACTAAGGCTACAAAAGATGGTTATTATATAAAGCGTTATAAACAAAAAATTCAATTTGTGCTATAAGACCTCTAGTATCCATGTCCTTGGTGTAAAAAATGATGGCATCGTGCAGTTTCCAGAAGTGATAGAGGGTAGTCGCGCAAGTCAAGCCTCTAGCCTTAGTGATGAGGCTATTACCCCTTATTCTATATCCAAGTATACGTACAGTACTACATAAAGTAGTGGACCATCTTCTAACACCCATCCATGCAGAGAGCTCCTTTCACACGGTATGAAGAAGTGGGCAATAAAAAAATAAGTGGGATATGTTTCCCTATTAGACCCACAAAATGGACACTCCTTGGGGCCACTGATATAAACTAGTCTGTCCCTTGTATTCAGTCTAACAAGTAAAGCTACCCATAAGAAGAATGTGAACAAAGGAGTCCTGCATCCTTTCCAAACAACCTTTGAAACTCCCCAGTGTCGGCCCTTGAATCTGAGATAATCATAAGCTTGTCGCTAGAGAATCTGTCACCATCCATCCATGAAGTAACGAGTGTCCTTACTCCTTCATGAGAACCCTCCGAAGTCCGAAAGCATTAGATGCATATAAATTTTCTATAATTCCTTCACAAAGTGAGAAGTGTCCTGCAATGGTTTAAACATCTGGATCGACCTCCCTCTGATATAATTCCATGTATTCATTTTGTTTAGAGAGTTTGTTTCTCCTCTTGTATGAAACGCACGTACTTACACAGGAAAGCTTGATTCCAAGCCTTCAACTGCCTAAGGCCCAGTCCACCTTCCTTCTTACAAGAGCTTGTTTCCCTGCTATAAGAACGCACTAAGTAGGCCTTGAACCCAGTTAAGAACCATCCTTGGCATCAGGAAAACACCCAACCAGAAAGCTAAAGTCCCCTGCACCACTGATTTTAGTAATTCACACCTCCCCACAAGCGAAAGGGAATTAGGTTTCTAGGCCTTCAGCTTGTCACAGAGACTATTGATTAACACTTCACAGTCCGAAACCTAAAGCTTACAAGAGACCATGGGAACACCAACATAGCAAAAATGGAAATTGCCTCTCGAAAATCCACAAAAATAAAAGCAAAAGAAAGAAGTAGAATGAATAACAAACACGTTAATAAATAAGCAGTGGAATTTATCCACAATCATGACCCTCAGCATGTGGAAGCAAGCGTAACAAACCTTCAGCAAAGGCTTGATGCAAGTGATCTTTCTCTTGAAGCATCCTACTAAGAGATAAAGGTTTTCTCATTGAATTGTGACAGCGATTCATCGAGATCTGATGTTTTCATATCAATCTCCATCGCCAAGTTGACAACACTTTGCTGTTTCTGATTTGTTTCCTCAGCAATGTCCGACAGTGTCTTCAAGGCTCCTTTCTTGCATAAATAGTCCCCAATAGGCCCATCTGCGTGATAATCAACAGAAAGCGCAAACCAACCATAGATGCTGGAGTCGACATTGGTTTGTGCAATCGACTCCTTTTTACCATGGCAGTCAGCTTCAAAAGATTTCTCAAATTCCAAGGCATTTTTGAAGCCATTCCAGTCTTTCTCAAACAGCAGTGCGCACTCTCCATTTTGGCCTCCTTTGGGGTGGAATATTTCCACTTCAACAGGTTTATATTTGGCCTCCTCTATCATTCAGAGATCGACCATGCTTTGAATCATTCTCAATATTAATAATTATACCTTTTCAAGGCCAACAATACAACTCTTCCTGTTCATTAGTCTCACAAGAAGGCTTAGGCTCAGGAGGCCGAATTATTTGTGCGGGTACAGAATCCAAATCATTTTCCATGAACTTGGCCAAAGCAACATGATTAGCCTTCTGTTTAGCACTTCTGTTAGCAGACCCTTTCCCCACCCCTGATGCATGTTGGTAAAGATCCTTGTAACCATATTCACGTTTCTTCTTACCAGAACAAAAGGGGCATCTGAGGGTGCCATTTGTGCTCCTTATTTTGTATTTTCCACTCTTCAATTCTTCATAAGCTTTTTCCTTATATTCCTCAATCTCAGACTCACTATGTCCGACTCTTCATCTGAGCTGTAATCCATCTGGCTGTAATAGACAGAGGGGGTGGAAGGGTGCATAAATATTCATTAAAAAAAATGAAATAAGAATAATAATATCAAAGAAAAGCACCGTAAAAAGAATTAAAAATTGAGCCCATGATTCCAGGGATTAGATCCGCCAGAAAGCTGCAGGTTTCAGAAAGCAGCACACAAATGCATACATGCAAAACAATACGATCAACTGGATTAGCATTTACCACTTCTCTGAGAATTCTAATCGGCATCACCACAAATTTTTACAAATGCAATGCAAAAAAGGTTGATAATATTCAGGAAAGGACTTCAGCTATTCAGTAATTGCCAGCAGGCCCACACACAAACTTTGGCCTTCCTGATCGAGATGCATAAGGGAAACGTACATACAACTCGGTGAAAAAGAAAAGAGTATTTCTTCCCATAGAGCTACCATCCACTCCCTCAAAATGGTATACGTCCTCGAGCATCACATTCCTCCTTCCATAATCCCTAACCCACTTAACCAGTTTTCATTGAGTAGAACGCCCTGCTTAAGAGCCCATAAATAACACCTATCCGTCACAAATTCCTCCTGTAATTAGGTCAATCACACAATTGTTTGAAGGCAAAATATTTCTACAAGTGCTATTCTCCTCTGGTGGCTTTCAATAAGCATATTTAGTTTCATACATAGAAAAAGCAATCCACATCATAACGACTACAGGTACATAGCATGCGGGCCTAAAATTTTCTAGCTCCATGGAACAGAAATTGGGATTATTCCATTTCAAGAACCATGCCTACAATCCTGCAAAATAAGATTCCAGCCCCAACATTCAACACACTTCACACCCAACCGGGATTCTGAAAACAGATTAAACATAACCCTAGCCCCTCCAGGCTCCAAATCCAGAGGAATGCATTGAACGAAGACATGCATGCTACATTTACTTTCTGAGTTATCTCCGTAAGTTTCAGGAACAAAATTGACAATAATTAGATGAAGCAAAGAAAAATATAAGGAACCAAGCTGAAATGGAAATCGAAACCCAATTCACCGATTTGAAGAGAAAGTCACCTACAATACCTTCAATTGGCCGCAGCTACGCCTCTTTGCTTGTGACGAAAGGAAACGAGAGCGTCTTGTTGGTTCTTCTAGTTTATGTTGCGGCGGCGAGCGAGAAAGAAAGGTACCACGAGTATTCGGTCGTTGGCTCAGACATGAAATTACCGAGAACTTCCAGCATCGCGGGACACGAGTGAAGGACGGAAAGGGGAGCGACAGACAACAAGGAGAGTCAAGCGTCATAAGTCATAACTCACAACAAGTGTGTTCCGTACCCGTATTCTACCATTTTTTCTTTTTTATTTAAAATTATAATTCGTATATTTTTAATGTTGTAAATAGTTTATTGGATTTTGATGACCGATATATATATGTAGAGAGAGAGAGACGCCTTAGCTTTTTCGTACCATATAGGTACAGGCGTATAGCTTTACACTATACTTTTAAAAAAAAATATAGTATAATTTCGGATATAAAAATTCTTTTGTCGATTGTGTTAAATAGAAAGGTTGCCCGTTTAAGACAATTAAAATTTTATAATTATGCATTATTTAGCTATAATACCGTGAAAACTATTACAAATACCCATGTTTGTAGTTCCTTAAGTACAACATTTGATATCTTTTTATATGATTATTTCAATTTCTTAGAATATTTTATATTTTTAAATAAATTTTAATATTTCTAATTTTTTTACATATACATATTTCAATTTCATATATTTATATTTTATAAAATTAAAATAAAATGATATCTAGTATAATTCTCCTAAAATTAAAGAACAGTAATTAAAATATATTTTTTATAATGCTTTCAAAACATTAAAAACCTTATCTTTTTTTATATTGTAATAGTGTTTAGATTATTCTAAAATTATGCTATTGACAAATAAAAAAAATTTCACTTTAACTTTGATTGTATATAGTAGGGGTGTGCATTGCCGGATATCCATATCCGAAAGGATATTTTTTCCGGATATCCAATCCGACCGGATAGTCGATATCCTACATCTGAATCTGCATCCGAATACACCAGATATCCGAAATATCGGATCGGATATCGGATATATCCGATTATTGAAAAAAATATCCGATTGTTAAATATACATATATAATCTATAACTAAAAAAAAACTTCTGCAGAAACACTTGTTTAATTAATCAACCTGCATACAAAAAGATATAATACATGATTAATCATATCCACAAAAATTAGCGATCAAGATTTATGAAGAATGTTCCTCTAGAACCGTAGAACGACCTAAGTTAAGAGGCTCAACAAATTTAGGAGTTTTTTTTTCTAGTCTGGATGCTTGCGTGTGTGTGGGTCGTGACCTATTTGACTGTTTGTAGAGTGTGGATGTTTATTTTAGACTTTAGTTTAGTAAATTATTTTTGGACTTATTTATTATAGTAAAAAAAATGATCCAAACTTGAAGATTGAAAGGAAAAAATCATATTATAAATTAAATTATGCCTAAATATAAATGGCTTATTCTTAAAATCGGATATTTTTGGCGGATCGGATTATCCACTTAAAAATCAGATCGGATATCCGCTCCGGTCAAACTTATATTTGACCAGATTAGATATCCAAAATTTCGTATTGGTTTTTTCGGATACCGGATTGGTTTTTCGGATCCCAATTTTTCTGCACAATCCTAGTATATAGAAAGTCTACACCAAGAATAATTTGCTCAAATGTCGTTGGCACTAAAGATACATGTGGATGATCAAGTTCACTCCTTATAAAAAAAACATAAATGGTTATATATATATGCGTGCACGAGCACGCGTTTAGTTAGTCATATCTAATATTTATATATAACAAATTGAATATTACTATGCGGTATGAAGTAAGATAATCAAAATAAAAATGTGTATAAAAAATTAGTAATAAACTATTATAAAGTATACTGTCACGGTCCGTGACTTTCCCCAAGCATCTAGCCAATGAGCCATGCGTATATGGGTGCTCCCTGGTTGCCTGACAGTTGCTAATGTCGATGTTATGTCTCAGGTACGACTCGGTGTCCCTCTTATGCATCTCTTTGTGTTATTATTGCGGGATGTTTCGCATATTCGGCATGGTGCTCGGCGGTTCGTAATGTGGGATGCTGGCCTCGCCAGGGGCGCTGGGGCCGAAACCTCTGAGCACGTGACAAGTGGTATCAGAGCAGCTCGTTGCCCGTGTCAGTCAGCAAGCATTTTGCCGTGTTGTTGGCTACCCCGAAGGACTGTGGGTAGGCCGTGGGTGTGAGGCACGTTGTGAGACGACTGGCTTCGAAGGAGTGAAGCCAAGGGGAGGTCGTGTGTGCCGCACAGGTCCATTGACAAGGGTGTTGGTGGACGTGGTTTGGTGTGGGATCCAGGCCATTGAAATGGGTTGCTGAGGGCCGCGCGATGAGTCGATCTCGGGCGCGCATGGAGTCGCTGCGATGGGGTCGGATATGCCGTAACAGATATGTTGAGTACAAGATGTTGGTTGGACTACGAGCCTTGCGGGGCAACGTATGGTAGTTGCACGATGTTTTCCCAACATGGGGCGAGCGTTGAAGGACTGTCGCGAGGACAGCGCTTGAGATGCAGGGAAGCAATGTTGGGACCCCTCTGTGGTGCAAACGAGGGCGTTTGCGATTTTGGGTGGGGGAGAATGTCACGGTCCGTGACTTGCCCCAAGCATCTAGCCAATGAGCCATGTGTATATGGGTGCTCCCTGGTTGCCTGACAGTTGCTAATGTCGATGTTATGTCTCAGGTACGACTCGGTGTCCCTCTTATGCATCTCTTTGTGCTATTATTGCGGGATGTTTCGCATATTCGGCATGATGCTCGGCGGTTCGTAATGTGGGATGCTGGCCTCGCCAGGGGCGCTGGGGCCGAAACCTCTGAGCACGTGACAATACGCCTTTGTGACAAACAAAGGCAACTAAATTCTAATATGAAAATTCACTAGATGTCAACATCCGGGATCTAATCTAATGAGCAATAAAAAAAATTTAAGATCTAAATAAGAAAAAAAATCATGACACGAACATAATGAGGGAACAACAATAATGATTATAAGAAAAGTCAGATAATTCTCACAATATCACTCGGTACAATTTTCTCAAAAACGCAAGAGAGTACAAGAGGAAAGGGTTTGAAGAGGCTCGACAGCATATCATTTATAGAAGTATAGAACTCACATAAGTGATGGTAGAAAATAAGAGGGGAAACATGAACCAAACATAGAAGCTTTATGTTTTTTTCTAAAACTCTTGACTTTTTCCAAATAATACAAGATCAAGTAGAATAAGAAAACATAAGTCATGTTAACTAATACGACCTCCCATGTTTTCTTCCTTGGCTTTCATTTAGCTTCAAAACTCCTTCAAACAGTTGTATGCAACGATACATGCTAAATGCACATGCAAATACAAGTTATGATATCATAATCTCCACCTTAATGCAATATTTGTAATAGCAAGCAACAAGATCACAAAAGATCAACACAAACCCCTAGGTCTAAAGAGCCCTTCGTGGCAAATAAACATGAGTAAGTAATGGCTCCATTAGCGCACACACTAGATCAACATTAGAAGCAACTATTTGTATCATCTCAAACTTACAAGCTAACACTCTAAGCCAAGTAACATTATTAGCTCCATTCATGGCCACACACATAACTTCAAAACATCTAAGGTAAAACAATATCGCACTAATACATCTGAAATGCCCCAAAGCCTAATTTTTAAGAATTTTAGTTAAAAAAAAGAATTTATTAGGAAAATTAAGTAAATAAATTATTTTTATTAAAATAAAAGAAAATTAATTAGGACAAATTAAGAGGAAATTTATAAATATTTTAATGAAGAAAAATTAGAGTGATTTGTTAATTAAATGGAATTTAGAAAAAATCTTTTAAAAATCCTAAATTAGCCTAAAAAGGATATTAAATATTATTTTATTTAAATATCCAAAATATCCAAACTAATTTAAATACCCAACCCACCTATTTTTATTTTTTCCTTTTTTCCCTTTTTTCCTTTTTCTTTTTTTTTTCTTTCTTTCCTTCCTTTTTCCTTTTCTTTTCCTCTTCTTTCTCTGATTTGGGCTTGGTTTCTGTGGCCCATCACTTTCTTTTTTCTTTCTTCAACGTAGCCTAGGGATGAAAAGCCGCGTTTCAATTATTTTTCCCCTATCACCGCATCGATAGGCCCAGTTCTTCCCTTTTATTTTCTTTTCTTTCTTTTCCCCAGTCGCCTGGTCCATGCTGCCCCTTCCTTTTTCTTCTTTCTTCCTTTTTTCCCTCTGTCGACTTGCAACTCAGCCACCTCCGAGAATAACACCGCTGGTTAGTCCCGTTTTGACCAGCCGTTTCCTTCCTTTCTCTTCCCCCTGACTCGCCAGTTAGCATGACCCAACCCCATCTCTTTTCCTTCTCACGCATGATCCTCCTTTTCCTGCGCAAATGCCCTGCCACAATTTGAATTTTTTCAGCCAAATGGCGACGTCGGTGAACCCTAACCCTACCTGTCCTACTCCGTTGTCGTCCCACCGACCTTACCCTCTCCTCTAAGCTCTATAAATACCCCTCACTAGTTTGAACTCAAAGCTTTTTTCCCAAAACCCTGAAATTCATTCTCGTATGCCACCACCACTTTAGACGCTTCATCCGTTGCTGTCGGCCAACTTCGCCGCCTGCTCTACCCACCTAAGTTCTCCTTGCATCGCCCTCTAACTAACTACACTGCCCTTCTCCCTTGATTCTTCCTACACGAGCCACCCCAGTCGTGCAAAGTTTCCTTCTTCATCAACCACTTCTCTACTCATGCCACCGTCCACCACCATATTTGCCGCTACCACTACCTCCTATACCTCCCAAAAACACCTGCAGACCCTCCTCTATCTCCCCCTACTATTCTTTTCCTCTTCCTCCCTCTCCTCCTCTCTTTCTCTTCTTCTTCTCTATTTGGCCACCACCGCCGCCACCGTGCCCGGCACCATTGGCTATGCTGCCACTGTTATTCTACTCCTCTCCCTCTAGGCAGTCTCAAACACCCTTACTTCCATATTTATTCTCCCTCTCCTCTTCCCAACCCTCAATTTTTTCCTTTTTCTTCTCTTTTTC
Source organism: Tamarix austromongolica (assembly GCA_039764185.1). Classification (NCBI taxonomy): domain Eukaryota; kingdom Viridiplantae; phylum Streptophyta; class Magnoliopsida; order Caryophyllales; family Tamaricaceae; genus Tamarix; species Tamarix austromongolica. The sequence continues at coordinate 11,740,518 of CM077819.1, forward strand.
CGGCCACCGTAGCCATCGCTGTGCGCCACTACCGATGCCGCCTGTCACCACCAGCCTAAGGTGGAACTCTAAATCCTCTCAACCCTTTTTCATTATTTATACAGGCCTTATTTTTATTATTTTATTTTATTTCACTTATTTCGATTATATTACTACTACTACTACTACTACTACTACTACTACTACTACTACTACTACTATTATTAATACTATTATTATTATTATTATTATTATTATTATTATTATTATTATTATTATTCATATTAAAGGCCGAAGCCCTATGCTATTTTATTTCAAATATTATTATTATTATTATTATTATTATTATTATTATTATTATTATTATTATTATTATTATTATTATTATTATTATTATTATAACTATTATTACTATCGTTATTATTAGTATTATTGGTACTATTATTATTTCAAGTAGAGTCGAATCCCTTCTTTATTGTATTATTATTATTATTATTGTTATTTTTTTTTTACTATTATCATTATTATCACTATTATTATTTTAGTATCACTATTATTATTATTATTAGGGTAAATTCTTCAATCTTATATTATCGATTTTTATAATATTAATATTATTTCTTATATCTTTAGTAAAATTTGTAATTAGTTAATTTATCAAAAACCTAGCCTTAGAATAAATTAATAAGTAATAGTATTTTTGGTAGGAGGGAATCTAATTTTTAGTTTTTTCCTCATATAGGTGAGACCAGTCAAATCCCTAAGGAGGCGTAGGAGCGTGCTCCAAGACTGATGCCATTTTAGGTAAGGGTGTTACTAAGGCTATTTGTGTGTAATGTATTTTACATGCCTTGCATTCCATGTGATATGAAATGTGATATATTTTATGTGAATTTTTATAACTATTATATATGTAGTATGACGTGGAGTTGAGGTATGTTTATGTGATATTTTATGGCATGTGTATAATACGTATAAGTTGTGTTTTTATTATGATATGGTGTGGCCCATAAGACATGTATACTAGGTTATATAATATAGTGATATAATAGTGGTTATGGCATGTTGGCCTATGTTATCCGATCCACCGATTATAATAGCGGGGGATCCCAAGCTCAGTAAACCAAACGCTTAAGTTTGCTAAGACACGTAAAAGACACTAATACTTATAGTGGAACACCATGCGAGCAGGAGCCAGATCGATCCACCGGCATAAAATAATGGTTAGGGTATGTTACCTTATAAGTGACCGATCCACCGGCTATAATAGTGGCCAGGCGTCGGAGTACCCTAGAGACCGATCCACCAGCTAAAATAATGGGGTTTCCGTACTCGCGTGGACTTGATAAAGAGCATGGTGTGAAAAGAATTCTGACAAGAGATTAATTAAGTAATTAATCTAGACTATAAATGGACCTTTATATATTTACCCGAATGATTGTGTGCCTTTATGTTATCATGTTGGACTTTATGCTCTTTTTATTATTCTGTTGGGATTATATGCTTTTCTGTGTCGGCCTTAGTACACCGTTACCTTACTTAGTACGTAGCGTATTGACCACCCTTATTATGGGTGTTGCTCATTCCTACGAGTAGGAGGCCCATCTGACGTGTTGCAGGTAGGAGATGTTTTATTCGGTGCCATTGATGTCCATGGGGGCATCAGGCATGGCTGAGTGATGATCTTGGGTTGGATCGAATTTCAGAGTGGCGTGGCCAGTTTTCCCTCTCTATGGTATCATTATTTCCTTCTATCATTACCTTCTTGTATTGAACTTTCCAGAATGACTTCAATGCTTGTAGACACTATTCCCTTTCCTGGAGCTTTGTTTTCGCACATTGGATTTATGTAAAATGTTATGCGTATTCTGATTTCCTTATTATGAACTTTTGGTTCAAGTATTAACTCAAGTTCAATAATAATTATTTTGGCCTTAGCATTTGGTACTAGAATGGTATAAGTGAACCGGTCTAGTACTAAGTGTGGCGGTAACATCCTTAGAATTTATGGGTTTTTAATTGAAGCCTTTTTTAAAAAAAATATATATTGAATTTTGGGATGTTACAACATCTATGATCATCAAAACCACTACAAAGATCAGAGTAAAAATTTAAAAAAATAGTCGACAACCTATACTCCATACAAGTCAATATTATACGCATCAAGTACCTTAAAATTTACACCACACTTAACTAAGGTGTCTCCATGGGACTCAACAAGCACATGCTCATAGCATACACAACTTGATCAATACTAGGGTCGGTACTAACACCGTCATACATTAAGCATCCCATAGTTATAGAGTATGCAACAATGGCTAAGCAAGCCACCTCAACAACTTTGGATTTAAACACATCCAAAGTCTTAAGATTGTTCACCCCAGACATATCTTTTGCTACAACAAGCATAGCATACACACAGAATAAAAGAACAATCAGTGAAACACTACATACCAATGTATGAGTCCACCAAAGATACCACAACTCTTTAACAACAATAGTAGAGTACCACGAGGGAGAATCAATACCAATAATAACCTTTTAGTTTGACACTAGCTCCATCACACCAATACTACTACACATAGTATACAAGGCATAACTAACTCCGCTTGAAGCAATGCCTACTTACTCTACCTGCTACCCAAATTTCTCTTAATCGAAAATTACATATCATCTAGACCAACAACAACCTATACCTCCTCTGAAAAATCTACCAAATTCTCCTTCTCTAATTTCTTATTAAGAAGGAATTCAAACTTACAGAAGGTAACATATTTAGATGTAACTAGGTCACCCAAAATGGACCCTCTGGTCATGCTAATAATACTCCCATGTCCCAATAACATCAGCTTAATATTAGCAAAATTTAAGTCACACACTCTCAATATTGCCTTAAATGCACGCTCAATTGTTGTGCCAACTAGCTCATACAATGTCTCGACTTTCTTATCAACAATTGCCACCACACTCTCTTTAGCAACCTTTAATTTGTCATTATTAATGACACACATGTAATCTTTGATATCCAATGAGCACAATGAAATCAAGCTCTTGTTCATCTCAAAAACATGCCATAAAATGTCCTAACCACACTATCATACATTATCACCCTCACAGTCCTAATCCTAATAACTTTGTATGAAGCATAATTTTCCAAGACAAAAACTCCACTCAAAAGGTGTGGTAAGTATAAAACTAGCTTCTATTAGGGAAAACATGGTAGGGGCACCTATAATCTAGAATCCATTTATCAGCCAAAATGGTATATTTATATATGGTAGTCAGTACATCACTATCACCATCGCACTCAACTATGGCAATCTCACCCTTGTCAAATACACTATCAACATTATATGACGGTTTCTCATTAGCTACTATTTCCTAATATGGTATTTCTTATGATAACCATGGTATACAAAAGTGTTGAATCTATCATTCCTTGAGTTGGACTTCTTTTTGTCACCAAGTCCCCTTGCTACAAGCTCCTCATCATGTGAGTCACATTGACATCTTCTAGTCAATTGATTCTCAATCAATTCACATAGTAGTAAGGCATTATTGACATTTATAAGAACTAATTTATCATTCCCATATAATATAACCTTATAAAAATATTTATAAGCAACAGGAAAAAACACAGCAACATAATAATCAGATTATCATCATATAATTTAACATCTATATTTCGTAGATCCATAACTTCAGATTCAAAGTCATTGAGATGATATTTAAAGGAATGATCCTCACCTAATTTAAAATTGTGAAGTCGGCTCTTCAACAATAGACGATTTGTCACAAATCTTATCATATACAAGGATTCTAACTTTAACCACAAGATGATGGTAGTACTCTCATTGACAACTTCTCGTAAGATCTTGTTTGACAAACACAATTATATGGTGGACTAATCCTTTAAATCAATATCCTCAAAATCCTAATCAAACGTCATTTTTCAGCTTTTTAATTTCCTCGATGATGCATTATCTAATTCGTTCTCAACAAGGATTGCCTGCATCTTCAATTTCTACAACTTAAAATTTACATAATGTTCAAATCTCTCAATCTCAAATCTTTTAAATTCCATCATGATATAAATTAATCACACACCCAAAGCTCTTATACCAATTGTAGAGAAATTTCATTAGATGTGAACATTCAAGACCTTATTTAACAAGCAATCAAGAAATTTTATGATCCAATTAAAATAAAAAATAGAACATAAGAACAATTATAGAAACAACAATGATCTTTATTACTTGTAGCACTAGTGATTACAAGAAAAATCAAACAATTCTTATAATATCACTTGGTACATAATTCTCTTAGGAACACAAGAGAATATAAGAGGAGAGAGTTTATATAGGATTGATAGTGTACCTCTATATCTAGGATTACATATACAAACTATTTATAGAAGTATGTTACTGGTACAAGTAACAGGTAGAAAATAAGACAAAATAAAAACTGCATCAATAAACATGGGAGCCCCATGTTTTTTTTTCACAACTCTCAACTTTTTTCAAATAATGCAGGACCGAGGAGAACCAATAAGCACAGTTTGTGTTAACTAACATGGGATACTCAAGTTCTTTTTAGCTTCCATTTGGTTCCAAACACCTATATACATCCACACTAGACTAAATACACAAATATAAGACAAGATCTCCCATAATATTTACCTTTTTTATTTGATTCTAAAACATCATTTATATCTTTTATCTAAATTCATGCCATTATAAATTAATGAAAATATTAAAGATTATTGCTCAAATTTTTAGTTTATATTATAATTTATTTTTCAATGTGGAAGGAAGATTGGACTTCTATAATTTTTATAAAATTTATGTATCAATGTACTTATTTATTTGATGTTTGTTTATACATGTTTGAATTTTTAAAACATATTACACACACACACACACACTATAGGCACCCATATTCAAATTATGCGGGTAAAATATTTTCTTTCTTTAGCTAAGAGAATATTCAAGATAGCTAGGTGTGATAAGATATTACAGAGGAATCAAAGTATTAAATTTTAAAAATCTATAAAGATTAATTATTATATTTATGTGCATGCACAAAGTGACTCTGCAAGTATCTAAAACAAAATGAATGCATGTCTTCTATAAATTAATAGTATGTATATACTACTTCATAGTGATTATCATAGGTTAACAGTATAAGTTAAATGGCTTAGTATAAACCTAGAAAATCTTAGAGGTATTTTAGTATTTCCATTAAATATCAAGAAGTTCTAAATTTGATTTGGGCTAAGTGTGCTTAATATAAGGTGTTTAATACTTGACTTTTTCTTGGAGGTTAATGGGTTGATTTAGGTGGTTTAATTATCAAGTTAAAGGTTTGGACGTCTTAAGGGTTTTTTGGTCATTCGCCCGTAATATAATATTTGTAGGTTATGTTCAACTTTAGAATAACTTTAAGGGATTTCCTAAGCAAAACCCTTGAGGTATGTGACTTGTTTAATTTATTTGTGTTATCTTTAAGTATTGATTCAATATTATTATTATTAACTCTTATTTGTTATTCTATGTGAAGGTTTTCCTTAACCGACCTTCGTGTAATCTTATTTACATATTAAAAACACAATTATTGGTATGAATTCACATTAGCGATAAAATGGATAGTAGTGGTGATAAGTGTTAAGTATCTTTGTGGACCCTTAGTTTAGGTGCTCGAATAATATCCATTAAAATAAAATATTAATATCAAAGTGAAATATCACATGAGTTAGGTCCAAAAAAATCTATTAGTGTTGGTGGCTTGGTGTTGTTAGAACCAAAAGGCTCTAAATGTACCCTATGTGAGTCTTATCCACTGAGTGATAGAGGTATGCATACTTAAAAATTAGGAATCTAATTTTATGAGTTCAAGAGCATTTCCCCCTTGAACAGTGTTATAGCATAATACCCTTTCATGGGAATCATGGGATTTTTATAATTAATGTGAATAAGAAATCAAGTGTGTCACCACTAGGAAAAGATAAATAACATGGATTGCACTTTAAGCTTTACCTTATGTTATAAATGTAATTGTATTGTATGTTATTGTATGCTTTATTTTATGTGCACCATGAGTTATGTGCATCATAATATATATTTTTAATTTATCATATTGCTCCATTTATAAGTACTGATATATCTATTTTATAAACACCCACTCATTCCCACAAGCAAACAATCATGTTCACATCATGTAGGCTTTTCATGTCTATCTTGATGAATTTAATGTTTTACCTATGGATGAGTAACATCTTTGTATTATTGGGGTATAGGCTAAAGAGTTGTTGTCATCCAAATACCATTTGGTACCTTTTATTTTTGGATGCCTTCTTTTGAACTCTTAGAATCCAAGTATCCCTTTTTTGTACTAGATACCACATTTGACACCCATTTTGTAGATAGGGCTATTAACGAGCCAAGCCAAGCTGAGTCGGGGTAGGCTTGGGCTCGGCTCATTTACTAAACGAGCCTAAAAATAAAGCTTGATCTTGGTTTATTTATAAATGAGCCGAGCTTTTAGTGATTCAAACCGAACTTTTAACGAGCCAACTCCCGAGATTTAGTGGTAAAAGAGTTGAGCTCACTAGCTTTTGTACTGTAAACGAGCTTAAGACCAAATTTATTAAACTCAAGCTTGAATCATTTAATAATTGAGCTGAGCTCGAGCCTAATTTTTAAGCTCACTTAATAAGCGAGGCAAACCAAGCCGAGTCGTTAATGAGCCGAGCCTAAAAAGCTTGCAAGCCAGCTTGGTTTGTCAACAATCCCATTCGCAGGTATAGATTTGGTTAAGTATTTCAAGTTAGTTTAGTTAGATTTTCAACGCCACTATGTTATTAGTTGTTTAGTTTCTAATGTGTTTTGTTTATTTTTATTTTAGGTAAAGGAGGAGGAATAGTGGAGGCTAATAATTTATATTAGGTTACACATATGTTTACTTCTTGCTAAAATTAGGGCAACCCATATGCCTTACTAAAATGTTAAAATTTATATAATAACATATTAGGATTCTGATGTGTTAAGTTGTAATTTTTGTTCTAAGCATGCCTTGGTATGTTGTATTTATTTTTCTAAGTATGCTAGCATGCAATTGTGTATAGTGGAACTTATTAAATTGTTTATAAAATCATGTGTACGAAATCATGATATAATATATTTAATGTTGTAGATTAATTATGCATAATATATATGTGTGATATAATAGGTTGATTATGTTTAGGTGTACTTTTACATAATTATCATTAACCGTATTCCCTAGGGCTAATTTGGTTTTTTAAGATTACCACGATTATTTTATCCCAATATGCATGCCTAACCTTTCTTATACGATATTAAGTATGAAAGTATGTAATTTATGATGAATTAGATATGAATATTAGGATTTTATGTGCTAAATTATGTGTAGGGAGAAAATAGTCATTTACCATGTTTGGTAATTTACTTAGATGTTAAAATGTTTTAGTTACCGTATTTTGGCCTTTTTAATGAAAAATGATTAAATAAAATGAAATTAATTAAATAATAATGTGGTAATCGTGGTATTAATGACATTTTATTCATTTATAACCTAATGTTCCTAAAAGTGAATAATTAAATCTAGAATAACCTGAGTAGATTGTTAAGTTGACCTTAGTGTTAACTTTGACTTTTGTTTAACAGTTGACCTTAGGGTTTACTTGAATTATTAGAAGAAAGGAAATATTTTTAGGTAAGAAATTAAAATTATTTGTATATTATGTAATATCCATGATCATAAAATAAAAATATTAATATTTAAAGTAGAAGATATTAAGATTTGGAAATGATTTACTCTCTAGGGTTCCCTAGAGATAATGTAGGAGTTCTAGTTTTGGATTGGTTTCATGAATGTGCCTTAATATCCTCATAAAATCCTAGTTTATGCTATAAGAGACATGTAGACCCTATATGGGATGTTAATACTTGAGGATTAGGTGACCTAGGCTGGAGAATCTTATGTTGTCATAAGTTTACTCTTATGTTTAGTGTACTTTATATTTCTCTAGGTTGTATGGTTGGGAGGGTACTGTGTTTCTTTTATACACCAGTATGATCGGTGTACTTTATATGTTTTTAAGTTGTCTCTTGTGTCCCCTCAAGTAATAAAAATGAAAGTAACTAATATATATGGTTATTAGTATGGTTTGATTAATGACTCTATATTTACCTTCATTTATACCAGTGCCTACATAGATTGTCTACGATTGAATGGTTGGTAGGATACTATATCACCCTTGTGTACTAGTATGATTAAAGGATTCTATATGTCTCTGAGCTTTCATTATCTTGTTAGCTTTAAGATGTGATGGTTTGGTTGGAAAGTAACGTGTTAGCTTAGTGTAATGGTATGGCCGGAGTACTTTATAATTCTTTGAGTTATTTTATCTACTTGTGTGGTTGTGGGATTTTTTGGTATGGATGTTAAATTTATAAGACGTGGTGTAGTTGCTATGGGAATGATTAAGAATGGTATGGCGTCATCCCTTTGGAAAACACTCTTGATATATTTTGGGTTATTAAACTTTGAATTTACTTAAATGAAAGGATATATTGATCATATGACCTTGGTGGAAATCATTTATCAGACATGTTTATTGTATTTTGCTATCTCTTATATGATTCGCTATTCTTATACCTTCTATGTGTTCCATACTACATTCATATGCTCAGTATTATCTAATTAAATTATGTGCACTACCCATATTCATAAGTCCAACAAATAGTTTATATGTCCAAATTAACATGCTAGGAGAAATAGAGCACTATATCCGAGTTGAATTATCAACAATTGTCTCATCTAAATTAACCTATGAAAATCAATCTATTCCATTAAAAAATTTATTTAATTGCACTCGAGAAACTATAAGCCCGAAGCATACTTAATCGAATCCGATACTTGATCGAGATCTTATATGATTTGAAAATTTATAAATTGAAAACCTTCTCAACCCGACTTAATAATTTGTTGATATCTTATTCAGTAAAAAAAGGTTATACATCCGAACCAATCTAATTCAATGATTATTCAAAATTGAATAAAATCTGAAATTTAAGGAAAAAAAAGACGTGACTTGAGGTTTCTAAAAAAATATTATTATTATTTTAATATTACTTTAAAACCTTGATTTCTTTCGGTCACGGTAACATACCAAAGTCATATATCCTTTGAATGAAGCAATATTGATATGGGAGTATATACTCTTATACCAGACAAATAACCATAAGATTCAGTCATAAAAGATCATTAGGCTGCTTCTAACTTCAAAAAGAAATAAGTAAAATAAAACTAAGACTCAAAAAAGAATTAGACACTTCGAAAGAAGACGATAAAAATCTACAAATACAACCTAACTATATATTCTCATAATTCTCCAAGCATATATGTAGCTTCAAATATTAAAAACAAAGATAGTCAAGAGCTACAATAAATGAGATAAAAATAAGTTAATTTGATTACGCATCAGAATAAATAAATAAATGAAAAGAGATTCAAATATAAAATAACTTAAAACGGGATAAAACATAAGCAAAAGAAAATAATGTAAACATTTCTAATCTCAAAGAAAAATATAAAATATTTTAAATTAATTCAAATATAAAATTATTTGATCTTAATCGGGTCATATTTTAAAAAATAAAATAATATAAAATTTATTCTAAATTAAAATGAGAGGATCTTTGTCTGACGGGACCCGCCATAAGCAGCTCTATCTGCGTCTGGGTTAATAAGGTAATAAGGTTGCTTCATGGGTCACGGTTAGCTTACTTGGGCTATAATAACAAAAAGAAAGTTCAGGATGGCGGGCATGAATCCCCCGATATAACTGCCAGTCTAGCGCTAGTGGACGGCCTGGCTGGCAATAGCAGTTAGCTAGGCCTCCTCCACAAAGCTGTTTCTGAACCATCAAGGTTTTGGAGCCCAAATTTAACTACAACTACAACCTTCCTTTGGCTGACATCGTCCTCGCGCCGCTGCTTCCTTGGTGCAATTGCATGTGCTTTCTCGTTGTGTTTCCACAGGGAAACGGCCTGACGGGCGATGGCCACCTACCGGGTCCGGATAATGTTTTGGAGATTAAAAGTTGAACTACAGTATCAGTGTGTGCGTGGACAAGGATGTATCATTCTAAATTTATATATATATAAAACAGTGATTATTAATATTTAAAAACGGTTGATTAGTGTGGTTCCACATCTTAAAAAATATATATATATATATATATAATTTTTAAACCGTTTTCTTCCATTTTCATTTTCTAATTTTTCAAAATTGAGGTTCTCCGTTTTCGCATCTTATCCCATTTTCATTTGTCATCCCATCCAGGTGTCACCCTAGAAAGACTCTTACTTCTAGCTGGAATGGACCTACTGTACAGAGAGCTACGAGTGAGGATTTAATTTAGTGCCAGGCGGGCTGGGCTGCTAGCCTGCTACCAACACTCACCTCTTTGGGCTATAACATAATAGTATTAGTATCCACCACCGCTGCGGCACGTGCTGTAGGTAATTCTACACGAACATCAGCAGCTACGGGGACTTCATACAGATACAGGGACGACCTGTTTCGTTCATGGCGGCAGCCTATATGTCCGACAGACTCCGATGTCATCTAATTGAGGAAATTAGGACTGATAGCATATATACGACGTAACAAAGCTTTAAAACGCAGTTACCGTAAGATCGGACTGGTTCGTCCACGGTATCTCATGATCTCAAACACTCCAAACGCCACAGTACATTATTACCACACAAAAAGAAGAAGAAGAAGGCAAAAAAGGGGGAAATGAAAAGATAAGTTTCGGACTTCAGACTCAAGACGCGACAAGCTAGCTAGCTTATATAATCATATTCATAACTAATACCTCCATCAGCCTGATTCGAGTACAGTACCGAAATTTAATGAGCTTTCACTTTGTCGGACCAACCTTCGTTTTCTTGACAGCGAATGACGGGAAGCACGAAATGGCATCAGAAGGCGGAGATGAAGGAGAACCAGTAGAGCTGCAGGATCGATTGCGATGAAGCGTAGAAGAAATGGAGTGAATTATGGCCTCAAGCATCATGGTCTTCACAAGCTTCCCTTTCGGCGGAACTATACCTCCTCCTTTCTTGAGCTCGAGCTCCGGCGAAGCCTTGCCTCTTCCTTCCATGTCCGTCTCCTCGCTCTGCTGCTATTTATGTTCTCTCTCTCTGTCTGTGCCTTGGATGGAGGAAGAGGGAGGTGATGGTGGAGAGGAGAAACCGGAAACACCACTGTCTTTATGATAGGGTGCCTGAGTGAGCGTGTCAAAATTATATAAAAGTGGAAAGTGTGGAAAGGTGGAAAGGGGTAATCATATTCGCAATCACAAATTTGTTATTTTATTTTATTTGCGTCGTTAGGAGCTACAGCCTACAAGTGATATCGTTAACATACGTAGAATTTTTCCCTAAAAACTACCCCTTTCTCTCCGTCTCACCGACTTTCGCACTCCCTCTCTCACCCGCATGCTTTCGGCGTTCCGCATACTCGTTATCTTATTGGTGGGAATGTTATCGACGACACTACTGGTATTTTATTTGCGTCGTCGTACACGTTTCTCTCCCTTTCTCTCCCTCTCACCCACTTTCGCGCTCTCCCATTCACAGTCAAAATCTTCCTTTTGTTTTCACCCGCCCGCTGTCGCCGTTTCGCATACTCGTTATCATTTTAGCAATTTTGTTTTTACGGAGAGCGATCACTTCGACGTTTCTGGAGTCTCTGGATTAAATCACTATCGTTAATGTACGTACATGTATGACATAAAACATAGAATCCTCTTTCTCGTTACAATATCATCACTCTAATCTTATTACCCTTAAATAAGCTTAGATTGCGATGACCACTATGATTAATAGCGAATTAGTACTCAGTGAAATGAAAACTATTAATCCCCTTCTCTTTTTTTTTTGACACTACGCTCATTTTTTTATATATATAGTACCAATGGCGAGGGGGCGCTGGGGTGGGGCTCAGGGAGATGGGCACCCATCTCCTTGTCTGAATTGATGGTGCTAAAAGCTTAAGCGTGAGGGAGGGAGGGAGGGAGGCCGGACGCAGCTGCCTAGTTATCTTTTCAAAATTTGATTCTCTTATTTGTTACTACTTTTTTATTCTATTTGTGGAAACGATGGCACGTAATTAGAAAGCTTCCCCCGCCCCTCCTCCTGTGTAAAAACTTTTCAAAACTTAGCACTAATCCGACCTTCAATATATATAATTAAAGGTTTGTGTGGATCTCCTTATTAAAAATAATTATATAAGGTAATTAATTATTTTATAAATTTTTAGCCTAAAAAATTTCTAAAATAAATAATAATTTCTCGTAACTATCTTTAATAAGTAGTTCCAATCATAGACTAAATTTAAAGAAACAAATTATTGTCATTTTATTATTATTATTATTATTATTATTATTATTATTATTATTATTATTATTATTATTATTATTATTACTATTGTAGCAATAATCATAATATCTTAGAAATAATGATAATAATGATGTTGAATATTATTACTATAATTAATTACAATGAGCATAGTTATTATTGAAAATTCACACATAATTTTTAGTACATATATATTTGTAATTTTTTATTCTACACTTTTTTTTTTTAAAATAATGAGTCTCTACGGACTTTTACAAATGAACATACATATAGGCTGCACAATCTCTTATTTGGAAGCGTATAATATTAATTGAGAGAGACGAGATTTAATCGGAGTCCGCTGATCACCTCGGCCTCAACTAATAAACTATAATATCATTGCTGAATTCTATCCCCTTTTAGTTGATATTGTAAAATAAGATGCATCGTGTGCCACTTTAGAACGATCATGTTGTGCGCCGCCTATGGCAACTGATCACCTCAGCGAATTAGTACTGTCTTAGGTAACGACCGACCGGTCTCTGTTAAATTTTTTTTTTTTTTCACTAACATAAGTGAGTAACGACCGTAGGTTGTTTCGGGAGAGAGGGGCGGGGGGTTCTGACAAGTGGCTGAGCTGGGTGAATACTGAATGACCACTATGATTGCAATGACCACTATGATTAATAGCGAATTAGTACTCAGTGAAAACTAATACATTAGTTTTGTTGCCAGGTGACCTGCACTCATGAGGTCTTAGGTATTATTTCGTCATTGATAGCCAGAGGGAATATAATGTAACTTTACTAAGGGTTTCTTAACGCAACTTTCAACGAACAATAATTATCTATGATTTAATATATCGTCTGTCATTAAATATTTTTTGACCCGTGTGATGCAGTCTTTGTTCTTCATTTGTTTTGGTTCGCTATGTACACACAGTAAAATAACTTTTTGTAAATATATATTATCAATTATTATGATTATGTAAAAAAAGAAAGGAGTTAGAAAGATAACAATTATATATATATATATATATATATATATATATATATATATATATATATTCTAAACAAAGCAAAGATGATAAATTAATTGTTACATATTCTAAACAAAGCGAAGAAAATAACATTTTATTACTATATACTATAAATTTATTTAATATTTTTATATAAAATTAAATCTGCGTATCACGAAGGAAAGAATCTAGTAAATTAATCAAGTGCATGCGAACCAAGAATTAGCGTGGGAGTATTTCGGACCCGCCAGGGTACGATTGCAAGTTGATTAGAAAGAACATGCGAAAACGACGTCAGTCATTTTTATCGAAAAATGGAATATCTAGGTTGTCATTATCATAAACGAATAGCAGCCGTTCCCCGAAAAAGAATTTTATGTCGGCAAGACAAGTAATGCTGGAATGATTGCAAGATAGTAGAAAATCAAAAATAAAGAGTACACAAGCAAAATATAATGATATAATGATAGCCAGTCGAGTACATCCTTTCCAATATCGCGTGCCCGCCAAAATTCGGTTTCTTTTTTTTTTTTTTTTTTGCAAAAAGAAGAATTATTGGTGAAGCAGTTGACATCGGTGAGCTTGGATTAGTGCAAATATAGCGACGACCGGAAAGCAAGAAAAGGGCAAGGCGGCGAGCAGCGTGAAGATACGCAGATAAAGAAATAAAATATCACGGCATGAAACCTAAAAAAAAAAAAAATCCCTGACCGGAACACAGCAGACAACCACCATGCATGAAGATACACCCAAAAGAATGCCCTCCCCACCCCCTTCTCATCAAGTAGAGAGGATAATGGTAGTTCACATCTCTTATGATGACCAATATCCAAACAATCCTAGGAACTGGACACCACTAGGTCCAGTTCAAATATTTATTGGGAGTTCCAAGGTTGTCGTAATGCGCCTCACTCGCCCTGTGACGGAGGTTTATAATGAGGTTCACTGAATTTTTTTATGTTTAACTCCCATCGCAAGGATATACAAAAAAAATGATGTTTTGGTTTTGGTAGACAAGATCTTATGAATTAAGAAACGAATGATGAGAGAGGGGAGTCGGAGAGACATGTAGGAGAGGCGTCCCCACACCATATATAGAAGATGGATTTTCATAAATAAATTTTATCTTAGACTAAGTGTGCTTTAAAAGGTGTGCCCATGTGTAAAAAGGGGGGAGCAAGATCACAATGATACCTTTTGTAATTAAAATATGGCTATTTATATTTTATTTTTATGAGTTATATATTAGTCAATATAATATATGCATTTATAAATATCATATGCGTGTTTACGTCAGTAAGATAAACATTTATAGCTCTAAGAACGTGTATTGTTTTTAATAAAATCTGTACTTACAGTATATGTATTTATCCCTTATTATTTATAAACACAAAATGTTATAAAAAGTACATATATTAATATAATATGTATATTCACCACTATAAAATGTACGTTTTATCTTTATGAAATATGTATTTTTGATATAATATGTATATTTATATTTATAAGATATGTATGTATCTCATAAAGCTGTGTATTTTTTTTGTTCAATAAGGTGTGTACTTATATTATAAAATTTGAGTATTTTTAATTTTGCGACGAAGATATATAAATATGAATTTTTTTATATAGGAAAAAATGTGAGAAAATTTTCGATATATTTTTTAATGACCCAAGTTAAAGATAATTTTATTTATATTTTCAAATAAAATGAAATTATAAGCTACAGTAGCCGTGCTAGGAGTATGGTGCAAATTGACATCTTATCTTACCTTTTTTATTAACTTATTTTACGCCAATAATTGAAAATGTATTTATTTTCAATTTGGGTAATTAAAAGTATTTTAAAAAAATACATTAAAATATTTCTCACTTTTTTGTTGTTGTATAAATAGACATCCATACTGGTATAATTTTGGTAGAAATTTATCTTATATTATGTGGATAGTAAAGCCCTATTTTTATGTTTCTACATTCACAAATTAAAATATTAAAATAAAAATTTTGTAATTGTAAATTTTGTGATGTTACACTAAGTGTACAACAACCAATATTTAGAGAGTTGTTCTTCAATGCCATTTCAAAATGTACTCCAATGGTATTTATGATTGAAGGCATCCTTAAGTTATGTGAACTAAGATTAGTGGTGGCAGTCAATCGAGGAATGGATAGTTATTAGGTAATAGGTGTAAATATATTTTGCCTGTGGGTACAAAAATAATTCGGCATGCTTACTGAGGTGAAATAGACACACCAAGTTGGCAGCTCTATTCACAAATCAAAACAAACCAAAATCCAAATAGACATATAGCCAGTCAAACTAAGGCTACAAAAGATGGTTATTATATAAAGCATTATAAACAAAAAAAAAATCAATTTGTGCTATAAGACCTCCGGTATCTATGTCCTTGGCGTAAAAAATGATGGCATCGTGCAGTTTCCAGATGTGATAGACGGTAGTCGCGCAAGTCAAGCCTCCAGCCTTAGTGACGAGGCTATTACCCCTTATTCTATATCGAAGTGTACGTACAGTACTACATAAAGAAGTTGACCATCTTCTAACACCCATCCATGCAGAGAGCTCCTTTCACACGGAATGAAGAAGTGGGCAATCAAAAAATAAGTGGGATATGTTTCTCCATTAGACCCACAAAATGGACACTCCTTGGGGCCACTGTGATAAACTAGTCTGTCCCTTGTATTCAGTCTACCAAGTAAAGCTAGCCATAAGAAGAATGTGAACAAAGGAGTCCTGCATCCTTTCCAAACAACCTTTGAAACTCCCCAGTGTTGGCCCTTGAATCTGAGATAATCATAAGCTTTGTTGCCAGAGAATCTGTCACCATCCATCCATGAAGTAACAAGTGTCCTTACTCCTTCATGAGAACCCTCCGAAAGCATTAGATGCATATAAATTTTCTATAATTCCTTCACAAAGTGAGAAGTGTCCTGCAATGGTTTAAACATCTGGATCGACCTCCCTCTGATATAATTCCATGTATTCATTTTGTTTAGAGAGTTTGTTTCTCCTCTTGTATGAACCGCACGTACTTACACAGGAAAGCTTGATTCCAAGCCTTCAACTGCCTGAGGCCGAGTCCACCTTCCTTCTTAGGCAAACACACAGTCTTCCAAGACACAAGAGCTTGTTTCCCTGCTATAAGAACGCACTACATAGGCCTTGAACCCAGTTAAGAACCATCCTCGGCATCAGGAAAACACCCAACCAGAAAGCTAAAGTCCCCTGCACCACTGATTATAGTAATTCACACCTCCCCACAAGCGAAAGGGAATTAGGTTTCTAGGCCTTCAGCTTGTCACAGAGACTATTGATTAACACTTCACAGTCCGAAACCTAAAGCTTACAAGGGACCATGGGAACACCAAGATAGCAAAAATGGAAATTGCCTCTCGAAAATCCACAAAAATAAAAGGAAAAGAAAGAAGTAGAATGAATAACAAACACGTTAATAAATAAGCAGTGGAATTTATCCACAATCATGACCCTCAGCATGTGGAAGCAAGCGTAACAAACCTTCAGCAATGGCTTGATGCAGGTGATCTTTCTCTTGAAGCATCCTACTAAGAGATAAGGTTTTCTCATTGAATTGTGACTGCGATTCATCGAGATCTGATGTTTTCATATCAATCTCCATCGTCAAGTTGACAACACTTTGCTGTTTCTGATTTGTTCCTCAGCAATGTCCGACAGTGTCTTCAAGGCTTCTTTCTTGCATAAATAGTCCCCAATAGGCCCATCTGCGTGATAATCAACCGAATGCGCAAACCAACCATAGATGCTGGACTGGAGTCGACATTGATTTGTGCAATTCACTCCTTTTTACCATGGCGGTCAGCTTCAAAAGATTTCTCAAGTTCCAAGGCATTTTTGAAGTCATTCCAGTCTTTCTCAAACAGCAGTGTGCACTCAGACATGGAAATCGAAACCCAATTCACCGATTTGAAGAGAAAGTCACCTACTAGGCCACTATACCTTCAATTGGCCGCAGCTACGCCTCTTTGTTTGTGATGAAAGGAAACAAGAGCGTCTTGTTGGTTCTTCTAGTTTATGTTGCGGCGGTGAGCGAGAAAGAAAGGTACCACGAGTATTCGGTCGTTGGCTCAGACATGAAATTACTGACAAATTCGAGCATCGCGGGACACGAGTGAATGACGGAAAGGGGAACCACAGACAACAAGGAGAGTCAAGCGACTCATAAGTCATAACTCACAACAAGTGTGTTCCGTACCCGTATTCTACCATTTTTTCTTTTTTATTTAAAGTTATAATTTTTATATTTTTTGTGTTATAAATAGTTTATTGGATTTTGATGACTGATATATATATATAGAGAGAGAGAGAGAGAGAGAGAGGCTTATTAGCTTTTTCATACCATACAGGTACACAGGCATATAGCTTTCCACTATACTTTAATATATATATAGTATAATTTCGGGTATAGAAATTTTTTTGTCAATTGCTTAAAATAAAAAGGTCGCCCGTTTAAAAATGACAATTAAAATTTTTAGATTATGCATTATTTAGTTATAATACCGTGAAAACTATTATAAATACACAAGTTTGTTGTTCCTTGAGTACAACATTTGATATCTTTTATATATATATATAAGTTTACCAATTGATATATGAAAAACTAAAAAACAAAATATGTGTGTGTGTGTGTATTTAGTCATATCTAATATTTATTTATAACAAATTGAATATTATTATGCGATATGAAGTATGTTAAAAAAAAAAGAACATGTGCATAAAAAATTGGTAGTAAATTATTATAATGTATACACCTTTGTGACAAACAAAGACAACTAAATTCTAATATGTAAGGAAAATTGACTAGATGTCAACATCTAAGATCTAATTTAATAAGCAATCAAAAAATTTTAAGATCTAATTAAGAAAAAAATCATAACACGAGCATAATTAGGAAAACAACAATGATCTTTATTAAAAACAACAATAATGATTACAAGGAGAGTCAAATAATTATCACAATATCAGTTAAAACAATCAAAAACACAAGAGAGTACAAGAGGAGAGTGTTTGGAGAGGCTCAACGGCATCCCATTTATATAAGTACATAAATCCCACAAGTAAATGGTAGAAAATAAGGGGGGAAACACGAACCAAACATAGAAGCTCTATGTTTTTTTCCAAAACTCTCGACTTTTGCTAAATAATACAAGACCAAGTAGAATAAGAAAACATAGGTCTTATTAACTAGCACGGTCCCCCGTATTTTCTTCCTTGGCTTTTAGTTGGCTCCAAACTCCTTCAAACAGTTATATGCAACAATCCATGCTAAATACACATACAAATATAAGTTATGATCTCACAATGTCCACCTTAATGCAATATTTGTAATAGCAAGGAACAAGATCACAAAAGATCAACACAAACCCCTAGGTCCAAAGAGCCCTTCGTGGCAAATAAACATGAGTAAGTAATGGCTCCATTAGCACACACACTAGATCAACATTAGAAGCAACTATTTGTATCATCTCAAGCTTACAAGCTAACACTCTAAGCCAAGTAACATTATTAGCTCCAATCATAGCCATACACATAACTTCAAAACATCTAAGGTAAAATAATATCACACTAGTACATCTGAAATGCCCCAAAGCCTAACTTTTAAGAATTTTAGTTAAAAAAAGGATTTATTAGGAAAATTTAGTAAATTAATTATTTTTATTAAAATAAAAGGAAATTAATTAGGAAAAATTAAGAGGAAATTTATAAATATTTTAATGAAGAAAAATTAGAGTGTTTTGTTAATTAAAATGAAATTTAGAAAAAATCTTTCAAAAATCCTAAATTAGCCTAAAAAGGGAATTAAATATTATTTTATTTAAATATTATTATTTTTAAATATCCAAAATATCCAAACTAATTTAAATACCCAAACCACCTATTTTTATTTTTTCCTTTTTTCCTTTTTCCTTTTCCTTCTTCCTTTTTCTTTTTTTTTTTTCTTTCCTTCCTTTTTCCTTTTCTTTCTCCGATTTGGGCTTGGTTTCCACGGCCTGTCACTTTCTTTTTCTTTCTTCAGCGCAGCCGAGGGATGAAAAGCCGTGTTTCAATTATTTTTCCCTCATCATCGCACTGATAGGCTCGGTTCTTCCCTTTTTCTTTTCTTTTCTTTCTTTTCCCCAGTCGCCTGGTCCATGTCGCCCCTTCCTTTTTCTTCTTTCTTCCTTCTTTCCCTCTATTGACCTGCAACTCAGCCACCTCCAATAATAACGCCACCGATTACGCCCGTTTTGACCGGCCATTTTCCTTCCTTTCTCTTCCCCTTGACTCACCAGTTAGCATGACCCAACCCCATCTCTTCTTCTCATGCACGATCCTCCTTTTCCTGCGTGAATGCCCTGCCATGATTTGAATTTTGTCGGCCAAATGGAGCCGTCGGCGAACCCTAACCCTACCTGCCCTACTCCGTTGTCATCCCACCGACCTTACCCTCTCCTCTAAGCTCTATAAATACCCCTCACTAGTTTGAACTCTAAGCTTTTTACCCAAAACCCTAAAATTCACTCTCGTACGCCACCGCCACTTTAGACACTTTGTCTGCCGCCGTTGGCCAACTTTGCCACCTTCTCTACCCACCTAAGTCCTCCTTGCATCACCCTCTAACTAACTACACGGCCCTTCTCCCTCGATTCTTCCTATACGAGCCACCCCGGCCGTGCAAAATTTCCTTCTTAATCAACCACTTCTCTACCCTTACCACCCTTCACGCCACCGTCCACCACCAAATCTACCGCTACCACTTCCTCCTATACCTCCCAAAAACACCTACAGACCCTCCTCTATCTCCCCTACTCTTCTTTTCCTCTTCCTCCCTCTCCTCCTCTCTTTCTCTTCTTCTTCTCCATTCGGCCACCACCGTCATCGCCGTGCCCGCCACCATTAGATGCGCCGCCACCCTCATTCTACTTCTCTCCCTCTAGGCAGTCTCAAACACCCTTACTTCCATCTTTATTCTCCCTCTCCTCTTCCCAGCCCTCAACTTTTCCCCTTTTCTTCTCTTTATCCGACGACCGTAGCCACCGCTGTGAGCCACCGCCGATGCCACCTGTCACCACCAACCTAAGGTAGAACCCTAAACCCTCTCAACCCTTTTTCACTACTTATGCAGACCTTAATTTTATTATTTCATTTTATTTCACTTATTTCGATTATATTTATATTATTATTATTATTATTATTATTATTATTATCATTATTACTACTACTACTATTATTATTAATATTATTCATATTAAGGGCCGAAGCCCTATGCTATTTTATTTCGAATATTATTATTATTATTATTATTATTATTATTATTATTATTATTATTATTATTGTTGTTGTTGTTGTTGTTGTTGTTGTTGTTATTAGTATTATTGGTATTATTATTATTTCAAGTACAGTCGAATCCCTTCTTTATTATATTATTATTGTTGTTGTTATTTTTTTTTACTATTATCACTATTATTATTTTAGTATCACTATTATTATTATTAGGGTAAATTCTTCAATCTTATATTATCAATTTTTATAATATTAATATTATATTTTATATCTTTAGTAAAATTTGTAATTAGTTAATGTTATTATTATTAATATGTTAATATTTTATCAAAAACTAGTCTTAGAATAAATTAATAAGTAATAGTATTTTTGATAGGAGGGAATCTAATTCTTAGCTTTTTCCTCATATAGGTGAGACCAGCCAAAGTCCTAAGGAGGCGTAGGAGCGTGCTCCAAGACTGATTTCATTTTAGGTAAGGGTGTTACTAAGGTTATTTGCGTGTAATGTAATCTACATGCCTTGCATGCCAGGTAATATGAAATATGATGTATTTTATGTAAATTTTTATAACTATTATATATGTAGTATGACATGGAGTTGACGTATGTATATGTGATATTTTATGGCATGTGTATAATATGTATAAGTTGTGCTTTTATTATGATATGGTGTGGCCCATAAGACCTGTATACTAGGTTATGTAATATGATGATACAAAGTGAAATGATGTGAGGTTGACCTAAGCATAACATACACACAAAATAAAAGAACAATCAGTGAAACACTACATACCTATGTATGAGTCCACTAAAGATACCACAACTCTTTAGCAACAACAGTAGAGTACCACAATGGAGAATCAATATCAATAATAACCTTTCAGTTCGACACTAGCTCCATCACAACAATACTACTACACATAGTATATAAGGCATAACTAACTCTGCCTGAAGTAATGCCTACTTACTCTACCTGCTACCTAGATTTCTCTTGATCACAAATTACATATCATCTAGACTAACAACAACCCATACCTCCTTTGAAAAATCTACCAAACTCTCCTTCTATAATTTCTTATTAAGAAGGAATTCAAACTTACAGAAGGTAAGATATTTAGATGTAACTAGGTCACCCAAAATGGACCCTCCGGTCATGCTAATAATACTCCCATATCCCAATAACATCAGCTTAAGACTAGCAAAATTTAAGTCACACACTCTCAATATTGCCTCAAATGCACCCTCAATTGTTGTGCCAACTAGCTCATACAATGTCCCGACTTTCTTACCAGCAATCGCCACCACTCCCTCTTTAGCAACCTTTAATTTTTCATTCTTAATGACACATATGTAATCTTTGATATCCAATGAGCACAATGAAATCAAGCTTTTGTTTATCTCAAAAACATGCCATAAAGTGTTCTAACCACACTATCATACATTATCACCCTCATAGTCCCAATCCTAATAACTTTGTATGAAGCATAATTTTCCAAGACAAAAACTCCACTCAAAAGGTGTGGTAAGTCTAAAACTAGCTTCTATTAGGATAAACATGGTAATGGCACCCAGAATCTAGAATCCACTTATCAGCCAAAATGGTATATTTATATATGGTAGTCAGTACATGACTATCACCATCGCACTCAACTATGGCAATCTCACCCTTGTCAAATACACGATCAACATTATATGACGGTTTCTCATTAGCTACTATTTCCTTATACAGTATTTCTTATGACAACCATGGTATAAAAAAGTGTTGAATCTATCATTCCTTTAGTTAGACTTCTTTTTGTCACTAGGTCCCCTTGCTACAAGCTCCTCATCATGTGAGTCACATGGACATCTTCTAGTCAATCGATTCTCAATCAATTCACATAGTGTAAGACATTATTGACATATATAAGAACTAATTTATCATTCCCATATAATATAGCCTTATAAAAATATTTATAAGCAACAGGAAAAGAACACAACAACAAAATAATCAGATTATCATCATATAATTTAACATCTATATTCCGTAGATCCATAACTTCATATTCAAAGTCATTGAGATGATATTCAAAGGACTGATCCTCACCTAATTTAAAATTGTGAAGTCGGCTCTTCAACAATAGACGATTTGTCACAAATCTTATCATATACAAGGATTCTAGCTTTAACCATAAGATGATGGTAGTACTCTCATTAGCAACTTCTCGTAAGATCTTGTTTGACAAACACAATAATATGGCGGACTGATCATTTAAATCAATATCCTCAAAATCCTAATCAAACATCATTTTTCAGCTTCTTGCTTTCCTCGATAATGCCTTATCTAATCCGTTCTCAACAAGGATTGCCTTCATCTTCCATTTCTACAACCTAAAATGTACATAATGTTCAAATCTCTCAATCTCAAATCTTTTAAATTCCATCCTGATATAAATCAATCACGCGCCCAAAGCTCTTATACCAATTGTAGAGAAAGTTTATTAGATGTGAACGTTCAAGACCTGATCCAACAAGCAATCAAGAAATTTTATGATCCAATTAAAATAAAAAAATAGAACATAAGAACAATTATAGAGACAACAATGATCTTTATTACTTGTAGCACTAGTGATTACGAGAAAAATCAAACAATTCTTATAATATCACTTGGTACCCAATTCTCTTAGGAACATAAGAGAATATAAGAGGAGAGAGTTTATATAGGATTGATAGTGTACCTCCATATCTAGGATTACATATACAAACTATTTATAGAAGTATGTTACTGATACAAGTAAAAGGTAGAAAATAGGACAAAATAAAATCTGCATTAATAAACACGGGAGCCCCATGTTTTTTTTTTCAAAACTCTCAACTTTTGTCAAATAATGCAGGACCAAGGAGAACCAATAAGCACAACTTGTGTTAACTAACATGGGCTACTCAAGTTCTTTTTAGCTTCCATTTGGTTCCAAACACCTATATACAAATACACAAATATAAGACATGATCTCACATAATATTTACCTTTGTTATTTGATACTAAAACATCATTTATATATTTTATCAACATTCCCGCCATTAAAATTAATGAAAATATTAAACGTTATTGCTTAAATTTTTAGTTTATATTATAATTTATTTTTCATTGTGGATGAAGATTGAACTTCTATAATTTTTATAAAATTTCTGTATCAATGTACTTATTTATTTGATGTTTGTTTATACATGTTTAAATTTTTAAAACATATTACACACACACACACACTAATGACACCCATATTCAAATTATGTGGGTAAACAATTTTCTTTCTTTAGCTAAGAGAATATTCAAGATATCTAGATGTGATAAGATATTGCAGAGGAATTAAAGAATTAAATTTTTAAAAATTATAAAGATTAATTATTATATTTATGTGCATACATAAAGTGACTCTACAAGTATCTACAATAAAATGAATGCATGTCTTTTTGTAAATTAAGAGTATATATATACTAGTTCATGGTCATTATCATAGGTTAACAGTATAAGTTAAATGGCTTAGTATAAACCTAGAAAATCTTAGAGGTATTTTAGTATTTCCATTAAATATCAAGAAGTTCTAAATTTGATTTGGGCTAAGTGTGCTTAATATAAGGTGTTTAGTACTTGACCATTTTTTGGAGGTTAATGGGTTGATTTGGGTGGTTTAATTATCAAGTTAAAGGTTTGGACATCTTAAGGGTTTTTTGGTCATTCGCCCGTAATATAATATTTGTAGGTTATGTTCAACATTCGAATAACTTTAAGGGATTTCCTAAGCAAAACCCTTGAGGTATGTGACTTGTTTAATTCATTTGTGTTATCTTTAAGTATTGATTCAATATCATTATTATTATCTCTTATTTGTTATTTTATGTGAAGGTTTTCCTTAACCTACCTTAGTGTAATCTTATTTACATGTTAAAAACACAATTATCGGTATGAATTCACATTAGTGATAAAATGGGGAGTAATGGTGATAAGTGTTAATTATCTATGTGGATCCTTAGTTCAAGTGCTCGAATAATATCCATTGAAATAAAATATTAATATCAAAGTGAAATATCGCATGAGTTAGGTCCAAAAATATCTATCAGTGTTGGTGGCTTGGTGTTGTTAGAACTAAAAGGCTCTAAATGTACCCTATGTGAGTCTTATCCACCGAGTGATAGAGGTATGCATACTTAAAAATTAGGAATCTAATTTTATGAGTTCAAGAGTATTTCCCCCCTAAACAATGTTATAGCATCCTACCCCTTCATGGGAATCATGGGATTTTTATAATTAATGTGAATAAGAAATCAAGTGTGTCACCACTAGGAAAAGATAAATAACATGGATTGTACTTTAAGTTTTACCTTATGCTATAAATGTAATTGTATTGTATGCTATTATATGCTTTATTTTATGTGCACCATGAGTTATGTGCATCATAATATATATTATAATTTATGATATTGCTCCATTTATAAGTACTGATATATCTATTTTATAGACACCCACTCATTCCCACTAGAAAACAATCATGTTCTTATCATGTAGGCTTTTCATATCTGTCTTGATGAATTTAATGTTTTACCTATGGATGAGTAACATCTTTGTGTTATTAGGGTAAATAGTTGTGTCATCCAAATACCATTTGGTAGCTTTTATTTTTGGATTCCTTCTTTTGAACTCTTAGAATCCAATTATCCCTTTTTGTACTAGATACCACATTTGACACCCATTTTGTAGATAGGGCTATTAATGAGCCAAGCCAAGCTGAGTCAGGGTAAGCTTGATCTTGGTTTGTTTATAAATGAGTCGAGCTTTTAATGATTCAAACCGAACTTTTAACGAGCCAATTCTCGGGCTTTAGTGGTAAACGAGCCGAGCTCACGAGCTTTTGTACTGTAAACGAGCTCAAGACCAAATTTATTAAACTCTAGCTTGAATAGTTTAATAATTGATCCAAGCTCGAGTCTAATTTTTAAGCTCGGTTAATAAACGAGGCAAATCAAGGCGAGCCATTAATGAACCGAGCCTAAAAAGCTTGCAAGCCAGCTTGGTTTGTCAACAATCCTATTCACAAGCGTAGATTTGGTTAAGTATTTCAAGTTAGTTTTGTTAGATTTTCAACCCCACTATGTTATTAGTTGTTTAGTTTCTAATGTGTTTAGTTTATTTTATTTTAAGTAAATGAGGAGGAATAGTGGAGGCTAATAATTTATATTAGGTTACTCATATGTTTACTTCTTGCTAAAATTAGGGCAACCCATATGCCTTACTAAAATGTTAGCATTTACATAATAACATATTAGGATTATGATGTGTTAAGTTGTAATTCTTGTTCTAAGCATGCCTTGGTATGTTGTATTTATATTTCTAAGTATGCTAGCATGAAATTGTGTATAGTGGAACATATTAAATTGTTTATAATATCATGTGTAAGAAATCATGATATAATATATTGAATGTCGTAGATTAATTATGCATAATGTATATGTGTAACATAATAGGTTGATTGTGTTTAGGTGTATTTTTGCATAATTATCATTAACCGTATTCCCTAGGGGTAATTTGTTTTTTTAAGATTACCATGATTATTTTATCCCAGTATGCATGCTTAACCTTTCTTATACGATATTAAGTATGAAAGTATGTGATTTATGATGAATTAGATATGAATATTATGTGCTAAATTATGTGTAGGGAGAAAATAGTCATTTACCATGTTTGGTAATTTACTTAGATGTTAAAATGTTTTAGTTACCGTATTTTGGTCTTTTTAATGAAAAATTATTAAATAAAATGAATTTAATTAAATAATAATGTGGTAATCGTGGTCTTAAAGACATTTTAGTCATTTATAACTTAATTTTCCTAAAAGTGAATAATTAAATCTAGAATAACCTGAGTAGATTGTTAAGTTGACCTTAGTGTTAGCTTTGACTTTTGTTTAACAGTTGACCTTAGGGTTTACTTGAATTATTAGAAGAAAGGAAATATTTTTAGGTAAGAAATTAAAATTATTTGTATATTATGTAATATCCATGATCACAAAATAAAAATATTAATAATTAAAGTAGAAGATATCGAGATTTGGAAATGATTTACTCTCTAGGGTTAACTACCCTAGAGATAATGTAGGAGTTCTAGTTTTAGATTGGTTTCATGAATGTGCCTTAATATCCTCATAAAATCCTAGTTTATGCTATAAGAGGCATGTAGACCCTATATGGGATATTAATACTTAAGGATTAGGTGACCTAGGTTGGAGAATCTTATGTTGCCATACGTTTACTCTTATGTTTAGTGTACTTTATATTTCTCTAGGTTGTATGGTTGGGAGGGTACTGTGTTTCTTTTATACACCAGTATGATCAGTGTACTTTATATGTTTTTAAGTTTTCTCTTGTGTCCCCTCAAGTAATAAAAATGAAAGTAACTAACATATATGGTTATTAGTATGGTTTGATTAATGGTTCCATAGTTACCTTCATTTATACCAGTGGCTACATAGATTGTTTACGATGGAATGGTTGATAGGATACTGTATCACCCTTGTGTACTAGTATGATTAAAGGATTCTATATGTCTCTGAGCTATCATTATCTTGTTAGCTTTAAGATGTGATGGTTTGGTTGGAAAGTAACGTGTTAGCTTAGTGTAATGGTATGGCCGGAGTACTTTATAAATCTCTGAGTTATTTTATCTACTTGTGTGGTTGTGGGATTTTTTGGTATGGATGTTAAATTTATAAGATGTGGTGTAGTTGCTATGGGAGTGATTAAGAATGGTATGGCGTCATCCCTTTGGAAAACACTCTTGATATGTTTTGGGTTATTAAACTTTGAATTTACTTAAATGAAAGGATATATTGAGCATATAACCTTGGTGGAAATCATTTATCAGACATATTTATCGTATTTTGCTATCTCTTATATGATTCGCTATTCTTATACCTTCTATGTGTTCCATACTACATTTATATTCTTAGTATTATCTAATTAAATTATTAAATTATTAAAATTTATAAATTGAAAACCTTCTCAACGTGACTTAATAATTTGTTGATATCTTATTCAGTAAAAAAAAGTTATACATCCGAAAAGAACCAATCTAATTCAATGATTATTCAAAATTGAATAAAATCTGAAATTTAAGGAAAAAAAGACGTGACTTGAGGTTTCTAAAAAAATATTATTATTATTTTAATATTACTTTAAAACCTTGATTTCTTTCGGTCACGGTAACATACCAAAGTCATATATCCTTTGAATGAAGCAATATTGACATGGGAGTATATACTCTTATACCAGACAAATAGCCATAAGATTCAGTCATAAAAGATCATTAGGCCGCTTCTAACTTACAAAAGAAATAAGTAAAATAAAACTAAGACTCAAAAAAGAATTAGACACTACAAAAGAAGACGATAAAAATCTACAAATACAACCTAACTATATATTCTCATAATTCTCCAAGCATATATGTAGCTTCAAATATTAAAAACAAAGATAGTCAAGAGCTACAATAAATGAGATAAAAATAAGTTAATTTGATTACGCATTAGAATAAATAAATAAATAAAAAGAGATTCAAATATAAAATAACTTAAAACGGGATAAAACATAAGCAAAAGAAAATAATGTAAACATTTCTAATCTCAAAGAAAAATATAAAATATTTTAAATTAATTCAAATATAAAATTATTTGATCTTAATCGGGTCATATTTTAAAAAATAAAATAATATAAAATTTATTCTAAATTAAAATGAGAGGATCTTTGTCTGACGGGACCCGCCGTGAGCAGCTCTATCTGCGTCTGGGTTAATAAGGCAATAAGGTTGCTTCATGGGTCACGGTTAGCTTACTTGGGCTATAATAACAAAAAGAAAGTTCAGGATGGCGGGCATGAATCCCCCGATATAACTGCCAGTCTAGCGCTAGTGGACGGCCTGGCTGGCAATAGCAGTTAGATAGGCCTCCTCCACAAAGCTGTTTCTGAACCATCAAGGTTTTGGAGCCCAAATTTAACTACAACTACAACCTTCCTTTGGCTGACATCGTCCTCGCGCCGCTGCTTCCTCGGAGCAATTGCATGTGCTTTCTTGTAGTGTTTCCACAGGAAAATGGCCTGATGGGCGATGGCCACCTACCGGGTCCGGATAGTGTTTTGGAGATCAAAAGTTAAACTATAGTATCAGAGTGTGTGTGGACAAGGATGTATCATTCTAAATTTAAAAAATAAATAAATATATATATATATATATATATATATTATATAACAGTGATTATTAATATTTAAAAACGGTTGATTAGTGTGGTTCCACGTCTTAACATATATATATATATATATATAAATTAACCTTTTTCTTCCATTTTCATTTTCTAATTTTTCAAAATTGAGGTTCTCCGTTTTCGCATCTTATCCCATTTTCATTTGTCATCCCGTACAGGGGTCGCCCTAGAAAGACTCTTAGTTCTAGCTGGAATGGACCTACAGTACAGAGAGCTACGAGTGAGGATTTAATTTAGTGCCAGGCGGGCTGGGCTGCTAGCCTGCTACCAACACTCACCTCTTTGGGCTATAACATAATAGTATTAGTATCCACCACCGCTGCGGCACGTGCTGTAGGTAATTCTACACGAACATCAGCAGCTACGGGGACTTCATACAGATACAGGGACGACCTGTTTCGTTCATGGCGGCAGCCTATATGTCCGACAGACTCCGATGTCATCTAATTGAGGAAATTAGGACTGATAGCATATATACGACGTAACAAAGCTTTAAAACGCAGTTACCGTAAGATCGGACTGGTTCGTCCACGGTATCTCATGATCTCAAACACTCCAAACGCCACAGTACATTATTACCACACAAAAAGAAGAGGAAGAAGGCAAAAAAGGGGGAAATGAAAAGATAAGTTTCGGACTTCAGACTCAAGACGCGACAAGCTAGCTAGCTTATATAATCATATTCATAACTAATACCTCCATCAACCTGATTCGAGTACAGTACCGAAATTTAATGAGCTTTCACTTTGTCGGAACAACCTTCGCTTTCTTGACATCGAATGACGGGAAGCAAGAAACAGAAGGCGGAGATGAAGGAGTACCAGTAGAGATGCAGGATCGATTGCGATGAAGCGTAGAAGAAATGAAGCGAATTATGGCCTCAAACATCATGGTTTTCACCAGCTTCCCTTTCGGCGGAACTATACCTCCTCCTTTCTTGAGCTTGAGCTCCGGCGAAGCCTTGCCTCTTCCTTCCATGTCTGTCTCCTTGCTCTGCTTCTGCTTATGTTCTCTCTCTGTCTTAGTGCCTTGGATGGAGGAAGTGGGAGGAGGTGGTGGAGAGGAGAGAGGGGGAAGGTGTTTATGATCATGTGCCTGAGCGAGCGTCTCATAATAATAAAGAAGGGGGAAGGTGGAAAGAGTAATTTTGCAGAATCACAAATTTTGTTATTTTATTTTATTTGCGTCGCTCACCTTTGATTCTCTTCTCTCTGTCTCGCCGACTTTCTCATACCCCCTTTTACCGTCAAAATTATGGGGAGACTGCGTGAATAGAAGCTAATGCCACCAAGCTGCCACCATTTTTTACATAAATTTCCAAATATACCCTTTCGGGTGAGAGAGAGAGAACAGACGACGCTAGATCAAAAAGAAAAAGCATTGAAAGGGATATGCAACCCGCTCTTGTTTCCGATGATTGTATACCCATACATACATACATACATATACATATACATATACATACACACGACAACAGCAAATATTAAGGATCGAAAAAACAGGAAAAATAAATATAGTAAAATGGAGAAGAGTCGCACGTGAAACCAGAGCTCTATTTTATCTGAAATCTTATAATTTTATATTTTAATATTTTGGGATTTAATATTTTATAAGTAATTTAGATTGTTTCTTTAATTTAATTATGTCTATTTCAATTATTTATTAACTTGTCTATGATATGTTAAAATCCTTTTTTTATATTATTTAATTACTTAATTTCTTAATATATTAATATCATATGTACTTAATATTATTATTCTTAATTGTGTCTAATTAGTAGATTGCTAATATTTAATTACCATTTAGCAAGTTGAATAAAATAAATAAAAATTAAATGATTTATAAGTACAATTAATAAAATTTCATCAACAACGGAAGATAATACTTAATCAAATAATTACAATTAATGTCCCATTATTTGTTTAATTTGATTATCAAAATATAACGAGAATAATAATCGACGATATGACCATGCGGCTTGCGAGCTTCAGTTAATTATATATTCTCGGTAATAAATAGTGGATAATTTAACAACTTAAGCAATTAATTAATTAAATTTTATGATTGAATAATGGTGAATCCGGGCTCATTGGCAGCTTTTATTAAATGAATTGATCTTCATTAAATTTTATTTATTATTAGATTAGATAATGTTATTAGAAGCTCTCAGCTTATATTAGCAGTTTTCTGGGGTTTTTCCCCCGATCATCTAACTTTAATTAGAGTGCTTGAATACTACAAGTCTGAATTTTGATGACCCTTGATAGAAGACATGTGCAATAGAATTGTCAATAAAAGTGCCACAAAATTTTAGTGGAAGATAAAAAAAATAAAGCACTAAAACCAATATCAAAAGCATAGTGTAAAAAAAATTCAGGGAACTTTAGATAACAGTTACATTTAAAACCATCATTAGTAATTAATGGAGTAGCTCAAGATATCGGTTTTTATAATAGTTGTTATCTAAACCGTATCTAGCAATTAATGTAGTAGCTTTTGATACTAATTTTTATAATATTTATCATATTATCCCCCTTAATTTGTCAGTGAATCAACTAATGCGATAGCCTTAGATACCAATTTTTGTAATAATCGACATCTAAGCCCTTCAAATTTTCAATTCCTACTTTATTGTTGAAGGCTAGTTGTAATATCCCAAAATCCTAATTTCCGAAATTATGGCCAAATAAGGAATTATTAGGAAAATTAATTATATAAATTCATTTATTAAAATGTAGAGAGTTAATTAAGGTATATTAAGAGGAAAATAATAAAGAATTTAATTAGAAGAAAATTTGGGTATTTCTCTAATTAGCATGGAGGTTAATGAAATTTATCCAAAATAGCCTAACTAATTTAAAAATGGATTTAATTATTATAATTAAAATAATTATTATTAAAATTATATATATAAATTAGTTATATGAATAAATGGATACCCAAATACCTCCAACCCAACCATTTTACCATTTCTCCATTTTTCCATTTTCCTTTTTTTCCTTTTTCCTCCTTTCTTTCTTTTTCTTTCTTCCTCCTTTATTTTTTCTTTCTATTCTTCTTCCTTCCCGGTTTGGGCCAGCCCACCGGCCCAAAACCTCCTCCCCTCCCCGCGTCTGGCCTTCCTTCTCTCCCCTTCCCGCGGCCCAGTGTCGCGCGACGCCAACTGTTGCGCGCCCCATACGCCGCGTTTTACCCTCATAACTGTCGAAACGCCGCACCTCAATTAATGGCCTTATAGCCGTTGCCAAACGGGCAACGCGACGCGGCGCTTTGTCGCCCATAACGTCGAAACGTCGCGTTTGACTTGCGGATTTAATAAACCACGCCGAACCGGCCGGTTCCCTCCCTCTCCTTTCTTTCCCCTGGACCACCGGTCCACCCTGCCATCTTCTTCTTCTTCAACCTGCCCCCCCCCCCCCCCCCGACCTGCAAATCGACGTGCAAGTCAATTTCGCCGGCAGCCACCAACCCGATCGTCCTTCCCTGCCTCTCTCCCGTCGCTTTCTTTCTTTTTTCGACCCGACCAAGTCCCTCTCTCCCTTTTCCGCGTGCCCTTCTCCTTCCTTTCTTCTTCCCTGTCCCCGACCCAGCCTGCCATGGCAGAACCTGCACCGCCTGCCATCGGCCGGCCACCTGCACCCCTGCCCCGCGTGCCACCTCCCTCCCTTCGTCGTTTTCCTTCCCCCTGGCCTATAAATACCCCCTCCCGAACGGCCACAGCAAGTCCTCCCGTTGGACCTTGCTGAAACTCTGTTCCGCCGCCGCCGGAACAGACACCATTTCTACCGCCTCCAGCCACCGCCGAAACCACCTCTCCCCACCGTTATCATCCTTGCAACTCCCTCTACGAAACCAGACCACCAGCACCCTTTCCCTTGCCCTGCACGTGCCGCCATAGCAGTGCAAAAGTCCTAACCCGAAACCACCACCTCCAGCCTTCGCCGCCCTTGCGCCGCCTCCCACCGCCAGCCCGGCCGCCATCAGGGTCTCTTCCACCCTCCAAAATTCCCAGCAGACCTCCCTCTACCCTCCCCTGCCTTCGATTTCCCTTGCCTCCCTCTCCTCCTTCCTCCCCCTTCTTCCACCCCTCTCCACCACCCTCGGCCGCCGCCGTCGCCGCCGCGCGCCGCCACCCCTTGCCACGCCACCACCCTCATTCCACTCCCCTTCACCTGCTGATTCTTCCCCCACCTCAAACTTCTTCTTTTCTCCTCCCATCTAACCACCACCTTGATCTTTTCCCTTCTCTTCCTCCTCCACCGCCGCCGCTGTTGCCGCCACGCGCCGCCGCCGGACCACCACCGACCCTAGGTGGTTCTCCACCCATCCAAACCCTAACCCCCTTTTTATATAGCTGCTACTATTTTCTACTAATATTAATACTAATATACTTATTATTACTATTATTATTATTACTTTTATTATTATTACTTTTATTATTATTATTACTTTTATTATTATTATTACTTTTATTATTATTATTATTATTATTATTATTAGTATTATTATTATTACCATTATTATTGTCCTTATTATTATTAATGTTCTTATTTTCTTACTAATACTAACATCTCTTTTAAACCCTAACGTATATTATACTTAACTTTGGTCTTATTTTTATAAGTATTAGTATTAACATTTTTATTATTATTATTATTCTATTATCCTTACTATGGTTATTATTAGTATTGCTTAGCCTTAATTGGTTGTACTATTGTGATTATTATTATTATTATTATTATTATTATTATTATTATTATTATTATTATTATTATTATTATACTTAACACATTTACCACTATTGTTAATAATAATACTACCTTGTCTTACCCATGTTACTTAACTCAATCTAGTAAATATCATTTGGTTGTTAACTAAGAAGAGTACTTGAACCTTATTACCATATCATTTAACATTAACCCTAACCTCATCACTATGACACTATTATTAACCACTACTATTATTACTACTATCACTACCTTATTATTGTAATCAAAAGCATTTGAACCCTTTTATTATTCAAGAATATACAACTATTATCATTATCACCCTTAAGAATAGTTTACTTGTAATATTGTGACCTTATAATAATATTATTTCGAATATGACACCATTAATAGACTTAGCCTTAAAAATGCTAGGGTTTCTCTCACTATAAACATTAGTGTCACTAGTATTAGTTTCATTATTATTATTATTATCATTATTCTTCTATAGTTAGCATGAACATTATTATTATAAGAATAGGGCTAACGGGTCTAATAATATAAGTGTAACAATAGGTATTAAAAACAAACATATTTTGACTACTAATATCTAGTATACTAATTCTAAAGTAAAAACCCTAGTTTTTGTACAAAACCCTTTTTAGTAATAAAAACCCTAACCTT
The DNA here is from genome assembly GCA_039764185.1 of Tamarix austromongolica. Lineage (NCBI taxonomy): Eukaryota > Viridiplantae > Streptophyta > Magnoliopsida > Caryophyllales > Tamaricaceae > Tamarix > Tamarix austromongolica. The sequence goes on from CM077819.1 coordinate 11,774,936, forward strand.
AAACTAAAATGAGGTTTGATAGTAATTATAAGGAAAACTAATACTTAGCATTTTCCCCTTTTATAGGTAACCCCAACCAAAGCCCTAAGGAGTTAGAGGAGCGTGCTCCAAGCCCGGCGTCGCCTTAGGTAAGGACGAAGCTAATGGCCTTGTGCTATGTGTGACATGGATGTGTTGAATGTTGTGTATGCCATGCTATGCCATGTGTTATATGATTGTGTATAACTTGTCTTATGTGTAGCGCAGCTTGGAGATTGAGGTATGTGTGGATGTGTTTCCTATGACGTGAGCATGATATGTATATGTATGATGTCTAGGATGTAATATGCTATGGCCCGCTAGGACGTGCATGTTAGGGTAAATGGTAATATGAGTTGGGGGCCATCATGGGGGTCTTGAGGTTTATATGGTGGTATTAGGGTTTGTATGGTGGTATTATAGTCGTATGGTGGTATTGTGACTTTATGGAGGTATTAATGTTGGATGGGGGTATTTGTGATTTTATGGGGGTATTAATGTGGTACGATGTTATTTGTGATTTTATGGAGGTATTAATGTTGTATGGTGGTATAATTGTTCATAGGGTGGTATTAGGATTTGCATGGCGGTATTAGGGTTTGTATGGTGGCAAAATTGTTCGTATGGTGGTATTGTGATTTTATGGAGGTATTAATGTTGTATGGTGGTAATTGTGATTTTATGGAGGTATTAATGTTGTATGATGTTATTTGTGATTTTATGGAGGTATTAGTGTTGTATGGTGGTATTAGGGTTTGTATGGTGGTATTAGGGTTCGTATGGTGGTATTAGGGTTCGTGTGGTGGTATTAATGATTGCATAATGGTATTAATGGCTTATGGTGGTATTAGGGTTTGTAAGGTGGTATTGATGTTCGTATGGTGGTATTATGGTCGTATGGTGGTATTAGGGTTTGCATGGTGGTATTGGGGTTCGTATGGTGGTATTATAGCCATATGGTGGTATTAAGGTTTGCATGGCGGTATTAGGGTTCGTATGGTGGTATTAAAGATTGCATAATGGTATTAATGGCTTATGGTGGTATTAGGGTTTGTAAGGTGGTATTGATGTTCGTATGGTGGTATTAATGATTTCATAATGGTATTAATGGCTTATGGTGGTATTAGGGTTTGTAAGGTGGTATTGATGTTCGTATGGTGGTATTATGGTCGTATGGTGGTATTAGGGTTTGCATGGCGGTATTAGGGTTCGTATGGTGGAATTAATGATTGCATAATGGTATTAATGGCTTATGGTGGTATTAGGGTTTATATGGTGGTATTAATGTTCGTATGGTGGTATTAATGATTGCATAGTGGTGTTAATGGCTTATGGTGGTATTAGGGTTTGCATGGTGGTGTTATGATTTGCATGGTGGTATTAATGTTGGCATGGTGGTATTAGGGTTGCATGGTGGAGTTAGGGTTTTGCATGGGAGTTAATGATCGTACGGGATTAGGGCTGGAATGATTAACTCTGGGGGGTCGTGATTAAGTAGGATTGGAGTAACTAATCGTGATTGTTGAGGACAATTAAGGTTTGGGGATGGCTAAGTATGGTGGTTATGGTAAAATAGGGATAAGTGTGGCTAACCACGGTTTGTGTGGTCAATTAGGGTTGGTCATGGCTGTCTAGAGTTGTTGGTGTTATCGTGGGTATCTATTGATTAAAGAGTAATTATGAATGTGGGACTTTATTAGTTGTGATGGGTACCGTATAAAGAAAATGATTTATGCATGTCAGGGGTGTTGTGTGATTTCATAAGACACGGATAAGACACTAATAACGTAAAGCGAAAGATTATTGAGCCGAGCCCAGTCCGATCCACCGGTTAGAATAGTGGTCAGAGGCGTTCTGCCCTGTGCGTTTCGTGCCGGTCCACCGGCTATAATAGTGGTCAGAGGCGTTCTGCCCTGTGCGTTTCGTGCCGGTCCACCGGCTATAATAGTGGTCAGAGGCGTTCTGCCCTGTGCGTTTCGTTCCGGTCCACCGGCTATAATAGTGGTCAGAGGCGTTCTGCCCTGTGTGATTATTTCCGGTCCACCGGCTATAATAGTGGGGGATCTCGGCTCAATACACCCAAAGTAAATAATGTTAAACCACGGGAAAAATACTAAGTACTTACAGTGGAACACCATGTTGAGGCGGGGCCAGTCCGGTCCACCGGTTATAATAGTGGTCAGAGGCGTCTGCCCTGTGATTTTATTTCCGGTCCACCGGCTATAATAGTGGGGTCCCCGTGCTCACATGGATTATTGAAGAATGTGTGTAATGGACTTATTATCATTAATGAGAATAAAGAATAAGTCACCAGAAAAGTATTTAGACCTTATCTTGCGGGTTATCGCATGTTGTCTATATGATTGTACTATGTGTGCTATGTGGTGTGATTGCATGTCTGGCCTTAGCGCACCAGCGCCCTTACTCAGTATTGGACCCATACTGATACTACCTTGATTGAATGGGTCCTGTGATGATCCACCAATGGTGGGGAGCAGACCTCCTATGCAGGTTTGACCGATTACCAATTTGGGATGGAAGGCTTGACTTGAGTGAGTAGGCGGTCCGGATATTGGTCCCTTGGGACCTGTTTTATTTAGCTACATTTTGTACTACGCTTCTTGTTTTGAGACCATACTTTTAAGTTGTAATCTCAAACGATATTTTCACTGTTGTTGACTCGTGGTTTTTGTGAATGAGTTATGTTAACTATGTACCCATGTTTTGGATGATTCTTACTTAATGATTGTTTAGTTTAGCCTTAGCACTTAGTATCGGAACGGTAGGTAAACCGGTCTGGTACTAAGTGTGGCGGTAATACCCCCAAGTTTATGGTTTTAATTCTTTCGCTTCCGCTAAAATCTTTGTCTTAAACGAAATTTTTCAGTAGTAAAATTTGGGGGTGTTACACTAGTATTAGGTATTTGTACTATCTCTACAATCTGGAATGTTACATGAAGTTTTCTTTACTCTCCTTTCTCTATCTTCATTGTTAGCCTAGCTCACTCTCATTCTTCCATTTCTCTGGCTTCTCACTATGTGTAACACCTCCAAAATTCACTACTAAAAATTTTCGTTTGATTAAAATAATTAGCAGAAACAAAATAATAAAGCTATAAATTTTGGGGATATTACCGCTACACTTAGTACCAGACCGGTTCACTCCTACCGTTCCAGTACCAAGTATTAAGGCTAAAGGAGAAAAATATAACTTCAAGAAACTCAAACCAATAATTAAATCAAAGTAGCGTAATAAAAAATTTAAAAGAATAGAATCCACCAATGGTGGCTACAAAATAACGATTACATTGAAAGCAGAAATTTAAAAGAGAAAGAGTATAACCCTAGAACTTTCCGGATAGTTTTTCGCGTTCTTTCGCTGGAGCCCACTTGAATAGCACCTAAAATTGACCTACAAGGGGCACTACCTATTGAATAGGCAGGAAACCCACAAATGGAAACATTTGATATTATGGTACTGATTAACCCTTTAAAACACACTTAACAGCAAGCCCGTAATGCAACACATGATACAACACTACATACATATATAATGAAAGGGAAATACTTAATATTCACTTTCATACATTTATATACTTAACAAGTCAATCAGATATTAATAAGTCAAAATGAACAATCGATATTTTTGGGCCTTAAGCTATTAGTCTATCATTAATCAATCATCTCGGATTATATATATCCATGTGAGTACGGGAACCCTACTGTTATAACTGATAGACCAGAATACATACTGGGCATAGCGCTCTTAACCACTATCATTGCTGATGGATCGGTCTTCAAGGTAAAATTGTAATACCCCATTTTTTAGAAACCGTAATTAAAACTAATAATTTCGTGTGATTAGTTATAATTATTAATTTAGGAGGTTTAGTATTAAACGTGTTATTATTATTATTATTATTATTATTATTATTATTATTATTATTATTATTACCGAGATTTAGATATAAAAATAATCAGGCTAAATAGTTGATAGAAACCGATTATTTATTTTAATCCTAGTTTTTATCCATAAATCTTATTCGAATTATTTTATTAATAACCATGACTCGTAATCCGAAACAAATTTCTAAAATTTATTCTCGATTATTTTATCTTTTTTTTTTGTTTTATTTAAACCTATCTAATATCAGATTATCTTTCTCCAAATTATTTTTGTACCTGATATCCTAATTTACCACAATTGAATTTAAAATATATTTATAAAATATATTTTCTTGTCTCTCTCTCTTTGTCTGCCATTTACTGTCCCATCCTCGAAAATATTCTCCTTGTCTCCCTCACTTTCTTACTTTACTCCACCGTCTACATTTATAGACACTATCGCACGCTACACTCCCGCACACTCTACCCAAACAGCTCCCCCCTAATACTTTCGGCGCAGCCTTCCCCAAGCCCCAACCAAACAAGACCCTGCACTATATACCTACTCACACATGCAGCGTACCAACCATCCACTTCCCTTCCCACTCCTCTCTCTCTCTGTCTCTCAGGTTTCCAACCAACCCCAGCCCTAACCTTAAGCCTCCCTACCATTCTCCTCCCCTCTCTCTCGTTTGGGTTTTCCTTCTCCTTCTCCGACAACCTACACATACACAACATCTCCCTAGCCTACATTATAGCCCCGTCACCCAAACAACCCTCTGCATGCTTCCATCCCATAGCAACCGCTGACCACCCTCTCCTCCTTGCTGCCTCATCCTCGACTAGTACCACCACCGAATCATCTGACCATAGCCACCACACCATCACACAGCACCACCACCAGCCCCTCGACCTCACGCAGCACCACCTCCTCACTGCATTTTCTTCATCCCGTGCGCCCAACCTTGTAGCCACATCTGCTCGCAGCAACCCATCGCTCAGCTCCTTGACCACCCCAACACCATCACACATCACCACCCTCGCAGCCCTGCTGTAACACCCCAAAATTTACACAATTTTTTTAAAAAACAATACTCATAAATTAAAACCGTAAATTATGGGGATGTTACCGCCACACTTAGTACCAGACCAGTTTACTTCTACCATTCCGGTACCAAGTGCTAAGGAAACATTATCAGTAATGCCATACAAATTCAAATTCATAAAAACAGAAATCAGAGTATGCGTAAATCTTACATAATTCGAAATACCGGCTATTGCTTTTTTCCAGATAATAACTAAACAACCTTAGTAAAATTGTTTCGATAATTCAAACATAATAAAAGATAACATGAATCATAAATTTAAAAAGGACAACGGCCACGTCACTCTAAAGATCGATCCAGCCCAGCTATCACTTTGCCCCTCCTGATGTCCCGTATACATCGATAGCATCAAAGTAGGTATCTCCTACCTGCAACAAATTAGACGGGCCTTCTGCTCGTGGGAATGAGCAACACCTATAAAACGGGTGATTAGTACGCTACGTACTGAGTAAGGTAACCGATAACTAAGGCCGGCATATAACACATTAATTCATGCAGGATAATGATCACATACAATTACAACCCACACATATGATACATAGAAGCATAAAGTGAAATCACTTATAATCAATAGGTCCATACGTAAGGCCCAAAAAGGTCCGGATTAATCATTTAATCCCTCTTTTATCAAATGTAGATACACACCATATTATTTATCAATCCATGCGAGTACAGGAACACCCCACTATTGTAACCGGTGGGCCGGTCATACATAGGGTAAAAACCCTAACCACTATTCCTAACCGGTGGATCGGCTTAGTTCCTGTCCGCATCATATCCATGCGAAAACAGGAACACCCCACTATTATAACCGGTGGGCCGGACACACATAGGGTAAAACCCTAACCACTATTCCTAACCGGTGGATCGGCTTGGCTCCTGCTCGCATGGTGTTCCACTGTAAGTAATTAGTATCTTTTAATAGCATTAACGATCTGGTTTGTCTTTATTGAGCTTGGGATATCCCACTATTATAACCGGTGGGCCGGATACACATAGGACCTCATGTCCTAACTATTATTTTTACTGGTGGATCGGTCACACATAGGGTAAAACCCTAACCACTATTCCTAACCCGTAGATTGGCTGGTCTCGTCTCAATATCTTCCACTTTAAGATATTAGTGTCTTAAATATTTTATTAAAAAACATTTGACATTCACAAACATTTGCCCAGACATGCGTGACTAAATCCATGAAAATCCCTAACTCCCATGCAAACCCAATCTCCACATACCACACTCCCATGCAAACCCTAATTACACATAACCCACGCTTCCATGCAAACCCTAGTTCCCATGCAAACCCAATCTCCACATACCACATTCCCATGCAACCCTAACTCCACGTACCACACATGTGTAAACCCTAGATTCACATATACCACCCTTCCATGCAAATCTTAGTTCCCATGCAAACCCTAACTACACATGACCCACGCTTCCATGCAAACCCTAGCTCCCATGCAAACCCAATCTCCACATACCACACTCCCATGCAAACCCTAACTCCACGTACCACATATGTGCAAACCCTAGCTTCACATATACCACCCTTCCATGCAAACCCTAATTCATATGCAAACCCTATCTCCACGTAGACATGCTTTCATGCAATCCTAACACCACATTTCATGCAAAACCCTAGCATCATGTCATTTCATGCAAATCCTAACTCCACATTTCATGCAAACCCTAGCACCATGCCATTTCGTGAACCCTAACAACATGTCTCAAGTCATATCATACAATAATGACATAAACATACGCATAGTTCTCATGCCACGGTTTATTCACACCAACATACTTCAACTCTACAATCATGCCACATGCGATATAATTAATAATAACGAATATAAAATACATGGCACATCAAACACATAGTGCATACAAACACATAAATGACCTTAGTAGACCCTTAACTAAAACGACACCGGTCTTGGTGCACGCTCCTATTCCACTTGAGGGATTTGATTGGGTTTGCTGTATCTTACTCAATAATACTCCCAGACCTGTAACCAAAATTTAGAAATTAGAATACAGTCAATATTACTAATAATAATAATTAAAGTTGAATTAATACTAAAATTTTGGCTAAAATTAGAATAATTATAAATAATTCGAAACTAAGTATTTAAAATGTCTATGGCATCACCTTGAGTTGGAGGATGTAGGTGGAACCGGCGGTGGTTCCCGGAGGTGGCCGTAAAATGGATCTAAGAGGGTTAAAAATGAAGAAAAAGAGGTGAGGGGGAAGGAGAAAAATAAAATATATCTATGGGGCTGTGGAGGAGATTTATCAGGAGTTAATGGTTGGTTTGGAAGGTGTTAGAAGCGGCGCATGTGGTGGTGGAAGGTGGTTCAACGTCTCGGGGTCAAGATTCTTGTCGAATCAACTAGCCAAATTTTAGTGGAAGATAAAAAATAAAGCACTAAAACCAACATCAAAACCATAGTGCAGGGAACTTTAGATAACAGTTACATTTAAAACCATCATTAGTAATTAATGTAGTAGCTTAAGATATAGGTTTTTATAATAATTGTTATCTAAACATATCTAGCAATTAATGTAGTAACTTTTGATACTAATTTTTATAATATTTAGCATATTAGCTCCCTTAAGTTGTTAGTGCGATAGCCTTAGGTACCAATTTTTGTAATAATTGACATCTAAACCCTTCAAATTTTCAATTCCTACTTTATTGTTGAAGGCTTGTATTAGGTATTTATACTATCTCTACACTCTGGAATGTTACATGTAGCTTTCTTTACTCTCCTCTCTCTATCTTCATTGTTAGCCTAGCTCACTCTCATTCTTCCATTTCTTTGGCTTCTCACTCTATGAAATACCTTCAAAATTCACTACTAAAAATTTCTTTTGATTAAAATAATTAACAGAAATGAAATAACAAAACTTTAAATTCTAGGGATATTACCGTCATATTTAGTACTAAACCAATTTACTCCTACCGTTCCAATACCAAGTATTAAGGCTAAAGGAGAAAAATACAACTTCAAGAAACTTAAACCAATAATTAGATTAGAGTAGCGTAATAAATAATTTAGAAGAATAGAATCCACCAATGGTTGCTATAAAACAACGATTACATTGAAAGCAGGATTTTAAAAGAGAAAGAGTACAACCCTAGGACTTTCCGGATAATTCCTTACGCTCTTTCCCTAAAGCCCACTTGAATAGCACTTGAAAACGATCTACAAAGGGCACTGCCTAGTGAATAGGTAGGGACCCCACGAATGGAACCCTTCAATATTATGGTACTGAGTAACCCTTTAAAACACACTTGACATCAGGTCCGCAATGCAACAAATGATACAACATTATATACATACATAATGAAAGGTAAATACTTAATATTCACTTTCATATATTCACATACTTAACAAGTTAATTAGATATTAATAGGTTAAAATGAATAATCAATACTTCCGGGCTTTAAGCCATTAATCTGTCATTAATCAATCGTCTCATATTATAAATATCCGTGTGAGTGCGGAAACCCTACTATTATAGCCGATGGACTAGAATACATACAAGGTAGAGCGTTCTTGACCACTATCATTACCGGTGGATCGATCTTCAAGGTAGAATGATTCTGGCTACTATTATTCGCCGGTGGACCGGTCTGGTGTCGACTCACATGGTGTTCTACTATAAGTGATTAGTATTTTTCCATAATTTATTTATAACCAAATCAAATTTATTGAGCTTGGGACCCCCACTATTATAGCCGGTGGATCAGAATACAAATATACATCATCCAGGGCAACACGCACTTGGGCCACTATTATATCTGGTGGATCGGTACTCATAAACATCATCTAGGGCAAGACACTCCTGGGATACTATTATATCTGGTGGATCGGTACTCATAATATAATTCAATTGGGTCCAGCTCATTAATCTTTCACTTTCACGATTAGTGTTTTTTTCTTTTTAATCATCACAACAAGTCCATTTATTTGCCTCGATAGGGAGATTAAGATCCCGGGACACAAAGGTACACTGGTCGTACTAGTGCATAACAGCTACCCAGTACCCTTCAACCATCAACCCAAGGACGCAAAGGTACCCTGGTTGTACTGGTGCATAAAGCTAACTTAGTACCTTACCAATAAGGATACCTAATCTATAAGTATACATACCCCCTAAATAGGTCCATAGAGCTAGATAGAGTAAGATATAGGGCCTGGCTGGGGCATAAAGGCACACCAGTAAAAACTAGAATAACCATGGGTTAAATCGCGTCTTTAGGATAGCAACCCCTAAAGAGCCACCATTCCTGATCTCGAGGTCTTTCACTTTAAATATTAGTGTCTTAATTAAGGTCATCACAAAAGGCATAACAATTAGATACTTATTTACTTTCAATCGTTCTGATATCCTTAGATATTTCTTATTCAAACGGCTATCCAACGTAACACAGAGGAATTATTAAGGCCATTATAATCTCATCCAATTCTAATTTAGGATTTGTTCCCGTGATACTTACTAATTGTCAAATACTCTTATTTTGCTATTCAGTGTTGAGTCATATTATGAAATTTCGCTATCATAACGACATGTTAGATACAAATTACTCGTTCACCCCTTACTTATATAATTACTAAGTCATCCCTTCCTTACTTGACGAATTACCATATTACCCTCCTTATTGCATAATTACCAAATTACTCCTTGATCGATTTGGGTTACCAAGTTATCTCCCATACTTATTAGGTCACCAACTACCCTTCATAATTGTTACACTTAACATATTTTTCATTTGGTTGGTTAGATTACCAATTTTCCCTTCTCCTTTATTATAATTAACAAATTGCCCTTCAGTTGGTGAAATTACCAAATTACCCTTCTCTATTATCCAAATTATTAAATTATCCTTTAGTTGGTTAAATTATAAAATTACCCTTCTCTATTATCATAATTACCAAATTAACCTTTAGTTGGTTAAATTATAAAATTACCCTTCTCTATTATCATAATTACCAAATTAACCTTTATTTGGTTAAATTATCAAATTACCCTTCTCCATTATTATAATTACCAAGCTACCCTTCTCCATTATCAAAATTACCAAATTACCCTTTAGTTGGTTAAATCACCAAATTGCCCTTCTATATTAACATAATTACCAAATTCTTATTTGGAACTACTCATCAAAAATAGTTATGCAAGATAATCACTTATTTAAAAAAATTTAGCTTAATTGTTTTTAAATAAGTAATTATTTTGGACAACTACTTTTGTTAAGTAGGTCCAAATAAGCTACAAATTACCCTTTTCCATAATTATCATTTTCCCCTTCTACTTACAAATTACCATTTTACCCTCTACTTAAAAAATTACCATTGTGCCCTTTGCATTCAAAATTACCATTTTACCCTTTTCACTTACAAATTACCATTTTGCCCTTTGCCTCCAAAATTACCATTTTACCCTCTACTTCTAAATTACCATTTTGTCTTTTACTACTTAAAATATTAGCACTACTTAAAATATAAATATTAATACTCTATTCTCATCATCTAATTCCACCAACTATTACATTTCAACATAATACTTATTAATAGTCACACATATTAGACCACACTCTTACGCAAGTCATATTACTAAAATGCCCTAGGGCTCACAATAATATTAACCATGCATTAATGGTCACAATAACATAATGTAGCATGTATAAGTACTTAACATATTTTTGAATAACAATTCTCCTTCCTTAAGTATTTCTTCCACACATAACATATAAACCAGCATGCTATCCTTTTTATCAATCAACACAAGAAACTACATATATTATATTAAACAACATATATCAAGCATAACAACATATTAAAAATCCTAATGTGCTAACATACGTTTATCCATGTATTTAAGTGGGGTTTAAAGATTACCTTAATTTCCACAAAAATCGAACCTTACCAGTATCCCAGTTAAATATTCAAGCTTTGATTAGCAACACCTATACCTAAAAATAATATCAATATTTATTATATTAGAAATAAGAAAAACAAAAGCATAAGACTTTATAAAACTTAATTAATAAAATAAATTAATCTAAATATTATTATACCATAAAAATTTATAAACAAAACATACCAAGGCATGCAGCAGCTCATACCACACATGCAGCATGAGCTGCATGTAAAAAAATGAGGGGGAGGGGCTCAAAGTGGCAAGAAAGGGAGAAGGGAGTGGTGTTTTTGGGTTAGGGTTGAGGTGGTGTAGGTGGTGTTCGGGGATTGGTTGACGGTGGTCAAGGGCAGCGGTGGCAACGACAACAGCAAGGCTACTAAAGTGGCTGGCTGTCAAGGTAGATGGGGCTGAGAATGAAGGAAAAGGGGGAAGAAAATGAAGGGATGAAGGTGGTTGTTTCAGACAAAAGAGGTTTGAGGGTGGTAGGGGAGGTTGTAGGGAGTGGTTTGGTGGCTCGGGTGGCTGTAGAGGCTGTAGGAAGGCGGCGGAAGGAGGAGGTGTAGGCTGGCTGCCGAGAAGGAAGAAAAAGAAGAGAAAAAGAAGAGGGGAGGAAGAAGGTGTTTCAGGGTGGCTCGAGGGGTGGTGTGGTGGTGCAGGGGTGAGGTAGAGGGTGGCATGGGTGGTGCAGGTGGCTGGTGTAGCGGTGGAATTTTCATATCAATGTACTTATTTATTTGATATTTTTTTATACATGTTCGAATTTTTAGAACATATTATCACACACACACACACACTAACTATAGGCACCCATATTCAAATTATGTGGGTAAAATATTTTCTTTCTTTAGCTAAGAGAATATTCAGGATAGCTATATGTGATAAGATATTGTAGTGGAATTAAAGTATTGAATTTTAAAAATCTATAAAGATTAATTATTATATTTGTGTGCATACACAAAGTAACTCTACAATTATCTACAGCAAAATACATGAATGTCCTCTATAAATTAAGAGTATATATATACTAGTTAATGGTGATTATCATAGGTTAATAGTCTAATTTAAATGGCTTAATATAAACCTAGAAAATCTCAGGGGTATTTTAATATTTTCACTAAAAATCAAGAAGTTCTAAATTTGCTTTGGGCAAAGTATGCTTAACATAAGGTGTTTAAGACTTGACCTTTTTTTGGAGGTTAATGGGTTGATTTGGGTGGTTTAATTATCAAGTTAAGGATTTGGATATCTTTATTTTTTTTGTCATTCACCCATAATATAATATTTTTAGTTTACGTTCAACTTTAGAATAACTTTAAGGAATTTCCTAAGTAAAATGAAATACCCCAAAAATCCTAATTTAGGAATTATGACAAAATAATAATTTATTAGAAAAATTAAGAAAATAAATTATTTTATTAAATAAAGAGAAAATTAATTGAGGAAAATAAAGAGAAAATAATAAATAAATTATTTAGAAAATTTTAGACGCTTTACTAATTAAAATGGAAGTTAAGGAAAAGTTACCCAAAATAGCCCAATTAATCTAAAAATGAATTTAATTATTATACTTAAAATAATTATTATTAAATTTAAATATCTAACTTAAATATATAAATAAATAAAGACCAAATACCCCCAACCCAACCATTTTATCCTTTTTCCTTTTTTCATTTCTCATTTCTTTTCCTTTTTCTTTCTTTCTCCTCTTCTTATTTTTCCTTCTCCTCCCCGGTTTGGGCCAACCCGTGGCCCAAACTCTCCTCCCTGGCCCGTCTCATGCAGCCCAAGCCGCGTCGCCCTCCTCCTCGCCCGTTTCGCCCGGCCGAACTGTTATTTTTTCCTTTTCTTTCTTTCCCCTGGACCGACCGGTCCACCTCGTCCTTATCTTCTTCTTCCCCACATGGACTGCAACCCCCGACTTGCAATCCTACGCCTGCCGACGGCCACCTGCTCCATCCGGCTATCCTCCCCTGTCCAACCCCATCATTTTATTTCCATTTTGACCCAGCCTACTCGTCCTCCCTCCTCACACGTGTTGCCATCCCTTCCTTTTTCCCCTGCCCCAAGCCAAACGTACCCTACAATTCGCAGGATATGCGCCGCCTGCCACCGCCGATCGGCGACCTGCCTCACCTGCCCCCGATTGTCTTCTACTCCCTTTGTCATTTCCCCCCTTAATTAGCCTATAAATACACCCCAAGGGCAGCCATAATCGAGCTCCCTTTTTTGCAAGCCCAGAAATTCAGCCTTTCACCGCCGTTGATGACCGCCGCCGCAAATGCCACCCACCAAGACCTTCCCTGCACCTCCCTCTACGGAACAAATCCACCATCATCCCCTATTTTGCCCTTCATGAGGCACCCCGGCCGTGCCAAGTTGTCAACCCGATCAGCCCACTCCAGCCTCTCGCCGCCCCTCACACGGCCTTCCACCTCTAATCCCGCCACAACCAGCACCTCCTCCACCCTCCAAAACACCGAGGGAACCTTCCCTTACCTTCCCATACCTTCATCTCCCCTGCCTCCCTCTCCTTCTACCTTCTCCATCTTCCACCACCTCCGGCCACTGCACCAACCGTCGTGTGCCGCCACTCCCGGCTGCAACACCACCTCTATTCCCCCCTGTCCGCCTGCTGCACCTTCCACCACCTCAAACACCCCCACTCCCTCTCCTCTAGCCTACCAACATAACTTTCCACCTCTCTTCCTCCTCTACCACCGCTGCCGTCATCACCACACGCCACCGCCGGTTCCGCCACAAACCTTAAGTGGTACTCCAACTCCCCCAGCCCTTAAACTATTTTCTATAAGTGTTAATAATTTTTAGTAATATTAATAACATTATCCTTAATATTACTATTATTATTATTATTATTAGTGTTGTATTATTATTACTATTACCAGTATTAATATTATTACTATGTCTCACCTTTATTATCTAACCCAATTTTAGAAATATTTATAACTATGGCATATTATTTAAATGGGTTACAACCTTAGTGCTAATAAAGTGATCTTCGTTATTATTAATATTACTACTACTATCATCATCATCATCATCATCATCATTATTATTATTATTATTATTATTATTATTATTATTATTATATCTAACTTGGCCATTTTCACTTTTATTATTAGTGTAAATGTTGGGATTCTTATATTACTATTATCCTTTTCGATTGTTATCCTCTATTATGCTTAACATTATTATTATTATTATTATTATTATTATTATTATTACTACTACTACTACTACTACTACTACTACTACTACTACTACTACTACTACTACTACTACTACTTCTACTTAACCTAAATTTATGATTTTCCTAACAAATAATAATATTATCATTAATAATGGCCTACAACTTTAGTGTTATTATGATTAGGACTTTTCCTTGTTTACTATTATTATTATTCCTAACCTCATTATTATTCCTACTATTATTACTAATGCTAGCTATGACTTATTATCATTATCTTTACTATTATGATAAACATTTGAACCCATATATTACTATTACCATTTTTATTATTATTACTACTATTATTATTATTATAATAATAATTATTATTAATGTCATTATTTTTATTTTTATTATTTTTATTATTATTATTATTATTACTACTTAACCCACTTTATTTTTATTATTATTGTTGTTATTACTATTATTATTACCATTATCATTATCATTATTTCCTTACTAATATTGTTAATAGTAACTTTATCCATTATTACTTTTATTTATTAATATAAATATTTGGACCCTTATATTTTTATTATCATTTCTGTTACTATTATCATTGTTATTGTTATTATTATTATACTTAACATTATTATTATTGTTGTTGTTGTTGTTGTTACCACTACTACTCTTATTATTATTAATGTTATTTAAACCGAAGTTGGTGTATTACCATTTTGTTGTTAAAGAAGAAGAATACTTAAGCCTTAGTATTTTACTATTTAATATTAGAATATTGCTAATATTATTCCTAATGCCTTTGTCACTAACATTATTAACTATGGTATCATTATTAGTTATTACTATTATTATTTTTATTATTTTGTTACTATTATTGTGACAAAAGCATTTGAACCCTTATATTATTATTATTCAAAATATAACTGTTATCATTATTATTTTTAGGAATATTAGTACTTTATCGGTATTACTACTATTATATTATTATTTTAACCCTAACACTATTATTAGCCTTAGCCTAAAAAATACTAAGGTTTCTATCACTATAAGCATTAGCATTACTATTATTATTATTATTATTATCACTATTTCGCTATAATTAGCATTAGTACTATTATTAGAAGAATAAAGCTATTAGGGATTTTTTTGGTAAGTAAGTAATATTAGGCTTAATAATATATGTATAGCAATAAATATTAACATAAATATATTTTGACTAATAATATCTAGTAGGCTAATTTAAAGGTAAAAACCCAAGTTTTCACGTGTAATGCTCCCTTTAATAATAATAACAACCCTAATCTTAGACTAAAATAAGGAATAATAGTATTTTTAGTAAGAGGGAAACTAACCCTTAGTTTTAACCCTCTTATAGGTGAATCAAGCCAAAACCCTAAAGAGGCGTAGGAGCGTGCTCCAAGCCCGGCGTCATTTTAAGTGAGGATGTAGCTAAGCCCCATGTGTGTTGTGTGACTTGTATGCCTTGGATGTTTTATATCATGCTACGTCATGTATTACATGATTGTCATTAACTTGTCCTATGTGTAGCACAGCTTAGAGTTGAGGTATGTTTTCATGTGTTTCTTATGACATGAGTATGATATGTATATATGGTGATCATGATGTGATATGATATGGCTCTCTATGATATACATGCTAGGAAAATTAATAATATGATATGGGAATGAAAGGACAAAAAGAAATAAAATAGGAAGTGAGTTCACTAAGGGGGATATGAGGTTGACTAAAAATGAATGAGAAATGGGAACCATACATAGGAATCCTAAAATTTGCATAGGGACTTTGGGTGTTTGCATAAGATGGATAAAACTTGCATGGGGATGATCCTTACGTGAGAAAAGTTGTGTTAGGGTATAAATAAGCTAAGGGGAGAGTTGTGGAGTGATTGGTGACTTGGGATAAAAAATAGTACGTAGGTTGGTGTAAGGGTTTATAAGGGACCCGATTAGGGTTTGGGAGGAAGCAGTAATCTGGAAAATGTGGAAGTAAAAATGATTAAGGGAGAATGAAGTACGGGTTAAGAGTGTGAATTTATTATATAGGGGTGAGTATAGGTTCCATAGGAGATAAGAGATTTGGGGTGAAAAGAGATAGGTTACTTGTGGGAGAAGAAAGGTACTAGGGTTGAAGTGGCTAACTAGGGCATTTCGATCACATGTGGAATGGAGGGGTAAAGTGATGGTAGTGTAAGTGGGAGAAGGTTGGCCAATATAGGTCCAATTAGGGTTTTCAAAGGAAAACCCTAGAGGGTGATAGTAGGTGGAGTTTGATGTCATGAGGTGTTGGGCCTTAACCCAAACCCTTAGGAGTTGGCCCTCATTATGTATAGGTGTAAGGGGAAAAGATGTCGGGGCATGATAAGGGGCGCCGGAGTCTCAAGATATGGGACGGCCCCTTGAGAGGATAGAGGTAGAATGTTAGTGACATGCATGTCAAGTGAGAATTGCTTATCGAATAAGACACGAATAAGATATTATCCATTTAAAGAGGAAAATTATTGAGCCAAGCCTAGACCGGTCCACCAGCGAATAATAGTGACCAGGAGCCGGGGTGCCCTGTATGACCGGTCCACCGGCGAATAATAGTGGCCAAGCGCATTTTACCCTGCATGACCGATTCAATGGCTATAATAGTGGGGGTTTCGTGCTCAACAAACTAAAAATAATTGTGATAAGACATGGGAAAGACATAAAGTAATTACAGTGAAACACCATGTGAGTCGGGGCCAGACCGGTCCACTAGCAAATAATAATGGCCAGGAGCATTTTACCCTGCATGATTGGTCCACTGGCGAATAATAGTGGCTAGGAGCATTTTTCCCTACATGACCGATCCACCGGCTATAATAGTGGGGTTCCCGTACTCACCTAGATTGATAAAGAATATGATGTGAATCGACTATATTTACCCTATATATAAAGAATAAGTTTATCTGGACCGTAGCTGACATTTATCATCTATTTTACTATATGCTGCTCATGTGATTATGCCATGTATACTATATTGTGTGTTTTGTATGTTAGCCTTAGGGCATCTATTACCTTACTCAATATGTAGCGTACTAATCACCCGTTTCATGGGTGCTGCTTATTCCCACGAGCAGAAGACCTGTTTGAGTTTGTGCAGGTAGGGGACAACGTCTTCGATGCCTACGACACCTACGAGGCATAGGGTGGGGCTGAGCGTTGAGCCTAGACCTGAATTGGGAATCGAGAGTGACTCGGCCGGAATCTATTTTCTTTTTGGATCATGTATTATTATATTTTAGTTATGTTGTATCGTACGGTGCTTTATGTTTTGGAAAAACTCTAGTCACGTACTCTTTGGATTGTAATCCTAAACTGCACTCTGATTTCTATATGACTTGTGTTTTTATTAATGTCTCATGTTTAATGATAACCTTGTTTAGCCTTAGCACTTAGTATTGGAACGATAGGAGTGAACCGATATGGTACTAAGTGTGGTGGTAATGCCCCCGAGTTTACGGTTTTATCTTTTTGCTTCCATTAAACCCTTTTAATTAAATGAAATTTATTAGTGATAAATTTGGGGGTATTACATAAAACCCTTGAGGTATGTGACTTATTTGATTTATCTGTGTTATCTTTAAGTATTGATTCAATAGTATTATTATTATTATTATTATTATTATTATTATTATTATTATCTCTTCTTTGTTATTTTATGTGAAGGCTTTCCTTAACAGACCTTAGTGTAATATTATATATATTTTTAAAACACAATTATCGGTACGGATTCACGTAATTGATAAAATGGATAGTAATGGTCATAAATGTTAAGTATCTTTGTGGACCCTTAGGCCAAGTGCTCAAATAATATCCATTAAAATAAAATATTAATATCAAAGTGAAATATCACATGAGTTAAGTCAAAAAATATCTATCAATGTTGGTGGCTTGGTTTTGTTAGAACCAAAAGGCTCTAAATGTACCCTATATGAGTCCTATCCATTGAGTGATAGAGGTATGCATACTTAAAAATTAGGAAACTAATTTTATGAGTTCAAGAGCATTTCCCCCCTAAACAATGTTATAGCATCCTACCCTTTCATGGGAATCATGGGGTTTTTATAATTAATGTGTATAAGAAATCAAGCGTGTCACCACTAAGTAAAGATAAATAACATGGATTGTACTTTAAGTTTCACCTTATGTTATAAATGTAATTGTATTATGTGCGCCATGAGTTATGTGCATCATAATATATCTTTTTAATTTATCATATTGCTCCATTTATAAGTACTGACATATTTATTTTATAGACACCCATTCATTCCCATGAGCAAACAATCATGTTAACATTGTGTAGGCCTTTTATGTTTGCCTTGATGAATTTAATGTTTTACCTATGGATGATTAACATCTTTGTATTATTGGGGTTTAGGTGAAAGAGTTGTAGTCATCCAAATACCATTAGGTAGAATGGTAGATTTTAGTTTTGGATGCCTTCTTTTGAACTCTTAGAATCTATGTATCCCTTTTTTGTATTAGATACCATGTTTAACACCCATTTTATAGGCATGGAGTTGGTTAAGTATTTCTAGTTAGTTAGTTTTGTTAGATTTTCAATGACATTATGTTATTAGTTGTTTAGTTTCTAATGTGGTTTGTTTATTTTTATTTTAGGTAAATGAGGAGGAATAGTGGAGGCTAATAATTTATATTATGTTACTCATATCTTTACTTTTTTTCTAAAATTAAGGCAACCCATATACCTTACTAAAATGTTAAAAGTTACATGATAACATACTAGGATTCCGATGTGTTAAGTTGTAATTCTTGTTTTAAGCAAGCGTTGGTATGCTGTATTTTTTTCTAAGTATGCCAGCATGAAATTTTGTATAGTGGAACATATTAAATTGTTTATAATATTATGTGTACGAAATCATGATATAATAGATTTAATGTTGTAGATTAACTATGCATAATGTATATGTGTGACATAATGGGTTGATAATGTTTAGGCTTATTTTTATATAATTATCATTAATATATGCCCTAGGGGTAATTTAATTTTTTAAGATTACCATGATTATTTTATCCCAATATGCATGCCTAACCTGTATTATATGATATAAAGTATGAAAGTATGTGATTTATGATGAATTGGATATGAATATTAGGATTTTATGTGCTAAATTATGTGTACGGAGAAAATAGTTATTTACCATGTTTGGTAATTTACTTATATGTTAAAATGTTTCAGTTACTGTATTTTAGCCTTGTAATGAAAAATTATTAAATAAAATAAAATTAACATTTATAATGAATAATATTGTGGTAATCATGGTCTCAATAAAATTTCGGTCATCTATAACCTAATGTTCTTACAAGTAAATAATTAGATATTGAATGATCTGAGTAGATTGTTAAGTTGACCTTAGTGTTAACTTTGACTTTGGTTTGACAGTTGACCTTAGAGTTGACTTGAATCATTAAAAGAAAAAAAAATATGTTTAGGTAAGAAATTAAATTATTTGCATATTATGTAATGTCCATGATCACTACATAAAAATACTAATATTTAAAGTAAAAGATATAGAAATTTTGAAATTGTTTACTCTTTAGGGTTGACTACCCTAGAGATAATGTAGGAGTTCTAGTTTTGGATTGGTTTTACTAATGTGCCTTAGGATCCTCATGAAACCCTAGTCTATACTATAGGTGATATGCAGACACTATGGGGGGATATTAATACTTAAGGATTAGGTGACGTAGGTTGGAGGATATTATGTTTCCATATGTACACTAGTATATTTGGTGTACTAAATACGTCTCTTGATTGTATAGTTTGGAGGATAATGTGTTTCTTTTATGCACCAATATGATTAATGTACTTTATAAGTATTCAAGTTGTCTATTGTATCCCCTCAAGTTATAAAAATGAAAGTAACTAATATGTATGGTTATTAGTATGGTTTGATTAATGGTTAGATAGTTACCTTCATTTATACCTGTGGTTATATGGATTGTTTATAATTGAATGGTTAGTAGGGAACCGTGCCACCTTTGTGTCCCAGTATGACTAAAGTATTTTATATGTCTCTGAGCTATCATTATACTGTTAGCTTTATTGGGATTTATGTGATGGTTTGGTTGGAGAGTAATGTGTTATCTTAATGCGGATATATGGTCGAAGTACTTTATAAGTCTTTTGGTTATTTTGTCTACTTGTGTGGTTGTGGGATTTTTCGGTATGGATGTTAAAATTATGAGATGTGATGTGATTGCTACGGGAATGAATAAAAATGGTTTGGTGTCATCCTTTTGGATAACACTCTTGATATGTTTTGGGTTATTAAACTTTGAATTTACTTAAATGAAAGGATATATTGAGCATATGACATTTGTTGAAATCATTTATCAGACATGTTTATCTTATTTTGCCATCTCTTATATGATTCACTATTCTTGTACCTTCAATGTGCTCCATACCACATTTGTATGCTCAGTATTATATAGTTGAATTATGTGCACTACCCATATTCATAAGTCTAACAAATAGTTTGTATGTCTAAATTAACATGTTAGAAGAAATAGAACACTATATCCAAGTTGAATTATCAACAGTTGTCTCATCTAAATTAGCCTATGAAAATTGATCTATCCCATTAAAAAATTTATTTAATAGGACTCGAGAAACTATAAGCCTGAAAATACTTAATCCAATCCGATACTTGATCGAGATCTTATATGATTTGAAAATTTATAAATTGAAAACTTCCCGACCCCACTTGATAATTGGTTGATATCTTATTCGGTCAAAAAAGTTATACATCCGAAAAGATCCAATCTAATTCAATGATTATTCAAAATCGAATAAAGCATGAAATTTATGAACAAAAAAAAATGACATGACTTGAGGTTTATAATAAATTATTATTATTTTAATATTACTTTAGAATCTTGATTTCTTTCAATCCCAGTAACATGCCAAAGTAATATATTTTTTGAAGGAAGCAACATTGATATGGGAGTTTATACTCTTACACTTGACAAATACATGAATAACACCATAAGATTCAATCATAAAAGATCACTAGACTCCTTCTAATTTCAAAAGGAAATAAGTAAAATAAAACCAAGACTCAAAAAAAAATTATACATTGTGAAAGAAGATAATAAAAATGTACAAATACAACGTAACTATAAATTCTCCATAATTCTCCGAGCAAACATATAGCTTCAGACAATAAAAACAAAGGCAGTCAATAATCGAAATAAGTGAGATCAAAATGAGTTAATTTGCTTACGCCTTAGAATGAAAAAAAAATAACACTAGCAAGATTAAAATATGAAATAACTTAAATTTGACTAAAACACAAGCAAAAGAAAAATGATCTATACCTTTCCAAACTAAAATTAAAAATAAAATATTTTAAATTAATCCGAATCTAAAATTAATTGATCTTAATCGGATCTGATTTTACAAAATAAAATAATATTAAATTATCCAATTTTAAAATAATTCAAATCAAATCTAATTTGATCCAATCATATAATTTAAATTTATTCTAAACTAAAATGAGAGGATCTTTGTATGACGGGACCCGCCACGGACAGCTCTATCTGCGTCTCGGTTAATAAGGTTGCTTCATGGGTCATGGTTAGCTTACTTGGGCCATAGTAACAAAAAGAAAGTTTAGGATGGCCCGATACAACTGCCAGTCTAGCGCTAGCGGACTGCCAGGCTGGCAATCGCAGCTAGCTGGGCCTCCTCCACAAAGCTGTTTCTTAAGCAGTAATGTTTTGGAGCCCAAATTTCATGCGACTTCAACCTTTCCTTGGCTGATATCATCCTCCCGCCGCTGCTTCCTTGCTGCATTTGCTTTGTCGTAGCGTTTCCAGAGGGAAACGGCCTGAAGGGCGATGGCCATCTATCGGGTCCGGATAATGTTTTGGAGATTAAAAGTTGAACTATAGTATCAGAGTGTGTGTGGACAAGGATGTATCATTCTAAATTTTTAAAAAATATATATTATATAACAGTGGTTATTAATATTTAAAAACGGTTGATTAGTGTGGTTTCACATCTTAATATATATATATATATATATCAGTACACTTAAAAATAAAAAATTATATCAATATTAAAAATATATTAATTAACTATATATATATATATATGGTTTTCTAACCGTTTTCTTCCATTTTTATTTTTTAATTTTTCAAAATTAAGGTTTTCCGTTTCCGTATCTCATCCCGTCCCCGAGCATCACAGGCGTCGTTGGAGAAAGACTCTTAGCTGTAGCTGGAATGGACCTACAGTACCCAAAGCTACGAGTAGTCGAGCTAAATCTATACGTAGTATAGATCCATGATCATAATATTTATTTATACGTCTCTATAGTAGTATCAGTATGCACCACCACTGCGGTACGTAGTCGAGCTAAATCTACACGAACATCAGCAGCTACAGGGGCTTCATACAGATACAGTGACGACATGTTTCGTCATCTAATTGAGGAAATTAGGACTGACAGCATATATACTACGTAACAAGGCTTTAAAACGCAGTTACCATAAGATCGGACTGGTTCGTCCATGGTATCTCATGTTCTCAAACACTGCAAACGCCACAGTACATTATTACCACACAAATGAAGAAGGAAAAGGGGGGAAATGATAAGATAATTAAGTTTCGGACTTCAGACTCAAGACACGACAAGCTAGCTATCTTATATAATCATATTCATAACTAATACCTCCATCGAGCGGATTCCAGTACAGTACTGAAATTTAATGAGTTATCACTCTGTCGGAACAACCTTCGCTTTCTTGACAGCGAATGTCGGGAAGCAAGAAACAGAAGGCGGAGATGAAGGAGTACCAGTAGAGCTGCAGGAGCGATTGCGATGAAGCGTAGAAGAAATGAAGCGAATTATGGCCTCAAACATCATGGTCTTCACCAGCTTCCCTTTCGGCGGAACTATACCTCCTCCTTTCTTGAGCTTGAGCTCCGGCGCCGAAGCCTTGCCTCTTCCTTCCATGTCCGTCTCCTCGGTCTGCTGCTGTTTATGTTCTCTCTCTGTCTTCGTGCCTTGGATGGAGGAAGGGGGAGGTGAGGGTGGAGAGGAGAGACAGGAAATGCTCCAATGTGTTTATGATCAGGTGCCCGAGTGAGCGTGTCAGAATAATATAGAAGGGGGAAGGTGGCAAGAGAGGAGGGGGACCGCGCCATTCATAGTAACATATCACAGATTTGTTATTATTATTATTATTATTACTATTTCTTTGTGGCGTTCACCTTTCAATTCTCTGTCTCACCGACCTTCGCACACTCCCATTCACAGTCAAATCAAAATCTTAATTTTGTCATAATTTTTTTACGGCTTTTCCATTCTCTCTCGCCTACTTTCGCCGGCTCGCATACTCGTTTTCTTATTGATGGTGATGGTATCGACGATACCGGTGGTATTGTTTATATTGATGAATGATGACACCATCGATGGTGACCTGGACATGGAGCTGTAACCTGTAAGGATATGTTCCGGGTGTGAATAGTGAATCACGTATCCCACAGTCGATTAATAAACTATTTCTCCATGTTAAATTTAATATTCTTTATTTAATTAATTCAAAATTAAATACTCTTATATAATTAAAATTAAAAAAATTAAAAAATTAATAATCAATAATTTTCGTTAAAATTCTTATATTATATAAAAAAAGTTAAAAATCTAATATTCCTTATATTATACAACAGAGGCAGAATCATTTTTGCTAGTATAATCTTTAATGACGTGCTAAATTACTTTTTTGATTTTATAATTACATATATATTGTTAATTGAAACAACTATCAATTTTTTTTACTCATAACAGAATTTTATTTTCTAATTTACGACTATAATAACTGAGTTACGTACTATCATTTATTTTGGAGCCCTTCTAATCAAGAATAGTATTATAGTAGGATGTACTAATTTCTCCGGAAATGATCCGGCCAAAACTAAAGAACCTTATATATGCAATGAAAATTTGTTTTTATTTTAGTAGATAGATTAGTGCTAATCTTTTTGTTTAATGTATTCTCTATTATAAATCGATAAGCTATTATTAGCATACTGTAATACCATAGAATCCCAACCCTAGCTCCCGCACCATACCTTCAGGAATTTTTTTGGGGGGGGGGGGGTTCTAGAAAAAAAAAAGTGAAGAAAATGACGGTTTAGAGGGCACGGTTAATAAAAATTGGTATTAATAATATGATATACATCGTACATATCCATACATGATACAACGACTCCGGGCCGGGTGGGAGAGCTAAGCTAACCAATGAGGTTTTTTTTATTTTTTATTTTTTTAAACGTATGTAGATACCAGTAAATATCCAAACAATCCTACGAACTGGATGCCACTAAGTCCGCCACTTGGTTTACCGTCGATGCTCTACGTGAACGTGAGTCATCACCACGGGAGCAGGCCCATGAGATCCTATTATTCATAATTGATGGGATGTAAACCCTTTTATAAGCGTCGACCGTCGAAGAAAGCTAATTCAATTCCACTTGCCCAAAAACACAGACACAAACACAAACGAGAAAGAGAAAAAGTATCCCATAGTTGAAAAGTCATATGGACATGAATTTTCTTAGTAATAAATAATAAATATTTGATGGGAGTTCCAAGGTTTATAATTATTAAAGCATGTTTACAACTATAAAATCATCATTTACGACTATAAGAATATGTATTGTTTCTAATAAAATATGTACTTATAGAATTTGTATTTATTTCTTATTATTTATAAATAATAAAAAATGTTATAAAAAGTGTATATGTTGATATAATATATATATTCACCACTATATAATATATATTTCATCTTTATAAGATATGCATTTGTTGATATAATATGTACATTCATAACTATAAGATGTGTATGTATCTTATAAAGCCGTGCATTTTTTTTCAATAAGATGTGTACTTATATTATTAAATTTGATCATTTTTAATTTTGCGACTAAGATATATTAATATGAGGTTTTTTTATACAAAAAGTATGAGAAAATTTTTGATATATTTTTTAATGACCCAAGTTAAAGATAATTTTATTTAAATTTTCAAATAAAATGAAATTGTAAGCTACAGTAGTAGTGCTAGGAGTATGGTACAAATTGACATATTATCTTACCTTTTTTATTAACTTATTTTATGCCAATAATTGAAAATGTATTTATTTCAATTTAGGCAATTAAAAATATTAATAAATAAATAATACACCAATATATTTCTCACTTTTTTTTCTTCTATAAATAGAAATCCATACCGATATAGTTTTAGTAGAAATTTATCTCATATTAGGTGGATAGTAAAATCCTATTTTTATTTTTCTACTTTCACAAATTAAAGTCTTAAAATGAAAAAAAAAATTATAAATTTTGTGATGTTATACTAAGTGCCCAACAACCAATATTTAGAGAGTCGTTCTTCAAGGCCATTTCAAAATGTACTCCAATGGTATTTATGATTAAGGACATCCTTAAGTCATATGAACTATGATTAGTAGTGGTAGTTAATTGAGGAATGGATACTTGTCAGGTAATAGGGGTAAATATATTTTGCCAATGGGTACAAAAATAACTGGGCACGCCTAGTGAGGTGAAATAGGCACACCACAAGTTGGTAGCTCTATTCACAAATCAAAACAAACCAAAATCTAGAAAAATATATGGCCAGTCAAACTAGGCCTACAAAAGATAGCCATTATATAATGCATTGTATACAAAAAAATTTTGATTTTTGCTATAAGACCTCTTGTATCTATGTCCTTAGTGTCAAATATGATGGCATTGCTCAGTCTCCATATGTGATAGATGGCGGTCACGCAAGTTAAGCCTCTGGCCTTAGTGGCGAGGCTATTACCCTTGATTCTACATCAAAGTGCACGTACATTACTACATAAAAGTAGCGGACCCTCTTCTAATACCCAGCCATGTAGAGAGCTCCTTCCATATAGTATGGTGAAGTGGGCAATCAAAAAAATAAGTGGCGGTGTGTTTCCCTATCAATCCCACAAAAGGGTCACTCTTTGGGGCCACTGAGATAAACAAGTCTGTCCTTTGTATTCAGTCTACCAAGTATAGCTAGCCACAAGAAGAACGTGAAGCGAGGAGTTCCGAATCCTTTCCAAACAACCTTCAAATCTCCCTAAAGTTGTCCCCTAAATATGATATAATCATAAGCTTTACAGATAAAGAATATGTCACCATCCATCCACGAAGCAACAAGTGTTTTTGTTACTTCAGGAGAACCCTCCAAAAGCATTAGATGCATATAAATTTTCCATAATTCCTTCACAAAGTGAGAAGTGTGATGCGATGGTTTAAAAATCTGGATTGACCTCCCTATGATATGATTTCCATGTATGCATTTTGTCTAGAGAGTTTGTTTCTCCTCTTGTATGAACCACACGTACTTACATAGAAAAGCTTGATTCCAAGCCTTTAACTGCCTAAGGCTCAATCCACCATCCTTCTTAGGCAGACACACAGTATTCCAAGACACAAGAGCTTGTTTTCTATTCCATAAGAACACACTACATAGGCTCAAAATCGGTTAAGAACCATCCTTAAAATCGGGAAAACACCCAACCAGAAAGCTAAAGTCCTCTACACCAATGATTTCAATAATTCACACCTTCTCGCAAGCGAAAGGGAATTAGGTTTCTAGGCCTTTAGTTTGTCACAGAGACTATTGATTAACACTTTATAGTCCAAAACCCGAAGCTCATAAAGGAACATGGGAACACCAAGATAGCAGAAAGGGAAATTCCTTCTCGAAAAGCCTACCATGCCAATCAGCGAGGCCCAATGTTGTTCATTTATACTAGCTGTGAAAATATATGATTTAAGGTAGTTAGGACCCACGTCGTAAGCCTTCTGAAACATGTGAAGCCCCTTCAACAATACCTCCATCGAAGGTTTTTCTCCTATAAAAAAGAGAATAATATCATGTACAAAAGCTAAATGTGATATTCTCTATTTCTTGCAACCCGAGTGGAAGCGAAAACCTTTACTACTAGTAAGTACTTTCAAAATTCTGGAGAAATATTCCATGCACAGTACAATGTTTATATAGTAAGTGGTATTTGTGAAGGGTATAAAATAAAATTGAATATGGTCATAGTACAATGTTTTTATACAAACCATTTTATAATGTTTGGAGTACTTCTATCCTCAAATACAACAAACGCCAACTCAAGTAAACAAATTATGAACGTTATTTTAGATTTATTATCCTTTTTTAGCTTTTCATAACTATACTTGTCTGGGTTGGAGTTTTGAATCAATTGGTACAATTTTTTCTTGAATGGATGTCAGTGCAAGGTCCTTATGAGCTCTTTACTCTAGTCATAACTTTCACTTAAGGTTAAAAATTATTGTTTAATAGCTCTAAATAACTAATACTTGCATGTATATTAGTTTGATGCTAATGTGACACAATTAGCTTCCAAACATCTTTCACCTAATTAGCATAATTATTATGGAAAAATTATGGTTAACAAGAGTGTATGCCCATTCACCATATCATTATTTTCTAGCATTGCAAAATGTAACATAATTTCCTAAACATTTGTATTTGACAATCATAATCCAAATCAAGTTTTATTATCTAAGTCATTTCCCTTTGGACTCAAAAATATTTGTAAAATAAAATTTCTAGATGCAAAGATAGGTTTGACGATGATGATCAATAAGAATCTTCATCATTGTTTTGAACTTCCACTGATTATCATATATTATTGAGCAATGCATTTATCACAATAGATGTATCCAAAAACAAGAACCTATCCCATTTGTATCATACCTTGGTGTCACAACAACAACTATTGGATGTGGTTCCAAATCAAATGAAAGTAAGTTTTAGTGTTATTAATAAGTCATTATGAGGAGTAGTAGTAGTATAAGTCATTGTGAGCAGGTGGATGATAATAGAACTATTAGCAACAACAACAATAGTAGTAATAGTACTTTCACATGAAAATAAGATCTTAGTTATGTAAATCCAATACATGACAACTTAAGTAAAGGAACTAAAGTCATGGATACCTATTTAGAGCACCTTACCTCATAATAATGCCAATAGCTCAAAATAATACTAGACTAGGGTTATTGAAAAAATTTAGAATATGAAATTTTGATTTAGTATATGAAAAATCCGATATGAAAGTATGAAGTTGTAACTGGAGTGTATATTTGCCTCCCCCCGGGTTTTACCAAATTTTCTAGAGTTGTAATAATATTTTGCTGCTTAATATATTGTATTTAGAGTATATTAAAATATATTTTGTAAGCATTATAATGTATTCATATATATAATGCACTATATTAATACATATTGGAGCATATTATATTGTATATTTGGTGTACTATATGGTATTTTGTAATGCATTCTATTAGATTGTAATATGTTTTTTTTCTCTCTCTAAATCTAAATATATGTATCTCATTATGAATATAAGTACAATTGTATATTCTGAACATATATAGTATTCGATTTGATTATTCTGGATATCCAGTTTAGTCTATAAGCATATACTTGATGCAACAGATGTGGGTATCCGATTTTGAACACCATAATTCTTATAATTCACAATGTTTTTGACATACAACCTACTATATTAGCAAATCCATTCTAATTGTTTGATATGAAACTCTTTAAACTCCAAAAAAAATTTCCATATCTTTTTACTTGATAGAAAACCAATGAATAAAACCACACATTGTACTTAAAAAAAAAACACTTTACGCCTAATTCATGGACTTATGAACCAAACATCAAGATAATTATTAGTTGAGGAATACAATTTTGATATTCGGTCCAATTAAGCAATAAAAATATTCAAAATTTTAATTGAGGAAGAAATGTTACATTTTTTTGTTCAAAATAAGGAAATTTTGGTAGAATAGTTGTCGAAGATTGCTAGAATTAAAAATAAAAATATTATCTCTATTTTTTACTATATAAATATAATGTGTATAATATAAGTTATATATTGTACTAATTTATATATTTTATATAACTTAATATATCATTAATCTAAACTAAAGTTAAATTTAACTAAAACCAAACAATCAAACAAATGTTAGCAAATAAAGAAAGAAAAATAATTTAATCTATATTATAGATTTCCTAATGATTTCTTACCCTCAAGAGTAAAGCCCCAAACAATCTACAACAAATTAGCAATTACAACCCTAAAATTCTTAGCTCCAATCTAAGCAAGTGCGTGAAGTACGAACCCATTGAGATTCCCTTGGTGACCCACTTCTCTTCCTGTACCCTATTAATTCCTTCATGTTTGATTTCTTTCTCCACCACAAATCCACTTTACTACTTCAAAAATTTCCCTCATAACCTCCTTTATAGTGAATGGCATCAAAGACCTTGATCTTGTAGTTGTTTGTTTTGGTTCTAAAGAAGTATGTGACTTGTGTTAGTAGTGTAAAGTGGTCATTGAGGGTGTCGGTGTTGACAAAAATGGATAAGGTAGTCAAAATTTAAGAGGTTAGAGTAATAATTAGTAGGAAGGGAAAGAGGAGGAAGGAGTGGATGATTGTTATGAGGAGAGAAATGGTTACCATAATTGGAAAACACAAGGGATTAAGGAGATGCATTTAGGAGAAACATAAAGGTTGTTTTTAAATTTAGTGCAACACTTTTATTTTTCACCACCAAAAATATTATAGAAGCGGAAAATAGTAAACAAATTTAAAAAAATGGGATTTACAGCCGCACCCAACATAGGATAGACATCCACCACCCGTTCCATGTTAGATACAAGGCTAGGAAAATAAACCAAACCAAATAGAATAATAGAGTGCACAAAAGATGTAATATACGAATACCACAAGAAAAACATTTGCACTACAAGACCACAACAGGTTCCCAAAATATCTAAATTCATAGGAGAGAGTAAACTGAAAGTACATAATTATAGTAGAGATCAAACAACAATAGGGTAAAGCACAAAACCCTGGTACATTAAGGACCCACAAAATATCTTCGAGTATCCACGTTCTCAAGCCCTCGAACCCAACACAAGATAGGTTAACTACTGATATTCTAAAAAATCTGCACATGGTCTTCTACTTATGAGATTAAGCAGGTGACCAAACAAACAAACACATCAATATGTTACTATAACACCATGCTTCTCAAAATCTTAAATTTTACAAATATTAATGTTGATTTATGAGTTTCAAGCTTTAATTTTATTTTAATTGGGTTATTTTATTCAAAATCATGTTTCTTGTAAGTGTTTGTTAATGTTTTTATTTGTTTTATGGTTTCAAATTTATGTTGAAATTTATTTAATTATTTGTCATAGCAGACAATTCTAGATAAATTCGTTCATGACTACAATTTTATTGAATTCACATGATTTGATTTTCATTTAAAACATATTTTCGTTTCAGTTTCATGTTTTATTTTTTAATATTTTAAATTTATTTGTGACTATAGTACAGTTGTGTGATTATGTCTTTATTTTAGGGTTATATTTTTTTGATGACAAAAATAAATAATTTTAAATTATAAAATTTCTTTAAAATGGTAAAATAATTTTAATAAGTTTATCCGTATAAAATATTTCTTTCATTGAATTTATTATTTTATGAAGTTTATAAGATATTTGAATTTTTTAAAATTATTCAAGAATTTATTTATGATTTTATTTTCAAAATTAATTTTCTTTCATTTTTTCCATTTTTTTATAGAGGATATTTTTGGAAAATGTAATATTTCTCCAATATATTTTAAATATTAATTTTAAATCATGTTTCTATTTTTAATAAGTGTTGTAAATGATTTTAAATAAAAGCTTTTATTTGTTAAGTCTCGCTTTTCTCCAAATATATATATATATATATATATATATATAGATATTCATTGGGTTTACTTCCATTAAAATTTATCCTAATTGAAATATCTTTTAAGTATTATTTTAGATGTTTATTCTATATAGGTTATTTAGGTATTTTCTATAAAAAAAAAGCAAGTCATCGGCCAATCCCCTCCCCTTTCTTTCTCTTTTCTTCTCTATGTCCCAAACCTGACCCCTCAACTTACCCTCCTCTGCCCCTCCTCTTTGGTTTGTTCTCGAGCACCACCAGCCACCACACCACCATTATCTCTTATCGTTGCCACCATATTCTAATACAGTAATAGAGCGGCGGTGGTGGCACAACAAGCCAGCATCCAACAATCTCCAGAGTTGCTAAGCCACCGATGAGTGGTCATTAACCACTAGTGAAGTTCCAGTAGCCCTTATTCCCTCCAATTTCATAGCAATTCGTTTGGTATAATTAGCCCAAATCTCAACTTTTATTTTTATTAATTTTAAATGAATTACCTTTGATTAAGCTAAATTGAATGTTGATTTGAGTATGTATGTGTTGTATGATTACTTTGGATTGGTTAATAGTGTGGTATATGCTTAATTTGTGAAAATTATATTTTTAACCCGGTTATGTTCAAATTTCTCAGATTCATCCGATTAAGCTACTTTGGATAAATTTATTATGTGGTATACATTTAAATGTAATTAATTTCATATTGGGATTGTTAATTTGAAAATTTTATGCAAAATTAATTGAAATTTGATTTTTAGGTCAAAACTCTTATTAATTTAAATTGGATTGTGTAATTGAGTTATAAAATTTGTATTAAAATCTATTTAATTTAATTTTTTACACATTAGTTTAAATATATGTGTAAGATTTGATTAAATTTGTATTTTGGGCTCAAAAACCCTAAATATCTTAAATTAGGTCTTTCCTTTATTATTTTTGATCAATTGAGTATACAATATGTTATAAAATAGGTCTAATTGAATTTTTAAGCATTTAATTTAAATAAACTAATAAAATTTGATCAAATTATACTATTGGGACTAAAACTTTAAATTTTAAATGAAAATTATTGAATTTGTCATTTGTATAGTTGTTTCTTTAAAAATTAATTTTATAGAATTATTTGAAATGACCTTAATTTCATTTTAATACCTTCAATTTGGATTAATTGGTTTAAATTATCCGTATTTGTATTTTGGGTTTTAAAAGCCTAAGTTTTCGGAGTAGTTTTATGGAAATATAGTTGTGTTTGATTCTTTCATAAATTAATCAATTAGTTTTGATTGAAAATCAATTGAATTGTGCTTCTAAATTATCGTCTTGATCAATTCTCTTAAATTGATTGGTTTGATATTTTGGGTTGTAAACCTTAATTGTTGAAATGGGTTTGATAAAATTTACTTATGTTTCTATTATTCTATGTTTCAATTAGTTTTTCCTAACTTAGTCTTATGATTTTTAGATGTGATTTAGGAAGGCATGTTAATCAATCTTGAAGCTAGGGTTTTTGTTCTTCTTGTGAAAGAATATATTAAATGCTAGGTAAATCTCCTAAACTCCCAGTTAATAGAATTTTATGTGTTGATGTGTATTATTCCATATTCCAGTTATATTAAAAACATGATAGGGTTTGTTAATAAGGCATGTAATTTGTGTGTCTTAGCCATATGGTTATCTTAGTGTTCTTATGTTATATTGATCTTGTGGTGCGGTATCTTATAGTTCTTAAAAAATATGAATCATAATTATTCATAGTTGTATTTGATGATTTATTAGGCTATGTAAGTTGTAAAAGTTATTATGCTATGTAATTTGATAATCATGTTGTTGATGCAAATCCAAGTGGTTTAATTATTCATTTTTAATTATGTTTAAGTCTGCCAAGAACATTAGTGATAGGTTATATATGATGGAATATGTGGTTATGGACATAAATTTTGAATATTCCAATGACAGGTGAAATAAATGAAGTATAAAATTTTGTTATAGGTCACATTAGTGGTCATAGTTGATAGTTGTATATGGTCTATCTTGAGTAGCCGCAGGATGACATTTAAGGTAGGGTCGTGCAATGGGCGCCTTCCTTGTTATTTCATATGTATTACATCGGTAGTGCAATGGTGAGACCCTTCTCTCTACCATATAGGTGACATACGAGTTCTATAGGGGGTATTGATACCTAAATGTTAAGGTGTCCTAAGTGGTTGTATAGGGCATAGCCGTAGAGCTATAGGTGACATGTTGTTGTGGGTTCCTTAGCTGTCTTGCCCTGGATATGGATAACATTATATTTTGAATAGGGATAATATTATGTTTTGGATGCTAGAAATACTAAGTATTAGAAATGGATAATTAAAATAAGTGGCATAAGTGAAACAAGTGAACTATGATATCATATACAAGGAAATGGGTACTGATTTGAATTCGCATGTGTGATGTAATATCTTTTGGTGGAATTGATCAATAAGTGGTTCTATAAACTAAAATGGAATGATTATATGAAAATTAGTGAATGATATAAATGGAATTAAATAGAATGAATTGTGGTGTGTAAGTGAATATGCCACGATACTTTGTATGAGTGTGTAACGCAAATTCAACTATAAATCATGAATGTTATTATCTTCCATGATCTTATAGGAGAGTGGGTGTAATCCCCCAAAATTTTACGAAACTATTAATTTAATAAATAGCTATTATTTGAAATAAATTAGCTTTTAAAATTATTTAATTTAATTATTTTATTGATTTTGAGTATGTAAATTTGGATAGGAGTATTTAATAAATTAAAAATAAATATTTTGTTATTTTATCATATTATTTTTATTTAAATAATTTCTCAAACTAATATTTTACCAAAATTAGCCTTTTTGAACCAATATATCAAATTATATTGAATTAAATTATTAAATTAAAAATTTATCAAAAATATTATATTTTATTATTTTATAAATTAAATTAAATTATTTCCTCCTATTTTCCCTTTTCCCTCTCTTTCCTTTTTCTTTTCCTTCTCCTTTTCTCCTTTTCCTCCTTCCTTTCTTTTTCTTTTTTCTTCTTTTCCTGGCTCGGGCTGCCAGGCTGCCTCTCCTCCTTGCGCCTGGGCTAGCGGCCCATTCTCCCCCACCCACACGCATAGCCGACCCAGCCAAACCAGCTTCCTTCGTTTTTTTCTTCTCCCCCCTGAACCGAGCTGGCCGCTTGTTTTTTTTTCTTCTTATGCGCCGGTCGGGTCTCCCTCCCCCTCCCTTCTTTCTTTCTCCTTCGATCACCCCGAGACCCCGAATCATCGCCATCACCATAACCGCCTGCCATGCCCGACCACCGAGACGCCGGCCACCGCCCCGCTGCCACCTTCTGCCACCATTTGTCTCTCCCTCTCTCTCTCCCTCTCTCCCCTGCATTTTCACCAACATGGAACCGGGCAGCCATGCAACATTCCTCCCCATCGTCCCCTTCTCCCTTCCACCCTAAGCCCTGCCATCCGATCAGCCCCTATCCCCCTACCTTTCCTCTTCTTTTTCTTCTCCCCTTTCAGCTATTTCCCTGCCCATTATTGTCGAGCCCCTCTCCCCCGATCCTCTTCCTTCCATTTTCTCCCCTCCATCTTCTCCCCTTTGTTTCACGCGCCTCCGCCCTCCGCCGCTCCGACCGCCGCAAACAGCCCCTACACCACCTCCTGCACCCTTCTACTACCACCTTGCACCACCCCAATATCCCTCTCGAGCCATCCCGCAACCCTCTTCCTCCCCTCTTCTTTTCTCCCGGTTTTTCACCCCTCTCGACACCCACCTGCAACCCCTCCTTACACCGCCGTCCGACCGCCTCTTCCGCCACCCAAGCCACCATTCAAGACCCTCCAACCCCCTCTACCACCGCCATGCCTTAGTTGGTCGAAAACAGCCCTTGCACCCCTCCATTTTTCCCTCCACTTTTCCTTCCTTCTCAGCCCTTCCACTCGACCCACTTCAGCAGCCACTTTCACCACCTCACCACCACCGCCTCAGCTACCCTTGGTCGCCAACAACCCATCCCCAGCATCCACCTACACCCCTTCTTCACTCCTGCACCATTCCCTTGCCTTAAAACCTCCCCCATCTGTCTTCTTTTCTAGCCTAAAGACCCCAACCCGAAAATAGTTATTTTACCTTCTTTCACCCCCTCTTTGAGCCCTTTTTTCCTTTTATTTTTGCATGCAGCTCATGCTGCATATGCAGCATAAGTTCTTGCATTATTTGGCCATTTTTATTAAAATCTTTAAGGTATGATAATATTTAAATTAATTATTTTCTTAAGAAAAACTTATAAAGTCTTGTATCTTGGTTTTCTTATTTCTAATAAATATTGATATTATTTCTAGGTATTGGTTTTTCTAATCAAAGCTTGAATCTTTAACCAGGATACCAGTAAGATTCAAATTTTGCGGGGAATTAAGGTAATCGTTAAATCCCACTTAAACGCATGATAAACGTATGTTAGCACAATAGGATTTTTAATATGTTGTTATGCTTGATAATTGTGGTTTAACATAATATATATATATATATATATATATATATTTGCTTGTGATGATTAATAGAAGGAAAGTATGTTAGTTTATGTGCTATGTGTGGAAATATTGATTAGGGAAAGAGTTTGGCTATTAAAGAAAATGTTAAGTGCTTATCCTTGTTATTTTATGTTGTTGTGACTAGTTATGCATGAATAATATTATTGTTACCTCTAGGGGCATTTTTTGTAATATTTCTTATGTTAGATTATGGCCTAATATGTGTAGGTGCTAATATGTATTATGCTAAAATATAATGGTTGGTGGAATTGGATATTATTAATGGAGTATTAA
The DNA here is from genome assembly GCA_039764185.1 of Tamarix austromongolica. Classification (NCBI taxonomy): domain Eukaryota; kingdom Viridiplantae; phylum Streptophyta; class Magnoliopsida; order Caryophyllales; family Tamaricaceae; genus Tamarix; species Tamarix austromongolica. The sequence continues at coordinate 11,810,828 of CM077819.1, forward strand.
TATTATTATTTCGTGTGGAAATGTTAATTTAATAAAAGTGGGGTAATAAAGGGGGTAAAGTGTTAATATTGAAGGAAAGGGCAATATGGTAATTTTACAAGTGAAAAGGGGTATTGTGGTAATTATGGAAGTTAGGGATATTATGGTAATTTTATGAGTAAAGGAAAAGATGATAATTTTTCAAGTAAAGGGGCATTATGGTAATTTTTGGAGGTAGAAGGGCAAAATAGTAATTTTATAAGTAAATGGTAATATGGTAATTTTTGAAAAGGAGGGCAAAATGGTAATTTTGTAAGGAAAGATAAAAACGGTAAATTGGATGTAAAAGGGTAAAATAGTAAATTGTAAAGTAAAAGGGGTAATATGGTAATTTTATAAGTAAAAGGGTATTGTGGTAATTTTGTAAATAAAAGGATATTGTGGCAATTTGGAAGTAAGGGGTAGAAGGGTAATTTCGTAAATAAAAGGATATTTATGGCAAACTTGAGAGTAAGGGGCAACTTGGTAATTATGATAATAACGGAGGATAATTTGGTAATTAGATTACGATCATAAGGGGGAAATTGGATATTTATAATAGAGAAGGGTAATTTGGTAAATTAACCAACAAAAAGGGTATTATGGTAATTTTAATAATATAGAAGGGTAATATAGTAATTATAATAATAGAGAGGTGTAAATGGGTAAATATAATTATGGAAAGAGTAAATTAATAATTGTAATTATGAAGAAAGGTAATTTGAGATTTATAATAATTAAAAAAAAGGGTAAAATGGCAATTATAATAATTGAGAGGGGTAAAATGGTAATTATGATAAAGGAGAAGGGTAATTTGATAACTTATCCAACTAAAGGGGTAATTTAGTAATTTAACCGACAAAAGGGTAAATTGGTAATTATTTAACCAACCAAAGGGGCAAAATAGTAATCATGATAATGAAGGAGGGTAATTTGGTAATTTATCCGACTTAAGGGCAATTTAGTAATTATAACAAAGGAGAAGGGCAATGCGGTAATTTAACCAACCAAAGGGGAAATATGTTAAGGATAACAATTATGAAGGGTGAAGGGTGATCTAAAAAGCTTAGGAGATAACTTGGTAACCTAAACCGAGTAAAGGGTAATTTGGTAAATAAGCAACCTAAAGGGTAATATGATAATTTGTCAAGTAAGGAAGGGATGACCTAGATATTATATAAGTAAGGGGTAAATGAGTAATTTGTACCTGACATGTCGTTGGGATTGCTGAATGTTATAATATGATTCAAATAACGTTGATTAGTAAGGTAAGATTTTTGATAATTAGTAAGTAACATGAGAATGAATCTTAATCCAGAATTATATGAGATTATGACGGCCTTAATGGTTTCTCTGTGATATCTTGGATAACCATCTAAATAAGAGATGATTAATGATATCGAAACGATTGAAAGTGAATAAGTATCTGATTATTGTGCTTTTGGTGATCACCTTAATTAAGACGCTAATACTTAAAGTGAAAGACCTCGAGATCGGGAATGGTGACTCTTTAGGGGTCGCTAACCCTAAAAACGTGGTTTAGTCCATGATTTTTATGGTATTTGCTGGTGTGCCTTTGTGCCCCAGCCATGCCCTATATCTTACTCTTTCTAGCTCTACGGACCTAGTTAGGGGGTATGCATACTTATGGATTAGGTGTCCTTGTTGGTAGGGTACTGAGTAGCTTTATGCACCAGTACGACCAGGGTACCTTTGCGTCCTTGGGTTCTTGGTTGAAGGGTACTGAGTAGCTTGTATGCACCGGTATGACCAGTGTACCTTTGTGTCCCGGGTTCTTGATCTCCCATCCGAGGCAAATAAATGGATTTGTTGTGTTGATTAAGAAAGGAAAAATACTAATCATGAAAGTGAAATATTATGAGCCGGGCCCAGTTGAATTATGATATTGATTACCAATCCACCGGTTATAATAGTGGCCCAGGAGCGTGTTGCCCTGGCAAGTGATTATGAGTACCGATCCACCGGATATAATAGTGGCCTAGGAGCGTGTTCCCCTGGCAAGTGATTATAAGTACCGATCCACCGGATATAATAGTGGCCCAGAAGCGTGTTGCCCTGGATGATGTTGATATATATACCGATCCACCGGTAAAAATAGTGGGGGTCCCGAGCTCAATAAAACCAGTTATATATATGTGAATAAAGTTATGGATATAAAATATGAGATTGAATGAATAATGATGGACTAATGGCTTAAGGCCGAAGGTATTGATTTTGCACTATGAAATGGTTTAAGGCCCGAAAGTATCGATTGTTCATAAATACCTATTGATATCTGATGTGATTGTTAATCATGTGAATGTTTTATATACACATCTTGTTATATATGCATGTAGTTTTGTATCATGTGTGACATTACATGCCTGCTTTTAAGTGTGACTTTAAAGGGTTACTCAGTACCATAGTACTGAAGGGTTCCACTCGTGGGGCCCCTGCCTATTCAATGGGCAGTGTCCCTTGCAGGTCCTTGCAGGGGCTAGTCAAGTGGGCAACGGAAAAGAGCGTAAGGATTATCCGGCCTTTAGGGTTTCATTCCTCATCTTCTCATGTATGGTTTAAATGTAATTTTATTCTTGTAACCACCATTGGTGGAATCTATTCTTATAAAATATTTACTTGCACTACTCTGATTTAAGAATGGTTTGAATATCTAGCAAATGATATTTTGTCCTTTAGCCTTAGCACTTAGTACTGGAACGGTATGTGTGAACCGGTCTGGTACTAAGTGTGGCGGTAATATCCCCGAAATTCACCGTTTTATATTTTACTTCCGCTAATTGTTTTAAATAAAATGAAATTTTTCAGTAGTGAATTTTGGGGGTGTTACAGTGGTTCTTTCATCTTTTATCAGTTATGAAAAGTATGTGAATCTACATTTGTATGATATTGTTATAAGTTAGGATGTTTACTCAATGCGTCATTGTACTGATACTATACTTATTTATATGTCTATATGTAGGTGTTTTGGCTTGAGTTTCGGTGTGATTTCGACTTGGGATGAGATTTAGAGCTACTCAAAGTCTTCTCCCTCGAGGCATCTTATTATTATTTGTAAATATTTCAGAAGTCAAGTTATTGTAATGAAATTTTAATTTAGTTATGTAAACAACCTTTCATATTTTTTATTTGTTTGGTTAAGATTTTGGAATCTAAGTTTATCTCAAATATTTTCCGTTGATGTATCAACGATAATTTTATAGGGTTTTTAGCCAACTTTATCAGTGAGGATTTTTTGTTTAATTTCTATTTTAGTATTTGTTAGATAGGTTTTAGTCTTGCACTTATCAGGAGATAGATGATGGATATCTATCTTATGGTAGGTACAGTGGTAGCACTCCCCATATCTTATGTTTACTTCCATATTATATTATTTTTTACCCAATTTTTTTAGGAGTGAAAGTGGGCGTGTTATAGTTGTGTATCGAATAAGCCAAATTACCTCATTTACGGGAGTCACAAGCATGCACAACCATGGCTTAGTATATAAATCATGCTTACTTGATACAATTAGATTTACATGCTTTATCATGGTCATATATTACATCAGAATTTTATGCCATCTAACTTAGATAATTTGTTATTCATTATGCTTATCATCATAATATAGATATCAAGGATACCAACATATAATCATGCAAGACAAATTTTTAACAAATCACTAGGTTCGTCTACAATTCACTTACATAGTTAATCCATTGGGTTTATCATTCAAGTTTATGTAATCTTTTTAGGTTAGTTATTTATAAGCCATTATTCCTTTTTGAGCAATGAATTGGATTACCTCCTCATATTCTCATAATACTATGGAAGCTCATCTAAACTAGAGAACATAAAGTTTGGTTAGATCCAAGTAACCACCAATGGAAATCAAGTCCTGACCAAAGAAAATAAACCACCTAGGTGGCCAGATCTTTTAGTATAGATACCCCTAGTACATCATCAGTGTCTAGAGTAGGGAAGGCTCTAGAATCTACTAGGATCCCGCCTGAAGGCCCCAATAAACTCCTGAAGGTAGACTAAACTCTAGTAGCTAATTAAGAATTGGGTAACTATACCCATGTATTGCTCAGTAATTTTTTACTTTAAGTGGTTAATGTGTTATTCTCTAACTTTATCACATAATGCTCATATAACAACCAAAGCAATACACCCACATAATCATTCCATCTTAACCATTTCTACCCTCCAAATCCTATGGTGTGGCTTCCCTTAGTTCTCATTCAAGTTTTAAAAATTCATTTAGATAATCCATTTATTCCAAGAATTTGGATTACATCATTCATTTGTCGCATCATGGCATACATACTCCAATTTTCCCATTAAAACTTTCCAAAGGCACTTATAAAGAATACCATGAATTATGAACTAATTAATCGATCCAATAGGTTAGTTGATTCATGCCAAGGTGTGTGTTCTTATCATTAAATAATAATATTATAGCATAATATTTAGTCAAATCATACTAAGTTTAGGAGAAACAAAAACAACACTCTTTGGCCGAGCTGATAGATTAGTTTGGGCTAACTGATTGATCGGTTTGGCTAAGCTAAATCTTAGAGTTCCTCTCCAAATCATTTGATTGGTCTATTTGGTCAGATCAATTAACTATAATAAGACTAGTCGATCGGTTCTAATAAACTAGTTGATGGAGAGATCAAACAAAGTCATCGCAGACGACCCGGTCGACTATTATAAGAACCAATTGACTGTTCTAAGAACAACATATTAAAGGCACTTTAAATGTAGTTAAGGCTCCAAAATGCAACTATATCACATCATAACATCACCATTTAAATAAAATAGAGGTTACATATTAAATTCTATTATCACTAGTACATAGTTGTTTGTGATTGCTACATATTAAAGGACAAAATATTATGAAATTCTTAGTACATTGCTAACATTAAAGTTTTTATAATTTTTAGTTTCTTTTGTTTTTAAAGGACTAACACTTGTATGAACAGAACTAATCAAAGTGCCCTAATACCAATCGATCCAGAGATTGAGTGCACCCTAAGGAGGAATCGGTCAGCCCTAAATCATCAACAATATCAAGAAGAAGGATGAACTTCAGAAAATTCTGGCAACATGAGTCATTTAGGCCAACAACAGCCTGAAAACGACAACAAATGATTTCTTGTGCCACAACCAAATTAGAGGAAAGGATTACCCATGTTCTTACCCCTCACATCAACATAAACCCTATGGGAATGAAAGCTCAACCCATAAGCGATGATCATAACCGAGACATTTGAGATTATGCTGGGTGAGTCTAAAACTACCTTAACCCTATCATTACCCATCCAAAAATCCAAGCCCATCACTTTGAACTCAAACCTGTCATGTTCCACATATTACAAACCATAAGGTAATTTAGTGGCCACCCAATCGAAGAACCACACCTTCATCTTAAACATTTTATGGAAGTTAGTAACACTTTGAAAATTTAGGGGGTTCAAGAAACCTCCCTGCTAATTAAATATTTCCCTTATTCCCTAAGAGACCGTGCTAAGGAGTGGCTGACTTCCCTACCAACTGGTTCAATCACCTCCTAGTATGACTTAGTTCAAAATTTTCTCATACGTTATTTCCCTCCCAACAAAAATGCTAAAATTAGGCATAACACTACAATATTTTTGTAAAAAGAAGATGAGATACTTCATGATGCATAGGAAAGATTTAAGGAATTGTTACGGAATCCCTCATTAGTTGCAAATAGAAACATTCTACCATGGACTAAATCCTCAGACGTGAAACTTAGTAGGTGCCTTAGCTAATGGTGCTTTGCTGAGCAAAACCTATGATCAAGCCTATGAGATCATTGAGACCATAGCCAGTAACAACCAGCAGTGGGGTAGTACCAAGAGCGTTCATAGGGTGAGAGTAGCAGGATCATTCGAAGTAGATGCCATCACATCCCTAAGAGCAGAGGTATCATATATGTCTAACTTATTGAAAAATATTGCTCCCACTAACTCGCAGGTATAGAGGACAGAGGAACATCCTACTACTTCAGCAAGTGCAGTATCTTGAGTGTATAGTGGAAAATGTTATTTGTTTGAGCAATTTCTAACAAATCTAGTGTCAGTGAACTACATGGGAAATCAAGCTAGAAACTCACAACGACCATATGTAAATCATTACAACCCATCTTGGAGGCAACATCCTAACTTTTTGTGGTCTAACCAAAGTAATATGCAAAACCCGACCAATTAATACAACCAACAACACTACTACTAACCTGAACCCCAACACCCTTAACAACTGCAATCTCACCAACTTCCTTCTCAATACAATAACTTCAAATCTCTGGAAAATCTTCTAAAGGAATACATGGTAAAAACCGATGCAACAATCCCGAGCAATACAACCTCCCTATGAGCACTAGAAACTCAAACGGGATAGCTAGCTATAGCCTTGAGTAGTAGACCCCATGGAACTTTTCCCAATGACAATGAGAACTCAAGAAGATATAGTAAGGAGCAGCGTAAACCCATCACCCTCAGATGGGTACGGAAATTACACCTCCCTACCAACAGCACAAGACTAAAGAAGAACACCACCTTAACAAACAGACAAACAACATAGAGCCCTTAGAGGGAAGGTCAGACTGTGTACCTTCTTAACTATAGAATAATCCTACCAGAAATCTAGAAGAAGATACCACTTCATCACCTGAGCTAAAAAAAAGTAATCCATCGTCAAACATCATGCCTAAACCCTTTATCCCATCACCACCTTTCCCTTAGCACCTCAAACAATAACAATAGAACAAGAAGTTTAATAAGTTCCTTGAGATTCTTCATCCATTGCATATTAGCATCCCATTGGTTGAAGCACTCCAACAGATGCCTAATTATGCAAATTTTTTTAAGGACATCTTAACATGAAATAGAAGATTGTGTTAATATGAGATGGTAGAAATGACCCAGGGATGTAGTTTGGTTTTTCAACAAAAATTACATAGAAATTTATAGGACCCTGGTAGTTTCACCATCCCTTGTTCCATCAGAGACAAGTATTATGGTAAGGCCCTTCGTGACCTTGGTGCTAGTATTAATCTTATGCCTATGTCCATTTTTAGGAATTGAGGTATTGGAGAAGCAAGGCCTACCATTGGACCCTATAACTAGTTGATCGATCACATGTCCACCTTGAAGGAAAGAATGAAGATGTGTTAGTGAAGGTAGACCAGTTCATTTTTCCCAGTAAAATTCATAATCCTCAACCATGAAGCAAACAAGGAGGTTCCTATAATTTTGGGTGTGCCTTTTCTAGCCATTGGTAAGAGCCTAATAGATGTGCATAAGGGAGAACTAACAATGAGAGTCAAAGAGGAGTAGATAAATTTCAATGTTTTTAATTCAATGAAACTATCAAAAGAGGATCTTGATGAATGATCATGAATTGACATTGTCGATTTGGCTATCTTTGATGAGTTTGATGCAGGTACACTTAATGAGGAGTCTAGGTTTTTTGACACAAACCATCTAATTAGTAGTTACCCTACCTATTATTCCGGTGAACAGGATCACAAATACATTGAAGGGTGCAGCTAGACCAATTACTCAACACCGCAAGAACCTATTGACCTAAATAGTGGAGAGATACAACTAGTCAAACCATCAATTGTGGAGCATCATAAGCTCTAACTTAAGCCATTACGAGCCCACTTAAAATATGCATATGTAGGTAAGGAATACACCCTATCAATGATTATATCATCTACCTTACCTAAATTTTAGTAGGACAAGCTAGTCATCTTGCTCTAGAAACACAAGAAGGCAGTAGGATAGACTATGGCAGATATCCAAGGAACTAGCCCAACATTATGTATGCATAAGATTTTGCTAGATGACCTCTCAAGTTCATCTATCAAGTAGCAAAGAAGGCTAGACTCAACAGTGAAGGAGGTAGTAAAAAAAGAAAAAAGAAATAATCAAATGGCTCGACGTAGGTATGATCTACCCAACATCCATTAGTAATTGGGTAAGCCCTGTTCAATGTGTCCTAGAAAAAGGAGGTATGCTAGTAATTAAAAATTCTAAAATAAGCTGATCACAACCCAGACAGTCACAAGGTGGTGTATTTGCATGGACTATTGGAAACTTAATAAAGCCACCGGAAAAATAATAATTTCCCCTCCCTTTTATTGATCAAATGCTTGATAGATTGGCAAGAATATCTTTTTATTCCTTTTTGGATGGATACTCAGGTTATAACCAAATAGCCATTGCACTAGAAAATCAACATTAAACCATGTTCACATGCTCCTATGGAACATTTTCCTTTTGACAAATGCCCTTTGGCCTTTGCAATGCGTCTGCAACTTTTCAGCGATGCATGATGGCTATATTCATAGACATGGTGGAAGACATTATAAAAGTTTTTACAGAAGATTTTTCTATTTTTGGAGATAGTTTTGAGAATTGCCTAACAAACTAGAGAGAGTGTTGATAAGGTGTGAAAAGACCAACTTAGTCCTAACTGGGAGAAATGTCATTTTATGGTTTAGGAAAGTGTTGTTTTAGGTCATAGGGTCTTTCCTAAAGGACTAGAGTTTGATAGGGAAAAAGTGGAGGTCATAAAAAAATTACCCCCTCCAACCACTATCAGGAGTGTAAGAAGTTTTTTAAGACATGCAGGATTTTACCGAAGATTTATTACATATTTCTTTAAAATTGCTAAGCCCCTTTGTCAGTTATTGGAATAGGATAGAAAACTTAAGTTTACTGAGTTTGGTAAGTCACCCTTTGAATGAATAAAGTTAGCACTTATTGAAGCCTCTACAATCGTAGGAATTGACTAGAATTTACCCTTCAAACTAATGCGTGATGCAAATGATTGAGCTATAGGAGCAGTCCTAAGGTAATAAAAGAACAAGTTCTTCCACAACATCTACTATGCTAGTAAGACACTCAATGAGGCTCAACCAAATTACACCGTTATAGAAAAGGAATTATTGGTAGTGGTATTTGCATTTGATAAGTTCCAATCTTATCTCTTAGGAACTAAAATGATTGTATTTACTGACCATGATGCTATTCACTTTTTTTTACTTGCTAAAAAAGATTCAAAGCCTTGTTTGCTAAGGTGGATCTTACTTTTGTTGGAGTTTGAAGTTAAAATCAAGGTTTATCAGGGGAAGGGAAATCAAATTACTAATCATTTCTTCGTACTGGAAAGATACAATAAGGAGAAAAAATAAGTCTGGATTAAGGAAAACTTCCATGATGAACAAATCCACACAGTTAGGCAAGGTCAACCACTCTAGTATACAGATATTGCTAACTAACTAGCATGCAAAATAGAACTCCCTGACAAATCTTGACAATAACTGAAGAAATTCTTCCATAAGCTCAACTACTACTATTTGGATGAACCATTCCTGTTTTGCTAATGCGCATATGGACTAATGAGAAGATGTGTATGTGAAGAGGAGGATGAGGGAATCTTAGCCATATGCATCACGCACCCTACGATGGTAATTTTGGAGGTATAAGGACTGCAATAAAGGTTCTCCAAAGTGGATTCTACTAGTCTACCATATTCATGGATGTGCGGGTAGAGTTTCAAAACTGTGAGCAATGTCAACAAACTAGGAACTTTTTGCAAAATAATGAAATGCCTCAAATGGGCATATTAGAAGTGGAAATATTTGATGTCTAGGACATTGATTTCATAGGCCCATTCTCGTCCTCCTTTGGCAATGAATATGTTCTGGTAGTAGTGGATTACGTATCTAAATGGATAGAGGTTGTTGCACTACTAAGTAACGATGCCACTGTGGTGATCTGCTTCCTCCAACATAATATTATCACATGATTCAGAACTCTTAAAGCTATCATTAGTGATGGTGGCACACATTTTTGCAATAAGCTATTTCAACAACTTGTGCAAAAATGTGAGATTCATCACAGAGTAGCCACCACCTATCATCTATAATCAAATGGCCAAGCTGAACTTTCTAATAGAGAATTTTGGAGAAAGTAGTCAACATTCTTAGAAAGGACTGGTCAACCAAATTAAATGACGCATTTTGGGTGTATAGGATAGTATTCGAAACTCCCTTGGAAAATTCGTCCTATCAAATTATATTTGGAAAATTTTGTGACCTAACTACTGAAATAGAGCACAAATCCTATTAGGTGCTTAAAACGATCAACTTCAGTCTAGCTGCCGCAAGAGAGGCACAAAATTTATAGATGAATGAGCTCGAAGAGCTAAGAGATGCCTCATACAATAGTGCTTGGTTGTACAAAGAGAGGACCAAGAAATTTCATGATCAGCATCTAAAGCCAAAAGATTTCTATCCTAGGCAGCTAGTGTTGCTCTACAACTCCTGGTTAAAGTTGTTCCCAGGAAAGTTCAATTCAAGATGATCTAGACCCTATGAAATTATCATGGTGTATCCCCATAGAGCTGTGGATCTCAAGGATCAAAATACTGAAGGAACCTTCAAAGTCAATGGCCACCGAGTCAACCATATTGAGCTAAAAATCTTAACAGTGAAGTTCAAACACTTTCCCTACAAAACTGATAAGGTTGCATCAGGTTGTCAAGCTGGGGACATTAAACTAAGCGCTAATAAGAGGCAACCTGAAATTTTATCTCGTATTGTTTTAACTTATGTTCTTTACAATTCCTATAGAATTTTTTTCATTTTCTCGAAAAAACCCACTATTAACATCTGTACCCTATCAATGCTTTTATTGCTAGGAAATCAAGTAGGTGAAAGGTGGGCAGAAGGCGTGCTCCACATGTCATATGAAGAAGGACGTCGACGCTCCCTATCCTGTAAGAAGATTCATTCATATATAGTGTTGGGTAGCCTCTTTGAGCGTAGGTATGACCCTCGCACCCTCTCTTTACTACGTCTCACTTGTCCAGAACTACTTTTTGCAATACCACCCTCTTTTTTCTTGTTATATCTGTTCTACCCTCACCACTCCACTCCATTCCTCTCCTCTCCCAATATAAAAAAGGTTATACAAATCCTCTCATTGCAAGAGGAGCACCTTCTTGACAATTACCTTGCAGAACCTATCGCATAACCTATTTCACCTAATTCACTAATGCTCGTTGACACTACCCACATCACCACCTCAAGAGAAAACACCCCACCGTGCATATCCGTAGCCATTTCTTCCTTGTCTTCTACCTCTAATCCAACCATGCCAAGACCTAATACCCGCTCTACCGCCAAATCCACAGCAAAAACCCTTCAATGAAAAAGGAAACCTACTTCTTTGAGAAAATGGCCACCACCTTCAGTATCATTTGATGAATTTTCATCCACTGGGGATTATGAGGCAACACACTCCTTTGGTCCCCCCATTAAGCGCCTGAAGAGAACTTCCAACTCTCTCACCATTTTCGAGTCTAACAGCACCGAGGAGCATTTCAACACTCTGGCCGATCGATACTTTTACTTCAAAAGAGGTTTTGCCCTCCCACATCTGCCCCATTATCTTGTTAGTCCCATTAATCACCACCATTGGGCCACCTTTTGTCAACACCCTCTTGAGTTTTCCCCTATTGTATTTATAGAATTTTATAGCAACCTTGACACTAAAAGAAAAACTAAAATAGTGTTTATCTGAGGAAAGTTAGTACCTTACTTCTCTACCGCTATCAGCAACCTTTACAGCCGACCCTCCTTCGACATTGATGAGTACTTTGAGCTCATTGAAAACCTTACCAACGAATTAGTAGTAGAAATCCTCACCATATTCACCAAACCCAAAACAAAATGGCAAGTCACCACAAATGGTGCTTGCCACTGCAATTGCCAACTACTCTTACCCCAAGCTAAGGTACAGTGTCATTTCCTTAGGATTCGCTTGCTGCCTACCACTCACAACTAATCTATCTCTTTCAACTGCATGGTCTTACTCTACTGCATACTCACCAAACAAACCATTGATGTTAGTTAAATCTTCCAAGACTAACTGGAGTTGGTCACAACAAAGCCCCATGATCCTATCTTTTACCCTACCCTAGTTGTTGGTCTTTGTGCTAGGGTAAAGGTCCCTCTTTCACCCAACAAATAAAAAGTCACTAACCCCCACTGAATCAACCAAGTATTCATCAAGAGCTTTTTTGAAGCACCAATAGTAACCCCTAAGGCCAAAACACCACCCCCATATCCAGAACAACACCCGGTAGAATTAGAGTCATTGATGCGTGCAATGAAAGAAGACATGGGCATCCTCATGAGAGGACAAAAGGAGATCATCACCATAGTAACGAAGCTTATAACAACACTAGAATATGTTGGATTGTTAGATTCAGAAACTAGGAAGGATAAACCTAGGATTACAGTATCGATTGCTCCTTCGATAGAGGCACAACAGGGTTTCTTGGATGAGCCAATGGAGGAGAAGAATTTGGGCAAGTTTGCATAAACTCAACAAAGTGATTGGGTGAAATTAGTCCCCACTATTGAGGAAGAACAAACGATCAATACCCAGACTGAAATCCCAGTAGAAGACACGACACTAGAAATTTCTAAGAAAGAGGAAGGATCTACAGAACTCCTAATCATCACTATTATCCCCCCACAACTTTAGCATTTACGCCATCCCCATCAACGTTGCTCTAATTCTTGTCATGAAAGTAGCATAATCGGTTGTTCACAACTATTTTTTTATCAGGATCTTGGCTGCTTGGCCTTTTATCACTATCACCTTTTATCCGTGGGAAGGTATATCTTATTTAGTATGTTGTAGTGTTTACCCTTTTTATCTAGTAATAATCAATGCAGTAGTTATTTTCACCTAATTTTTTTTTGTTGCAGAGATCTTTTAGTTTTTTTTTTTACCAGGATGACTACTATGCTCAAACTCAACAAACAAGGTAGCTCCCCTACTCACCTTATCGAATTCTGTTGCAAACTAAGTAATTATCCTCGCAATGTTACCTGTGTATATTCTTTAAAGTGACAGTAGTGATTTCTTGTGACCCTAATCCCCTATCTTTGAAATAATCAAGCTAATTCGAAGAGGCCTTATGAGACATGTTGACCTTCTAGCCAAAATAGTCTTTACTTATATCTATTTTTGTTGCCTTGCATAAATAAATTTTGTTAAAACCGTCAATATTTAGATACCTTGAGCACAAGAAAATGAGGAATATATTTATGAATCTTCCAATAGACCTCACATATAGGAGAGAGATCAGTTAACTAAGACAACCTCAATAGAAAGTATTAGGAAGCCTGCAATAAATACTTTGCATAAGTGGTAATTGAATAAGTTTATGAGAATTAACCCTAACAAATAAGAGTCTATTCAGGCATAATAATGATAATAGAGAGGGGATCTTCAATACCCAAAACACCTAGTAACTAGGGGCACCGACATGAGAACCATGTGTGCACCTGCATCAAACCGTATAGTAGAGTGACAAGCTTGCTCAAACATTTTTGAAATAGGTATTAGGGTGGAGTAGCCGGGGGTAATTGTCTAAGATCTGGATGTATAGTCGCGTTAAAAGACCCTAACAACATGAGGAAACCCTACCTCTTCGTTGTTGAAAAAAATTGGGAGTTATGAGCGGACCGACTAATGGAGAAAAGGATGTCTAGCTTCACAATTTCCTTGAGGATCCTTTAAGGTTTAGTAGGAAGATATGAAGAGAAACCCACAAAATTTCCTTCCACACACACACAATGCTAACCCTTTTGATATATCTTGTATATTTGAAGACAATTTTTAGTTTGAAAATTTTGAAGCTCAACATGATTAAAGACTAAGAATTGCTTTATTAGTTTACTTATAGGTATCCATTTACACTGTCATAATGTTGCTCGAGAAAAACAACAACTTAAGTTTGGGGGAAGTGATATGACTTGATTTGAGTGAATTAAAGGACCCTGTGCGTATCATTATATATATGATTTTTAATACCTGAAGGAGTCATAGGGTGTGTTTTATAACTATTTTTCCACTTTTTGAGATTTCACATGACTCGCTTGAGTTTAACCTGAAAAGAGCTCTAATATCCCATGAACTGACAGTACTTTCACTTCTATGATGACTCACAGACTTAATGCTTTTACTCAGTCAATTACAAAGTGTGTGTAGGGACAATGGCAACACACTATATCAAACCATACCCTCACCCTGCCAAGACTGTAGAAGCTACTGCCCAGGTCGCCATCAGGGGTCTACAATGATGACAAAAATAAGAATTTTCTGTGAGCTTGTGACTCATATTTGGTATGTATAATAGCTTGGATTGGTGTGTGAAGTGTTTTGGAGGAGTTTGGAGTATAACTGTGAGCTATTCTAAAAAGATGTGAATATTTTACCTTTATGAAACTAGAATTTGGAGAAGTGTTGAACATGAAACTTGTATATATTTCTATTAGCTTTCCAGTGCATCAACAATATGATCTATTTGAGGTCAAACAAAAAAGTTGTGGCCAAAATACTGAAGACTATCAAAGATGGAAAGAAACATGGGGGCCCGTGTTTGCGACAGTCCTGTACAATATAAATACCATGTGATTAGAACCCTAATTAGCATAGCACCGTCCTCTTCTCTCTTCTTGAGTTCTCTTATAATATCTTTTGTGAATTGAGTGATTTAGGTGAGGATTTCGTTGATCCTCTTTATAATCACAATTTCTTCTCATCAATAAGATCATCTGTTTCCCCAATTCATATTCTTGAGTGTTCTTATCTTCTCAATTCTTGTGTGTTATAATTAATTCCAATTAGATCTTATTTTTTTGAATTGGTATTGATCCCCAACAAATTGGTATCAAAGTGTAGGGTTCGTGTTCTGGATGTCTACAAGATTTAATATAGAGAAGTTTGGTCGGTCCATGAACTTCCACTTATGGAAGTTGAAGATGAAGGTAAACCTAATTCAGAATGGATTGGAGAAGGCGTTACTCGTGAAATCAAAGAATCCCAATTCGGTGATAGATAAGAAATTTGAGGAGATAGATCAAAATGACCTTTCCACCATGCAATTGTGTTTGTCTAATGAGGTCTTATGTGAGGTGGATAAAGAAACAATGACGTCATCCCTATGGCTCAAGCTGGAGTCACTATACATAACAAAGTCAGTGACAAATTGTTTGTTGTTGAAGACCAAGTTGCATGAGTCGAAATTGGGTAAGGGGAAATCCCTAAAATTTCATCTTGATGGATTTAACTCTATAATTATGGATCTAAGGAATATAGATGTCAAATTAGAGGATGAAGATATTGCTATTACATTATTGCGCTCTTTGCTTGCTGATTACAACTATTTTCGTGAGACCATACTATATTGGAAGGATGATGAGTTGGTTCTTGATGATGTTAAGACTACATTGTTACTGTAGGAATTGATTGAGAATTAGTTGATCAGAAGTGGTTCTAGTGATTTACATAGTGAGGGACTTATAGCTAGGGGATAACTCAGGAACGTGGTTCTAGTGAGAAGAAGAACAAGTCCATGTTAAAGTTGAGGAATAAAAAATCTAAGAATATCATGTGATATGGATGTCACAAGAAGGGCCATATCAAGAAGTTTTATCCTAATAGGAAATTTAGAGATAAATCTGGTGAATCATATGGCACAAAGGATGATACTGCTATAGCCCAATATGATAGTGATGGTGATGTGTTAACTACCACTAATAGTCAGACCAAGATTATGGATATGTGGATCTTAGACTCTGGATGATCTTACCATATTTATCCCAATAGGAACTGGTTCCAAACTTACAAGATGGCTCGAGGTGGAGTAGTTCTGATGGGTAATGATGTTGTATGCAAAGTTGTTGAGATTGAGGTAGTGAAGGTGAAGATGCATAATTGTGTGGTCAAAACATTGTTTAATGTTTGAAATGTCCTTGAGATAACCAATAACTTGATTTTATTGAGTTCCTTTGATTGTAATGGATATTACTGTGTGATCAAGGATGGCACAATAAGGATTACTATAGGGGCTCTTGTTGTAATGAAAGGTAAAAGGGTTGAGACACTGTATGAGCTTGTTAGTTCTACTGTTGAGGGAGCAGTTACGGTAACATCATTGAGTGTGTCAAACTCAGATGTTACTAAACTTTGGCATATGCGACTTGGACACATGAGTGTCAAAGGCTTGATTGAACTCTCCAAGATAGGGTTGCTAGATGGGTAGAGTATAGGCACTATGGATTTCTGTGATCACTGTGTGTTTGGTAAGTAGAAGTAGATTAGGTTTTCAAAGGCTACACATAGTACAAAGGGACCTTTAGATTATATTCACTCTAATTTGTGAGGTCCTACAAGGGTGAATAGTGCTACCTAGTGACATTTATTGATGAATTCTATAGAAAGGCGTGGTTTTATTTTATTAAAAATAAGAATGATGTCTTTGGTGTTTTCAATCATTGGAAGACCTTAATAGAGAAGCATATAGGGAGACATGTGAGGTGTCTCAGGATAGATAATAGCCTCGAGTTTGTGAAGCACAATTTCACTAATTACTATGAGGATCATGGTATTACTAGTCATCGCATTTGTATAGGAAGACCACAACGGAATGGGGTTGCTGAGATGATGAATAGGACCCTATTAGAGAAGGATCGATGTATGTTGTCATAGGCTGGATTAGGATAGGAGTTTTGGGTTGAGGCAATTCACATGGCGGCGTTCCTAATGAATAGGTCACCCAATCGTTCCATTAATTTGTAGACACTTGAGGAGGTATGGTATGTCAAACCAGCTGATTATTCTAATTTGCATGTTTTTAGATATTCCGCCTATGCTTATGTGAATAATAGGAAGCTCGAGCCTAGAGCTAAGAAGTGTATTTTTCTAGTTATACATCTGGTGTGAAGGGGTAAATATTATGGGACCTAGTTGCATCCAAGTTTTTGACTAGCAGGGATGTTACCTTCAATATAACACCCCTAAATTTTGGAACTTAGAGTTAATAACAGAAGCCAAAACACAAAATGTAGGGGTGTCATGTTGCATCCAACATAGAAGAGGCACTCCCTATGCCTAGTCTATATCGGGTGCAAGGAAAAAGTAACCTTATACCTAGGAATCAGGTGTGGGAAGCACGTGTAGCAGGCGGTGCACAGGTCATGTACTCTACAACTCTACAACGAACGAGGGAAAGAAGAAGGGAACATAGGCAGTAGTCGGCGGTGATAGCCACTGATGGCGAAGGTGAAGTTTGGGGCAACCTTGGCGGTCGGTTCACCTACTAAAGAGCGGCAAGTGGTGGCTTTGATGGTGCTCTGTTGTGAATTGGATGGTACGGATGCTGTAAACAAAGAAGAAGGAGGAAGAAGAAGGAGAAAGGAGAAGGAAGAAGATAAGAAGGTCTGGGAGCTGATGGATGGCAATAAAATGGATAGATGGAGGGGTATATATACTAGCAAGGTTGCGTGCCTTGGAGGAGAAAAATGGCAGGGGTGATGACGACGACGATCTATCGAAAAGAAAGAAGAAAGAAAAGGATAGGAGGATGGTGATGGTTGAGATGGATGGGAATTAGGCAAAGGTATGAGGGGGTGATGATGAAGAAGAAGATGTGCATAGGAGGAGAAGGTAGGGAGTGATTGTGATGGTGATGGTGGCTGCGAAATAGAGCAGCAGCAGGGAGAAGAAGAAAGAAAAAGGAAGAAGAAGGGTGGTAGGGGAAGTGACGGAGAAGAAGAAGGAGGAGGAAGAGGCATCACGAAGGATGGCAGGGCTGGCAGGGATGGTATTATGGTGTATGTGGAAGGTAAGTGAACGGTGGTGCAGAGGAAGCCAAACACCTCACGCCACAAAATCAGTGCAGGAGAAGAAAGGAAGAAAAGAAAAGGAGGAAGAAAAAGAAAAAGAGAGAAGGTTTAGGGAATTAGAATTAGATTAGGTAATTTCGGATTAGCCAAGAAATTTGGATTAGTGGAAATTTTAGCAGATTTTGATTTTGGTTTACGAATTACGGTGTATCTGAATCAAGGTTTCATTTTCGACTAAAGTTTCTTGATTAAGAAATTTGGTTAAGGCTAACAATAATATTTCTTGATATTAGAATCAAATTAGGGCGCTAATGACGTGGAATTAGGCTAAGTAAATTTTTGGGGTATTACATATATTGCCTGAAGAGGTGGAGCAGGAGAACCTGCGTGGTGTTACAGATAAGGTAGAGGTAAAGGTTGATTTGGATTAGTCAGGCTCTTTTAGTATGAGACCCATTATTCCTAAAGTGGGTGGATCCAGATAGCAGGTGAAGCAAAGGGGTGTTGCTTTAGGTAAACCACGGAGGGTTGTGAAGCCTCCTATGAGATATGGATTTGAAGAGTTAGCATGTTATGCTTTGGCTAGTGCTGAGACTATGGTTGATGTACAAGAGCTAGTGTCATACATTGATGCCATTGTTAATGTTGATTCTACTAAGTGGTATGCTGCTATGGAGGAGGAGATGCAATCTCCATGGAAGAATCAAACATGGGAACATGTGAAGGCACTTAGGAAGAAGAAAATAGTTGATTGCAAGTGTGTGTACAAGTTCAAATAGGTAACTCCAGGTGTTGAGGGACCGAGGTACAAGGCTCGTTTTGTTGCACGTGAGTTTAGTTAGATACTTGGTGTAGACTATAATGAAGTACCTTCCCCCTATTATCAGGCATAATTCTATTCATACTTTGCTTGCACTTGTGGCTATGAAAGCTATGGAGTTAAAGTAATTAGATGTTAAAACGGTTTTTCTACATGATGAGCTCGAGAAGGAGATTTATATATGCTAACCAAATAGTTTTGTTATTGAAGGCAAGAAGGATCATGTGTGCTTATTGAAGAAGTCACTGTATGGTCTAAAGTAGTCTCCTAGACAATGGTATAAGAGATTTGATCAATTTATGATTGAGCATGGGTTCTCTAGGAGTGATTATGATGGATGTGTGTACTTAAAGTAGGTTGGTGATGGTTCTCTAGTGTATCTTTTGTTGTATATTGATGATAGGTTTGTTGTAGCAAAAGATTTGTCTGAAGTTAACAAGGTAAAAAAAATGTTGAAGATTGAGTTCAAGATGAAGGATCTAGGAGCTACAAAAAAGATTCTTGGCATAGAGATCATTTGAGACCGCAGATAGAAGCATCTTTACTTGTCACAAGAGCAATATGTGAACAAGGTGTTAGAGAGTTTTCATATGATTGATGTTGAGCCAATTGGCACTCCTTTGGTGACTCACTTCATATTGTCTACTTTGGATTACCCTAAATCTAAAGATGAGGAGGATTTTATGGCCACAGTTCCCTGCTCTAATATTATGGGATGCATGATGTACGCTATAGTTTGTACCAGGCTGGATATTGTTTAAGCTATAAGTGTTGTGAGCATATATATGGAAAATCCAGGGAAGGATTACTAGCAAGTGGTGAAGTAGATTATGAGATACTTGAAGGGTACTGCATCAGCTTGTTTGGAGTATAGGAGGTTGACTGGTGCGTTAAATGGGTTCGTTGACTCTGATTATGGTGGATATCATGATAATAGGAGATCCATTAGAGGTTATATGTTTTGTCTACGTGGCTCGGCAATTAGCTAGAGGTTATCTTTGCAAGATGTGACTACATTGTCTACTACTGAGGTTAAGTATATGGCTATGCCTGAGGCTTTTTAGGAAGCTTCATAGCTTGGTGGTTTCGTTCATGAGCTTGGGTTTGGTCATAGTGCTCCCTTTGTTCGTAGTGGTAGTTAGAGTGCTATCTATTTGGCAAAGAAATAGAAATCTTTCCATCGTCGAACGAAGCACATTGATTTCAGGTACCACTATATCCAATGTGCTATTGCCGTAGGCAACATTGTGTTGAAGAAGGTGGCTACTGTTGAGAATCCATCGAATATGCTAACGAAGCCATTGAAGGTGAGCAAGTTTGAGCATTGCTTGGACTTGATTGGTGTTTGTGTACCATGAGGGCCTTTTGGGACCTAGGGGTTTTTACAAATGGTCTTTTGTGTTTCTAGTGCTAGCTACTTTAAATATATTGTCAAGGTAGAGAATTGTGAGCTTGTGACTCGTATTTGGTCTGTATAATAGCTTGGATTGGTGTGTGAAGTGTTTCAGAGAATTTTGGAGTAGAACTATGAGCTGTGCTGGAAAGATGTGAAGATTTGACCTTGATGCAACCAAAATTTGAAAAAGTGTTGAACATGAAAGTTGTAGATCTTTCTGTTATGTTTCCAATACATCAAGAATAATCTTTATTGGACATCAAGAGAAGAAGTTGTGGCCAAAATACTGAAGATTGTCAAAGTTAGAAAGAAATATGGGAGCCCTGTGCTTGTAACAGTCTTGTACAGTATAAATACCATGCGATTAGAACCCTAATTAGCATAGCACCATCCTCTTCTCTCCTCTTGATTTATCTTGTAATTCCTTTGTGAATTGAGTGATTTAGGTGAGGATTTCTTTAATTCTCTTTATAATTACAATTACTTTGCATCAATAAGATCATCTGTTTCCCCAATCTGTGTTCTTGAGTGTTCTTTTCTTCTAAATTCTTGTGTGTTATAATTGATTCCAATTAGATCTTATTTTTTTGAATTGGTGTCAATTCCTAACAAGCCCAAATCCCTAAATTTGGTAGCATTCACTTGGGGACCACTACAGAGCATTGCCACGTGATGTAGGGTACAACCGCCTAATGTAGGGTATAGCTACCCAATATAGCACTAGAGGACATGTGTACTAAGCTACATGTTTTGCACTCTATAAATACCCCTTGGAGATAGAGACATAGATACACAACAAAGGGGAGAAGAAAAATACTAACAGGATATTAGAAGAGAAAGATAGAAGAGGAAGAGTACCAGTAGGACTATACCGAGGGAGGAAAAAGAAGAAGGAGATATTAGGCTAGATAGGGGTTGGATTACCATAATATACCCGATCCCCTCCCATCTTTCTCTTCACTATTTTCTTGTTTGGTTAGAGGGGACTTAGTGTGGGCTAAACTTCTTGGTGAAAGGTTAAGATTGAGTAACCATTGTTGCTATAATCTATGACATTGTAGTCATGTTTAGTTGAATGATATTTCATTTTGTTGAGCTTCATCTATTGATGTGTTGAATGTTTTCCACACTAGACACTCATCCGAATTCTATATCAACTATGATAGTGTACAGAACTTATGATAACAAATGGTGATAGTGTTAGCATGGAAAGGTGAAGTGACCTTGTCATTAATCCTCCAAAACTCACTACATGACATTACCTTAGCCCATACACCGTGATGGAGGCACCCTAAGAGTATATGAAATACCCCTAAAACCCTAATTTAGGAAATCATGGCCGAATAGGGAATTATTAGGAAATTAATTAAAATAAGCTACTTTTAGTGAAATAAAAGGGAATTAATTAAGATAAATCAAGAAGGAATTTATAAGTGTTTTAAATAGGAGGAATTTTGGTACTTTAAGCTAATTAAGGATTTTATTTTAGGAATTAATTAAATAAATTACTTTATTTAAATTAAGAAGGATAAAATAGTTTCAAATTATTATAAACTTTATAAATAATTTAATTGAAGAAAATTAGAGTGTTTTGTTAATTTAAAATGGAATTTAAGAAAATTCTTTCAAATATCCCTAAATTAACCTAAAAAGAGAATTTAATTATTATTTTAATATTATATTTCATTAAACATCCCAAATTACCCAAATTATACTAATTAAGCTAACCACTAATTTCTCTTCTTTTTTTCCTTTTTCCCTTCTTTTTCCTTTTCTTTCCCTTCCTTCTCTTCCTTTTTCTATTCCCCCGACTTGGGCCAGCCTGCTGGCCCAGCACCCCTCGCGTAGCCCAGCCCTCCCCCACGCACCTCTTTCCCTTCTCCCGGCTGGCTCGGCCTGTCTTTTTCTTTCTTCTTTCTTTCTCCCTGGACCGCCAGTCCAGCCTCCTTCCCCCTCTGCGTCGTCTTCTTCCCCGACACACCTGCAACTCCTAGATCAGCGCCGGATTTTCCGCCTCTGATCCCGCCGTTTGACTGTCGTTCTCCTCCTCTCTTTCCCGTCTTCTTCCCTGTCGATTTGTCTCATTTGGCCATTCCCTCCCCTGCCCGCACCATTCCCCTTTCCCGACAAACATGGCCTACCTCGTAGACCTGCGCCGACCCATCCTCGCCGGCCGGAACACCATACCCCTTGCCCCCTACTCTCCCACCCTCCTTTGCCGTTTTAACCCCCCGATTGGCCTATAAATAACCCCAAGAGCTGCCATACTCGGGTTCGAAATTTGGAACCCAGAAAGCTCCGTCGTGCGCCACCTCCATTTCAGTCAGCCCTTCCTTCGCCGTCAGCCACCCTTACCGCCTGACCCAACCACCAAAATTCTCCCTACACCGCCCTCTACGCAACCCAACCACCAGCTTTCCCTGCCTTGCTCTGCACGAGCCGCCTCGGCCGTGCGAAATTGTCTCCCCGATCAGCCTATTCGACCCCCTCACGCCACCTTCGCGTCGCCAGCGCCGCCAGTACCGCCACCTGCAACACCCCCTCTACCCCACAAAACAACCAGGGGATCCTACCCTACAACCCTACACCTCCATTTTCTCCTATTTCTCTCTCCCCTAGCCTCCACATCCACCTCTCTTATTTCTCCCTTCTTCCACCGCCGCCGCCGCTGGCACCACCTCCCCACCAGGTTGCCTTCCACCTCCTTGGACCCTAAACCCCGAATAATAAAAGTTTAATAATTTTAATATTGTTAACTATTATTATTAGTATTATTATGATTATTATTATCATTACTATGATTATTCCTATTATTAATATTAATATTAATATTATTATTATTATTTCCACAACTATTATCATTATCATTATTTTCCTTGTTATTATTATTATTAATATTACTACTACTACTATTATTATTATTATTATTATTATTCTATCATTATATTTACCATATTTATTACTTTAACTATTATTACCATCATTACTATCCTTATTATCATTATTATTTAATATATTACTTTTAGTATTCTTATTATGATTAGTATTGCAATTATTATTATTATTATTGTTATCATTATTATTATTATTATTATTATTATTATTATTATTATTATTATTATTATTATTATTATTATTATTATTATTATTGTTATCACTATCATCATCATCATCATTATTATTATTAGTATTGGTATCATTATATTTATTATTTTAACCATTATTATCATTGTTATTATCTCTATTATTATTGTTAGTATTCTTATTATTATTTGTATTATTACTATTATCATTATCACCGTAATCATTGTTGTTGTTATTATTATTATTATCATTAGTATTATTATTACTGATACTACTACGATTTCAATTATTATCATCATCATTATTATCATTATAATCATTATTATTATCATTATTAGTATTCTTATTATTATTAATGTTCTTATTATTATTAATACTAAAACCCTTACTTTAATACTATGGATTTTACTAAGGCTTACTTTGATTAGTGGTAATTTGCTTAACTACCTTGAGAATGACAATAACCCTACCCTTTTAATTATAAACTGTAATATTAGCCTTAGTATTAGGCCATTTAGGGGTAAGATAGGAATTTTGGTAATTCCAATAGAGGGAGATTAACCCTAAGTATTTCCCTCTTATAGGTGAACCGGGTCAAAGCCCCCAGGAGGTGTAGGAGCGTGCTCCAATCCCGGCGTCGATTTAGGTAAGGACGTAACTAAGGCCGCCTGTGTGCTATGTGTTTTACTTGCCTCGGATGCCTTGTATGGTTTATATGCTGTATTCTATACGTTATCTGTTTTATTGTGTAGCGCAGCGTGGAATCGAGGTATGTTCTCGTGCTCTTGTCTGGTATGTGCTAATGTGGATATGTTGCAATATGATGTGAGGTGATGTGACCCTTAGGACATGTATGCTTGGTTATTCGATGAGGTGTTGTAGAATGGGGCACGAAAGAGAAAAATGAGAAATTAAGATAACCAAAGGGAAGTAAGTTGGCTAACGTAGGTAAGGATGACCTAGGTAATTTGTGACCTGTGAATGGATGAGTAAAAGGGGGAAGTAAATAAAATGGAAGAGCGGGAGAAACTAAGGTTATATGGGAGAACTAGGGTTTGTATGGAAATCTTAGGGTTTGGCATGGTAGAGATCGAGGGGTTTGCATGGGGAGGTTAAGGTCCGCATGGGGGCGAACCTTACGTATGGAAAGTTACTTTAGGACGTAGGGAAGGTAATGGAAGGTTTGTTGGGAGTCTGGAGGCTCGAGGTGAAAAATACTATGTAGGATAATATAAGGGTACATAGGGACCGACTAGGGTCTGGGGAGGAAACCCTAATTTGAGAAGTGGAAAAAGAAAAAGGAAATAATAAGAATAAATGAGGAGGAGTGAGGTATGAAGGAGAGTTGAGTCGGAGGATCATGATACGTGGGGCGTTAAAATAGTATGGGTTGTGGGAGACAGAGAAGGAAGGGCCACATAGGCCCAGATTAGGGTTTCTGGTGAAAACCCTAGGGTAAAGTGGTGAGTAGACCTCGGGGTATAAGGTGGTGGACCCTGACGCACACACCTAGAGGTTGGGTTTCCGGTGTGAGAAATGTGTTAAGTATGATAATTATAAAGGGTGTTTAGTGGCCTAACATAAGTGCGGAAGATAGCTCAGTAACCTAAACCGAGTAAGGGTATAGCTAAGGCTGAATGTGTGACATGTATCCTACGTGCCTTGGATGTTCTATATAATTTATGTGTCGTGTTTTAAATGCCATTATCTTAACTGTTCCATGTGTGGCGTGGCTTAGAATTGAGACGTGTGCATGTGTCCTCATTAGTATGTGATAGTACGAATATGTCATAAATTATGATGTGATGTGTTGAGGCCTTTAGCCATGCATGTCAAAGATGAAATACCCTCGAATAATATACGTTAAGACACTAATCACTTAAAGAGGAATATGTTGAGCCGGACCCAGACCGGTCCACCGACTATAATAGTGGTAGGGTATTTTACCCTCGCGATCGTTCCACCGGTAATAATAGTGGCAGGGCATGTGCCCTCATGACAGTTCCACCGGCTATAATAGTGGGGGATTTCGTGCTCAACAAACCAAACGTAAAAGTGATAAGACATGGAAAGATACTAATATTTACAGTGGAACACCTTGTGAGTCGGGGCCAGACCGATCCATCGGCAAATAATAGTGGCAGGGTATGTTACCCTTATGACCGGTCCACCGGCTATAATAGTGGCAGGGCATGGCCCTCATGACAGTTCCACCGGCTATAATAGTGGGGTTCCCGCACTCACATGGATTGATAAAGACTATGATGTGAATCGATTATAATTATCATAGATCTAATGAGAAGTTATCTGGTTCATAACCAGTATTGTTTATCTGTGTTATTGCATATTATTTACGTAAGTGTACTATATCTGCTATGTCATGTATCTCTGTGTATGTGGGCCTTAGTGCGTCTGTTACCTTACTCAGTACGTAGCGTACTGATCACCCGTTTCATGGGTGCTGCTCATTCCCACGAGCAGAAGACCTGTCTGAGTTTTGCAGGTAGGGGGCGATGTCCTTGTTACTTACAGGGCTGAGAGTTGAGTCTGGACCTAGCTTAGGGGCCGAGAGTGATGTGGCTGGAGAGCATCCCCCGTCTTGTTTCTCTGTATTATCGTACTTGTTTTATTCCGTTATTTTGTATCCTTTGACATTTGGTACTTTTAAATTGTACTTCGGATTGTAACTTTTGACCTTCGCACTTTGATTCCTTCGAACTTATGCTTTACTAATGACTCCTTTTTGGTGTTATTTTTATTTAGCCTTAGAACTTAGTATCGGGTCGATAGGAGTGAATCGATCTGATACTAAGTGTGGCGGTAACGCCCCCAAATTTAGAGTTTTATCTGTTTGTTTCCGCTAAACACTTTTAAATTAAATGAAATTTTTCAGTAGTAAATTTGGGGGTGTTACAATATATTTCATTGATGAGTGAAATCTAGTGAGTCTAGAAGCATTAATATCCATTGAGCTTGACATATTATGAATTGTCATAAGGTGCATGCACTTGGTGTTAAAAATTTCCCTTTAACGACTCTATCTTTTGATTTCTTTCCCATCTGTCTTGTGTTGATATTAGTAAACTTCTGAGCACTCATTTACTTCATTATATTTTCATTATCACCCTACCAACATTTCATTATATAGATAATTTCACAAAACACTTAACTTTAGTAAAGCATATTTCATTCAAGTCCCTGTGGGATTGACACTCGCTCATCACTCTATTACTTGGATCGACCGTGTATACTTGCACAATTGTGTTGTGCTCCATTTATTGTATTACCCTATCAAGGATTTTTGAACCAAGAACACACCACTTATCATAGTATCAACAATCATATATTAATTCACATAATCACAATATCATAGTACAACACAAAATCATGCATAAGACTTTACAATCAAAACCCTAGACTACAAGTATCCTTGCTAAATTGACTCAAGTTTCTAAGCACGCAAATCCTATTTTTCCTCTTCCGGGACCATAGAAAAATCACCTAATAAAATCATAATACAATATCATTAGGACTAAACCTCATAATTAAAGAAATGGAAGGGTGAAAGAAGGGAGAAAACTGACCCAAGTAGGGTAGTGTTTAGGAAAAACTTGCATAACCAACAAAGGAGGGAAATGGTGGTTCATGGGATGGTGGAGAAGCAATGGCACAAACTATTGTTGCTAAGTGTGTTGTGGTTGGAGGTGCTAAAGGATGGATGGAGGGCTTCGGTTATGGCTGCCTAAATATGGAAGGAGGGTTACGGTCAAGTCTGCCAAATTGGAGGGGTGAGCTTTGGTCAAGCCTGTCGAAGAGGAAGGAGTTGGGCTATGTAGAGAGCTACTATAGAAAGGAAGGAAAAGGGAAGAAGATGGTTGTGGTGGAGACTACTAAAGAAGGAGCGAAGGGCATCAACTATTTTGGCCAATGGTTGGTGGTGATGTTTGGCAAGGATGGCTGAAGTTAGTGAAGGAGAAATGGCAAAGGTTGTTGGTGGTGGTGTGGATATGTTGGTTTGGCTCACCGGTGGTGGCTTTTGGATCTATTTTGATGTGGCAAGGAGGTGGTGAAGGAGGGAACTGGTGATGCGGGGGTTTTAGAAACAAAAGGAAGAGAATAGAGACGGTAGGGGGCATTTAATGCTGGTCGAGTATGTATACATATACATATCCACACACATGCATACGAGGCAATAGGTGCAAGGAAAAATTTTCAACCCCAACCCCTATGCGTAGGAGGTGGGAGTTAGTGGATGTAAAAGATATCTTGGCAGGTGGTAGGGAGTGATGGGCATTCATGCATTGCTTGTGGACAATGTTTCAATTAGGGAGAAGGTAAAAAGGGAAATAAGAGGGAGTCGACCAAGAGGGAAAAGAAAAGAAAAGGGAAAAGAGCAACAAAAAATAGGGGGTTAATATGTTTAGTTTTTAATTAGAATAAGATTAAAATAATTTAGGTTAATATATTATTATAGATTAATTATCAATGAATTAGGATTTGTTTTAGGTTAGGAAGATGATAATAACCCGAAATAAAAATTAGGGTTAGGCTAAGATTTATGATTGGGGAGTTAGGATAAGATAGAAAAATATTTTTTTCAATGTTAGAATTAGGTTACGATATTAATTACTCAATGTTAGGTTCAACTAAATTTTAGGTTATTACAATCATGGAATTAATTGACAATTGTAGAAGACTACCTCTCATGAATAAAGCTAAATGAAAAGTGTTTGTTGATTACAATCTAGAAGACGAGGGTTAATTATGAAGGACTTTGATTGTAAAATTATTAATGGACAATTCCTTCAATACCAGAGCTATTGACTATGATGTTATGTGTAGAAGAATCACACACAACTAAAATAGAAAAATAGAGAACAATCCTTATGGAAAAAAATAAATCAAAGTATATGAATAAATTGATGACAAACACTAATTAGGGTTATGGTTTGGGGATTTATGATTTTGGTTTTGTATGGCTGATTGGAAATGATTATCTGGGGTTTAATTAATGATATTAAGGCTGAATTAAAGAATGTAAATCATAACTTAATAATGGGGTTAATGGATGTTGCAATACGCTAGGGTTAGGGTTTCGAAGGTAAAAGAATATAAAAGTTGTTATTATATGTGATGAATGTTAGTGGTTATAGATGAATGTGTATGTAGTTGAATGTATGCAATGGATGATGGTGGATTTGAAAGATAAAACTCTATATAATCCTATTAAGGAAGAATATAGTAATTTTCTAAATATATGCTGATAATAACCTAATTTAATTTTTTTTAATAATATAAAAATGAGAGAGTTGTGATATTTAAATATTTATTGCATTTTCTAAGGAAACTAAAACCCTAATTGCATTTTTGAAATGTTTTGTTTCATTATTCATATCTTCGCTTACAACTTAGTTTTGTAAGATATTTTAATCTACTTTTTGGCCATCTATCTTATTTTGGATCATTCTAAATTGATCATATATTTTTTTAGTCTTCATTTACAAAAATGGTAAATGAAGGTTTTGATGAAAAATGTCAAATTTGTCTCATTTGTTTTTTTTAATCATATTTTGCACCTCAAATCAATCCTTTTAATTATTTCAAAATTTATGAAACTTCAAGGATTATTGTATTTTAGTGTTCTAAAGTTAAAAATGAATTATATTTATTCTTATTATTTTAATATAAGTTACTATTTTCAAGAAAAATAAGATTATAAAACTCGATCTTGTATACTTGAATTCTATCTTATCCTTTAGGATTCAAACTTAACCATTCAAACATACCTTAAATATAATGCTAACATTATAACATACTATACAAGTGGCACCAACCCCCTTTATTCACACAGTGGTTATGAGATTAAACTTATTCATTTTAATCATTAGATTTCATGAAACTTAATATGCTAATGTCTCATTTACCCTCTAAAATTCCAAATGTGTATAACCTTATTCCTGTACTCCTATTACATGACATTCCTTTGCCACACATTATCCCCTATGGATCCCACCTTATTGATGAGAAGTACTCATCACAACTTAAACATCTTAAATTCATTCTCTTAGCAACTAAGATTTCTCCTATGTAAGTTTCATCCCCCTTTCTCCTTTCCCCTCCTTACTCTTCATTTCTTATGCCACCAACATTGTTTTCTTTCCCCTATTCATTCATAGCTCAAGATCCTATATACCATCATTAATGGAGCTTCATTTTCCTTATAAAAGTTAAGCTAATTATTAGTTTCTTCTCCTCTTCAATCCTACCTTCTTTGATTTGGTTTCTCAGTATTGGATCTCTCTGATAGTTCTCTTGATTTTCTAGGATTTCATATGGCCATTAATAATGTTATTATTGATTCTTAATTATCTCTTATTGTTAGTAAGCCTCCTGAACTCATTGGGAATGGATTATTATGCTAGTTTAAAGTTCTAGAACTTTATATCTATTTTGTGGAAGATTTGGTTGTGTGTGAGTAGACTTTGTGCAAGTTTAATATTTCAAATTAAATATTAATATGCCTAGTTGCCACATTGTATGGTTTGTGATTTTAGGAAGTATGTAAAAATGGCCAAAACACCACAATAAAGCAAATTTGTCAAAAACGGCCAAGTTCAACTTAGCCTTAGGTTTGGGTATGTTTTTTATGTTAGAGTTGATTTTTGGTTAGTCCCATGATTACATAATTTTTATTGGTATTTTTAGGTGAAATTTTTATGCGTAATATGTTTCCATTTAGATTAGTATAATCTATGCTATGACTTATGATTGCTTGAAGTTTGGTTGAATATATTCATTTGCTCATGATTATATTCAACATGTTCTTCACTATTCATTAAAGATATTCATGGTTTTCCATGTATATTATTAAGACCTTCAACTTGTTCATCACTAATATTGTCTTAATTATTCCTTAATGATATAAAAGGGTTAGGAAAAAATTAATTAGCATTTAAGAACTAAATGGACCGTATTAACCCTTAATGGTCCAAGCCATCACCTAATGGCCATATGAGTTGATAGTTGACCATTAACCATTAACCATTAACTTTGAATTTGATCCATACATTGCCTTTTTGTCTTTCCCTTAGTGAATAATGATTTTTTTTTAATAATGACATATGACATTGATTTGTAATTTATAACCCAAATATATCTAATATTTTGGCCCATTTAGCTAGTATATGGACTTTTGGAATTAAACGTGGTTATGGTGAAAAATGTTAACCAGAGTTTGACTTTGACTTCTTCTTCTTCTTTTTTTATAGCACTTTATAAGAAAATCTCTTATTTGATTTTTATGGTGTTTTGCGTTATTTTTCACTATCGATTTAATATTTTATGGCATCAAATATGATTATTTATTCTTTAAAGTCTTTTTTAGGATTTTAGATTAAAGTAGTTTTACTTAGTTGAGTATTATTTTATCTTAATTTGGCCTATATGCCTTTGATTTATTATTTTGGTTTTTACGCCCATGTTAATGGATTATTTTATATTTAGGCTTGGGGCTTGGTTTAACTTTGGTTTGGCTTTTAGTGTGAAGCCTTATTTTATGATGGTTGACTTTATTATCGATATGTTGTTTTGGTAGGAGGCATTATGTACACTACCATTGTGTGCCATCATTTTAGTAAGTGTTATTATGTGCACTACCCTCGAGAGTTATTATTTTGGTAGGAGGCATTATGTGCACTATATTTGGTTATTATTGATTAATTCAGTTGTTGGTAGGTAGTTCCATCATCTACACTATTTTTTGTTATTATTTGATTGTTTGAGATGACTGATAGTATTGCAAGTTGGTACATGATTATCTTGAGTTTATGTTGTATTATGTGAGTATAGTATGATTTGAGTATGATAGGGTTTAAGCATATTAATATGCCTTTGAAAGAATGAGTATCATGATAACATGTTTGGGGGTGATTAACTATTATGTTGGTTACTTGCCCTAAAGGTATGTCATGTTAGATTTTACCATATTGTTATTGCATGTGAGTATGATTTGGTAAGCCTATTATTTGCTTTGAGTTGAGTATGTTTGCTCAATACATTTGTGTTGAACAGACTAATTTTTAGTGGCTTTGGTACATGTATTTAGGTTGCTTCTACAACTTTGGGATAAGGTAGAGAGTAGAACTTTCGATGTTTTATCTTGTGTTGATATTTCTAGTTTTAGTTCTAGTTGGTTTGATACAACTAGTGACCCTATTTCAAGATTTTGATAATCCATGAAGAGTTCTACATTTCTGTATTATTACTCTTTTTTTTGTTATTGTTTTTTGTGCCTAACCTTGCATTTTCCATGAGTTAGTTGAATATGCACACCTCTTCTCATGGTAGATATGGTGGTATAACCCTTATTTATGGTTTCAACTTCTACACTATTTTTTCAAAAAACAAAACAAAATTGGGTTGGTAAAAATAGGGGTGCTACGTCCCTCATATAGAATTGATAAAAGTAAAGAAAAACTAAAAAAAATTCAGTTAAAGATTCAACTCTTAATTATCATTCAACCCATGCTAAACTAATGTGATTACATGAGGTTATTAATACTTGATTCATGATGAATCTTCCACACCAACAATAAGATAAAAAATAAAATAAAATAAAAACTGCACAAAATCTCTCTATATCCATGCCACACTCATGCACACACAAAAAATAAATCAAACTATAAAAAGTTATAACTTTATCTACTCTTATATAATCTTCTAACAAGCTTCCTAATGAGTAAGTAAAAAATCTAATAATAACTAATTGAGACTAATTAAATCATCCTAACCATGATCTTGGATGTTTCTTCCATGTAATTGGCACATAGCTTTATTAAATTTCTCAAAATGGCCTCCATGTGTTCTTATAATCCATGATACCTCCTGATTTGGCCCTAGTGTGTTATTTTGATCCAATTATTAAAAATAGCCTCTTATAATGGGTCCAATGATTTCATTATCTTGTCTCCCAAGTGTATGACAATGTGGAAGACTTGTTGGATATGTCCCTGCATCATGATGCTTGATTGGAAGGTTAACCAGTACCTAATCATAAGGAAAATCAAACCTAACTTATTTCTCTTTAAGTTTACACATAGAGGAGGGGTGATGTGGGTTGTGGAGAATGGGCCTTGTAATTTTGATCACAATATTTTTCTTTTCAAACCTCTACATAAGGATGCAAAACCAACTTTTGTGAATTTTTTAATTTGCCCATGTTTTGGGTTAGGGTTGTTAACCTACTCTTCAATCACCAATCAAAGAATTATAGGGTGCTTATAGCAAATCAAATAGGGGAGTTTTTAGATTTTGATGAGATAACGACCTTAGAATGGTATTTTTTGACCTCATAGGTCAATAAACCTTTATTTTGATGATAACAAACTCATTTTTTTAAGTGTGCATGTGTATCATAGCAAAAACTAAAATATTCAATACTTAACTAAGTCAATGAGTGGAAGATCAAGTTTGCAAATTATATTCCAAGCACGAGCCAAAGATCAAAAAGGAGGGAACAGTAATATTCTAACTTCAAGTACTTTAATTCCACATATGGAATACACAAACCATGAAGGGATGAGTAAGTGTGCTCGAGAAACTAAGACTGAAGCTTCAAAGAGTATGCTATAGTCTTAAGTTTTATGTACATATGATTTAAATATTAAGCACTTAGATTTTTTAATGATTTGATATTTCTAATCCTATTCAAAAATCATTTTGAAAGATCTTAAAGCTATTTCATGCATCAAAAATATTTTCAAGTATTTGTGCAAAAGGTTATCTTAAATTAATTTTATTTTAAGCAGTTTTGCATATGCTGTGATTTATAAAATTCACATTAAATTTTATAGATATTATTTTTGGGTGAATAATTATTATTTGGAAGCCTTAAAATTTATAATTTACAACAAAAGATACAACACTTAATTTTGAGCTCTATGACTTAAGTTATGGTCTTTTTTTGTAAAGGTGCGCAGTACTAAAACCTGTTCCACTGATCAATTGATTTTTCAAAACTAGCTGACTAGTTTGAACTCTCTATAAAAATGTGTTTTATCCTGTACTTAACATCGAATGGTTAATCAAACCAGTCAATTGGTCTTTTAAAACTAGCCAACTGGTTTGAATACTGATTGATCGGTCTGGGTATTTATGAGATTTTATGCCTGTTGTAATTCGATCATTAGAGTAATTTTTACACCTAGCGGCTAGTGCCAACTTTTTTCATCGTTTATCACTATAAATAAGAGTTGTTAGACTTTAGTAAAAATCAATAAAGCTAGCACAACTCTTCCAAAATCATCACATTCATATCTCACAAAGAATTAAAGAGAGCTTTGATTTTACACTTTCAAATCCAAATCAAATTTCTCTAGTACTCCATTTGTTCTTCATATTTAGCTAGAGTGATCATACACTTGTAATTATTATTTTTCTAGCTAGATAAAAATCTTCACTAGTGATTACTAAAGTCATATGCTATCTAGTGAAGATTCTTATTGTATATGTTCAAACTCATCATCTTAAATACAAATGAAGAGTGGTGTGTTGTTTGGCATTCCTAAGTGAGGTTATCGAGATTCTAGTCTCATAAACCTATAGAGGATAATTAGGCAAAGTGTAAATCATCTCCTAGAGGGTTATTGAGATTGTAGGCTCATAAAATAAGAAATGAGTGATCCTCATCAAACAACCACTATAAAAAGAGAGAGATTGAAATCCAAAATGCAAAACCTTTTGGTAGTGAATATAGATAAAATCTGTAAAGTTTCTTGAACCACTATAAATTATGTGTTTATTTTTTTTGTCATCCTTCTCTTTATGTCTCACAAAATTTTAATTTGGAATTATTGTTATAAAATAATCTATTCACCCCCTCTAAAGTATCCATATTGTCTTTCAATCTCGTGTGATGAGAATTAGAGTATGAATCAAGATTAAACAATTACTTCCTAAAATCCTCATAATTAGATTCTTGGGAGGGGGGCCAATGGCAATATCCTTCAATTATGTGAAGTTGGAAAATTTTTGTTCTCTTTGTGGGAGGATCAATCATGTGGATAGAGATTGTGAGAGGTTCTATAAGGGCCACAATAACTTGGAGGGGGAGTCTTTTGGCCTTTAGTTGAGGGTGTCACCGTGGAATAAAGATGGCAATAGATATAAAGAAGACTTGGGAGGTTATAGGAGGAAAGATAGGGAGTCTAGTATGGGAGGATCAGGTAAAAACATAAATATGAATCCAAATAGGTATGGGAGGTTAAATAAAAAGCTATGCATGACCCTCATCATACAAGGGATGGAGCGTATACTAAAAAATAGAAAGTGCCTGAGAATCACAAGGTAGATGTACAAATTCCTCTCTTTGAAAATAAATTTGAAGATGAAATGACAAAGACACTGAGAACCAGGAGGAACTGTACTTAGAAATAAATTATGGTGGGGATCTAAAAATATGGAGAGTTGGAGCTAATGAAATATGAAATGGGCGTTAACTCTATGAAGCAAAGTAAACAAAGCACGACCAAATGGAAGCACAATGTGAAGGTTTAAGACAAAGTAACTACCAATGATGATCTATAGTAAATTAATAGTTTAGGGATATTGTTGGCATAAGGAGATGATTTGAGGGAGGGGGAATCACATGATAGTGATGTGCATGGCATAGATGACCCTGTTGGTATCTTCAAAGAATATGCAAGGTAAAGCTTAACTACACCTTGCAAGGGTAAGTAGATGTCTTTGGTGTCTCTGAATTATTGGGGTTTGGGAGACTCTTCTACACTTTGGCACCTCCGTAATATTATAAGAATAGAATTCCCTAATGTTATATTTTTAATGGAAATCCATCTAACTTGTAATGAATTAAATAAAGTAATAAAAAGTAACTTTAAGACTATAATGATGCCACGACAGATAGTGTGGGTCATGGTAGATAACTTGCTCTCTTGTGGAGGAAGGAGTTAGATGTGTGGATATTAAATATGTTGATGCACCACATTAACACATGCATGGTGAATGTATTCTAGAATGGGGAATAAAGATACATGGGTTTTTATGGAAGGTAAGAGTCATACCATAATCAGTTATCTTAGAAGCTTTTAAGGCTTCTTACTATACACTAAAGCTTACTTTGGCTAGTAGCAAGTGACTTTAACAAGATTATGTATCGGTATGAAAAATATGGAGGGAAATTAGAAAGGATTATTGTATTACTCAATTTAGGAAAGATTTAGATGACTGCTACTTAATTGACCTTAGGCTTAGTGGTTACATGTTTACACACAATAATATGAGGGAGGGTGAGAATGTAATGTCATTTTGATAGGATGGTAGCTACAATGGTATAGATAACATATTACCTAAGATGGAAATTAAAAACTTAGATAAAACATTTTCATATCATCTTACCTTAAAGTTGGGTGATAATTCAAGTGACGGGAGATGGAGGACCGGTCCTTTCAGACTTAAACAAATGCAGACAGTGCATAAGGAGTGTGGTGGAACATGATTTTGATAAGAACAAAAGGTGTGGGGTGAAGTTGCAGTAACATGATAGGGAGGCGTTTGGGAGAGTTCATAAGGAGATAGGAGAAGTTTGAGAGAAGTTGGCCTCATTGTATAGGGTGAACCCTTAAATGTAGCAATTGGAGGAATGTAGGTATTACTTGTAGTAGGTTAATTTGCAACTCAAGGAGGAGGAAATGTTATGACACCAAAGGGAGAAAGAAACAAAATTTTGAGATAGTGATAGAAATAATAATGAAATAACCCTAGAGGGTGTGGATAGGGCTATTATAAATGGTAATGAGAATTTAAAATTTTGACTCAGGATTTATAGTGATTTAATGATTGAATTCATCTACATCTACCACCAAAAGATTTTGCCTTTTGAATCTAAAACCTTTCATGTGATTATTGACAATCACTTCTCTTTCAATTTATGAGCCTAAAATCTCAATGACTCTCTATGAGATTATTTATCGACCTAGTTATAATATATAAGTTTGTGAGTATACAAATCTAATGACCTCTTCTAGGAATGTTAGGCAACACACAACCTCAAATAATGAGTTTTGAAGATTATTGTGGTTCATTACAAAGTACCTCACAAATGATACAATTATGAAAGTGTGAGAAAATTTTGAGTGTATTCTACCTAAAAGAAACCAGTATTCCAATGAAAGAATTGATTCTAGCTAAATTGAATGAAAAAGAGTACTTTTGAGAAAAAATCAATAAAAATTAGATTTTGAAAGTGTGTAGTTGAGATTTAATTGCAAAAGAGAGTGGAGAATTAAATGTGTAATTAATGAGAGCTCAAAAGTTATTGTTACTTTGCCTAATAAATGCTATTTATACCATGAGCCAACTATGTGGTCGTAGGGGAAAAGTGCATGTAGTGCAAGTAATGGGTAGATTTTTCAACATTTAATGTTAACTAGCCAACCTGTTCAGGGAACCGTTGATTAGTTACCCTAACAAGTTGACTAGTTAGTTTATTTAGCTAAATAAATATGTTCAAAATTGATGGAAAAATTTTAGCATTACGTAAACCATATGATCGATTTAGTGTTACTTATTTTTGGTCCTATGAACATATAAGAGCAATTGAATGGTTTAGCAAATCAATTAATGTGTAGTGTTGACCAATTAGTGGGTTTACTCAAATCAGCTGAACGATTTAGTCCGTTAGAAAAACCATTTTGTACTTTATTTCAACCTTTAGCCTAGTTAATTATTTTCTAAAAAAGTCCAATCCATAGCCTAATTATTCAAACTAGTCAATCGTTTTAATAAAACCCGTCAAAGTCATCAAATAAAGACCAACTAATTTTTCTCAAGACAGAAGTCCCATAGAAAATAGTCAATCGATTTCTTGGGATATTGAAAGTTAAAGGTCTTGGTTTTTGAAAACACAAATCAATCGATTGATTCTGAAACCAATGGATTGGTTTTGGTTGGAACTAAACACTTGTAAATAACTTTAAAAAAGATTTGGGATTTAAAATCAATAAATAATTTACATGAAATAAATTCTAAAGAAAAATTTAAAATATCCCAAGAGATTAAAATAAAAATTTGTATGCTCTAACAACCTTAACCTTAGACTTAAAGTATGAACCTTGTGGATATGGTATAAGTAGTTGATATTTATTTCATAAACTTATTTTATAGCTCCCACCTCGATGACAACATAGGGCTAAAAATCATTGAGAGGTGTATATTTAATGCCATAAATACTAAGATGATGAGGTTATATACCACAATAGTGGTTAAGAGAAGTTTAGATAATACATGACCCCCTAAGTCACTGGGGTATGATGGTATAGGTGTGTTTTTCTAGAAGTACTAGCATGTGGTTGGTGCAAATGCTGTGAATTTTTTTCTACATGTTCTAAATGGAGGTGAGATGGTAATGGGATTACATCATACGTATGCTATTTTAATTACAAATTTGAATGATCCAAAATGGATTATCAACTTCAACCTATAAGCTTATATAATGTGATATATAAGCTTATTTCTAAGAATATTGCTAATAATTTGAAAAGCTTCATGTTAGAGCTAGTCAGTTTGAATCAAAGTGCATTTATGGGAGGGAGGCTTATTACTAATAACATGTTAGTGGCTTTTGAGCTCCTTCACACCATGAAAACTAAGAAGAATGTAAATAAGGGTATAATGGCTATATACACAAGCCACTATGGAAAAGGCACAATTGTAGAGGACAACTTTGGAGATCTATACACAAGCATTATGGAAAATCATTAACTATGCTAAGTTAGAGGTGATTTTTAGCCCTAAAGTATTGAACAAAAGGATAGAAAGAATCAAATTGGCATTAGGGGTCAGCAATGTTATGAGGTGTAGTAGGTATTAGGGGATCCCTACCATTATTGGTTGATTAAAGAAGGTAATCTTTTAGGTGTGTAAAGGATATAATCCATAAAAAAATACTATACTGGAGTGGTTCTAAATTGTCCAAAGTGGGGAAATAAATCCTTATTAAGTCAGTGTTACAAACACTTGCAATATATATTATGTACGTGTTCCAATTACTAACAACCTCGTGTTCAACATTCAATCAATGATAAATAGTTTTGGTATAATGTAGATGGTAAAAATAGGGGCATCCATTTCATGCTGAAAAATAAAGAAGGTTTGGGATTCAAAGATATAAACTTATTTAATTTAGCATTGCTGGGGAAGCATGTTTGGAGAGTGGTGCAAGCTCCGCACTCACTCATAGCTTGTATTGGGAAAGCCAACTACTACCTAATAATAGAGTTTACGAATGTATGTATTGGTTATTGCATGAGTTATGTATGAAGAAGCTTAATCGAGGCATGTAGGGTGGTGATTAGTAGGATGTTTTGGGCAGTGGGGAATGGCTAAAAGATAAATGTGTGGAATGATAAATGGTTATCTTAGGAGTATAGGTTTAAGGTCATCACCTCATGTGAAGAAGAAAACCAATATTTAAATGTATGCAATTGATGTTACCTAGTGACATGACCTCCATCAAAGAAATTCCATTTCTAGGAGCTCATAAATAGGAGAAGCTTTTGTGGTATTATGACAGGTTTGGAGTATATATAATCATATTAGCCTAAAAGATGATATAAGATTTAGAGTATATGGAGGATGCAAGGCTTGCGATCACACATTCAGGGGCGATCTGGAGTAGAATATGGAACATTAAAACTCTCCCATGAGTGGATAATTTAGGGTGGGGATGTTGCCAATCTATTCTTCCCACAATTATGAAGCTTACGGAGAAAGGAATTATGCGCCTCATTTATTGTCATAGTTTTGGTCAATTTGAAACAATGATGAATGCCATCCTACAATGCCCATAAGAAAATGATTGATGGTAGTGGTACACAATAGGGATGGTAATGGGTCAAGTTTAGGTTGGATATAGTTAGCCCCATTGAGTCTCAAAAGTTTAGACCTAGATCCAAATCTACTGGATCTAGCAGGTAAATGAGTTATAAACATGTCCTAAATGGTTCTAGCTGTTTTTGAATATATATATATATGTATGTATGTATATGTATATACAAATACATTTAAGTTTTAATCCTTCGAGTGAAAAGATAATTATCTCAAAATAGTTGCTTTAAATTTTCAAATAGTGTTTTAATGATTTTGGAATAAAATATTATACATGTTGCTCATAAAATAAATACACATAAATAAAATAAATAAATAAGGAGCTTAAACAAAATTATGAAAACAATGACATACACAACATTAGTATATATGTGTGCACGTGTGCACACACACACACACCCTCTAAATGGGTTTGGTGGGTTGGGTAGGGGTCTGGAACTACTAGACCTAGACTTAAACCCATTTAAGTATATATAGACTTAGAGCTAACCTAAACATGCTAGGTCCAAAAATCATGGACCTAGACTTGCTAAACATGAGGCATATTCCATTTCTAGTGCTCAATGGTGATGGATTTAAAGGTAAAATGTAGTAGTTTGTTGGAATGGTTTGAGCAAGTCACTGAGATGGTGGAGCACAAGGCATCTAAGGTTTGCACCTTTTCTTAGGGAATTTGGTGGGACATAAATGATGAGGCCTTTAATGGCTATGTTAAGCATGGGAAGGACTACAAGTGTATATCAAACAACTCCTCAACATTCTATGAGAAGAGAAGGAAACACATACCAATTAGCATATTGAGGTCAAATGGCAACAACTCGATAGAGGACAAGTTAAGATAAATTGTGATGCGGGTATGATTGGAGAGAAAGCATGGGGGATTGGGTATGTTTGCCAAGATTATAGGGGCAAGGTGCTCACAGTTGGATGTAAGCATTTGTGAGTGATGTGGAAGGTGGAAGAGATTGAAGGTGTTGCCGTTCACTATGCTTGGCAAATGACTATTACTCAAAGTTGGGGAGAGGTTGTGAATGAGGTGGATTGCTAAGTTCTTATAGGAAACATAAGAGGAAATTGTATAATGAGGGCTCCTTTCATTATGAACGATGTCCATATATTAGCCAAACGATTACTAAAAGCTATGGATTGGGTCTATTTGCCAAGATCATAGGGACAAGATGGTTGCAGTTGAATGTAAGCATTTTTGAGGGATGGGGAAGAGATTGAAGGCATTTCCATTCACTATGCTATGCAAACAACTACTAATAAAAGTTGGGGAGAGGTAGTGAATGAGGTAGATTGCGAAGTTCTTATAAAATAAGAGAAAGATATAACTGTATAAGAAGGAATCCTTTTATTATGAACGATATCCCTACATTAGCCAAACAATTTTAGGTACCATCATATAATTATGTTCTTCGGTGCAATTAACAACATGATACATTATATTGCAAAAAATTGTATCAAACAATAAGGAGGATTTATAGTCTAATTTTTTACCACATATCCTTATACCATTAATTGTTTTCAACTTATGTTATTGAACAAAATTCATTTCTTCCTCTAAAAATTGTAAAAACTTTTAATATACCCGCTATATTATATATATATATATACACCCCCATATCATACATATAAAGTACACTTGTTTTTGTTAAAATTTGATCTCATATGCTTAGATACCAAAATTTTCTTATTCAAAATAAAGCTAAAAGCATTTATTCCCTCTATAAAAGTTAAAAATGCTTCTTCTTAAATTATAAATGAAAATTTAAAAAACAAATTCTAAATGAATTTTTTAAAAATAAATTCCATAATTATCTCACCAAACATTCAAATCTTTGGTCAAAACCTTACAAATTGTCCGGAGCAGGTATCAGCTTAGCGGTTGATTTGTTATATAAAATTTCATTATTTTATTTCTTTGTCAGGTGAACTACCTCTCGTACCCAATAGCCGCGGAAGCCTTTCTTATTCTGCACGTGAATATCACTAGACAGGTGATTTAACAAAATGTTTTCTACCACAGAAACAAGCAGCAGCGCAAAAAGCTATTTCTATTATCATTAGATTCATTACCATCCATTCTAACATTCTTCCCTCTCTCTCTTTTTTTTCTTTTTTTTCTTTTTTTTTTTCATTCTGCTCTCTCCTCAGAATCTCACCAGATCCTTCCAGTCCAGTCCCAATTTCCCTCTCTCACCAACATTTTTTTTTTCTTTTTTGATAATTCACCAACTCTTTTTATGTGACTCGTCTCCTCCAAATTCCTTTCTCTCTGGGCTACTCATTGGGCTCTTCTCTTTTTACAGACGACTAAAATGGCGGAGGGCGATCTGAACTCTCCCCTACTATCCTCAAAACCTGCTCATAATCAATTACCTCATGTAACTCTAAACATCAACAACGGCGTGGACTCGGAGCAATTGATCGAAGTTAATCAATCCCCGAGTTATCGACTCCAGAATCACCATCCAAACGGACCTAATCTCGATTTGGGGCGTGGTCAACTTGACGCTGAAAACCCCTTTGGATTTCTGGGAATTGATGATTCATTCTCAATTCCAAGTTTGTCTACCGTTGACCCATTTCGAAATCATACTATAAGAATTGAATGGTTTTATGAGTGGGTAAAGATCGTTGTTTGTCTGCCCATCGCTTTAATTAGGCTTGTTGTATTTGGCCTGGCTTTGGCTTTTGGATATTTAGCGACACTAATCGCACTTCAAGGTTGGAAGGATAGGCAGAATCCGATGCCTAGATGGCGATGTCGGATTATGTGGATCACTAGGATGTGTGCTCGATGTATACTCTTCTCTTTTGGGTAAGTCCATTCTGCTTTAGAATTTTGAATTGAAGTTCCTTTGGAAACTTATTGGGTAGATTTAGCTTATTGATGTCGCTTGGATTGGGTGGTAGTGCCTTACATGTTGAAGGTGTTTAATTCTGAATCAAAGAGGTTGGAAATGGTGGGCAAAGTGAATTCCCTCTGCATAACTGACTTACAAGCTGCAGCAGTGTTACATTTCGATGTATTTGTGTGCTTAGAAGATTGTGGAGTTTGATTTGGTACTGTAACCAGCGTGTCAATTCCGGAAAGTATTTAAATGTGAACTGCTGTGCCTTCGGAAACTAGTAACAGCCGACTTTCATGAAAGTTATATAATAGGAGTTTTTATCGACGCATGAGTCACTTATACTGGTCTTCGGGTGCCAAATGGGACTCGTATATTATCACTTCGCTTTTATG
This sequence comes from Tamarix austromongolica, assembly GCA_039764185.1. Classification (NCBI taxonomy): domain Eukaryota; kingdom Viridiplantae; phylum Streptophyta; class Magnoliopsida; order Caryophyllales; family Tamaricaceae; genus Tamarix; species Tamarix austromongolica. Next base: position 11,853,042 of record CM077819.1, read on the forward strand.
TTAGACTATAGTTTGATCCTGGAGCTTTTTCCGTTGAGAAGGGAGATACCCATTATTTTTTTCAGTTGCCACATATTAGAATCTTGTTTCATTTGATCTCTATATGTGCTAATGCTTGCATTTAGAATATTGTTATCGACTTATTGTACCGTGTTTTTTAGTAGGTAACCAGAAACATGTGCATGTTACCACAGCCTCCACTGTCCTCCATGATAATCTACAGAATCTTCTCTATTGGGGAAAAGTGGAAAACATTTGGGATGGGATACATATATGGCAATTCAGTTTTTTATTCTTTTCTCTACCCCCTCCCTTCTCCCTTATTGCATCTGATGGTTCCAGTTTGTTTATTTCTCTTAGCTGTTTTCAAAAGTTGAGCTCTGTTATTTTTTTGAGCCATCAAAGTGTCTGAGTGTATGCTTTTATCCTCTTACTAGCTATCATTGGATAAGAAGAAGAGGCCGCCCAGCATCCAGAGGGATGGCTCCTATAGTTGTCTCAAATCATATATCATATATCGAACCTATTTTCTTCTTCTATGAATTGTCCCCCACAATTGTGGCATCTGAGTCACATGATTCGTTGCCCTTTGTTGGCACCATCATCAGAGCAATGCAGGTAATTTATGACAAAATTTATCCAGTTCTGGTTGTTCTTTTGGATTAGCACTCCAGTCCTGCATAAATTATGCTCAAACTTTTTTTTTTTTCCTCTCTGGATGGGTACTATCATGCCGACTCAATTTCAGTTTCTTTTCCATTTTTTGCTGCATGAACTCCTGCCCTTCTCAAATAGAAAGCTGTTGCTTGCAAGATTTTACGATACTTTCTTCATGTTCCTTATTGTCACATAATACAGCTGTTTTCTTGTATTACTTTTAGGTAATATATGTCAATAGGTTTTCACCATCATCAAGGAAGCATGCTGTCAGTGAAATAAAGGTAGAAATTTCTTAGGTTTTTTTTTTTTTTTTTCCCTGCTGTTTCATGTTTGTTTCTGTGATTATCTGTGTGGCTTGATATGCCACAGAAATTTAATTGGGTAGAACATAAATTCTCCTTTACATATGTCTGTCTGCAGATATCGTATAATGCTTAGATAGTGGATTAGCTTCCTTTTCATTAAGAACCTCACACGTTTCCAAATATTATTGAAAAATACATCCATTTTGTTAATATCATTAACCCAAATAGTCGAAAATGAATTGTGACTTGAATTGTGATGACATCATGCAATTTCCAGGCAAAATTTTCATTCCACTTTTGATGAATCAGAGGTTATTCTGTAGGCAAGTGTCCAGAAGCTGATACCACTTTCCTCTCCTTGACCAAGTTGAAGAAATGAGAGAAGAAAAGAGTGCTCATAATACATTTTCACGGGAAAAAGACCTCTAGGGCTAAGAGGAAGGGGGATGGCAGACTTGAAAGTTGAGAGTAAATGAAGCTTTTAATTTCACACTTTCGGCTTGATTGATACTAAGCTTAGCATGAAACATTTAATGGCAGTAATTGGTTAAAACATTTGCGAATGAATTTTACTATACATCCATTCTTATTAGTTTCTGTTTTACCCTTCAATGAACAAGAGTGACACCTTTAGTTATACCCCCCCCCCCCCAAAAAACACAAAACTCCTAAGAAATAAAGTATGGAAAAAACCAAAGAAGTGAGAAAAAGGTAGCCTGCTCTCAGGAAAAGATGGAGAAACTCTGTACTTGTGTTTAAGTTGATTTGATGATATGAAGCTTTAATTGCTACACTTTATCAATACAAGCCATTTGATACAGAAATGTGCTTTCGAGGACCTAAATACAGAGAAAGGCTGCGTGCAATAGTTTCCCTCGTGTTTTGTTGTTTCCGGAGGGAACAACCACAAATGGAAGAGCCCTCATTTCATTCCAACTTGGAGCATTCATTCCTGGTTATCCAATACAGCCAGTCTCTGTGCGCTATCCCCATGTCCACTTTGATCAATCTTGGTATGCCTCTCATTTACCCTCTGTTGGGTTTTCTTTTTGTTACAAAGGCATGGTTATTTATTTGTTATTGCACTTTCCTAGGGGCAATATTTCCCTGGGTAGACTCATGTTTCGGATGTTCACACAATTTCACAATTTCATGGAGGTAACATGTCATAATATCCTAACTTCAATCGGGTGCTAGAGGAGAAAGACATGCTTGTTGGATGAATGATGCTTTTTTATGTTCTTAGATGCTTAATGCCCTTTATTAAGTGTACAAAGTCTGTAGAAAGAGCAGAGATGTTGGGAAGACATTAATTTCTCCCCTAGTCACATGACAAATGTATAAATTGTGGCTTTTCACTTTCTGTTGTAATGCTTGGTGTGCTAAATGGCATCTTTCCTCCATTTTTTGTTTACTTCCTATAAAGATCCATTGAAAAAGCTACATGCTTCATCTTGTCCCTTTCTTTTCATTTATTTTTGACACCCATGTTGTTGTCTTTCATGAATTTCCCATCCGAAGTAATTTATGATCGGTAGCTCAATATGCAAAGAAAAAATCTGGACTCAGTGAGAAATTTATCTATACGAACTTTAATGTTGTCTGAAATTAGTTTTATTTTACTGATCTATATGAGGAGGCTTATGTGATGACATGACATGTTGTACATTTTATATAGTGATGTTGATTTATTTTCCATGTGGCTCATATTTTCTGATATCCTCTTACTCTTAGCTGTATTATTGCCGTTGTCCAGTGAGTTGGCTGCCACATCCATTTCTTATGTTCTTTGCTTCCAGTAAGATTTTGTTCGTTTTTCCATTGTCTTTCTGTATTTTACAGGTCGAATACCTTCCTGTTATTCCACCTCTCGAGAATCAAAAAGAAAATGCATTCCGTTTCGCTGAGAGGGTGAGTTGTATTTGCTGATGCCATTTATCTTTATCTGTGGAGTGGCTCACACATGCTGTTTAAGCTGTATTTATCATTTCTTAGTGAAAAAAAAAAGATGAAAGTAAGAACAATGAACAATTTTCTATTTGCTAGTATCTATCTTGGCTACTCTTTCATTCCTGGACATTACATTTGAATTTCTTGGGCTTAATTGTTTGCTGTCTAAGAAATATGTTTTAAGCAAACATTTAAAAGGTCATTGCCCCCCACCCTCCAAAAAAACAATCGCATTGTAACGGTCAGTTCCCCTTATCTTAGATTAATAAAAATAAGATCATATATTTAATAGTAATATAATTGATACTAATCATATAAGCATCTTAAAACAATTTCAGATCAATTTAACAAAAATTAGAAGAAACTGACCCTAAATGCTATTTATATATTTTCTTATGCAAGAAGAGAACCTTTATTTATCTTTTAACCATAGGTTTTCTTGCTCCTAAATATATCTTCTTATGAGCCTTTAACTGACAACTAGAGATACTTTATTCTTTTTCTAAAATATGTATTCAGATCATGATGGCTTATTCAAATCATAGAAACTCATAATACATAATTACATTTCAGAAGTTATCACTTATATCTAGGGTTGTAAATGAGCGGCTCATTTGTTTAGTTAAATGAGCCGAGTTGGATCCTTAATTTTAGGCTCGCAAGCATGAATAAATTTGAGTTGATTCGTTTATAGTACTAAGCTTGCAATGTGGCTCGTTTAAGCACTAGGCTCTCAAGCTTAGCTCGGGTTATTCGTTTAGTTGAATGAGCCGAGTTCAAACCTTAGTTGTAGGCTCGAGTCGGCTCATTTACACCATCATTCGTTAGTTGTAATCACTATTATATTACTCTCTACTTTACTTTAGGTCTCCTTTTTTACAAGGGTAACGGGAGTGTAAAAGTTGCTCCCTTAGTTTATGCATCATTTTTCAGAAAAATACCTATTTTAGGTCATTTGTTAGATTGAAATGAGTATTTATTTGAAAATATTTTTTTCATTTCTAAATATACTATTTGAGAGTTGTAACATTGGGGATATATCTTCTACCTCTATTACCCTCCTACCAAATGAGTACTTAAACTAAAAGAAAGTATATCTTTTAAATAGAAATCACATATTAAATGACATAAGACTAATAATTTATTATAATGGTCAGCTCAATTCTTTGTACAAATCAAATCACTTAATAATATACTTGTATATATGAAGTTATGCATAGTATCTTCCGAGTGACTTGATTTTTACATAAGAAGTAGCCTAATTTAGGATAAAACTCGTAAGTGAGTAACCACTTATTCTTATATTTAGCCATTTAATTATCCACTAACTTGCACAATTCATGTACACTTAAAGTATTATGCAAGTATATGTATGATGCATATCCGTATCTGTTCATACAGAATTTCTAATAAAAATACATCAAAAATATTTTTCCAAGGAGCAACCATATATATAATTAACTTTTTAGCCTTTGCATGATCAACACTCTCATTTTGCACATACCAATTTGACGTCTAGTTGTGCAGTGATACGCTGAAAATCTGATCCAGTAAATTGTTTAGAACTGTGATTAAGAAAGATGGGAAAAGGTAAAAGGAAAGCTCTGCTTATAGCTAAACTATAAAAACGTCAATCTAGTTATGAAAGATGCAATTAATAAAAGAGAGAAAGAAATTTTACACGTTTCATTATTAATTTCTATCTTGGATATTTTCTTTATTTTCTTTGCAAATTTTTTTGGCCTTTATTTCCTTTGAGAGTGTCCAAACTTTTTTATTTTTGTTTTATTTTTTTACTGCAAAGGAGAGAGGGATTTTCTTTTATAGGTTACTCACCTGTGTGTTGCATGAAGAATATGAAAAAAGTATCCATAACATGAAAAATCATGTCATAGATATTTCATTCATAGGGTACAGAATACTGTAATATGAAAAAAAAAAGCCCAATCAATCTTTAGAGTTGACTAACGGTTCTAAACAACATAGGATCAAATGCCAGTTAACAAACTTCAGTGTGTGTTCATCATTATGACTGTAGGAAGTTATTATGTCCATGGCTATAGGAAGTTATTATGTCCAATTAATAAAAGCAAACCGGAGAACTAAATCTAAACATTATGACTGTAGTAATAAAAACACAAATTGTTCACAGGAAATTGTTCAAAAATATTACACTTTTCAAACACTCAATAAATGAAATCGCCAAAGGACATTTACTGATTTGTCCTTTGTAATGGTCTTTGACTTCTTCAAAATGAAAGAACTAAGGTCCCCCTTATTTCCCTCTTGGCACGACCTTCCTCTTTTTGTTTGTCTGCCGTCAACAGCTAAGTCCATGAATAAGACGAAATTATATATCATAACACACGAGGAAAGACATTAGTTGCTTACAACACAACATAAATATGACAAAATTATATAGCATAGCATACAATGAAAGTTTTTTCTTCACAAACCACAACAATTTCATAATCAAAAGTCTGTTTTCTGACGTTTTGACAAAGCATCCAATTCTTATAAATTATTCAATACAAATTATATAGCTACATATAAAAATCACTTCTTTTATGTAATATTTACAATAGTTTTTACAACAAATATCTCTAAATTCTCCTCACAGAACTATGATATTATTTCTTTGACAGAGGTTAGCTTAGCCACATAGTAGGTTCCATTGTGATTTTCCTTCACATGGAATAGCATTTCCTGCCAAGACAAGAACTCCAATTTTGGTTGGTTATCCTTGGTTGGGGGTTTCTACAATTCGCCATGTTATCATATTAAGAAACCTGTGTTAAAACTTGTGCTATAATATAAAAAGGTGCTGTTATGGCTGCATATTTCAATTCCAAAAGTTGTCTTGCCAAGGAGAGATGTGAGTAACAACATAAGAGGTATGTTTAGACATATAAGTTCACTTCTGTGTGAGTAATACATACTTCTCTCTGAAAGCTCGAGCTTCAGCAATCTCAGGATTTATAAGCAGCTTGGTCACATCAAATGTATTGGCCACTCTATCATCACCTGTGTAAAATGACATTCAGATGAACTTAAATCTTCTGTAAAAAGTTATATATTTACTAATTATTATAAATTGCCATTTATTAAAAGCAATTTCTTCTAAATATTTCATGTTAGCTAAATAAAAAAATAATAGTTACCAGACCACCAGAAGTCTTCTCCATGCAGTATGAGACCCCGGTAACACACATGGAATCTGGTTGTTCCTTCATGAAAAAAATTCACCACTGAATTCATCAAGAATGCATTTCTATAGTCAATACATTTATTCAGCCAAACCATGAAAACAAAATTTCTTATTTTGCATAAGCCGAAATCAGTTAGACAAGCTTTGTTGTTGTCCCATGATTGTCCTTCAATTGTGGCACACCGCTTTCCATGATCCCCCATTATATTTGTATTGCAAATATACAGAAAGCCCATAAAATCAAATCAAGTTCTTATGACATCACTGGTGGTAATCGCCACTTGACATTCTGTATATTTAATTCATTTTGGAAGAGGTATATGATTTGTTGTAGTAGATTGGTTTGTTTTCTAATGAGCCATTTTTAATTTTACTATTTTATAACTTAGGTGGCCACTTGATGTCTCAGCTAATTATTTTTGTGTCAAATGAGTCACAGTAAATGTCACATGACAATTTATTAGAGCTAATTATCTTATGATGTCGTGCCAATATGGCATTAGTCATATGTGTTTAGACAGAAATTGGGATGAGACTTGGTTGCTGTTATGAATACTATTAGAGTTAAAATAAAAGTTCCATCTTTTTTTTTTTTTCCTGTTTTGTTTGGTACACATTTTCATTTTGTGGGCGACTATGTTTAAGGAATATCTAAAACTAATCAATGCAACATTTAGCTGAAATAAATAGTGTTTGTTACTTGATAAGTATTTTATAATGATATCCTCACACCAAATAAACCTATAGAAGTTTTCTTCAATGAAGCTACATCTCCTTTGCGAAAGTATTGAGGAAAAAGTTTCTTGGTTATGTGTTAGATAACTAAGTTATTTTCTTGGAAGAGAAGTATAAGATAAGATATTTAATTTATTTTATCATTAAGGAGATAAAAAGATATATTAGATTGTTGTTGACATTCATGAATGTTGTAAAAAATAAAATAAAAATGAGAGTAAAACATATCAAGAAGTGTGTGATGCTTTGAAGCCATGTCATTTATTGTTTCCATTTTCAATATACTACAGATGTTGCTAGTTATAAAAAGTATCAACATGCATGCAGAATAAATCATACATTCGCACCAAATGATCAGATCAGCCAAGTTAAAATGACAAATTAATCATTATGTTCGCAATGATAACTTTACTTGTGTTTGTTGATAAAAATGCAGACTGCCCATGCCATTGCAACAGCTTCAAATGTTGTGCAGACTTCTCATTCTTATGGGGATGTGTTGCTCCTTCTGAAAGCTGCTCAGTCAAAGCAGGTTAAATATTTATGGCTTGATCTAGCATTCCCGATTGCAAAACTGTTTTTTTGAACAATGTCTTGCTTTATTGCTTTAATCCAAGCTTTGACTAAATTTCATGGTAAGACAAACAAAAGTCTACGAAATAGAAAATCGCCATAGATATGATCTTCAAAATCTGTTAATTGGGCTATCATGGTGTTGGTAGGCTGACAGCCTTCAGGTCTAGCTGAAGGGGCACTATGCCTTAGATAATTATGGCAAGCATGGAATTGAGATATGCTTCGGCTGATGACTAAAGCACAATGCCATTTTACATGTCTAATAAACTTTTTGCATGAGCAAATATAATGGATAATAATACCCGCAAGTCTTAATTTTATTGCTAATTACACAATAACTTATTTGACTAAAAGAAGCTTGCACCTTCAGCAAATGCATAATGTCTGGATTTAAGCTTCACTTCAATTTGTCTTGACAGTAGGTGTTCCTTGGGTTCAAAAAAGGTGCTTCTGACAAACACTGAGTTCATACCTTGTTAACATGAACGTTAATACACGACTCTCTTCGTCACTTGTTGTTTTACCTTGTTCTTACTTTTGATGTCAACATTAATGGAATTTGACCATCAATTTGTTTAAGAATATATTGATTTATAATGAAAAACTATTTTTGTTAGAATTTTATTGAAAAATGCATTAAAAAAATGATATTTTTATTAACTTTTTACTAATGTAAAGTGAAACAATATTCAAAGTTTGGCTTTGGATCCCATAATATGTCAAATGTCGCAAACAATATGTGAAAGAAGCTGTATTTTTCATGTGCAATGGCTTTTGTTGTTGGAGCTTAGCATTTATGAATAATTTCAGTATGGTACTCGAATTATTTTTTTCCCCTGATTAGCGGAGGCATGAAATACCATGCCTTGTTGTGATTATGGGCAAAAAGGATTAAGACCATAGGAGGAAATGTCATAGGTAAAAAGGTTAAGACCACAGGAGATAAATGTAGAAGAAAATGTCACTGCATGATTAAAGCTTGTTTTTAAATGCTAATAATCAGGATATTAGTTGTTGCTAATACATCAAATCTCAGAGCATCATTTTGTTGTAGTGCCAGTTGAAATTTGTTGTCCTTGTCACACTTTGGTATCTGAATTTTATCTGTTTCTATTGTTCATGTAATTAAGTCATACTGAAGGAAGGGACTCTTAACAGTCTAACTGATTTTTTTGATTTCCCTTTGTTTTGTATTCTGAATCAGTGATGACTTTACTTCTTCTCTTATTGGCCATGATTATCTGTGGGTACCGGGTGAAGTCTTTCTATCACCATTTTTAACTAGGGAATTTGAACTTGGAATTTGGGCTGTTGAAACTGAATTTTGCAACAGTGATTCTCACTGTTAAATACATTGGAATATTTACCCATATCTGCCTCTGTGCTTCTTGCAGGAGAACCCTTCAAGTTATATGGTTGAGATGGCAAAGGTGGAACCAGTGAGTACTAGCCAATAGTTTTTCATATTTGTGTTTTGAGGATGACTTTAGTTAGCATTGTATAGATTTGTTTCTGCTTCTGACTGAATTAAGAAAGGGGTCTGGTCCAGTTGTGATCCCCCCCTTTACTTGCATTCATTGGTTGCACACCCCCTGGGTGGTGAAATAATGTTATTGAATTTTGTGAGTTGCTTATGAGAGAAACTTTATCAGAACTTTGCATGTCATAGTTTTAGCTATTCTTTTTACACAGCTGTGACAATATAAATGATCTTATATATACATCCACATTCCTGCTCAAATGTAACTGCTGATTGAGCTCCTCAATATACAGGAATACCACATCAGTACCATGGAAGCTGTGGAGTTTTTGGATAAATTTCTCTTGATGAATCCTGATAGTAGGTACAATTTCTCTTTTTAGTGTTAAAATGTCTTTTCTCAGTCTCTTTCAAATCCTTCCTTTGTTTGTTTTCCTGCATTGGCGGGTGAGGTTCACTATTTGTGATTGTCTCATTTCATATGAAACTAAATGGAAGGCGAAGTGCTTGGTCTTTTGTGTCATGATAGGTCCCATTTCCAGCTGTGAATGCTGAAGACTAACTCTTTGGGCACCGTCAGATAGCATTTATATACATTTGTTATCTTCTCCTTTTAGGGCCAGTCCTTGTCATGGGGTGCTTATCTTGTGTATTTGCTTCTTTGTACTAGGATTGTCTTCTATGTGCACACATCATATTGTTCACAATTTGGGTATGAAGTTACAGCTTATTGAGGCAGAATTTGGGGTTTCTGGCATCTTCATGATTATGTAAAAAAAATATACACATAGCGTATTGTAGTTTGGGACATACTATGAAATTCATTCTCTGCCCAAATTTCGTACAGTGGGTGATGCAAGGTGTATTTGTGCTGAATTGATAAAATATGGATTTTTTAAGCTTTCAGACTGAGTACTTGTGATGGAGGCAAGTGGCTGATCTGTGAGTGTGCTTTTTGAGTGAGGTGGCAGACTCTTTTCCTATGGGCGTACTAATTTTTCTTTTTGCATGCAGTGGTGGCGTGAAGCACTATGATTTCTTCAGGGTTCTGAGATTGAAGGCTTGTAATTTATCCGAAAAGGTAAGCTGATTGTATGATGCTTGATGTGTTGGATTTGTTTGATCTTTTATTTAGTAAATTTTTAAGTTTCAGTTCTCCTTTATGCTCTTAACACTTAATTTTGGTTTTTAATTTGTGGTTGGTGAAATTATACAATTGCACAGATTTGATAAGTCCGGTGCACAAGTAATGCTTTTTTGTTGTATTATATTATCATTACTTCGATGGCCCAACTGAAAGGATTGTTGCCTGTGTTGAGGGATACCTCTGTCCCCTCGTATTATGGCAAGTGAATTCATTCAGTGAGTCCAGTGGATGGTTACGTGAACTCTGGGCTAGTATTTTGACCACCAACCCTCTTTATGTTACCCTTGTTCAGCATACGTTAGTCTGTCGCATAACCTCTTGTTGGGGCCATTTTCTGTCATGTTCTCTATAGTTTGTCCCATAAGGCTGCATCCTGGCCACTTTTAAGTCCTCTCTAGACATTGATTGTCTTGTGCTTAGTGCGTACTAGTCCCTAACTACTTAGGGTACCCTCCACTCCCTCCCACCGGTCCCCAACCCCCTCTCCCCACTGTGGCAACTGTTGTAAAATAGCCAGTTATGTGACATTATTTACAAGTTTAAAAGTCTTGATTCTATTTATACGTTCAATACTTTCTAATGATTTGTCAGGATGGGAGTCTTCTTTGGCTTTGGGTTTCTTGAACTGCCTATGTTCTGTATTTTTCCAAAGAAAGGCTTAATACATATAGCTCACATGACTTGCAAACAAGCTACTTAAGGTATCTCATCATTCATGCCGCCACAAAACAGATGCTCAGACTTTTTAGATTTGAGGTATAATTTGGACCTTTCAGAATTGGGGTCTGTTCTCAGCAGAAGGAAACCTTTGATAGTAATAAAAATAATGTAAAATTGATGATACCGAAGTAGTGATAATGGTAATACTAATAACAAAAAATATTCAAATGATGTCGATAATAATATTAATACATTAAAGTATTTGATCAGATCAGATTAGAAATAAAATAAAATCAGATGGTAAACAGACGAAGAGAATAGGCCCTTAGGAATGAAATTGTCTAACCGTATAAACTTGATTATAAATTTGGTCAGCAGATACTTAAATGCCCAGATAAATGGAAAAAGAGCTGCGGCTATTGTGACTTTGCTTTGGTTAAACTGTGAATAGGATGAAAGTACCTTGTCTTTTCTTTCTCTTAGGAGTATCACAAAAGCTTTCTTATAGCTTATCCTCAGCTGTGTTTGATGAATAGCCTTCATTCATATGCAGATCTTTTCATTCCTTGATGTAGACAAGAAAGGAAAAGTTACATTTCAGGAGGTAATAGTGTCTTTTTATCTCTCCATCTACCTCCATAATTATGTACGCCCTATTTACCCTGTTATGGTTGGAACTTGATGTACCCTACAGTTCTTACTGGCCTCAGCTCACGTGAGGAAGCAGCCTTTGTTTCGACGTTATTGCGAAGTGGCTTTTTCCAGATGCTGTAATGAGGGAGACGATTTTGTTTCCAAGGGAGAGGTCTACTTTTCTTCTAGTACTATTGTACTATTTTTTCAATTTCTTGCTGTAAAAGCTAAGTCCCTAATCTGTTTCTGTTTCTGTTTCTGTTTTTCGTGTTGGTATTTTCAGTTCAGCGATTCAATCAGACTGACTATTCCCGATATGAACGATCACGAGGTAAGAGGACGCTTGCAACATTTGTGATAGCTAATAATGCTCATGCTCATGCTCATGCTCACTTTTTGTTGGATTGGTTATTCCATGTCTCAGATCTATGAGCTGTTCAACATGTTTGATGTCGATAGTGATGGTAGAGTCGGCAAAGATGATTTCATCAACTGCTTGAGAAAAAACCCGCTTCTTATCGCACTCTTTGCTCCTCTACTGCATTCGGTCCCGGTAGAAATTTCTACCAACAATGGATGGTTATAGGGAGATGGTTTGAAACGTAGCTTGGTGTGGTGGTTCTCCTAGCATCAGCGGTGATCATTGGAGTGCAGAAGTTTGACGGCCGAGCTCTGTCACATATAGCTGCAGAAGTTTTGTTCTACTTTAGTCTTGTGTAAAAGGATACTTGTAGCCTTTATTTATAGTGGAAGACTGATTTTCTTGTTTCTTTTTCTTATCCAGGCCATGATTTTTGTTCAATCACATAGCTGGAGTACCAACGGGTCATATTTATCATTTTGATGTCATCAATTTTTATTTAGTTAAAAGAAGAGTCCCAAACGAGCAGAAATAATTTGAGTTCACAGGCATGATACTACGAACGGCTGAACGAGTCAAGCTTTATATTTTTATTATTTATTATTTTTTTAAAATTTAGGCTCGGCTTGGTTTTTAAATAGATCAAGTCTAATTTTTATTATTATTTAGTTTTAATTTATTTAATAAATAAATTTAAAATAATAATTTATATTGTTTAATTTAATTAAATAAATAAACTGAGTGTTTAATATTAAAGTTTTAGTAGTTCAACTGAGTTGTGACTACTACTCTAGTTAAAAGCCTTGGAGGGTTTGTTTCGTATAAGAGTAATGAGGATATATATATTTTTTATATTTTATATTTTTTTTTATGTTAAGTAGTTAATAATTATAAATATATTTTTAATAAAATATTTATTTTAGATTATATTAAGATGTAAAATGGATATTTATTAAAATAAAAATATTTAATTTTAAATAGATTATATAATATATATAAAATGTGGAGATAATTTTTTTACTTATATTATTGTCATACTACATAAGTACTAAGTATTTGTGTGCTTGCGAGATTTAAAGATGTGATATTGAAGTCTTTGAGTCCCAGCTTTGTATAATGTATTGGATGGGCCAAACACTCATCTATTCTAGAAATCAAGAGCAAAATCATGTTCAAAATTCAATGTGCATTTTAAATTCCAATGACCTATCTAAATCACTAATCTAGTTACCTAATGTGTAACTAATTCAAATTAACTAAAATATGATTGTATAAAAAAGTCCTACGGAAAGACTCCTTTAATGAAATCAAAGCCGAAGCACCTTCCTCCACTTGTGACCAAGGGGAAGTGAGATCAAGCCCCCTCCATTTTCACCCAGTGCCTTTTCGTCCTCGAGCCTTGCCTCCTCGTCCTCCTCCGCATCATCTTGTTTTGAATCAAACCTTGATTTTGTTTTTGAATCTTCCAACCAAGCTATTTAGCTAATTCTAACATATAATCTTTTTGTTTCTCACTAAACTTTGCCCAAAACCTCTTTTTAGATGATAACCCCATTGCTATATACACCAATACCACTGCTACCGTCCACATATACCCCGCCTCTTCCCGCCATACCCCTAGGAGTTTCGTAGGCCCCAGTTCCTCCTCCAGATGTACACAACAAAGGGAGAGGACAACCTCTTCCTCCAACAGCGACTTGGTGGTACCCTCCACTCCTAGGTGAGCTTGTCGTGCTGGTTCAGTTATGAGGGAAAAATTGGTACAAGTAAGGGTTTTGGTAGTGGGCATAAGCGGTGGTGGGATGATTATAATGTTGCTGGCGTGGGACTAGTAGTGTGTACTGATAAACCACGGATTGCTGCCGCTGTTGTTGGGGCATCTGATTCTTTAGGACCTTCAACTCTTTGCAGTGGAAGTCACAAACAACCTTGCATCCAATTCAATACCTTGCAGGGGAAGAAGTGTTGGTTATAAGTATACTATAGAATGGATATTGACAGATGAAATTGTTGTGTGGTTCTGAAAGCTAATTAGGTCCGACTATGGTGCAATCGTTCAAGATTATTCACTATTTAAGTGTTTACACAACATTCCTCAAACTCGTACCCTCAAAGTTTAATATATGAAAAATTAAAGAATTCAATTACCTAGGAATTTATAAGAAAGAGAAGAATGTAACTTATTACGATAAAGTTTGATGGTTTTCAAATTCAAGCTACTATGGGTATTTATAGGTGATTTTTAAAATAATCTCACCCCTACCACTCACTCTACCATTACCACTCACCCCACTCCTCAATCAATAAGTAGCGAGAAGGTGGAGAACATATAAAGATTGACCATTTGGTGGGTATATGGAGAGAGTTGGTGATTAATGAGAAAATGGAGAATATGACTAGTTTTCATTGTAGCTACCCAACAATCCCCCATTAATTACAAAAAAACTAAAAGTAAATAAGGAAAAAAAAACCTCGGCAAAGGAAAAACTTCATACATAAACATCAATATATTTCGATTGTATTGATACATAGATAAATGAGGGCACGACATAGTCCAATTAGTGAATTTCTCTTAAATTACCTAGGTTTGAATTTTTTTTCACAACACATATTACATTTTCAAAATTTATAATATCTCCATGATAAAGAATGAATTTTCTCTTTAAATAGTCATTTACACACCTTAGGTACTCTTAAGTTCTATATAGATAGTCCAATTCTTTCATAGAAGACGACTCACATTCACACCCAATTAGGTGGGTCTATCAAGTGCTTCTCTATAGCACTGCCACATTTGGTTATGGATTCATTAAGAGCTTCAATCTCACTCTCAAAATAATCAGCAAAATCCATCAATTATCTCTTAAAGCATTACCAATATTGGTTATGGATTCAAAATAAGCATATAATTCAACCTTAGCACTACCACAAGCGTGACTCCATCAAATGCGTCTCAATAAGATGACCAGAACTGGTTATGGATTTAAAAGAGCATGCACAAATCTATAATTTATGTTACAAGGATGAGATTGTAGTGCTTAAAGAGTTGTCATTCACCTTCATTTGACCTCATTGTATTTGTTGTATTAGATTTTGATTGACCCCATTAAATTTGACCAGATTAGGTATCCACCATACTTTTCTCTACCCTAGGCTTAAGGCCCATCCCTCTTGAATATTAAAGGACCAATTTCCTTAATAAACCTTTCATGAGAGGATTTCTCAAATTCCTCTTCGAACACCCATACTATAAGGATATCTCTCCTTCTTTCAACAAATTCTTGACCACCTTGTATCTAAGACGAATATGTCTCATCTTCCCATTATACATGTTATTCTTAGCAATTCTAATGGTAGCTAGTGAATCACAATGACACAAAATTAGAACACCAGGTTTCCCCCACAATGATACTTCTGCTAATCAATCCGTCAATCATTTGGTTCTTGACCTACTAATTCAAGAACAATAAAATCAGATTCCATGGTGGAACGTGCTATACATGTCTGTTTTGAGGACTTCTATGATATAACAACTCCTCCTAATGTGAATATATAAACACTAGTAGAGCTAAATTCATCATTATCAGTCACCTAGTTTGCATCATAGCAACCTTCTAACACAATGGGATATTTGTGAAAATGCAAACACCTATCAGTTATATCCTTAAGGTACCTAATCAAACGATGAAGAGCATTCCAATAATTATTACTAGGTTTGTGAGTGTAACAACTCAAGCAGAAAACATCATAGGATATGTCAAGTTTGGTATAATTTATGAGGAATATCACACTTCCTATAATCTTAGCATATCTATCTTGAGCAATAGTAGGATCCTTATTTTTTTAAGGTGTATGCTAGGATCATAGGGATTTTTTACCGGTGTCGAATCTTAATAACCAAAATTTTTTAGGACTTCTAATGAGATTAACTTAGGGAAAAGACATTTTCATTATTTCTAAATTTAATGCCAAGCATTACATTGTCCTCACAAAAGTCCTTTATCTCAAATTGGGAAGGTAAGAAATTCTTAGTCTCATTGACCACCTTTATGCTTGTACCAAAGATATGCATGTCATAAGCATAGAGACATATAATTACACAATTAGACCCAAACATCTTAGAGAAGACACAAATATACAAGGTATGCACCATATAACCATTATTCACTATAGTTTTTTTAAGTTTTTTATACTACTGTTTTGGGGCTTGTTTAAGACCATAAAGAAACTTTCTCAATTTACAAACATTATCCTCTTGACCAGACACTACACCACTAATATGTTTTTCTACATAGATTTATTCCTCTAAGTCACCACTAAGAAAAACTATATTTACATCCATTTGATGTACCACAATACTATAAATAGTAGCTAAGGCAACTAGAGTCTTGATTGTGCCCACTTTGGTCATAAGGGAATAAGTATCAAAGTAGTCGATGCCTTTCTTCTGAGTGTGTCCCATAACTACTAGTCTAGCCTTTATTTTTCCATAGAACCATCTATCTTCAACTTTTTTTTTAAAGATCCACTTACTCTTGATTAGCTTACAAACCCTAGGTAAGCCAACTAGGTCCTAAGTGTGGTTAGAAGTTATAGAATTAATCTCACTTCTTATAGCTTCTTTCCAAAAAAATAAATTGGCATCACTAGAATTAACTACCTCTTCATATGTTTTAGGATCTTCCTCAATTAAGAAAATTGATAGAATAGTATCATTGATCTTATCAATGTTGGGACTTTCTATCGAGAAGTTAGTAATAAAGTCTTGTCCAAAACTACTCTCTATATATTGCCTTTTAATTCTTTTAGGTTCAACATTACTCTCATTTACAATAGAAATAAAATTAGGAAAATAATAGCATAATGTGAGCTTGTGACTTGTATTTGGTGTGTAGAATAGCTTGGATTGGTGTGTGAAGTGTTTCGGAGGAATTTGGAGTAGAACTGCGAGCTATGCTAGAAATATGTGAATATTTTACCTTGAAGAAATTAGAATGTGGAAATGTGATGAACATAAAAGTTGTAGATATTTTTGTTATCTTTCCAAATCATTAAGAATCAGATCGATCAGATGTCATATGAAGAAGTTGTGGCTGAAATACTAAAGACTGTCAAAGTTGGAAAGAAACACGAGGAGCCCGTATTCATGAAACATGGTCCGTGTTTCTGCATAAGGAAAATGTGTCCTATTTCCTTGAGAGGCCGAGAGATAGAAAATAAACACGGGGGTACCGTGTTTTTTTGGTTTTTTTTGCTCCGCCTCGGTTTTCACTAATGGCAGTCTCGTACAGTATAAATACCATGCAATTAGAACCCTAATTAGTAGAGCACCGTATTCTTCTCCTATTGAATTCTCTTGTAATTCCTTGATGGATTGAGTGATTTATGTGAGAATTTATTTGATTTTCTTTGTAATCACAATTACTTCATATCAATAAGATCATATGTTTTCCCAATTTGTGTTCTTGAATGTTCTTCTCTTCTCAATTCTTATGTGTTCTAATTGATTCTATTGGATCTTATTTTTCCGAATTGGTATCTATCCACAACACATACATTAAAAGCAACAAAAAAACTAATATTATGCACATTATCACACATTTCAAGGGAAAATAGTCTCAAATAATTCAGCATCTCTGGATTCACATATTGTATGATAAATCAAAGGCATGAACCTATAAGAAACACCATTAACAATATAGCCAATGAACACTCAATAAAATGTTTTAGGCCCAATATTTGATTTTCTAAAGTTTGGTAGGCCCACCTTGGCTAAACACCCTCACACTTTCAAGAATTTTAGGTCAGGGGAATACCCTTTTCATAACTCATAAAGAGGTTTTATCTAGCTTTTTGTGGGGAACCACGTTAATAATATAACAAGTATAAATAATAGCTTCCCCCACATAATTTCATACATATTGGAAATAATAAGCATGTCATTCATCATCTTTTAGAGTCCTATTTTTTCTATCTATAATGCCATTCTTTTGAGGTGTATAAGGAGCACCAATCTAATGAATAGTTTTAGTTTTGTCACAAAATTCCCTAATAAAATTAGTGTTATACTCACCACCTCTAATCATACCCGAGCCTCTTAATTTTTCAATCTAGTTGATTTTCAACCTCAACCTTATATATTAAGAACATGTCAACTGTCTCATATTTTATGTTAAGGAGGTAAACAGTAGCGTATCTCAAAAAGTCATCAATAAAGGTCACATAATATCTATTACCTCCTCTACTAATTGTGTTTTAAAAATCTACTAGAACCGAGTGAATAAGTTTGAGCAATTCAGTGCTTCTATTTATAATCGATTTAAAAGTCTTTTTGTATACTTGACATCCACATAGATTGAACACTTATAAAAATTTTCATCATCTTTTGTGTTAATTAAGTTCAAGTTTCATAGTCTCTTTAATGAGGCCATGTTTACGTGAGTTATCCTACTATGCTATAAGTCAATAGATTCAACCACATCCTTAACTGATCAACTCTAACACGCACGTGATTCCTAATAAGCACACTCTATATGATCCCACTCTTATAGTTCTCTCGTTATGCTATGATTCTGGAGCATCCTCATCTAATGATAATAATCTTAACCTTAATTTTCTCAAGTTTGAGAGTCATAAAACTCTCATCACTTAAACAAATTAATACTCCTGAGAAAACTAGTCATACAAGCCATGCAAACCTTGTCAACTTTTATTACCTCCACATAATAAAACCCCCACCTTTTTTTCAACCATGTTTTTCCCACCTTTTTTTATCTCATTTTCTTTTCTTATTGACTCTCAAAATTCATTCCAATCTGCACCTACAATAGCCACACAAAATAAACCACAAGCCCCTCTTAAGCTAGATGACCAATCCTTTTCGCACTTAGAAAGAATAATGCAGATTTTTGGGAATAACAAGGAAGGATAGAAGACATTCTTTACTTATTTTTTTCCCTTGAAAGATTAAAATGATCATTTTATTTTTCCTTATGAATCAAGTGGCAGTTGAATGATTTGGACACATGATGGAGGCTCACCAAATTTGAAAATCAACATATCCACACCTCATGGCCGAGTGGCATGGGAGGTATATTAAGTAGTCTTTTTATTTTGTTTTAGCTCAAACCACTTATATTATTTGGCTAATTTTTAAACTTTAATCCTTCACTCCATATCCTTCACTCCAAGGAAATAATCAAAGAGAAACCAAATTATTTTTGGTAGCTCTTTCTTCTCTCAAAAACTTAGAGTCTCTCATCTTCAACTCTAGTGTAAGAGTTTGAAGTTTAGCAAAAAATATTCCAAGATTTATCCTAAGAGTTTAAACCTTAGGGGATTCTTGTGAGTATTTATTCAAGGAGTTACCAATAATAAATTTTAATTTCTCAAATCTCTTCCCATTCTACTCTTAATTTTTGGTTAATTTAATCTTAGTTAGACACCACTTCCTAGCATGACCCAAGTTGGACCATATATGCATCAATTTGGTATCAAAGATTAGGTTGAAGAAACTTGGGTATTTTTTCTTTGTCTTCCATCCTCCTATTCAAAACCTAAACCCACACACATAAAATTTCTAAACCTAAAAACATCCCATTCGAACCACAACCCATTTTCCCCACCTATAACCGAAAATAATTTATCTTCTTTCACTTCTAAAATTTTATTTTGTCTTTAATGGGAGACCTCCCTTTACCAAGAGGTTTGAGCCTTGAGGAGACAAATAATTTAAGGAGGTATAAAGCTATTAATTCTCTTCAAAATGATATGAGAAGAGTGGTTGATATCTTGGAAACCATCCTTTCTAGTTTGGACCGAAACACACACACAAAATTACACCCTACTCAAGACCATCATGGGGTTGGTCAGCATGTTGATAGTGAAGATGGAGAATATTCGTTCTCTAGTGATTCTTATCAGGACCTAAGGAGAAGGATCATAAAAAGAGGGGAGAATTTTTGTGATGTTAGAGTCGAGATCCTGAAGTTTGAAGGTAATCACAATTCTAAAGAATTTTTGGAGTGGGACTTGAGGTATAGTAGATTGTTTGAGGCTAAGGGATATTTTGACACCAGCGCCTTTAAAGTGATGGTTCTTAAGCTCAAAGGCCATGCCTCATTATGGTGGGAGGACTTAGTTCATAAGAGGAGCAAAAAAATAAAATTCAAAAGTTAAGTCTTGGTTAAAAATGAAGAAGTTGATGAAGGATAGATTCCTTCCTCCTTCTTTCACTCAAGACTCATAGAATAAAATATCCTCTTTGAAGCGAGGAGCTTTAAGTATATAGGAGTACATTAGGAAGTTTGAAAATCTTTCTATGAGGCTCGGTTTGGATGTGCTAGAGGAGTATACCATGTCTTGGTTCCTTGGTGGACTTAGGCATGATATCTGTAGGAAGGTGGAAATGTATAGGTTTTACTCCTTAGATGAGCTTGACCATTTAGCCATCAAGGTTGAAAGACATAAAAAAGAGAAGAGGGCCATGAGGTATGGTGGTCCAAATAAGGGTGTTAGCACCTTAAGGGAGACTCCTCCATCATTCAGAACTCCTTCCACACCTTTGACAAAATATGTCAAGGGTTTGTCAAGGTAAAGGGGTGGCAATTGAGAATCAAACCAAAAGCGTGAGGTTTTTTTAGTGTCAAGGTTTAGGGCACTACCAAAATGAGTGTTCTAACAAGAGGTTGATGGCCATGGTGGATTTAGAGGAGGCCAACTGAGAGGAAGAAAGTGAGGAAGAAGAGGATGAGTCGGCCTTCAATGGAGAGGAAGAATATGCACCATCGGATGTGGGAGAATCCTTGATGATTAGGAGGGTGTTTCACACTAAGGAGGTAAAATATGATGAATCCCAAAGAGAAATTTTTTTTCAAACCAAGTATACCATACTTAGGAAAACATGTTCTCATATTGTGGATGGAGGCAATTGTGCCAATGTTGTTTCATGCACTTTAGTAGAGAAGCTTGGTCTCGCCACTACAAAATGAGACAAACCATATAAGCTACAATGGCTTAATGATGGTAACATAGTGGAGGTGAAAAAGCAAGTGAAGGTGCCATTTTCCATTAGGAATATATACCAAGATGAAGTGGTGTGTGATATAGTGCCAATGGATGTTTGTCATTTGCTTTTGGGGAGACCATGGAAATTTGATAGGAGTGTGCTACATGATATTAGGAAGAACATCTATTACTTGAAGTTTGCTAAGAAGAAGATTGTACACACCCCTTTAGTTACTAAGCTTAATCATATTGATATGAGTTGTAAAAAGTCTTTAATCATAGGTAAAAATTGTATGAATAAGGCTATAGTAAAAGGGAAGGTAATCTACTTGTTAATATTGTTAGAGGATAATGAAAAAAAGGCTTGTATTGAACCGAGGGTTAGTGCATTGTTAGAAGCATTTGAAGATGCATTCCCTATTGACCTACCTCATGTATTACCCCCCATTATAGGGATAGAGCATCAAATTAACTTTGTACCTAGTTCTATGCTCCCTAATAAGGTAGCCTATAGGTGTAATCCTAAGGAGGTTTTAGAGTTACAAATGCAAGTAGATGAATTATTTTCTAAAGGTTTGATAAGGGAGCCCTTTAGCCTTTGTGTCATTTCTGCCTTGTTTGTACCAAAGAAATATGGTATCATAAGAATGTGTGTGGATAGTAGAGCTATCAACAACATTACCATAAAGTATAGGTATCCTATACCTAGAATTGTTGATATGCTTGATTGTCTAGATGGTGTATGATTTTTTTTTAAATAGATCTAAGGAGTAGCTACTATCAAATAAGAATGAAAGATAGTGATAAGTGGAAAACCATATTCAAAAGTAAGGGAGCATTAAATGAGTGGATGGTTATATCCTTTGGTTTGTCAAATGCCCCTAGTACCTTCATCAGACTTATGAATGAGGTAATTAGGCAATTCATTAGCAAATTTATAACAGTTTACTTCGATGACATCCTTGTGTATAGATGTAGCGAAGAAGAACATGTAAAACATCTCAAACTTGTATTTCTAATATTTAGAGGTCACAAATTGTATGTTAAGTTAGAAAAATGTGAGTTCTTTATACCTAGAGTTACATTTCTAGGTTTTGTGGTGTTCAAAGATGGTATAGCCATGGATGAAACTATGGTGGAAGCAATCAAGGCATGGCCTACACTAAAAAGCCTTACACAAGTGAGTTCTTTTCATGGTTTGGTTTCATTTTATAGGAGGCTTATTAGGGATTTTAGCACCCTACTAGCCCCTATAACTGAATGCATGAAGAAGGGAGAATTTAAGTAAACCAAGGTCATGAAAGATGCCTTTTAGGTGATCAAGGGGAAGTTAAGGAAGCACCTATCCTAACATTACCCAACTTCAACAAATTATTTGAGGTTGAGTGTGATGCTAGTGGAGTGGGAATTAGGGCTATTTTACTACAATAAGGGAAACCAATCACCTTCTTTAGTGAAAGACTCAATGACTCTAGGGTGAACTATAACACTTATGATAAAGAGATCTACACTTTGGTAAGAGCTCTAGATCATTGGTGACATTAGTTACAATCCCAACAGTTCGTGCTACACATAGATCACAAGTCATTGAAGTATATCAATGGCCAACATAAGCTTAATCTAAAGCATGCAAGATGGATAGAATTCTTACATTCTTTTTCATTTTTCCTTTTTAGCCAAACATAAAAGTGGAAAAATAAATGTAGTAGCATATGCACTCTCTAGGAGGTATTGTACGTCTCTTTATTAGAAGATATAGTGTTGGGGTTCGGGTGCATTTGGGATCTCTACAAAGAAGACAAAGACTTTGGCTACTATTTAAAGGATCAAAACAAGAAGAAGGGATCATTTATCATCCAGGAGATGTTTCTTTTCAAGAAAAAAAAGCTTTGCATTACCAATTGCTCCATCAAAGAATTTATTGTGAGGGAAGTGTCTGGACAAGGACTAACTAGACACTTCAGCATCAACAAGACCGTGGACATACTTAGTGAGCATTTTTATTGGTCCAAACTTGTGGGAGATTTATAAAGTTTAATAGCTAGATGTGTCACTTTCCAAAAGTCCAAGATTCACTTCTACCAAGGGCTTTATACTCCTCTAGATATCCTACATCAACCATGGGATCATGTGAGTATGGACTTCATTGTAGCATTGCCTAAGGCACAAAGGAAAAATGATGCTATAATAGTGGTGGTGGATCAGTACTCTAAAATGGTTCATTTTGTTACCTGCTACAAGACAGATGACACCTTTACATAGTTGATCTATTATTTAAGGAAATAGTTAGGCTGCCTGGTATTCCCAAATCTATTATTTCAGATAAGGATACCAAGTTCCTTATCTATTTCTGGAAGACTTTGTAGAGGCTAGTAGGTACCAAAATCCTATTCATTATCGCCTACTATCCACAAACTGATGGGAAAACCATGGTAACTAATAAGACCCTCACCATGATCCTCAAAAGTTTGGTTCACAAATCCTTAAAGGATTGAGACACCAAGCTATCTCATGCCGAGTTTTCCTGCAACTGATCACCAAGTTATACTACAAACCGCTCTCCTTTTGGAGTAGTATATGTGGTGAATCCTACTACTTTCATTGATCTCTTACCTCTCCCCATCGAATCCCATGCCAAATTCAAAGCACAAGAAAGGGCTAGGGTAATGAAAAAACTTCATGAGCAGGTGAGATCAAAAATAGAGAGGGTCAATGAGCTGTACAAGAGTAAAGCCAACAAGCATCGGAAGCAACACTTGCATGAGCCAAGAGACCTAGTTTGGATTCACCTCATGAAGGAACGATTTCCTTCTAAATGAAAAAAAAACTCATTCCTAGAATTGATAGTCCATACAAGATCATTGAAAAGATTAGTGATAATGCATATAAGTTGGAGCTATATGAGGAAATGGAAGATATATCAAACACAATTAATGTGGGACATCTATTTCCTTACATTCATGATGAATCCTTCAATGACAAGGAGGCTGCTTTTTAAGAAGGAGAAGATGATGTGGGAGCATCTTCATCTAATGATCACACTCTTACCCTTAATTTTCTTAAGTTTGAGAGTCACAAAACTCTCATCACTTGGACAAATTAATCACTCCTAAGAAAATTAGCCATGTAAACCTTGCCCACACAATAAAACCCCTACCTTTTTTAGCCATGTTTTCCCCACATTTTCCCACCCTTTTTATATCATTTTATTTTATTATTTTATCTCCAAAAATACCCCAAAACACAGCCCAATCTTCACCTATAATAGCCACACAAAATAAACCACGAGTCCCTCTTAAGTTACATGACAAGTCCTTTTTTACACTTGGAAAAAACAATGCATATTTTTTGGGAAGAACAAGGAAGGATATAAGACATTCTTTACTTATTTTTATCCCTTACAAGATTAAAATGATCATTTTCTCTTTCCCTATGAATCAAGTGGCTGCTGCATGAGTTAGACACATGACGGAGGCTCACCACATTCGAAAATCAACATATACACACCTCATGGCTGAGTGGAATGGGTGGTATATTAAGTAGTCTCTTTTATTTTGTTTTATCTCATATCACATGTATTAGTTGAATAAGTTGTAACCTTTAATCCTGAACTCTATATATAAGTTCCAAGGAAAGAATCAAAGAGAAACCAACTTGTTTTTGGCTACTCATTCTTCTCTTAAAAACCAAGAGTCTCTCATCTTCAACTTTACTACAAGAGTTTGAAATTTAGCAAAAAATCTTCCAAGATTTTTCATAAGAGTTTAAAACTTAAGTGGTTCTTGTGAGTATTGATTCAAGGAGTTATCAAGAATCAATTTCAATTTCCCAAATCTCTCCCCATTCTACTCTTAATTTTTGGTTGATCTAATCTTTATTAGACACCACTTCCTAGTATAAGCCAAGTTAGATATCATATACATCATGCTATTACTAGGCCAACCTTTGATTTGTTGAACATCTAGTTCTACTAAACTTATTGTAGTGGGTTAAATAATCTCATCAATAAGATTAGAATAATATCATAGATATGATGATGAATGGTTAAGCATCATCTGCACCTTATACATAATGTTAGAAGCAATCATACATACGAATAGATCAAAAATTGAATCATTGAAAGAAAACTTTTCTTCACTTGTATGACAAAAGTGAAAGTCTTCTAGAATTAATGCATTGCCAATATGGGAATTTATTGATGATCTCATTTGTAATGAAATATCTTGTGTATACATAGTAGACCGTGTGTCAACTTGAAGTAACACCTAAATCCCAAAGGGTTAAGACCAACCACATTAGACCTCTTCCTTTACTTTTCAATCAAGTCCAATACTCTACAACATATAACATACTTGAGCTCCTTGAAAAATATGTCATATGTCAAGTAATGTGGATCAATGATCCATGATTACTTCAGATCTTTTTTTCATCTCATTAATTTGGAGTCTTAGTAATGTGTCAATCTATGAATATAATTTGTCAACACTCATTTTTTATGGTAATATATATATTTTCAACTTTCCATGCTTACTTTCCACCCCATAGTTAAAATTTCAAAATATAAGTAATGGTTATTTAGTAATAAGTTAAATGATATTGAATATTACAAGAAAAAAATTATACTTGTAGGTCAAATGACCTTCAAAGTAAAGAATTTTTCCAACCCACATGGAAATAAACCTCTTATTATATGGATTCAACCAAGTTTCGTACACATATTGTATTGGATGTGGAAATATGTCCCATTCATCATGCATAAGTAGAAGAACATTCTTATATGTCTTAATTATAGTTGCTTGTACAATCTTTCTCCATTTTACTATGAAGTGTTCTCCCAATACTATACTTCTAATCTTTTTTATAGTATGAGAGTAAACATTCTTACTAATGTATCATCTACACAAGAAGATAGAAGGATGTTGCATTAGGAAATACTTAGAAAACTATTTGTGTCAGTCCTAGTTTCCTATCAGTGATCACCATATTTTGTTTAAAAGGCTCCATCAATCTCTTTACCTTACCAAGAACTCATTTGTAGTTATTTCCTTTTCTTTCATCATAAATGCTAAAGCACTAGTAAATTTATTAACACTATACACACAACCAATGACCTCCAAGAAAGAAATGTTGTACTTATTGGTTATGTATGTGTGATACAAAAAAAAAAATGACATATGGAAACAAATGCAACCGAGCAATATAATCTAGGTGAACAAATATAATACCAGTAACCACATTAGAGTCAGGAACCAATGATGCCTTGAATGATATTTGTTGGTTTCCATAAAGTAAAATAATTAATATATGACTGTATATCTCATCAAGCTATGCACCTTGAACTTATGCCTAGCATTTTAGATTTTCCTAAGCGTTGCACTATTATCCCCATCACCTAGTTTCAAACTATCGATAATCACCCTTTGTTTGACACTAATTTGGGTATTCATGCACCAACCTGTTATCCTCAGGAGATAATTGGAAAGCAAACTATTACCCTTGAAAATGCTTCTTTAACCTATGATTATGCATTGCACATTTTACCACTAGTCTCCAACCACCGCAAGCATCATTCCTTCCACATATCCTAAATTCATAACTACACATTTTGAACCCGATAAATTGAACACATTCTATATTCCCTTGGTAATTTTCTATATGAACCACCTATCTCATAACATATCTAAACCATACCTTTTTTCAACCTCTTGAATGCTAAAACCATATTATATGGCATTTTAGGATCTCCTTTAAGTGTTCCAGCCGGCAGAGCGACTCTCGGACAAATTTTTAACGTACTTGGAGAGCCTGTTGATAATTTAGGTCCTGTAGATACTAAATTAATAACTTACAACCATTAAAAATCTCATTCATAGAAAATAATCCACTCCACTAAGTATTAATTGGATCTTGATTCTATAATTAATAAAAATAATATAAAATTATAAGGAATACAAAACTATAAAAATAAATAACAAACATTTACAAAAGGAAGGTTTTTGGAGAATTCACCCACCATAAATTAAGATCCACAGGTGAATAACCCATCAAATCTTACATTTTCTTTGGTAATTAATAATGAAATATTATTAAAACTAAAGAAGGGAAAGTATAGCGAAAGTATCTAAAGCATACAACTTAGGGGAATCTGTCCCAAATCGGCATGGTAATAATACACCCCTCTCTTCTATTACATAGAAGCAGTCTAATGTAGAACCTCTTAATAATGTCCTTCACCATATGTGTTGGGTGCTGGGAGATTCCCTTGAACACTAAAGAATTTCAACATTTCCAAATCCCATAGATAACAACCTCAAATATCACCTTCATACTCTCAGCCCTGGCATCCTTTCTGTTTGTGATCTGAGACATATGAGCAACCCAGGTATCCCAACTTGAAGTCTGGAAATTCATACCCATCCAAGAGCTGATCATCTTCCAAATTTTTGAAGCAAAATCACATTGCACAAATAGGTGGTCCATTGATTAAGTGGTCCTAACACATATACCACATTCAGTAGGGATATGTGAACTCCATTTACTCAATCTATCCCTGATTGGAAGGCTCTTTTGGCAGGCAAGCCAAGTTATGAAAGAGCAGCGAGGCATACAAATAAGGGAAGACCAATCCTTCTTACCCTCCCTGTATCTTAGCACATCATAGGCTTTGTGAATCATATATGTATCAGTACCACAATTGCCATTGATAATGTGATGTAACAAAACAGGTCTAATCTTCATGATACTTTTGAATAGCCAAGAATGATAAGGACAAATGATAACAGTGGAGAGATCATTATATTTGACATAGAATCCATGGACCCATCGAATCTAGAGGCTATCTTTATTATGCATAATAAGCCAAATCCATTTCCCTAAGGCTGCCTGGTTCCAAATTTTAAGGTCTATCAACCCGATACCACCCTCATCCTTAGGAAGACATATTATCTTCCATGCCACATGTGATTTATGGCAATTAGTAGATCTAGACCAAAGAAAATTCCTACATATTCTCTTAATGTGGGAAAGGACAGAAGCATGAATAGGAAGGATCTGAGCCCAGAACCTAATGCTCCCTTGAAGAATAGAAGAAATCAGTTGAACTCTTCCTGCATAGCTAAGGTATCTTCCTATCTAGTTCCTTATTTTAGCTAGTAGATTATCTATGATATTTTAATAGTGGTGGATTCTCATATGAGCTATGTCTAGGGGAATCCCTAAATATTTGAAGGGGAAAGACCCCTAAGGGCAACCAAGAGTACCAATGGTATCCTCCTTCACCCTACCATAAATCCTAGCATAGAATAAGGAGCTTTTGTTATGGTTGACTGTTAGACTAGAACATTTGAACAAATGGGTAAGAGCCCCTTTTAGCTGCTTCACATAATCCACATCACCCTTATAGAAAAGAAGTAAGTCATTTGCAAAGCTCAAATCAATAATATTCAACTTTGTACTACCTAGGTGTCCATGGAATTCAGGATGCTTCCACAAACGTCTCAGATCCCTATGTAAATATTCCATGTAAATAACAAAGAGATAGGGGGATATAGGATCACCTTGTCTTAGCCCTCTTCTACTCATAAAAGGCTTGGTAAGAACACCATTAACATTTATAGAAATATTGGTAGTAGAAATGCATTGAATAATCATGTCAATAAAAGATTAGGGAAAATGCATTGCTTCTAATACCTACTTGATGAAGCTCCACTCAACAGAATCATAAGCCTTTTGCAAATCCACTTGAAGAAGGATCCTTAGACTGATATTTTTTTTTGCATAATGCTTAATGATCTCAATAACCATGATAACATTATCATAGAGCATACGACCCTTTATAAAAGCAGCCTGGGAAGGATCTATGATGGTATCTAGCACCCCTTGTAGCCTATTAGCCAGCACTTTAGAAAATATTTTATAAATGATATTACAGCAAGCTATAGGTATAAAGGCCTTCACCTTGTTTGCCCCAGGAGTCTTAGGGATGAGAGTAATAGCAGTGTTATTTATCTGTTTCAATAAGTGTCTAGTCTGCCAAAATTCTTGGAAAACAGTCACCACATCTCCTCCAATTACATCCCATGATTTCTTATAGAAAAATGCATTAAAACCATCAAGGCTAGGAGCCTTACAATCCCCCATGGAAAATACAACCTTCTGGATTTCATCCCTGGAAGGAGCAATGATGAGGGAAGCAGCAAACTTAGAAGCAAGTAGAGGGCCTTCATTAAACACTTCATCATCAATCCCCTACAGGGTGGTAGCACCAGTCCCTAAGAGATTCCTGTAGAACAAGACAATCTCCTTTTGAATATCCCTGTCACTGGTCAGCTCCTGATTTGAATCATTTACCTGCTTAAAATTTTTATTTCTGTTGTTCCTCAACTGAACATTAGCATAAAAGTATTTGGTTTTTTGGTCACCAGCTGAACATGTTGAATGTGCGATTTCTGTCAGAAAAAGTGTTCCACTTCTGCATCTCTTCTATGCCAATCCTTACTAGACTCCCTTTCTTTACTAATAAGTTCATTGTTCAGAAGATCAAGCATTGTATGACCTTTACATTCCTACCAGACAAGCCAAGCGCAGTGAGCCTTGATAGAAACATGCCCATTGATCTTGTTAAAGTGCCTGATTCTCTGCTTAAGAAGCTTAAGTTTGGACACAACCTGAAATGAGTAAGTACCCTGAATTTGGGTGCATCAACAGACTCTAACAATTTACATGAAGTCCTCTCTATCAGCCCAAAAATTAATAAACTTGAAAGGTTTCACCCTAACTGGCTTTTTAGTATAAATATTTAAAAGGAGAGGGTTATGATTTGAGGAGGAATTATTTATATTATCAACATATCCCTCAGGGTAAGATTCCATCCACAAATCATTCCTAAGAATCCTATATAACTTATAGTAAATTCTCTGATCAGGATTTTGTTGGTTACACCAAGTGAAGAGGCTGCCATTGAAATGTATGTCATCAAGTCCACATCCATGAAAGCAATTTACACAATCCTCAATATCCCCCATGTCCACCCTTCCCCCTTGTTTTTCTTCAGACCTACAAACCACATTGAAATCACCAAGCACAAGCCAAGGTGATTTAATCTGGTGGCCTAGATTTTCCAACCAATCCCAGCAGAGGTATCTCTGCCTACTAGTGTTATGAGCATATACCACCGTCATGTAGAATTCTATATTATGGGATTTTTTGATTACATGACAGTGGATACCCTGATCCATGGCCTAAATTAGGATGATATGGTAAATCTGGTCATCCCACAGAATTCACACATGACCATTACTATGGTAAAGGTAATTATGTAACCAATTCCATTTTAAATCAAGTTTAGATCAAATTTTCTCAGCATTATCTTGCTTAACCCGAGTTTCCACAAGACCTAAAATATGAAAATTATAACTAGACACAAGGTTTTTCACAGCCTTGTGTTTGAGGGTTTTATTCAACCCTCTAATATTCTAGGATGCAATGTTCATAAAGCCCTTGACAAGGCCCCCTGTCCACATCACCAGATACCAATTGGTCTATTAATTCCCTACCAAATTGGACTAATCTATTAGGATCCAAGGGAGAGGAGAAAAAGGAAGATTCCCAAGCTTTTTCTTTGCCTTTTCCTACTATCAATCTAGGTCTATTTGTACCACTAGTCATAGGACCCTTTCTAGCAATCACACCCTAAGGAGGAGTAAGCATGATGTCCTGTCCAGTGATCAACATCTCAGTAGCAGCGTTTGTAGGGTTAATATTATGCAAGGCACTCAATGTAGGAGAGGAAAATTTACTATCCCCCATCAAGCCAGGAGTATGAAGGAGAGCATTACAATCACCTGCTAGGATTTTCTGATCCTTCTTAACCCAGGTTTTCTTAACAGTCCTCATATGGGATTTCAACTTGCATAAGCGGCTATCATGCCCCAATTTATTACAGTGAATACATAAAGGAGGTTTCCATTCAAACATTACCTTTTGAGACCAATAATTCCTATCAGGCATTAGTAGATCCACTGTTTCAGGCATAGATTTGTTGACATTCACCTCCATCAGCATTTTAGGGTATGAAATCCTTTCTCTGGATGTAGTAATGGAGTCAATACATATAGGCTTCCCAATGAGGCTACCAATTCTACTAAGTGAGTTCACATCCCATAGGTGAAGAGGTAGCCCTGGCAGAGTAATCCAAAGTGGCATAACATGCCAATTAGTGTTAGTCATTTGGATATCAGGACTCCATTTCCTGAGCATCATAGGCTTAACCCCAAATGACCAATAAGGTCTTGCAAGAAATTTATGCATGTCCTCAGAAACCTAGAATCGAAACAAAAAATATCCAAACTCATGGCTAAGCACTTCAGGGAGAGAACTCAATGAGGACCATTGTTTGGAGATAAATCACTGCATTTGAGTATGTGATGGGGTAGAACCTTCCAGAAATCCAATTACAGTATTCTGCCAACGTTTACCCTCTTCTTGCAAGTCCTTCTCAATCATCGAGCCTTCAAAACCCCATCAATGATCACAGTAAACTATAATGCAGTACCAGACTCAGGTAATCGATTCAATAACACCGTATCCCTCCAGCTACGTTTAGGTCCAGGGTCAATAGTATTTAAATCCTTTTCGGTCGGGCTACCCACATCCACCTTTTGACTTTGTAGATTATCCATATTGCTGGTAAAATTGGTAGGAATAGTGTTTGGTGCATTGGAACATTCAAGCCCATGTTAGTTTTGATCAGATATGGAAATCGAAGTATGTTTGTTCAAATGAGTGGTACCAACATTGATCTCCTCATCTTTATCCACAACAACCCTATTCTTGATTTTCGCATCTCGTTCATTCTTTGATGGAGAAAAATTCATGGGAGAAAATTGTATCATAATGGGTGACTTCGGTTTTACTTGCTTTTTCTCCCCTATGCTCGACACCGATGATTGAAGAAGACCGGCAATCACAGAGGGTGACAAGCACTTTCAGGGAAAAGGGGCGCATGCAGCGCGTTCTCTATCGATCTCCGAGAAATTTTTATGCTTTGCATTTTTGTATTCAAATCTTACATTTGAAAGATGAATGGCTCATCAAAACAAGTTTCTAATGGATAATCCATGCATCAGGATTATCTTCTAATGAGTGAGTTACCCATCACCCTTGACTTTTAGCGACTCACTTACTTGCTAGGTCCAAAATTTTAAAAAAAGAATTTACTTACCATTATTATATCTAGCTCTTCCAGACTAAAATAATTTTTACTATTGTTTTCTTCTTCCATAATTATTATATTAAGGATTGAGTGAATTAAATGTTGATGATTAATTAATAAGAAGAGAGAAAAGAGAGAAATCATAAGTGAACATAATAAGAGAGCAGAGAAATGAAATAGTTAAATTGGTCAAATGAATAAAAAAGAAATAGACTTTTGAGGGCTGTGCACTGAGTAATTCAAGCATGCATCTAACATTACCCAAAGAAAAACCATTTTCTAGGAAAAAAAGCATAGGTTGTTGGATGCCACATGCCTTCACATGGGCATACAACCTTAATTAGTACATGGTCGAAATGACATAAGAAAAAGGTTGTAGAAGTTAGGTGTATACTCAAGTAAGATTTTATTGTTAGCTATTTAAAATTAAGATTGATATTTTTAATTTTTTTTTAATTTCAAAAAAAATTACTAAGTTTTATATAATTTAAAAAATATATATAGTTAATAAGCAGTCTTTAGAGACTAGAATGCGCATTCAAATATATCTTAGATTGTTTTATCATTTCTAAAATTGATAGAAAACAAATTTTAGGAATAATGAAAGTATACTAAGAGAATATACTATTAAAAATTTTATTTTATTTTTATAGATAATTAGCATTCAAAGTTTATTTATATTATAAATTGAATCATACCATGGTGGTTGTATAATTAGTTTTCTATATAATTTTCTCTACATGCTAAATGTCATCAAAGGAATATAACAAGGTGTATATAACTATTTGATAATATAAATTAGAAACATGTATTCTATAGTTATGGAGGTGTACATAAATTAGAGATAATTTTTATGTAACTTATATATTTAAACATACTACTTTATAATTTCCTATATTTTTAGGTTATCAAAGTCACAAAATTGAAGTATGTTGCATACTTACTTATTTGGCAAAATAATTAGTTGGGATAAACTATTTTGATTAGTCATAATTAATGTGATAAGCCAAATTTTGGGTTAAAAAAAAAAGAAGAGAGAGGGGATATATTTTATCCAATATGTATTTTGTAGATAGTACTTGAATAACTAATATTTTAAAGGTATGATAATTACAATATTTTGTGATGTGGATTATATTTAAATATTTATGGTAATTAATTTCCAAATTCAAACAAATTTATAATATTTTTTATATAAAAAATTGGATAATTTATTGTCTCTAAGTAGGATATAGTGTAATAGCCTATTCATAAAAACCCTAATTCAAAATTCCTGATTATAAAATAGTAATCTCATGAAATTAATTATAATACTTATTGACAATGTTTTGTATTAAATGTGTTATTATTATGTGTTTTATTATGGTGGTTTAGATATAAACATAATTAGGTTAAATTTTGATAGAAATGGGATTATTAAGTTTAGCTTTAGTTGAAACCCTAACTAATATCTATTTTATCCTGAAACCCTAATTCTGTTAACTAATATTTTTTTCCCAATCCAGCTATTCAATATAGTATGCCTACCTCATTAATATTTTAGTCATATGCTACCCAGACTCCTTGTCGTAATTTTCTTCTCCATGCCACCCTTCTCCTTCACACCATCCTCTGCTATGCACTCTATACTCTATCCCATGATCCCCTCAAGGCCTCAACCTTGTTCCTCTCATGCATGTTTGGTTCCACTCCCTGTTCATGACATCACCCATTTAATCCCTCCTCATCCTTCAGTTGTGTGTTTTCATTCCACCAGAAAACCCTAAGGGCTAAGCTCATTCTTCATCTCCATCATCCTGAGCTCCTTTTAGCAATCATTCTCGTTATTGTTTCTCCATTGTCACTAAAGTTTTTATCAAAACATATCACTTTATCTTAGCAATGATGAAAACCATCAGTGTATACCATTTATCCTCTCCTAATAATGCACAAAACCACCATTTACCCCCTTATCTTTGGACAAAACCACTAAAGCTACCACTCAGATTACACCCAAAACTATCACAGCCACCCCTTAGGCTACACCTAAAATTGCCTCATCCTCTAATTGAAAAGGAAACAAGTGGCGCTACCTTCCTCCTTCCTCGCGTGACTTTATGCCATTGTTCATTGCCTTGTGTAGCTTCTATTTCTCAGTTATTTTATAACCCTCTTTTCTGATTTGATTTGAATTAATTTTAGTTATTGATATGTTTAGTTAGCTGCTAATATATGTGTGTTAGTTGTGTTGATGAAAGGATTTTAAAGAGGTTGAGTGGAGACCAGTTGGGTTAATCTTGATTTTTTTCTTTTACTTGGATAAAAGGTAATCGTACCCTTATACTAAGATGTGGATCCATATGGTGACACATAAGGGTCGTTTTGTTTCTTAGGGTATGATTTATGCATGGATTTTTGAAAGGATATATGTAGATGTTATACACCAAAATTTTACAATAGGTATACAAGTGGTATTAAATGCATGAAAGGATATTAACATACTAGTAAATATTTGGTACACATGTTTGACTTACCATTAAATATGAGCTACGTGCTTGTGCATTATGTGAATGGTTAAAGTATAAATGTTTAGGGTTTTGTTAGGATTTGGGATCTTATCAAGTTATGATGTAAATGTCATGCTAAGGGTTTTATTATTATCATTGCATGGTAGCTAGGGTTGATATAAATAAATAAAAACATACACACATGTTTAGGGTTATAATACAATAATTGTTATTCTCATGATCTAGGATTAGAAATGCTTCTTTACATGCACCATGATATTAATTATCCTATTAAATGCCATATTATGCTATAAATATGTATGTATGCATTGCATGGAATATAAAAACACATGATTAGGGTTTATATGTGTAAGTTACTAAGTGCATGAAAAGTGTGAAATATAGTTAATTGCTAAATCATAAAAACTACATAAGTGCTAAAATATTTTAAATTATTGTCTTTTAGAATTTTCCTATTAAATTCTCATAATAATATTATATGGTACAAAATTGGATAATAATGGTGAAATTAGGATTTTGAGGGTATTTTGGTTATTTTCAACCTAATGCACCTGTTATGAATAATTGGACATAAAAGGAGCATAGACTATCGATAGGTTAACCTTAGTGTTGAATTCGATGTTAACTTAGATTGCTGACCTTAGGGTTGACTTGGATAATTTAAAATAACAAAAACTGCTTAAGTATGGAAATGAGAATGATTGTGTAATATGTGATATTTGTGATCACCCTATAATATATTAATAAATAAAGTGGAAGACATTGAGATTTGAGAATAATTATTCTCTAGGGTTAGCTACCCTAGAGATGAGGTAGATGCCCTAAGTTTGTTTTAGTTCATTGGTGTGCCACTGTGTCCTAGCAAGGTCCTATTCTACTCTATAAGTCACCTACATTCCCTCTAGTAGGTATCGATACTTAAGGAGTAGGTGTCTAAGGTGTAGAGGCTACTATATTGCCATATGCATCAGTATGACTAGAGTGTTGTTATATCTCTGAGTTAAATGATTGGGAGGGTATCGTGATGCTTTGTGTGCCAATATTTCTGGTTTACTTTTATCTCTCCAGATTATTATTGTATATCCTCAAATAATTAAAAATAAAAGTAACTCGTGTGTAAAAATGTAATGGATATGTTCTAGGTTTTTTGTTTGGTAGTCGCCTTTGTACCAAAAATGTAATGGATATGTACAATAGGTATTCATATGAAAATATATATTTAATTTCAAGCAGATTATACAAAATATATAAAATATGGCAATAATTTTTTCATCCATATTACCCCCATACCTAACAAGCAACCGCCATTTAGCTTTCTAGGATCTAATTGTTATTGTTCGGTAACCATTCACAGTTTTTTAATTCTAACTTTTATTGTTAGGTACTACCCTAGTCGTTTTATAATATAAGATATATTAATTTTCTAACTTTATTTCATATTATAAGTTATTTTATGAAAAATATCAAGAATTACATGATTTGCTTCTAATTTTAACTTTATATTATTATGTTTATAATTAAATGAGAAAGAATATTAAATTTAATACAGTTTGTGTGTTTGTTTGTTTTGACTTTTCTTTATTCTATGTGCATATATTTTATTTTTGTGTGACTTTTCCTAATTTTGTGTTATTTTTGTTGAATTTATAATATTTTTCACTTTTGTTCTTGAATCTAGAGGTTTTGGATGCACCAAGTATAGGAATGATTTTGATAAAGGTTAAGATTTTAGGGGTCAAATAGAATGGGTTATGAAAAAAGCATAAGAAAATTTTAGCAAGTTGAGAGTTTGGGGGAAAACATAGTGTGACCATGTTTCATTACATGAGTCGTGTAATTCATGTTGAAAATTAAATCAAAAAAATTATTAACACGGGGCACTGTGTTGAATAACACAATTTGTGTTTTATTTCTTAGCCAAACATACACCCTTTGTTTTGTGTCATTATTACCCAACGCTAATTCTTCTTACCCCACAATCATAGACCTAAAATATTTCCCTATTATCTATTTCATTCTTCTTCTTCTTCAAACCTCTAACAATCTCCTTTATTTCTCTTCCAATTTTCAAATTAACCACTCTATATTGTAAGACCTCTAAATTGACCATTCTATATTTTAAGGCATATGAATTAACCAAATTTTAGCTAATTATGGGGGAAAATCTAATAAATTAAGGAACCCTAACCTTCTATCTCACACCAAATATGCTTAATTTTAACAAATTTCTTTAGGATTTAAACGTTTTAAGTTCTCCACAAAAATTTTTAGTGTTATTAAGATGATAAATTTTGATTGAGGAGTATAATTAAGGTATGAATTCAATCAGTGGCTCTATATTGAATTATAAATCCAAACACTAAGTTTATTTAGGAGTGTATAAGGTTTTCTTTTTTTTGTTTTCATGTCATCAATTTCTTCTTTTTACTATATATTACATGCTTAGTTAAGGTTAAAAGGCTGATGTGAGTTATAAGCTTGTATATGTTCTAGATTTAAGGTTTTGACCACAATTGAGTGGTAGTTGAAGTTTTGAGCATGTTTCTAAGATTATGAGCTCAATTAATTGTGAAAATTGCTATAACTATAGAATTTAATATCAAATGTGAGTTCTCTAAAGGTTTTATTAACTTTGATTGAATATGGTGCCATCAATTTGATGATAATACATACAAATATCTAACTTTGCATTTTTGTTGTATGCATAGGGTTAATTGAACTCCAACATTGCTTTATAAGTACAACCGAAGGCCCAAGTTTATTCTCGATACCTCATCATAGGATTAAATAAGTTGGGTTTACATATATATTCAACTAGCATAGACGGTGATACTCTTTTGATTGTATTTATCTAATTTGAGGTATTTTGTTAATGTGTTGAGCATTGGCACCGAGGAAGAATAAAATATCATGGAGTGAATCATCTAGGATTTCATCCCTACCAAAGAAGAGTAGAGACCAGGAACAAAATGTTGCAAATGAATTAGGTATCCTATTTGTTAATTTAGACAGCGGTAAAGGTATAACTACCTTTCTTGTTGAAGAATATTATGATAGTTGTGGTTTTTGAGAATGTATCCTAGTTTTTTCATGATTTAATTTATGAGAATTCTTTGCTTATATAAGCGTAAGTTTAGTTTATTGGTTTGTGTTTACTATGTCTTATCTTTATGGTGCAAATAGTTGGAGAACGAATAAGAGATAAGGATTGGATCATGACAAATGTATCAAAATAAAGGCAAAGAAATGAAGCGGGAAGAGATTTAGAGTTAAAATGCAAATTTTGGACAAAATGAAAGCAAGAATATGTATCAAATGTGTATGAGCATGAAATAAGTGGAACTTAGACAAGGATTCAGTATGAATTTAGAGAAGTGTTCAACACTAAATTGTAGATCTTTTGGTTATCTTTTCAACACATCCAAAATCAACTCAAGTAAAATTTTAAGGAAGAAGTTATGGCTAAAATTCCAAACATTATCAAAGTTGTCACAAAGTTACCAAGCTAATGCTCGACATGACCCTAATGTGGTAACAAACACGGTTGTGTCGATGTGCGATGTTGAAGCACAAATACACATGTTGTTACCTTATTAAGAGAGAAACCTAGGGTTACGAGGAGAAACCATTCATTCCAAATATTTTCCACACTCAACCACCAACATTCTATCTTCCTTCTCTCTTCTATCATACACTCTATTCCTCCATTTCTCTTATACTTTAAAGATCTAAACCTTCAACCAAAGCTTGTTCAGAATTTAGATTTCAAAGATGTAATCAATTATTCATTGTAAATCTTTTGAATATATTATGTTGTTCTTTATGTTTATTATGTGCTAAGGTGAAGGGAGATTTCCCTAATCCAAATTGTATTACTTTTTTTTTTGTCTTTCTAATTTGATTTTATTATATATGTGTTGTGTTATTGTTGATTGATTCTATGATGGGATTCTAGTCATATTCTAGCATTCTATTTGGCAAAGACCAATGTGGTCAAGGCATAATTTGATATTAGACCTAATAACACAACTTATAATACCACAAAATATTACTTAATATTAATCCCAATCGATGCATATTTTAACTTAAACATTAAATATGAGCTTAATTATTTTTTTAACATTTAACCAAAAAAAATAGATAAATTATTAAATTAATTAATCCTAAGTATTTTATCTTTTTTATTTATTTAAATCCACATTAAAATCTATAAATTTTACCTTAGTTTTTTCTTCCTAATCGGCCACCCATCTCTAATAAATTAATTTTATATTAATCCTAAATTATATTTAATTTGACTTATAAACCTAAATTTATTTTCTTTTACTTTTTCTTATTTTCCATTTTCTTTATTTCCACTTTTCCCCTTTTTTGTTATTCCCTTCCTTCTCCTTCCTGCCGATCCTGCATCAACCTAGCCCAACCCACATTTTCCCTTCTTCTTTTTTGCTTTTTCCCTTCCCACCCAGCCACTCTAGCCCAACCCATCCCCTTCTTCTTCTTTTTTCTTTTCTTCCTCTCGAATCAATGCCCCATCCCTTCTTCCTTCCTTTCCCGGCCCATACGCCCTGCACTCCGTTTCATTGCCATCCTCTTCTACCCAAATTATTTATGCCCTCCTCCCTTACATGCCCCCATTTCCCTTCTTTTCGTGGCTCCTACACCAACTCCCTCACCTGCACCAACCACCCTCTATAGCCCTCTACACCTTTACACCCTAGGAACCAACTCCCTTTTCATTATCTTCCCCTATAACTTAACCCTACCATCCCAGCCATCACCCCGAACTCTCAAATCTACTTATACATACATACATACACACCCATTCCTTGGTGTTTTCCTACAAAATCAACCCCGAACCCTTCTCATTCTTTCCTCCTCCCTTCTCTACCCTGCACACTAGTAACCACCCATTGATCCACCAACCGCTCGTCGACCATTCCTCCTTTTCCCATGCCTATCTATGCCTTGAATTTCCATCACCAACCAACACCACCACCACCACCTATCCACCATTGCCCCTGCAACGTGCCTCCTTGCTTAATCCTTCATCTATCTCCCTCACCTCCACTATTATAGCCTCCTCAACCACCACATCACTGCTCAGCCTCCCTCAACTTCACTCTCACCTCCTCAACCTCCCCCAACCTTCCTCACCTACCTATCATTCCCTAATTCCTACTCACATTAGCAACCTCACCACCACCAGCTCCCCATCTTTGTCCCCTTCGTCATCGCCTCCAACCACCTTCTCCCTACACAATCGAGTGACACTGAAATACCCCAAAACCCTAATTTTAAGAATTATAGCTAATAAAGGATTTATTAGAAAAATTAATTAAATAAATTATTTTTTTAAAATAAAAGATAATTAATTAAGGCAAATCAAGAAGAAAATAATAAATATTTTAATTAGAAAAAATTAGGGTGTTTTGCTAATTAAAATGTTTCCTAATTAAAATGAAACTTAGGAAAAATCTTTCATAAATCTCAAATTAGCCTAAAAAAGGAATTAAATATTATTTTATTAAAATATTATTATTTTTAAATATCCCAAAATACCAAAATATTCCAAATACCCTAATCATCCTATTTTTCTTTTTTTTTTCTTTTCTCTTCTTTTTCTCCTTCTTTTCCCTTTTTCTTTCTATCTCTCATTTCTCCTTTTATTTTCTCTTCTTCCCCGAATTGGGCCAACTCCCCCACAGCCCAATCCCCTCCCCCCTTTCTTCTCCTTCGGCATGGCCCAGGCCCCGTGCACCGCATTTTCCTTCTTTTTCCTAGCCGCCCGACCTATTCCCTCCTTCTTTTCTTTTTCCCAAACCACCCAGTCCACTCCCCTCCCTCTTATTCCTTCTTTTTCCTCCCCCGTTGTGACCTGCAACCTCCCCTAACCTGCGTCGTGAATCTCACCACCAACCACACTCATTGAACGACCATCTCTCCTCTCTCTTCCCCGCCGATCAGCCTACCATTTTGACCAAACCAACCCCCTCTTCCCGTGCGCCATTTCTTCTTTCCTGACCAATCAAAGCCTGCCATGGCAGACCTGCGCCAGCCTATTGTTGCCGGCCGGTGTGCCCTCACCTACCTGCCCCTATTCTCCCATTCTCCTTTGACCTTATCCCCCTCCTTTGGCCCTGTAAATAACCTACTCGAACTCTTTTCTACAACCTAGAAAATTTCTTCCGTGGGCCACCGCCCTATCAGACGACGTCGCCGTCGCTCGAGCCACCCACAGTACCACTCCCTACATCACCCTCTACCAAACTATATCACCCTTCACCCTTGATTTGCCTTGCATGAGCCACCCCAACCGTACAAAGTTTCTTTCCCGAGCAGCCACACTTCCACCTCTACCGCCCTTCGCACCACCATTTGCCACCACTTCCATCGCAACCACCACCTCTTTCACCTCCCAAATTTCCCTGCAGACCTTCCTCTACCTCCCCCTACCCTCTTTTTCCCCTTCCTCCCTCTCCTTCTCCCTTCCTCCTTTTCCACCACTCTCGGCCACCACAGCACCACCACCTTTAGCCGCACCACCACCCTCATTCCAACCCTCTCAACTTGGGAACCCTCAAACACCCCAACTTCCACCCTCATTCCCCCTCTCCTATTCCCAACACTAAACTATCCTTCTCTTTTCCCTCTTTCAACGCCGGTGGTGCTGCCAATCACCACCAACCCTAGGTGGCACCCAAAACACTCTTAACCTTTAAATCCTAATTATTCAAGCCTTATTCATTTTAATTGTATTATATTATTATTATATTATTATTATATTTATTATTATTATTATTATTATTATTATTATTCTTAAGGGCCAAAACCCTATTTTGTCATTATTCCGATTATTATTCCGATTATTATTATTATTATTATTATTATTATTATTATTATTATAATGAAGGGTTGAAACCTTATTTCACATTATTTTGATTAACACCATTATTATTATTATTATTATTATTATTATTATTATTATTATTATTATTATCATCATCATCACTATTATTATTATGGTAAAAATATTCAAACCCTTATATTATCGTTATTTCAAATACTACTACTACTACTACTACTTCTATTATTATTATTTGAAATGCCCCAAAAATATGTATTTTAAGAAATATAATTAAATAATTATTTATTAGGGAATTAATTTAATTATTTATTTTATTCAGAATGGGAAGGATTTATTTAGGGAAAATTAATAAGGAATTAATAAATATTTTTATAAGGGAAAAATTGGTATTTTTTCTAATTAAAAAGGAATTTAGGAAAAGTATTTTAAAAACCCTAAATTAGCCTAAAAAGAAACTTTAATATTATTTTATTTTAATATTTCTATTTTAAATACCCAAAATATTCTAATTAATTTGTTTAACCCCAAACCACTTAAATTTTCCTTTTTCCTTTTTCTTTTTCTTCCCTCCTTTTTCTTTCTTTTCATCTTTTTCTTTTTCTTCTCTCGCCGATTGGGCCTGTGGCATGACCCAATCCTTCTCCTTTTCCTTCCTTCTCCCGAGGTCCAGCGCCGTTCTTCCTTTTCTTTCCTTCAATAACTGAGACGCTGCGTTTGGTGCTTTCTTCCCCTGGGACTCCTCGTCTCATTTAAGAGGCTTATAACCGTCGCCAGTCAGCCGGTTCTTCTCCTTTTTCTTTTCTTTTTCCCCGGCCACCGATTCACCTCCTTCTTCCTCCTTCCTCCTCCGTCGTTGACATGTACCTTCAAGCCCCGAAAATGGCACCGCCGGCCACGCTTGACTTGGTCGTCCGTTTCTCCCCTCTTTATCTTTCCTTTGACTCGCAGATCAACTTGGTATAATCTGTTTTCCTCATCTCTTGCTTGATTTCTCCTTATTCCTTTGCGAAAGGTTGATCACGACCAAAAATTGTGTCGGCCGATTAACGCTGTCGGCCACCCCAAACCCAGCATACAATACCCTCCTACCGACCCCCAAAACCCTACCATTCCCTCTAAACTCTATAAATATCCCTGTTTTGTTTGTTTTCAAAATTTCTTCTCCCCAAAACCCTAAGAGCTAACCTATGCACCATCGTGATTTCAGAAGAGCCATCTTTCGCCATTAGCCAACTTCGCCACCACCTCTGCCTACCAAAATCTTCCCTGCACCGCCCTCTAGCTAACTAAGCCACCCATCTCCCTTGATTCTTCTCACACGAGCCACCAAAGCCGTGCGAAGTTCCCTGCCCATCAAACTAAGATTTTTACCCTCGCAACCTTCAAGCCACCGTTCGCCACCACATCCACCACTTCTACTGCCTTCTGCACCACCCAAAAGCTTCTACTAATTCTTCTCCACCTAGCCATAACCTTCTTTTCTCTTTTCTCCTTCTCCTCCCCTCTTTTTCTTCACCTCTTCCATATGACTGCCAACTCTGTCGCCATGCGCCGCTGCCCCTTGCTGCGCCACCACCCTCACTTTACTCCTCTTAGCCTAGGCTACCACCAGCACCACAACCTCCACCCTTATTCTCCACCCTTTCTTCTCAAACCTCAACTTTTTCCCTTTTTACCCTCTTTTTCGGCCACCGCCATCGCCGTCGTACACCACCGCCGGTGCCACCTATCTCTGCCGACTCAAGGTGAAACCCTAGACACTCTCAGCCCTTCTACCCTATTTATTTAAATTTATTCTATTTTTCTTCCAATTTTTAATATTTATTTGATAATAATAATAATAATAATAATAGTAATTATAATACTAATAATAATAATTATTATTATTATTATTAGATGTAATATTAGTGATAAATTTTCTTGGCAGGGTCGAGAGTAGTATTAAGTTAATTAGATTGTTAGT
The DNA here is from genome assembly GCA_039764185.1 of Tamarix austromongolica. Lineage (NCBI taxonomy): Eukaryota > Viridiplantae > Streptophyta > Magnoliopsida > Caryophyllales > Tamaricaceae > Tamarix > Tamarix austromongolica. The sequence goes on from CM077819.1 coordinate 11,896,313, forward strand.
TTCAAATTTTAGGTATTAATTGAATTATTATAAGTGTTATTATTATTATTATTATTAGTATTAGTATTAGTATTAGTATTAGTATTATTTTATTATTATTGTTAATTATTTAAGGAGGGTCGAGGCCTTAATTTTTAATTGGGATTTGCACCCTTGTGTTTTATTACTATTATTACTATTTTTACTACCACTACTACTACTACTACTACTACTACTACTATTATTATTATTATTATTATTATTATTATTATTATTATTATTATTATTATTATTATTATTATTATTATTATTATTATTATTATTATTATTATTTTTAATATTATTATAAGTAATATATGTTATTAATATTATTATTACTATTATTAAATAGTACTTTCATTATTTGGAGGTAGGGTCGAAAACCCCACCTTGTAATTTTAGACTTATGTTATTATTTATATTAATATTTCTATTAATAATATTATTATTACTAATATTTTATTATTATTATTATTATTATTATTATTATTATTATTATTATCTTTAGTAGCATTCTTTTGGTGAAGGGTAGAAACCTTTATATCACCATTCATTTTAAATTACATTAATATTATTATTAGAATTTTTAGTAGTATTTTGTATAATTAATTTTAGTATAGTATTATTTTAATTAAAATCCAAGTCTTAGGATAAGTTAGTAAATAATAGTATTTTTAAGAGGGAACCTAATTCTAGTATTTTTTTTTCCCATAATAGGTGAGCCCAATGAAATCTCTCAAGAGGTATAGGAGCGTGCTCTAAGACCGGTGACATTTTAGGTAAGGGAGTACTAAGGCCGTTTGTGTAAGGATGTGTTTTATATGCCATGCATGCCATGTGATGTGAATTATAATGTATTTTATGTGTAATTGTGTATGACATGGAGTTAAGGTAAGATCAGACATTAATTTGTGGCATATGTATTATATGTTGGAGTTGTAATATTATTGTATGGTGTGGCCCATAAGACATGCATGATAGGGTTTGTGTAAATATAATGGAAGTGTCATAATGTTTGCATGGAATTGGGGGTTGGCATGGAGTTAATGTTTGTATGCATGGCGGTATTAGGGTTTGCATGGCGGTTATTGTATGGTGTGTCCCATAAGACATGCATGATAGGGTTTGTGTAAATATAATGGGAGTGTCATAATGTTTGCATGGAATTGGGGGTTGTCATGGAGTTAATATTCACATGGAGTTAATGTTTGCATGCATGGTGGTATTATGGTTGCATGGTGGTATTAGGGTTTGCATGGTGGTATTAGGGTTTTGCATGGAGGTGTTAGGATTTTCATGGTGGTATTAGGGTTTGCATAGTGGTATTAGGGTTTTGTATGGAGGTGTTAGGGTTTGCATGGTGGTATTAGAGTTTTGTATGGAGGTGTTAGGGTTTGCATGGTGGTATTATGGTTGTATGGTGGTATTAGGGTTGCATGGTGGAGTTAGGGTTTTGCATAGGAGTAGGGTTTATGTGGAGTTAGGGTTGCATGGGAGTTAATGGTTGCATGGGACTTAGGGTTTATATGGAAGTTAGGGTTGGTGATGGTTTCCATGGCATGATTTGGTCAACTAGGGTTTAGAGGATAAGAATATTGAGAGTTAGTCATGCATGTCTGGGTGAAAGTTTTGAATAAAATACTTAAGACATTAATCACTTAAAGTGAAAGATTATTGAGCCAGGTCTAGCCGATCCATCGGTTAGGAATAGTGGTGTGGACTATTGTCTCGTAAGTGACCGATCCATCGACGAATAATAGTGGTGTGGACTTTGTCCCACAAGTGACCGACCCACCGGCAATAATAGTGAGGTGACTCCAGCTCAATAAACATAAACCAGAGTTGCTAAGGCACTTAAAAGATATTAATTACTTACAGTGGAACACCTTGTGAGTAGGAACCAGCCAATCCACCGGTTAGGAATAGTGGTGTGGACTAGTGTCCCGTAAGTGACCAATCCACCGGCGAAAAATAGTGGTGTGAAATTTTTCCCGCAATTGATCAGCCCACCGGCAATAATAGTGGGGTGTTCCTGTGCTTATATGGATTTGATAAAAGGCATGGTGTGATTTGAATTCCGATAAAATAGTAATTAAATAAATTAATCCCTATTAATTGGGCCTTTATGTGTGGGCATGATCATTTATAAGTTGTATAATTCTTTTCATGACCTTATGTACTATTTGTGTGGGTTCGAAAGTGTAAGTTGATTATTGTCTTGCATGATTTTATATGCTTGTATGTTGGCCTTGGTGCTCGATTATCTTACTCAGTATGTAGCGTATTGATCACCCTTTTCATGGGTGCTACTCATTCCCACTAGCAGAAGGCCCGTCTGACGTGTTTTAGGTAGGAGACGCTTATTTCGATGCTATTGATGTCTATGGGACATCAGGTGGGGCCGAGTGATGTTTGGAATGGATTCAATATTCTAGGAATGGCGTGGCTGATCCTTCCATTGAGATTATTATTCGTGTTATCTTTTAATTATGTTTTAGCCTGTAGAAATAATTTTATTATTATTGTTATTTTTTTCCCTAAAAAATAATAGCTAGTATTTTGAATTATGTAAGGACTTATGCGTACTCTGATTTTCGTATTTATGAATTTGGATTATTTAATAATATTATATGTAGTTTTTCTTAGCCTTAGCACTTGGTATTGGAACGGTAAGAGTGAATCAGTCTGGTACTAAGTGTGGCAGTAGCATCCCTAGAATTTACGGTTTTAATTTATAAGTCTTGTAAAAATTAATGTGTAAATTTGGGAGGTGTTACATTATCATCATCATCATCATCATCATCATCATCATTATTATTATTATTATTATTATTATTATTATTATTATTATTATTATTATTATTATTATTATTATTGCTATTTTTGCTATAACAAGTGTTAGTACAATTAGTAGAGGAAATAAAGCTATTAGATTTAATAATATAAATATGGCTATAAATATTATTAAAAACCCTATTTTTACTTATAACGTTTCCTTTAATAATAGTAACCCTAATCTTAGAATAAAATAGGAAATAATAGTATTTTTGGTAGGAGGAAAACTAATCCTTAGTTTTTTCCTCCTATAGGTGAAACCATTCAAAACCCTAAGTAGGCATAGGAGCGTGCTTTAAGCCCGGTGTTGTACTAGGTAAGGGTGTAGCTAAGGCGATATGTGTGTTATGTGTGATGCGTGTACGGTTAGAGTTTCGGACTTGGATGGAGTTTATAGGGAGTATTCGATGAGGATGGAGTATGGAGAGATGACTTGGAGGAGGATTTTTGGTGGGAGGAGGTGGGAAAATATAAAGTGGAAATAGAAGGATAAATTAATCTTTAAACCACACAGAAATAAAGATTAAGGTTTTGAGAACAAAACCGTTCACACAGATTCAGTTTTGGTTCAAGACGAATCCACACAGAATTTGGGTTTTAAGCAATTCTTAAGGTTGTTCTTCTTATTCAAATTGTGTCTTTCTACTCGGATTCCTATGGTTTATATAGCCAAGGAACCGAGCATCTTCTCAAAAGATTACAAGCATATTCCCTCCCAAAAGTATTAATTCCCTTAAGACTAGCTAGTTAATATTTAGTCACTAATTGACTAAAAGTAAATAACAATAACTCCCTCCCAAAAGCATTAATTCCCTTAAGACTAGCTAGTTAATATTTAGTCACTAATTGATTAACTAAAAGTAAATAGCAATAACTCCCTTCCAAAAGCATTAATTCCCTTAAGACTAGCTAGTCAATATTTAGTCACTAATTGACTAAAAGTAAATAATAATAACTCTTTCCCAAAAGCATTAATTCCCTTAAGACTAGCTAGTTAATATTTAATTACTAATTGACTAAAAGTAAATAACAATAACTAGTACTTAGACATAAATGTTACACTAGCTAACAAACGTTGCATGAAGCCATGCATACCCCATATTCATGCACCCGCTCTGAGTAGTGTAACCGTCTTCCTCGGTGTTATGTTTTATGACTCTGCTCTCGCATCAATGTGTCTTATATGCCTTGTATACTATGTATCATAATGTGTTATATATCTTATGCTTATCATTATAACTATTTTATGTGTAGCGTAGCTTAGAGTTGAGGTATGCTCATGTGTTATCTTATGGCATGTGTACAATATGTATATGCTGTGATTATGATGTGATGTGATGTGGCCTTTAGGACATGCATGCTAGGATATGTAATGTGAGGATATGGGTTGAAAGGAATGAAAAGGGAAAATGGGGAAGTAATTTGACAAAAAGGGAATAAGTTGACCAAGGGAGGTGGGATTGACCTAAACATCCCATGATCCATGAGAGGAAGAATAAAAGGGGACTTAAAGCAAAATAAAGTGGATGAAATTTATATGGGAGAATCTAGGGTTTTGCATGGGAGAATCTAGGGTTTGCATGGGAGACTCTAGGGTTTTGCATGAGAATCTAGGGTTTTGCATGGGAGAATCTAGGGTTTTGCATGGGAGTTTTAGGGTTTTGCATGAAAAACTTTGAGGGTCTTCATGGGATGGATAGAGTCTTCATGGGGGTAAATTTTATGTATGGAAAGTTGAGTTGGGGTGTGAGGAAGGTAATGGAAAAATTGTTTGGGCGATCGGAGGATTTGGGTGAAAAATAGTACGTGAGACAGTATAAGGGAGCATAGGAGACCGAGTTAAGGTTTGGGAGGAAACTTAGATTTGAGAAGGTGGAAAAAGGAAAAATAAATAAGGGTGAGTGGAGTATGAGATGAGAATGGAAGATTATCATGTGAGGGATGAGCATGAGCATCATGGAAAAAATAAAAGTGGAAGGTGAGAAATGGAGGGGTGACATATAGAAAGGAGGATGCTAGGGTTTGGCGTGGCCAGCTAGGGTTTGGTGTGGCCACCTAGGGTTTCATGGTCACACGTGTACTTGGGGCGTAAAGTGAGATGATGAGGGTTGAATCTAAGGGTTAAGATATGTAGGGTATTAAAACATTTTAGGTTGTGTGAGGTAGAGAATGATGGGCCACATAGGCCCAAATTAGGGTTTCTAGAGAAAACCCTAGGGTGAGGCAGTGAGTGGACTTGGAGGTGTAGGGTAGTGGGCCTTGACCCACACAATTAGGAGTTAGACCTCTAGTGTGAGTTAGGGAAAGGAGGAAAGGATGTTGGGACAAGTTAGGAGGTGCAGGAGTCTCAAGGTATAAGACAAGCCCTCTTGGAGGATAAGTGTAGATGGAGTTAGTCATGCATGTCTAGGGCAAAACTTTTGAATAAAACACGGTAAAACATTAATCGTGTAAAGTGAAAGATTATTGAGTCGAACCCAGACCGCTCCACCGACCATAATAGTAGTTACATGCATTATGTCCTATAAGTGACCGCTCCACCGGTTATAATAGTGGTTAGGTGCGTTCTGCCCCATAAGTGACCGCTTCAGCGGCTATAATAGTGGGGGATCCCGAGCTCAATAAACCAAACCCTAAGTTTTCTAAGACACATAAAAGACACTAAGCACTTATAGTGGAACACTATGAGAGTCGGGGCCCGACCGGTCCACCAGCGAATAATAGTGGCCAGGAGCATCTTATCCCAGAGACCGATCCACCGACATATAATAGTGGTCAAGTGTGTTTTTCCCTACAAGTGTCCGATCCACCAGATATAATAGTGGGGTTTCTGTAATTGCATGGATTGATAAAAAAAACATGGTGCAAAATGAGTACCGATTAGAGATTAACTAATTATTTTATCCGGACTATAATTTGGCCTTTATTTATTTATCTAAAGTGATTGTATGTTGTTATGTAATCTTGCTTGGATTATGTGTTTTTGTGTGTTAGCCTTAGTACATGGTTACCTTACTCAGTACGTAGCGTACTGACCACCCGTTTCGTGGGTGCTATTCATTCCCACGACTAGAAGGCCCCTCTAAGTTTGTACAGGTAGGTAACAATATCTTTGATGCCTATGATACTTATGAGGCATCGGGCGGGACTGAGGGTTGAACCTGGACTTGGCCTGGGGATCGAGAGAGGTGTGGCCGGACTTTCTTCTTTATGATTTTCTATTTTGTATTGGATTTTCTAGAACTAAACCTTTATTGCTTTGTAAACCTTTTCCCTTTTAAGAAACTTTGACTATGTACTCTAGATTATGACTCTTTTTCATGCACTCTGATTTTTATCTTATAATTATTTAATGCTTATTTGAAGTCTTGCTTAGGTTTGATTTATGATGATTATTAAATTTCTTTTAGCCTTGTGGTTAGTATGGGAACAGCCGTGGGCCGGGCTTGTACTAATTACGGCGGTAACATTCCCGAAATTCACAAGTTTTAATTTAATTGCTTATGCTAAATCTTAACTTAAACAAAAAAATTTAATAGTAAATTTTGGGGTGTTATAGGCACCCCACCATACACCTCACCCCCTCACCTCCATTGGCCGAATTTCCCTCGAAGCCCCCTATAATTCTCCACTCATGCTGGATGAGTAGTGTGAGCAATGTAAGTTTTAATAAATAAAAAAAGGTTGCCCATTTTAACATTCGAGGTGTTTTGGTAATTTCCCCATTAATAATTATTTTGATAAAAATTATTATTTTATTGGTTAAAAATTAATATAGTTAATGTGGTATTATTTTTAGGTACAAAAGTTTAATTAGAGAATCCTAATAAATGTTAGTAGGTTACTCGTAATTTGCATTTTTGCTAGAAATCATGTAACCCCTTTACTCTACTAAAATGTGAGATCTTACATGATATTACATTAAAGTTTTTGATATATAAATTATATTAAACATGTTTGCTACATTTTAATTATTTGATTAAAATTGTTAGCATGGAATTTGGTAAAAATAAAACATGCTCATTTGTGTAAATTATTATGTGTATAATTTTGGTTAAAATGGGCTAAATGATGGAAATAAATTATGTATTTCTAACATGATAAAGTTGAGTATTCTTACACACATTTTTAGCATAACTATTACTATTATATGCCCTGGGGGTATTTTAGTCATTTTAAGTGTATCATGATTTGTATCCTAATATGTGTGTTGAATATGTGCTATTTGTTGTTGAGTATGGAAATATATAATTTGATATTTTGAAAATACATGTTTTAACATGATGATGATGATGATTATTATTATTATTATTATTATTATTATTATTATTATTATATGCCCTAAGGATATTTTATTTATTTTAATCATATCATGATAATTATTCTGATAAGAGTGCCTAATATGTGTTATTTATTGTTGAACATAAGAATATGTGTTTTGATATCCTAGATTTTACGTGCAAAATCATGTGCAGGGAAAAAATGGTCATTTGGTATAGTTGATAATTTATTTGTATGTTATGTAATTTAATTATTATGTTTTATCCTTTTCATAGAAAATTAATAAATAAAATAAAACTAGTATTTAAAATGGATGATAATGTGGTAATAATGGTCTCAAGGGCATTTTGGCCACTCTTAACCTAATACGCCTAACATGAATAATTGAACATAGGATAGTCTAGTGCATTGATAGGTTAACCTTAGTGTTAAATTTGACTCAAACTTGGACTTTTGACCATAGATTCAACTTGAATAATTTAAAATAAAGGAAAAATAGTTAAGTACAGAATTGGAATCATTGTACAATATATGATTGTAATACCCCACCTTTTTAGAAAATGTTGGAATGAGAATTATGCCAATTTTGGGTATTTGATTTTGATTTGGTGTAATGATTTTATTTGAGACAATGTTTTATTTGAAACAAGGTTGGAAAATGGAATATATTGAGTTTTTCAGGCGAACTTATTGACTGGTTCCATGAACCGATTGACTGGTTCATCCTTTCAGCAAAATGGTTTTACGTGATTAAATTGATTGACTAGTTCATCGAGCGAGGCATATTTTTGAAACTCAATTTTTCAAAAACAAAATCTTATACTATAATGGAACCTTGTTAACCCGTGGCAAATTGTTCATAAGAGATTCTTAGACTTTTTATGATGCATTTAGCCCAAAATGTTGCCTCAAATCAATCTAGAGAATTGGTTAGGACAATTGAGGGGGGAGATGACCTCATCCGTATCTTCTTCCACCTCTCTCCTCTGCACATTCATAAGATCAATGCTTTGATCTCAAGCACGATTCTGATCAACTAAGAGATTCCTTCCATACTGATCTTCTATTATCTCTCTTATGAATTGTAATTTTTGACTAACTGATCTACATTATCTAGAAATACCATTTGAGTTATGGAGAATAGGTTAGGATATCTTGGATGAAAGTAATAGTTAGACTTTTGCATTGTTCCTGACCACTCTATAACTCATCTCGATTTGTTAGCTATAAATATCCCTAATCACCCCTTTTGTCCACCTTTCTTTCAACCATCAAAAATCCCTAACTCTCTATATTCACCTTTCTCCTTTCTACAATTGAAGCTTTATAGTATAATTCCTTTCACTCTTTTAATCCTTTCTTTAGCTCCCTCTTATTTTAATTATTGATCAAGAAAGAGTTAGATTTGGGAAAAAGATTGAGTGGTTCAGCTAAGCATTCCCTATTTTTATTGTAAGTGTGGTATGTTCCTTCTTTCCTTTCTATTTCAAGTTTGAATTTATTAAGGCTATGTATGAATTTCTTAATTGAAGATTGTTGTTTAAAGATTTTAAAAGTTGAGATTTTCATAGATTGAGATTTCTAATTTAAGGAAGTTTTGCTTGCATCAAGTAAGTGATTCTTACTTCTAAAATAGTTTATGAGTATGGTTGCATGATATGGAACTCTTTGATTTTATCTTATATATTATCATGAATGTATATGGCTTGCATAATTGATTTAGATGGGTAGATTGTAAATTTTGAGTAAAAAGCATGAAACTTGAGAAAAATGAGTGGTGATGATTAAATGTCGAGATATGTAAGTTAATTTGGATAAAAATGTGTTATACAATGTCGAAGCATGTTCCAATATGGTTTAATGAAGATCTATGAGCATGAATTTCATGAAGATGATTGTTTGATATTGTTGTAAGGCAAACCAATTGACTAGTTAGGTCAAATCAATCAATTGGTTCTAAGAAAAGTTGACTAGTTAACCTAACCCATTGTATGATAAGCTTATAGAGACCTTAATCTTTCTCTTTGCTTAATCCCATCAAGTGGTTGGGCAAAACTGATCAACTGGTCTATAAACAATCGACTGGTTTGAGGAAAAGCAAGGTCTAGTCGAGTCAAACTGATCAATTGGTTTGACTGGTTTGTGTGATTTATTTCTTTTTAGTTTAGGCTATGCATGTGACTATTCTTTGATTATGAAGAGGATAAAATACAGATTTTATCATGGAATAATGACCTAATGGATGGATCAAATGGATTATAATTTATGACACACTCAATGAGTATTGTAAAGGCTAATGGGTGTGCCACTTATGAAATGTGGTGGTCTTTGAGAAAAGAAATGAAACACGGTATGCACTTGGATAAAGTAATACGATGGGCATGAATAAAATTGGATAAGAGTAGATGAAAACTCCACATGGTTGGGAAATGGAAAGGATTAATATGGAAGAAATATGTTAATGACTTGCTCATCCTTGTATGGGCCTTATGTGATCACTTATCCTCATGAATAATGTACTAATTACATAAAGAGAAAGTCAATCGAGTTGTTTATAGGTTTGGGTTATCCGATCCTCAATTAGCTAGTGGAGTTTAGTCTACCTTCAGACAATTAATTGGTGCCTTCGGGCGGGATCCTTAGATGTCTCAGTGCCTTACCTACTCTAGACACGGATGATGTAAGAGGGGTATCAATATTAAAGGGCCTGGTCACCTAGGTGGTTGGCTTTGTCCTGGACTTATGTCTATAATTGTTGGCTTCACTCTGGACTTATGTCTATTCTAGTGATTAGCTTCGGCCTGAACATTATGTCCCTTTATTTGGATCTACTTCCATGGTATGAGACGATGGGGTGATGCACAGTCCATCGCTTGATGATAAAAATTAGGATGATAAGTAATTGGATGATCAAATATGGACTATGACTAAGTTAATGGTTAACAATTGAATAATGATGCAAATAATGGTTTGAATGACCAAAAAGGATAAAAGATGGTATGTGCACTTAGATAATGGTTTAAAAGACCAATTGGTTAATAATTGGAAAGATTGACTAGGTGTTAACCTATATCAATATATGGATAAGGAAATGGTGTAATCCAATTAGTTGAGCAAGTTAAAAAATAAACCCTAGTGGTTGTCTGAAATAATCTTTCTAGTATATGTGTGTTTACCTATGTGATTATAATATAAAGATAAGCATGATATATTCCATGTTTCTTGAGTTATGCATGATAGTATACTCTGATACACTATTACCTTTACGTATATGACATTAGAATGATGCATGTTAAATATGATATCCATGTTATGATAGATTTTGCATACTTATGTTTCCGTTAAGGAAGCAACTTGGCTTACTTAATATGTGGCGTACTGATATACCCGTTTGCTAGGTCATCTACTTATTTCCAAGAGCAGAGAGCCATGTGTAGGTTTTTGGGGATGACCAGTAGTGGGCCAACCTCAGCTTGCGTTTGGAGCATAATATGCCGAACATCTAGAGGTTTTTGTGTGATTCGTGACATACATGGTTTTGGGGCCATACCCCATTCTCATTTTAATGTAACCTCATAGTCTTACAATATCTTTTCCTTGTATTTGATTTGGTAAGGGATCAATGAGGTCATTAGTTGTAAAAAATCTTTAAAATATTTATGTAACTTAAGTTCGCGCACTTTTTTTTATTTTATAAATTGGTTGGTTAGTTTAGTCTTATATCTAATATGGGATAAGCGACAGACGTCTACCTTGTGTTCAATACAATGGTAACACCTTGTTTTTCCTAAGTATATTTTTAGTTTCCATATTATTTTAAACGAAATTTTTTTGTGGTGAAAAATGGTGGTATTATGGTGATGTTTTGTGACCACCTTCTTAAGATATTAATAATTAAAGTAAAAGACCTCAAGTTCGCAAATGGTTGCTCTCTAGGGGTAGTTATCCTAGAGATGAGGTAGGAGCCATTGATTTAGTTGGTTTGTTGGTGTGTCGTTATGACCTAATAAGGTCATAATCTACTCTATAGGTGACCAACGGGCCTTATAAGGGTATTGATACTTAATGATTAAGTGTCCTAGGTTGGAAGGATACTATGTTGCATTGTGCACCAGTATCACCAGTGAGCTTTTATATCTCTGGGTTGGATGGTTGGGTGGGTATAGTGATTCCTTTTGTGCCAGTATAACTGATGTACTTTTATGTTTTTGGATTATTATTGTATCACATTAAGTAAATAAAAATAAAAAATATTACTATTGGATCAAAATGGTTGTTGGATTTGTTTGGTAGTAGCCTTAGGCCTAACTATGGCTCAGTATGGTGCCTTTGAGACCTACCTATGGTATTATAAATATTATTGGTTTGATACGGAGATGTGAGATATATTGTGAATATTATTCTTATTTTGTTGATATTTTTTCTAATCATTACATTAGAAATTATATATTGTATGATTGGTTGATAAGATTCATTATGTTCTAAATGAATGAGTATGAGTGGTATATGGCCTCAATGAATATTATTTATCTAATATGATCGTTAATTTTTTTCCACCTCATGTATATATCAACATCTTATACCATGTTTTGTTGTGATGCCTTTGTTGTGTTCCATGTGCATTTTACATATTAGTTTTGTATAATGGGTTACTCAGTACTATAATATTGACTAGTTTCATTTTATGGTCCCCTGTGTATTCAACAAAAATACTCTAAGGGTATGGTCTGATGGCTTCTAGTATGTGTTGAGAGTTAGAACTATCTAGAGTTCGCCTAACAACTTTTGATATGAATTTATCCTTGGACTATCAAGTCCCCTTCTATTTTTTTCCCTCATTATACTGTAACTCTTTGCCTAATTTTTTAGACTATCAAGATAATGTTATTCTGTATTAGAATTTAGTATGATAATAGTAGAGGACGCCAAACTTATGCTATGTGTGGTGGTAACAACCACTATTTTTATAACGAATGCTTTCGTAAAATGAAAAATTTTAAGTAGTAAAGTTTTGGGGGTGTTACACCACTAGTGGTCTAGTTTAGGTTAATAGATGATTGATTAGACCTCTACACTGATAAAGGAGGATATTTGTTAGTGTTAATCCTTTTTGCGCTATTAAAACCTAAGTTAGAGATAGTTAGGGCCATGGATGTACAATATGACAGCTGTTGCTTGAAAAAGCGCTACGCTTTTCATCTTTGTTCACATGATTGATAGTGAATATTGAATTGAAGTTGGGTAAAGTGTTTAATTGCATTGTAGATTGGTAGAATTTATCAAAACCTTAGCCATCTTCTATTGTTTTGCACAAGTCTCGTGAAATTGTTTTAGTTGCTCTCTTTACTAATTGTTTTTGTTTTGTTGGTGTTATTAGATATTTTATCTTCTAACTCATAGATATTCTAAAAAAAGAAAGGCCTTATCACTATTTTGGCACCCACTCTCTAGTTCATGTAGGACTATACCTTGAGTACTACTAAAAATCCATACACTTGTGGATAAGGTACATGATATGGGTACATAATATCTTGATAAGAAAATATTGTGTAAGAACTAAGGATTTTAAGCTAGATGATTGCTTTGTTGGATAATATTCGATTGCATGAATTTGTGTATTAATGTATTACATTATAATTCCTTAGTTTTTTTTGAATTAGATTGTAATGTTGATGTCTCATCTAATGGCTATGGTAATATAAATTTTAGAATGTTTAATATTAACTACATTATAAGTTTAAATAGAGTATAAAATATTTTTATGCAACCTAGGGGTGGCAACGGTGATATACGACCCTATGTGAACATGAATGAATTTTTTGCTATCATTTGTGACACATATAACATGTATGCATCTAATGTTTTCCAACTTTAGAATCCTAAGCTTTTATAATTTTTAATTCGATTTTTATATATATCTAGTGTGGTTTTACATGCACAATTTTTGATAGAGGGGATAATAATAGGTTGTTTAGAAATGTTAGGCTTTATTTCATTATTAAGAAATTTTATACAGTTAGTCATTACCATAAAGGGGATATTTTTATTCATGATTTAATTACCACCCTTGTTCTAGGTATACAAATTATTATACCAGTTGATATCCTTATAAAGTCCTATAGTTTTTCCTCGAAATTTAAAATTATTGATTGGTATATATCATAGAGCACCAGGATAATGTTTGGTGCCTTTCTTATCAAGGCCAAACAAACTTTCCACTCTCAAACCTTAGGAAGACCTATCCCCTTAATGAAAAAAGTTGAAAACTAGTATGTGGGGATGAGGCACCACTACCTTTATCACTTGACCCCCTTACCACAACCTCACAACTGATATCATCCTTTTCATGCTAACACTTCATATGTTAGGCCTGATTAGCATTAGTTCTAGGCCCAAGCAAACACTTGCTTTAATGAGGCACTCACACGTTTAGATGCCATTGGTTCCTCCAAAAGCCAGCATCACCACATTATGTAGGCTTTACATAGCTTCCACTTTTCAATCCACCTATGCCTATAGTAAAACCTTTCTTTCACTCTTCATTGGTTATGTCCTTTATTTTTCATGGGCAATACACATGTTATCATAGGAGGAATGGATACATTTAGGTTAATTTTTCTCTTTCAGCTTGGTTTGTTTTTAGCTTGTTATTTTTTTGCTTTGTGCGCATTGTGTGTGTTTTTGTTATTTGATAATGGTAGTCATGTTTTTTCATTATTTTATTATGTTTCGTATGTTTAGTTGTTTTTTCATGCTAAAAAAGGGACTATTTTTAGTGAGAATTACTTAGATTAGAATGGTTTGTTCATTTGGTGAGAAATTGGCAATGAATTTTTGAAACATGGTTCTTATATATTTGTTTTGAATGATTTGATCACATTTTACGACTCTTAGATATGAATTTGATAGCGGCCAAGGAATAATTATTAGAGTAACTAGTCATCAATCCACACTCCAATAAACATTGAGATGAAAATTAGTTAAATCGATAGACATTTAAAATGTGAGATTTTGAGCCTTAATGAAGGATACATTTTTTATCCATTATTTTATTTCTTTCATGAGTGTATTCTTCAATGGTTTGTAATACTTGAATTTGCCATATTTCTCTACAAGATTGCATAGAAATTTAGGATACTTGAATATTTATCTTAGATACTAGCTAAATGGCCTACCAATTTAAATTGGTTTCCCTTTACATTACCCCTTTGAGCCTACGCCTACTTTTGTTGATTTAAACTACAATGATAACCTATATCCTTATGTTAATCAATTTTCCTAATCTATAGTTAGTGGAGAAATCAATGTTTAGGGGATTATGATTCTATAGCTAATATGGTAAGAAAGTAAGCTTGGGGTGTTATGGAGGTATTGGATATGTTAGTTAATTAAATAGGAGGGCATTAATTGTGTGCATATATGTAATACCCACGAATTTATGAACCAAAAAAATTTATTTAAATAGTTAATTGCATAAACTAAAATAGTAAATTATGGGGTGTTACCGTCATATTTGGTACAATTTTGGTTTCTACTACCATTATGTTACCAAGTGATAAATTTGAAAACACTACTCCACTTAAATCCACAACACAATCATAAATCAGAGTAGCGAGAGAGTTAAAACAATTTAACATCATTTTAGATAGAACCAATTATCGGTTGTTATTAAATATTAGTGAAAGGAAATACATAAAGACATTAAGAATACAGAGTATTTCGAATCAAAAGATACTAGGTAAAACACCGAATCAGCCTAAACTCTCAACCTAAATAATAGCTTTCAACATATCTTATCAGCCAACCTACAAAGGCCACTATCTATTGAATAAGCAGGGGGTCATGAAAAGAAACCCTTTAGTAGAACGGTACTAGGTAATCTACTATATAAAATTAATATGAAAGGTTTGTATGGAAAACATAAAAGGTATCACAACAATACATGAATATTTAATTATGCATACATTAATTAAAATATGATAGATGTTCATATAACTAAATAACCTCAAGGCCATATACTACCAATGCTCATTCATCTGGAATAAACTAAAACTTATCACTAGAACGTCTAAGAGATGTTTTTTGCAGTATAATTAGAAAATAAAATCATTCTCAAGTCATAACCATGGTCACAATTTTCATTATCAAAACCCACAGCTATCATAACATAGGTAGGCTCACCAGCATAAACCAATAACAACTTATGACAACACAAGTAGGTATAAAGGATACTACCGAACACAGGTAGGCACAAAGGTTGCTACTGAACCATAGGTAGACTCAAAGGCTACTATAGAATCACGTGTAGGCACAAAAATCTACTATTAAACTACAAGTATGTACAAAGGCTCCTACCGAACTATAGGTAAGCACAAACGCTACTAACAAACTACTGGTAGGCATAGAGGCTACTAGCAAACCACTGGTAGGTACAGAGGCTACTACCGAAACACAAGTAGGCATAGAGGCTGCTACCAAACCATAGGTAGTCACAAAGGCTACTACCAAACTAATCTAATAATCATTTTGAATCAAATAATAATCAATTCCATTTGTATTTATTCAAGGGAAGATCCTATCAACCAGAAGTTACTAAGGTACTCTGGTCATACCGGTGCACTATGGCATCACTGTATCCTACTGGATATCAACACAGGGACGCAAAGGTATCCTAGTCACGCTGGTATATAAAGGTAACAAAGTAACCTACCAATAAAGACACCTAATCCATAAGTACGTATTTCCTCTATTAGGTCTGTAGAGCTAAATAGAGTAAGATAGAGGGCCTGGTTGGGGCATTAACTCACACTAGCAAAATCCATAAATAATTGTACCTAAACCATATCTTTTGGGTAGCGACCCCTAAAGAGTCACCATTTCCCATCTCGTGGTCTTTCACTTAAGTATTACTGTTTTATAACGGTGACCACGAGACCACATATTAATCACATAGATCCAATTTTTTATACTTAACCATTTTTACTTATTTTCAAATATTCTAAGACAACCATAATCAAGGTCAATACTAATGTCAACATGAGAAATCTACTAAGGCCATCATAGACTCAATTATTCACACTCAAGCAGTTTAGGTCAAAAATAACCAAAATACCCCTAAGGCTAAAGTTACCATATTATCATCATTTTCCATTACAGGTTTCATTTAATTTATCAAATTGTCAAAAAAAGGATAACATGCCATAATTAAATTATTTATCATGTAATTAAATTATGAGATGCGCCAAATGATCATTATACCCTTATACACAATTTTACATGTAAAACCCTAACTGATGTGGTTTTTATCAAAGTAACGGAATGTTGGATTGAAATTTGTATTAGAAGCTTTCACCCACGATATAATGCAAAAGAAATGAAGTGAATTGATGGATTATAGGTGAAGAACTTGAAGATACAAGTGAAGGATGTTTCGATAGATTTGAAGACCTTCAAATAATTCATTGTCATAAGTCGAATAGTTAAGTTTGGCTCCATTTAACTGTTCATAGAAGAATGCTATAGTAGGTTTCTTTTCTTGAGAAATCACTCCTATTCCAACTCCACTAGCATCACAAGTCACTTCAAAAAGAAGGTTAAAGTTGGGTAAGGATAGAATAGGGGCATGACAAAGTTTATCTTTTAAAGTTTCAAAGGCTTGACTAGCTTCTTGTCCCCAATAAAATTCACTCTTTTTCATGAGTTGAGTAATAGGTGTAGCTATGGTAGAAAAATCCTTAATGAATCTTCTATAAAAGCTAACTAATCCATGAAAACCTCTCACTTCATGAACATTCTTAGGGATATGCCATTCTTTTATAGCC
This sequence comes from Tamarix austromongolica, assembly GCA_039764185.1. NCBI lineage: Eukaryota > Viridiplantae > Streptophyta > Magnoliopsida > Caryophyllales > Tamaricaceae > Tamarix > Tamarix austromongolica. The sequence continues at coordinate 11,913,268 of CM077819.1, forward strand.
CTAATCTTATTAGGATCTACTTTAATACCTTCTCCACTAATAATATAGCCTAGGAAAACTATACTTGGAAGCATAAAATCACATTTCTCAAGTTTTCCATATAGTTTAGCTTTCCTTAGCTCACCAAATAATTTCTTCAAATGCACTAGATGATCATAAATATTTTTGCTATACACAAGAATATCATCCAAATATACAACAATGAAATCACCAAGGAAAGGTCGGATAACTTCATTCATAAGTCTCATAAATGAGATAGGTGCATTACATAACCCAAAAGGCATAACCATCCACTCATAGAGACCATACTTTATTTTAAAAGCAATTTTCCATTCATCTCCATCTCTAATCCTTGATTGATGATATCCACTCCTCAAATAAATTTTGGAATACTTGTGCTCCACAAAGTTCATCAAGCATATCATCTAATATAGGCATAGGAAATCTATATTTGATAGTAATATTATTCACAGCTCTAGAATCTATGCACATACGCCAAGTACCATCCTTTTTAGGTACTAGTAAAGCAGGAACACTGTAAGGACTCATACTTTCTCTTACAAATCCTTTATCCATAAGCTCTTGTATTTGTTGTTGTAATTCCTTAGCTCCTTCTGGGTTACGTCTATAAGCCGGTTTATTAGGATAAGGCATACCAGGAATAAGATCAATAGCATGTTCTATACTTCTTTTAGGTGGTAATCCAGGAGGTAAGTCATCAAGAAATACATCATTAAACTCATCAAGCAACTTAATCAAATTAGGATTTTCAATTTGTTGTTTTTTAGGTTTAGAATCTTTAGAAACTAAAGCGTAACAAATTCCTTCTTCTTTTATACATTTTTCCATAGCCTTTTCATGTAAAAATAATCTATTTTTATCATCACTCAAGGGCATATAATAATATAAAGAAGGTGTGAGCCTATATAATTGCTTTTCCTTTTTCACCACATATTCATTAGTTACCCCATCATGAGTTGCTTTTCTATCAAATTTTCATGGTCTACCCGAAAGTAATCCACAAGCATCCATAGGTAAAACATCATATAGAACTTTATCATGATAGTCTCTAATAGAAAATGTGATTAAAGCTCTTTTGTTTACTTTAGCTCCTTTATCCTTATTTAGCTATTATAAAGATTAGGGTTTAGGATGATTAGTAGTTTTCAAACAAAGTTTCTTAACCATAGCCTCACTAGCAGCATTAGTACATGAACCACTATCAATTATAAGTCTACAAACCATATCACCTATTTTACACTTAGTTTTAAAAATCTTTTCTCTTTGAGTAGGTGTAATACTAGGTTGTATTTGCAAGACTTTTTGAATAACAAAGCAGGGGTCTCCTTCTTATTATTCCATAGTTAATATTTTATTTGGAGATTCAACTTCTAATTCATCATCATCACTACATGGTTCCATGTTTTCTATTTCATGTAAGGTTAAGGCTCTTTGGTTAGGACAATCTCTAACAAAATTTCCATATCCTTTACATTTAAAACATTGTTTATTTTCCATTTCAACCACCTTATTTTTACCTTTATCATCTTTATTATTCTTTTTATTATATGAAAATGTTTATTTAGGTGTAAAGGTGTTAGAATAGGGTTTAGTTGAAGTAGAAGCATTAAACTTAACATAGGCTTTAGTTGATTTAGTTTGTCTTTCAATTTTCATAGCCAATTTTATCAAGTCATCAAGAGAGTCATAAGAGTACATATCAACCTTTTCTCTTATTAAATTATTCAAGCCACCTAAGTATCTAGCACATTTTTGTTCCTTTCTTTCATAACATCACAAATAAGGGCTAGTCTTTCAAATTCTCAAGTGTATTCTTCTACATTAAATAAGCCTTGCCTTAGAGTAGTAATTTTAACATACATATCTTGTTCATACTCTCTAGGCACAAATTTCCTTCTTAAGTGCTTTTTAACTTTTTCCCAAGATTTTATTTTGGACTTCTCTTATCTTTCTCTAGTTCACTTTAAGTTATCATACCAAATTCAAGCAAACTTTTTGAACTTTAGAGTAGCCAATTTGCACTTTCTATCATCATCATATTCTCTAAACTAAAAAAGAGCCTCAATCTCATGCAACCATTCAAAAAATGACTCCAAATTCAAATCACCATAAAATTCAGGAAGGTCAAGTTTAATACCTTGATCTTCATGGTGTGGATTTCTTACATGGAATGTAGGTGCTCTTCTTTGGTTGCTTGAGCCAAAAGAATTTGCCTCCTCATCTCCATATTCATGGAGAGAAATATTGAAGTGTCCACATCCATTATTGGCATGGTACATAGGCTTCATTCTCCCTTCCACACTATCATGTGTGGTTTCCATTTGAGTTTTCCATGGTTTACACTTCTCTTGGTAGACCAACTTTGCTTCTACACTTTGGAGTTGATGTGACAGTGTGTTTTGAGTCTATAGGTGGGCATCCATGCATGTGGTGAGGCTTTTGATGGACTCTACCAGGGAACGCACCTCTTCACTATCCATGGTGAAGGTTGACACACAACCCTACTTGTTGCACACAATTTCTTCCGCAAGTGTAGGTGCTGGATTTGTTTTTCCTACAACCAAACAAAGCACAAGCCAATTGCTAATTTTAAAACAAATATCAAACACTATCTGCAGTATTTATCTAGGAACAAAGGAGATATTTTATCCCCAAGAATAGGCACTACACTCAGGTACACACAAACAATGAAAGGTTAGTAATAATAGATGTGAAATTGATTCACATAAAATCATAGAACATGTTTCTGTGTCTTCAACAAAATTTTATGTTCCAGTGGGAGATTTGTGTTGAAGTCTTCATATAAAATGTATAGGAGATACAGAGGTAGATGATGGACTAATTTCTTAAGATAAATTGATGAGAAATAAATCAAAAATAGAGCCTGCAAGTTCCAGGTTAATCTCGGGCAATTAGGAGTTGTCCAAGGTGTTGAACACTTTGGTGTCTTTCTGCTTGCTTACACAAAGAGAACTGGGGGTTGTTACACACTTGATCATGCACTAATGGAGATTAGAATACAATATAAATCAAGTGTTGGAGATGCATAAACGAGCGTTGCAAACAGACGAACCCAAACTGGTGTTGTTGGGTTTAAAGTCTGTCGGTATTTTATGTGAAAAGTTGGGGGAAATTGCAACAAGATTGTTGCAAGATTGCAAGAACTTCAAGCAAGAAATTCAAGCAAGAACTTCAAGAAAAATTAAAGAAGTTCATAAAGAATCAAGAATTCAAAGAAATGGTGGATTAGCCATGGATTTCTTGGTGGAAAAACACACGCACGATTTTAGGGTCTGCAGGTCGCTGGTTGTATCAGCTTCAAACAAATGAAGCTTTGATACCAAAAATGATGTGGTTTTTATCAAAGTAATGGAAGTTTGGATTGAAATTTGTATTATAATCTTTTATCCATGATATAATGCAAAATAAATGAAGTGAATTGATGGATTATAGGCGGAGAACTTGAAGATACAAGTGAAGGATGTTTCGACAGATTTGAAGACCTTCAAATAAGTCGATTTGAAGATAGATTTTGAGGAAGGATTAATTTCTCAATGTAGACTCAAAAGGGATGATTAGAAATTAGCTAACTTGCTCAAATTTTGATCAAAATATTATTATTCATTCTCTATACAATCATGCAAACAAGGAAGGTATATATAGGAGAGAATAAGCTCGATGGTGGCTAGCTTAAACCAGCCGAGTATCCTTCCTTAATCCAGCCCATTAATCATGGTTGAATTAATACTATATTAACCTTAATCCAAAGCATAATATCATTGGTTAAATGATACTAAGGATTAATATTACAAAGCTATACAATTGACTAAGATACATACAAGAAATTATAGCCATACCCTAACTTACATAAAATATACTTAGGGTTAGGGTTTACAACAAGTTTATACAAATAATGAATATCATCACTTTATCTCTTGTTGTAATGTATCATCCCATGTATGTCATAGCCTTGCATGCCTTGGAATAATTGTACACATCAATGTGTATGAATATCATCTTCTTGTAAATATGTAACATACTTACAAGAATAACTTGAATGTTTTTCAATGTCAAGCATATTAGAATTATCAAGAATATTTAACATGATAGGCTCTAACATTAAAAAAGCTAAATCATCTTTCTTACCTTGATGATTAGAATGAATACGACAATCATTATGTTCAATGGATGCTCCTGCATCACTAACATGAGTTTTTAAAACATCAAAACACATATTATCATGTTTAACAATAAATAATACATATTGGACACATTTATTAGAATAATCATCATAGTACACTCAAAATTACCAAAATACGCCTATGACGTATAATAGCAATAAGTTTACTAAAACATGTGTTTCTAAAACATCAAAACACATATTTTTAAGTTTAATAATAAATAATACATATCAAATTATTTATTAGAATAATCATCATGGTACATTCAAAATTACTAAAATACCCTAAGACGATATGATAATAATGACTAGGATGAAACATGCGTTTCTAAAACAACAAAATACCTATTCTCATGTTAAACAATAAATAATACACATCATGCACGTTTATTAGAATAATCACCATGGTACACTCAAAATTACCAAAATACTCCTAGACCATATAATAATAATGATCAGGCTAAAACATGTGTTTCTAAAATAGCAAAAAACATATTCTCATGCTTAATAATAAATAATACATATCAGGTATGTTTATTACAATAATCATCATGGTACACTCAATATTACCAAAAATACCTTTAGATCATAGTATAATAATAATCATGCTCAAATATGTGTTTCTAAAGCATCAAATCATGTACCACCATACTTAATAATAATTAGAACATATTGGGCACTTAAATTCAGATTATATATCATGATATACTTAAATGACCAAATTTTTCCTAGGGCACATGAATAATAATAATCATGCTACAAGTATATCTAGACATGTTTAATCTATCATTGTCACCTATACATATCATACAAAATCTCTTCCCAACATTATAACCATTTTAATCACACTTTTGTGCACATAATATTTTACATAGGATAACATGCTTTTTTTTTCATGATAATAATAATAAGAACATAATTATACGTAACGAATCATGCTTAATACAATTTACTTGTCAAAACCCTAATATGATATTATATGATATCCAAACATTATATTAGTGTATAAAATTACATGATTTCCTATAAAAGCATAATTTATCGGTAACCTCCTAAAAAATTATTAGGCTGTACTAATAAAAATTTTGTACCTAAAAATAACATCATAAATAACATATTAATATTCAATCAATAAAATAATAATTTTATTATTAAAAGTATTTATTAAATACAAAATGGCTAAATTACATATTAATAATTACCAAAATAATTTTAAAATTAAAACACAACTCATACTACATGTGTAGTGTGAGCCATGCATACATGGGAGGCTTAGCTGGTTTGTGACAGCTAAAGATGAAGGTTAGGTGGTGGTGGTTTGGGCGATCGGTGCAAGGGCTGTAATGGGAGGTGCAGATGGCAGTGGCTAGGTGGATTAGTGCAGGCGGGATGAGGGAATGCAATGGGAGATGGTGCAAGGGCTATAGGGAAAAAATAATCATGTAGAGGAGAGGAAAAGGAGAAGAAGAGAAAGAGAGGAAGAAGAGGGATGAGTTGGCAACGGGGGTGGCTACTAGGTGATGGTGTAAAAGATTATGGTGTTTGTGGTTGGAGATTGGTTGTGCAAGAAGGCTACAAGGGTGGTGGAGGTAGTGGTGTTGTCAAGTGGAGGAGATGGCAGTAGTGAAAACTATCATTTCCTAGGGTATTGTTGCGCGAGAGGTAGTTGGTGCTTGAGGGAAAGGATTGGAAGAATTTGTCGTAGGGAAAGGGAGGAAGAAAAACAAGGTGGTAAGAGAGAAGGAAGAAGGAGGGAAAAAGAGAAGGAGAAGATGGTTGACGATGGAGGATGGGATGGTGGTGGTGGTGGTGTTTGGATGAGAAATATAGAAGGAAAAGAGGGGGATGTTCATGAGGGAGAAACACAAAGGTAGGCCCAAGGGAAAGGGAAGAAGAGAAGAGAAACAAGAATGAGGAGAAGAGGTGAGGTGGGGTTGAGGCATGCAAATGGGGTAAGTGGAAATTACAAGGGAAAGGTGTAGGGTGTAGGCAGAGGTGTAGGAAGGTGGATTATGGCAGGGTCAGGAAAAAGGAAGGGAGGTGGGCAATAGGGAGTAGGGAGGCAAGGAGGTAAGGGAAGGTTAGCTTGCAGGCTTAGTAGAGAGATGGTGTAGGAGCCAAGAATGGGAGGAAAACGTGAGGAGGGGGTGCATAGATCTAGTTTAGCCAAAATAGGAAAGAAGGGCGTAGGTGTGCATAGGAGGGGGTGGGCATGTTTGGTGTGCATGGGTGCAGAACAGGCAAGGGAGAAGAAGAAATAAAAATGTGGGTTGGGATAATGGGGGGTGAGGAAAGAAAAAGAAAGGAAGGAAGATAATTGGGTGCAATAGAGTGGGTTAAGGAAGAGAAGGAGAATAAGAAAAAGAAGAAGGTGGTGAGTGGATTAGGTTGGCCAGGGAAGAAGAAAATAGGAAAGGAAGTTTGGGTCAAGCGCGAGAAGAAAGAAAAGAGAGGAGAAGAAAAGTGGATTGACCTGAGCAAAAAGAAAAAATGAAAGGAGAATAAAAAGAAATAGGAAAAGGGAAAGAGAGAAAAGAAGAAAAAAGAAAAAGGAAATAGATTTAGGGTTTGAATTAAAATTAGTTTAAATTTGAGTTCTTAGGATAATATTAATTTATCTGAATTTAAAATATCCGATTAAAAAATAAATTGGGTAAAATTATCGATTTAAGATTGGTGTAAATAAAAAGGGTAAGGTAAAATAATTATAAAAATTTATTAGATTTGCAGGTCAAAGGTTAAAAAAAATAATTAAATTAATATATATAAAGGTGAAATTTTGTGGATAAAAGGCTGAACGTTCTAAATTAAAGTTATAAAATTTTGGGGTATTACATCACCATCCCATTAAAACGAACTTCATACCTAAAATTCACACCTCGCTACTAGGAACACGTATGAGGGAACTTATGGCAACCGATAAGTAACTACCTCCTTAAGGGAAACCCTAACTAATAGGTAAACAGCCACAAGAAAACACAATAGATGAAAACCAACAACTCAAAAAGAGTAAGAAGGAGATGGTAGCACACCAGAATGAGACATGTCAGAATATAGCGCTAGATCAACTATTTTTTGCTTGTCTGGTCAACAAAATATCTCTAAACATTGGAGCATGCTAAGATGGCTACTGCTGGCAGATCAATCCTGAATGTTGCACATGAGAATTAAAATTAGGTTAAATTTAAGTTTTTAGGATAATATTAATTTATCTAAATTTAGAAGAAAAATAAATCAGATAAAATTATCGGTTTAGGGTTGATTTAAATTAAAAGGGTAAGGTAAAATAATTATAATAATTTATTAAATAATTTATCTAGATTTACAAATCAGAGGTTAAAAAACTTATTAAATATATATATATGTATATAAAGGTTACATTTTTTGGATAAAAGGCTAAATGTTCTAAATTAAGGTTATAAAATTTTTAGGTATTACAATATATCTTTATTCCATTTGTTTTTCATATATTCATCACTATAAAGAAAAAGAAAAAGGAATAGAAAAGAAAGTATGATGAATAAATAATAATAAGTAATCAGATTGAAACAAGAGGATTTGAGATGATCACTGATTGATGTAGTTAGGGGGAAATTAGTAAAGAGGACTAATAGTTACAAATATGAATTTTGAATAAAGAGATTACTCCTCTAGTTAATAGAGTTTAGTTACAATCCCAATTTTACCCTACCTTATAACCTTAACACCGTTACAATCAAATGTGAGACCTCTTGATTATTGTATGTTTTAGTTGTCTTAAGCAGTAGTGAATTGAGAATAATGTAAAACCTATGGTGGATCATATTCATTGGAAGAAAATTTAAGTGTACATACATCTACCTGAAAGCACATGAGAGTGAGAGTTTACATGTACCAAAATCGAGAGTCTATTAGTTTAATTTTTATTAATCTTGATCGTTTGTTGCATGGTAAGATGCTAAATATTATTCTTAACATCTTGATGGTTTGATTAGAATGTTGAACTATATAGTAAGATAGGTCATCTAAAAAGTTTTTTCCAATTTTTTTCATTTGGCACTTTCTAAAAATTGTTTTGAATAATGTGTTTTGATATAGTGAATGACCAACTTAGTCTTAAAATTCCTACTAAAGGATGAATTTTATCTATTTTACTTCTTATCATTCCATGATCATGGTTCATGGGTTTTTTACTTGAGAACAAGAAGCAATCTAAGCGTGGGGTATTTGTTGTTTAAGTTTTATATGTGAGTATTTGGTGCAAATAGGTTATAATTCCTTGAGTACATATATAAGATTTAACCCTCTTTTTTTAGTTTTCTCATTTAATGTGATTTGTAGGTGCAAATGAAAAATAAAGAATTTAATGGATAAATCAAGAGAAAAGAGAAAATATGAAAGAAGGCATGGTAGAACTTGGAATGAAAGACAAAAAGACTAAGTAGAATATGTCAAGGAAAGCATGTGTACATAATTATAGCTAAAATAGTTTGCCAGAGGAATAACATGGTCTGTGTTTTCCTAAAAATCACATCCTATTTTGAAGTTTAAATCCATGTGGTCATGTGTCTAAATATAAACACGGGGGACCGATATAATGTAACATGGTTTGGTTTTCCTTTATCGTTCTATAACTTTTCACACAGTCTGTTCTTCTTTTTTTTTCAAATTCAAATTTGTAAAAAACACTATTTCTGAATATTCAAAGAATAAAAATTCTCTTCTCAGTATATAGTATTTTTTTCCATTCCAAATCTATTTAATTTTCTTTTTTAATCAATTAGAAGATTGAAAGTAATCGAACCAATGATGATAAGTTATCTCTCAACTTTATCTTGTACTTGAATTTCTAATTTCAATTGATTGCAAGTATTTCCTTTGTTTTTAATTACTTTTTTAATTATGTTTATAAAACTATTGTTATTATGCAATTTGAAGTTAAATGATGAACATTAATCGTTCATTACTATTGTGTTTCCTTTTAATTTTGAGCACATTAGAGTAGATTTGCGTAGGATAGGAAGAATTTAATATGAATTAGGGTTTCTTCATAACATGTGAATTTCATTAATGAGGATTCTAAATGTTTTAATTAGATTGATAAATAGAGTTAGATGATCATTGATTGAAGGTTAGTAATTTGAATCAATTATATTGATCACATAGTTAATTTATATTATAATCAAATGCTATAACGAAACAATTAATTCATAATTGTTAATTTATTTATTTAGAGTAGAAAAGGCTCGTTAATTGATCTTATACTTTAATTCATGAAATTACATAAACTGATCATGTCTAGTTGGCTACTCTATGTTTTAAATGTTGTAATTAATTAAGTTTAGCGTTCTCAACCTAGGTTATTAATTGGTTAGACAAGAAATCCAGAGCTTATTTGATTTATTTACATTGAAAAAAAGATAGGAAATGAACACGGGTGAATTTTCATTGGTCGACGTTGAAATGCTTCGAATAATCCTTATTTCAATGATCATTAGAGACTCTATAGTTATATTTGATCTCCTCCCATCTTGATTTGATTATTTGTGAGTCATGTTTTTTTATCGCTAATACTTTTTTAGATTACAAGTAGACTCTATAGTTATGTTTATCAGCACATCAGGGGTTTTAACATTAACTAGGCTCTTACTTGTGTGATGCACAGATGCATTAATATGCAGCTATAATTTAATATTACAATCTAAGCATTTAAGTATATATAGAATTTCAATAAAAATTAATTTCATGTACATAAGCTAAAATGATATAGATATATTATTGATACAATTACATGATCAAATTTTTTTAAAGACTTCCTCAAACACAATATTCATTATTAAATCACTTTTATCATAATTATCATCACATATAAATATTTTCAAACCTCAATAATTTATGACTCTAGAAACAACAACATAAAATTGATCATAGTTAAATACTAGATTTTTCAAAAATAAGCCGATGTTAGTAAGAGATTGATCTTAACTTTTGTTGATTTCCATTACATATGAAACAATCAACAAGAATTATCTTTAATTGAATTTGAAATGTGATTTTGGATTGGATGGTGTCAATGACAATCTTAGTAACAAAACTTTATGGCCAGTATTACTTCCACCTAAGATTTGCTTCTAAGATATAAGATCCCAACTTTGCAATAACCATCCTGGTTCTATTACATAAATTAAGGGAATGATCTATATTCCTCAATAACTTTGAATTTGAAAGGTGATTTTAGATTGGATGGTATCAATGACAATCTTAGTAACAAAACTTTATGGCCAACATTGCTTCCACCTAAGATTTGCTTCTAAGATATGAGATCCCAACTTTTCAATAACTATCCCGATTCCATTACATAGACTAGATTCCTCAATAACTTGATAGTGTATCGATTTTTAAGTTCAATACATGATTGGACACACCAGAATACTTAATTGAATTTGAGAATTATGGAGTGCGTAGACCTTGTAACAAATCATTATTTGAATTTGATATGCATGCCACATCTGAACGCAAATATTTATTCCCTTCTGATGAGTTAATTAACAATATGTACTCATTTATTGATTCAAAAATGTCAAGAGTAGGTGCTAATATTGATCTCATTTGAAAAGAAATATCATCAATATCTTGAATCCTAGATAGGTACTTTCCATAATAGCTGCAATTGGACCATCACAATATTTTAATAAAATATCACTTGAAATTTTAACTGTTGCATGACCATCATTGGGGCCTTTTATCACTCCATCTCCAATGCTAGAAATCTAATCCAAAAACTCTTTTAAATTGGTTGATTCATTAGTTGAGCTACTATTTTAAAGCCTCATGTTACTTTTAAATCATAATACCTTACAATACCTCCATATGTATGAAGATTTAATATTCATATAAACAATATATTGTTGACTTCCCTTTGGAATGACCAACAATATTTGCCTGAAAACTCTACTGAGAACAATCAGTTTTCCTCCAAACGGCCTAGTGGAGCTCAATTCATTGGTGAATTGTAAAATATCCTGCATGGTTTTATCCAAAGCCTCAAACAATATATGTGCATCATTGGAGATTCATCCCAAACTATGAACTTAAACCTTATAATTAACTCTGGTAGTTGACTACCTTATTTGATATTGCATGTTGAACCTTCATTAGGATTTATAGGAATATTGAATTGAGAATGAGTCACTCTTCCTCCTAGTAATAAAAGAGAAGATATTCCATTTGATTCCAATTTAACACAATATCTCCAAGTATCTCAGACTTATTGATAGCATCTTCCATACGAATATCTACCTAATAACAACACATCCATATATAAAGAACACACCCCCTGAACTTGAAGGAACCACATTGTTTATGGTATCATAAACATTACGTTGCTCAACAGTAATATTGGGTAGATATCTTTTATGTTCGTCACTTAATGTAATATGATCATATCACATTTATTCATGTATCAATATATTATGACTACTTGAAAAATATTCAAGGGGTGAGAACACCATTGACTCGAACTTTCATAAGCTCTTGAAGTAGTTTTATAACAAATTTTTAACCTCTACCAAACCATAAATTTTTTATCTCATTATCATCCAAATGAAGCTATAAAAATAAATACATTAAAATTTTATTAGATAATCTTATTCTTATTATATAAATGAAAAGTAAATATTAAAGATGTAAAAAAATTACCTTTGTGGTGTAAGTTTGTACAATGTTTATATAATATATCATTAGTCAAGTAAATCTAAGACTCATCCCAAATAACTTCAAGTATAATAAGTGAATCTAATGACAAAAATATTACAAATAACTATCTTATCACAAATGCAGACACCCAATGACTTGCCTCAATAATTCCATCAATTTATTATTTATCATCATCTAACAATCCTAAAGCATAGCAAGCATTGCAATATGATGTATACTGGACCCCGTTAATACATTTTATATAGTCATAGCTTTTAGGCTCGCAAAAAACATTAAGAAGACATCTCAAATATAAGAGTTTACCACTGCTAGGATGAACATAAAAAATGTGTCCAATAGATATCCTTTGCTGCCCCGGACACCACTCTCATTGACATATCTCCCAAACAAATATCTTAGGTAACTCTGCACAAGCCAAGTTCCTTGTATCTTTATATTTATGATTTTCCTTCATCTAATCTAGAAACATAATTTCGTTAACTAATAAGTGATAAAAAATATCATTAATTAAACCTTAATTAGGAAAAATAGCACAATGTTTATTTAGAAAATGAAAGCCTGACCTCTCAACTAGTGGATTCTGGTATTGAATTTCATATTTTAATAACCTCATGTGGCCTCACATGGTGAAATATATCTACAATCTTAATAAATTTGAATCTAATCATCATATTTTACTGACTCATCATCAGTTATGCTTCCATAAAAAGATGTAGTAACACGGTCATGCCCTTTATTCACGTATGTATATAAATACTTAATGGAGTGAGACTGATTGCACCACTCAACATTTATATGGCCACAATACTTAAGCAAAAATAATGCTTATATGTAATGACAGACCTATTATCAAAAGGGGGCCCATTATTTTCCAATGTTCTTCCACTATCACATCTTTTACACACTAGATATCTATCATCATCAACAATTTTAGATTCAACAAACGTTTTTGGAAAATGCTTCATATAGTGACCACTGGGCATGTAAGGAGAGTTCTTATACAAAGTTCCATATGGTTCATGTATCATGTAATCTTGAACGGTTGTGTAATATGTAGGATAAGTATTGTGATCAGGAATTTTAGCTGAAATTATTCTATTAATGTCGTATCCAGTTATATACTTGCGTTTTTTTACAAGAAAAAGCAATATATGGGTGTGTGGCAAGCCATGATGTTGGAACTCAATAATATATATATATATATATATATATATATATATACACACACACACACAATTGAAAACATAATAACACTAATAAAATAAAGTTATAAAATTAAAATTTTCAATAATCTATTGCTAGAGGCATCAAGTATGTGTATAATATTACTTGATTTAACATTCCCAAATATCTTGTTATTCCAAAGATTATTTATGTGACAATCCAAATTTATTTTTAAAATACGACAAACAATATCTAGATTATCATTAGCCTTAAGACCTATACCCTAAAAAAATAAACAATCTTCAGGCATTTTGGATTTTACATAAATTGATAAAAAGGTGTGAATAACCAATCTGTTCATAGCATCTTGATAATTTTGAACCATATATTGACCATCATCGATGAATGAGGACGGTAATATAACTCTTTTTCCTTGCATAGATGGATGTGTCTCGCCTCTTAAAATAACATCTTTCAACCCAATATATAGTTCACAATGACATTGTTTTTTTTATGTAGTTGGATGTATGTCAATATTACAAACTCGATCATTGCAAATGCATCAACAATAAATTATCATAGAAATCTCATAGATGATAGTTTAAACGATGACTATGAATTTATCTCATGAAGTCAGAAAGAAAAGTACTCCGTCATACTTACATATTTTCAACCAATGTGTTGAATTCCTTTATAATACATCAATGGAGTGTCTTCTCTATATCCATCTTCAACATACAGAAACAATAAAGGATATTCTAACCCTAGATATGAAGCATGCAATTTGTTTATCTGCTTTAGCAATCCCTTTTTTGTTTCAATTAGGATATCTCTATCACCGATAGATGCATCAATGTCACCAACAATTAATCCATTAACTTCTGAAGTGATTGATAAGTTATACCTTCTTCCATCTCCGTTCCTTCTACTAAACAACTTTAGCTTAACATTAGAACAACCCTATGTGTTCATTTTTTCCCTTGACCATTCTAAATGACTTGACTAAGAAACTATTCTCATAAAGCAAAGTATTCAAATAATAAAATAATGGATGTATTAAGGTTGTCCAAACTTTCATTTTGCCTATTAAAAAACATGTTATAAAAATTCATTTCAACTATTTACAAAAACTTATTTATGGTGAATAAATCAATAATAAAGAAAAATCATAATAAGGCTTACCTAACGAAATTGACTCTATTTTCAATTTCATTTTTTGTGTCGTAAATGTATAGTTATACAAATTTTGGGGCTGAAATTTTTGTTGGCAATAAACTTCTCATAAGATGATAATTTTGATCATGTAATTTAAACATTGGAAGAGAATTATCATTGTTCAAACTCCTATCAATTTTTCCACTGATAGATATGAAAGAAAACATACGATTGTACAATCGAATATTTTGGAGAAAGTGCATGCTTCAATTATTTTGTAAATAAAATAGATCATGCAATATTTGTGGAGGATTTCTCATTAGCGGGATTTGAAAATTTTCTTACATACGACATAATGAGTATTTTGATTGTTGAAATTTTTACTTTTACACAATCTTTCCGCATACTAGAAAAAAACAAAGCTACAAAATCTACATGTGTATATAGAATCACCAATATCCTAATAATCTATATATACAAAGAGAAAAAAACAAAATGTACTAAAATTTAAGATGAGACAATAAATGTTAATATAAATAAATAAATAAATAAATATATGAATATATATAAACAAACATATGTGTGTAATTATGTTAGAGTATACCAAATAATAAATTTTCATTGGTATCTTCTATTTCAATACCCAAGATAAATAAAATGTCCCAAATTAGGATACATAATTTGTAAATTTCATTTAAGAATTATCACTTAAGATGTATTAAGTAATACAATCTTACCACCAAAATCTTGTTAAAAATTGATTATCACGTCTAAAATCATGAAAAATTAATCATTCAATAACAACTTATTTTTGCCAATGTATTCTTAATTAATAATTAATGATAAATAACAAAAAAAATTATATAAAGACACTAACCTTGATTGGAATCAAAATGTTTTTTTGTCACACAAGTGTCATTGTTAATGAAAATATCACTATTGTTCATATTAAGAACCTTTAATTGATCTACATAAGTGTTTGAACTTCTAAAACATGACAAACGGTTAAATAGATTGTTATTTATATTTATTTTCAAAATAAAACTTTGAGGAGTGGAAAGTATATTCATAAAATAAGAAATAAGACAATATATTATAAGATCACTGAAAAAATCTATAGTGCATTCATATAATAGAAAGAAATGATAATTTACCATTTGTAATATCATTAAATGATGACTTTCTTTAAGATTGAAATGGATAGAACATATATTTTTGAGGTGTATCTTTTTCAAATGAAGATCGTTTTGACATCATATTAGTATTTTATGTATGAAGGATAAATATAAGTAAAAAAAGTAAGAATGATAAATCAATAAGTAACTACAATTTTAATTTGGTTAGAATTAACGATTTTTATAATGATTCAATAAGTATTTACAATGTATGAAAATAATAATAGTATCAGCATTTTATTTTTGGTAGGTAAATATAAGTTAAATTTAATGGGAATAAATGTTAGATAATATTTTTACAATATTATAAATAATTATTTATTAGTCATCAATTTAATAATATTGTAATTTTTATTTATTGTTCTTAAAATAATGAAGCTTTTTAAGTCCAATACATATTTGTTTTATAACTTCTATCTTCTATAATATATAATTAATTTTTTATCTTTAATATTATCATTTTAATTTATTCTTCATTATTTACAAAATTTTACATTGTAGATCTAATATTTTATAAATTATGTAAAAAATATATTTAAGAAACATTACAAAAAATTGTTAGTTGTATATAATTTTAAAAATTTATAATAATTTATTATCAATTTATTTACAATTTAAGGTTTATAAATTAAATTAGATGCAAACTTCTTTATTTATCAAATTATTTATTTAATCTACTAAATTTATATATAATTTATATAATGTACACAATTTTGATTTTGTAGACACCTAAGGTTTTTATAATTATTAATTTTTTTATAATTTTCTAATATAATAAGAGTATCAAAATTATTTTAATTATGGTGGATAAATATAATTTAAATGCAATGTAATTTTTCAAGATATAAGATTTTTACAATTTTATGTATAATTATTCAATACGTATCAATTTATTTAATATATTAAATAATTATTTAATATTAAGACATATTACAAATAAATAAAATCTAATTTTAGTCACTTGGATTGAGCTAAAAGAAGCACATATAAAGACCATCTCTACCATTGATTTCATTTAAATTAAACCCACGCTGTTCTTATATTTTGCTCTAGATTGCCAAAACTAACACAAAATAGTTTGACCTTACTCGTTCTATATTTTTGCAGGTTTAGTCGTAAATCATGTATGTCCAAGTCACATCAAATCAAGAAGAAAATTTTCAACAGCTAGTAGAAGAATCTCGATCACCCACATGGAGCTAACACCTTGTGATTCTCACCAGCACTGGTCTTATTTTCTTCTTTCCATTTGATAATGAAGCATTGTATTTCGAAAATCTGACCCTAATTTCCTCCCCTCCTCTCTCCTTCAAGTTCCATAATCGACACTTAAAAGTCTTCAAAATCTCTCAATTTTTATTCATGTCGAGCTATCCTCTATCATCACTTCAAATCTTTAAAAGTTTCTACAATCATCAAAATAGTAGAACAATTTGATTTAAGTAGTAGGATCTTCTTCTCCTACTCAAATCAATTGCTATATTTGTGTAAATATATCCCTCTAATATCCACTTCTATTGAAATCTCCTCTCTCATGACCTTACGTCGAAATCCAATATCCACAGAACACTTAAATTAGTAAGAAAATTTCATATCAGTAATAGCTTTTATGCTACTACTCGAATCAATTGCTATAATTATGTAAATCTCTTATTATTTTTTGAGATTCACAAATTTTTACAATGACCAACCCACCATTTAAGTTGTTTCATCACAATCCTTGTCTATATGTTCTATATTAACCGAGATTCAATCTAGACAACCTATAACTCACCTAGATATTTTTTTTGAAAAATACCATTACTTCTAGTAAGATGTATTTTGCTATTATTATGTATAACTAATTTTTTTTCCCAATTTTTTTTTATGAATATCTAATTTCAAAATCTCACTATGAGAAAAGCTCATATGTTGAGTTCAAGTGTAGTAAATTTCTGCACATTAAGAATTGATATTATCTTTTATGTATACTTCTGTCATTTGTTTACATTACTAATTTCCATTTTTCCTGATTTTTTTACAAATAAACCTATTGTAATATTCTTATGATATTTTGAAATAAAACATTAATATCTGACATATAGAGTGGTAGATTGTGAAAATGTGTTGGAGTTCAAAATATTATTAAGTCGATAGTAGTAACAAATTTCTCATATCTATATATTGCACTACCTTTTTTTTTTTACTAATATGGTATAATGATCAAACGTCGTGTTGTTTTTTATTGCTACCTTTTAAATCCTCACAAATATTAAGTTTACTATCAAGCTTACTAACCAGATCTTAACAAAATTCTTCTATAGGTACATCTTTTGATATGTCAGTAATGTTTTGAAATTTTGCTTTGGAAATATGCTCTCCTTGTGGAAACTTATTTTATTTTTACATGATTGGAATATCAAAATTTTATGTTTTGGTGGTGTGTGTGTAAAGCAAAATGAGTAGATCAAGGCATCACTTTGCAAATCTAGGTAAAAATTTAAAGTATAATTTTTTTTCCTCAAAAGTTGTTTCATAAATATAGTATACTAACATATATAAAGTTGTCATTATTTTTGTTGTCTGGTCAATGAAATCTTTCTCCCTATGTGTGATGATTGGATTTGACCAAATATTCAAGTATGGTGTTCTCTCAATTTTTGATAATTTATTTTGTTTCATGTTCTTTTTATCATTTGTATTTGGTAACTAATTGAGTTTAATTTTTCCATGCAGGTTGCTTAAGTTAGAGATAAGAAGCTAAAATTTTTTCTTCTAAGGTTAAAATACTTAATTTTTTAAGAATAAATTTACCTGAATTTTAGAACCAATTTGATGTTAGATATGGTTTTCGATAAAACCTTATAGATTTTTTGTTCTACACTTAGCCCAATTTTAAAATATTTAATCTTTCATTGTCTACTATATTTATTTAAATAATCTATTTTTTAAGTTTAAATAGGGCTAGTATATATTTAGTTTTGAATAAAAAAACTTCATCCTTAAATTTATATTTTTAATTTATTATTTTTATTATTATATTATTTCTCATTTATAAAAAAAAATCTAACATTTATTATGCATGTTAGAGTCGTTTATTTGCTTATCCTTTATTGGATGACTAGATTATCTCTTATGGGAGAAAGGTATTTTAATTTTTCAATTGTAATGTTGACTCTATTTTATTATTTTGTTCATCACACTTTAAGTTATTAGTATTTTCTTTGCTTGTTGCAAAGAGCATTGTTACATAATACATTTTATATAATCATAATGATGTGCTTTATGTTTTTAATCGAAATATGCAAACATCATTGCCTATTAGTACTTGATAAATGTAAAAAAAAAGTGAGAAAAGAACATAGACTTGGATAAGATGGAATAATAAATTTACATAATAGTATGGATGATTAAGGACTGCTTATTAATAATTACAACTATTAATAGTTGCTAGTCTATGAAAAAGAAAATAAGAAGTTAATTTGACATGTATGTTACATTTTTCTTTGAGGTAATAGTTTGGTGATCCTTAATTACTATTGTATTCCATGTACTAAGATGATAAGGAATAAAAAAACAAAAATAACACAAAAAGAAAGAATTATAATTGATGTTACTTGTTATGCATGACAATTTGGTAGTTCCTATATTTATGTTGTAATGTGAATGTCAATTTTTATGCATATTGATCAAAAGTATTTCTATTTGGACTAGGATATAAGCATAAACATGAATAAAAAGATCTTATACAAAGCTTAATATGTTATAACGTGTAAAATCTATGTGTAAGGAGATACACTTCATGTTGAGCTTTCTTTTGTTGTCCTTTTTCCACATAATGTTGTGGACTTTATTAATTTCTTCATTATTTAATATCCTATTGCACATAAATTAAACATGTAAATATAAAGATAGACAGTATATCTATGTGTTAATGTAAACACTATTTAATAAATAAAAAATTAAGCTTATTTTTGGTTAGATTTGCTATGTAACTTGAGTTTTATTGGTAGCCATTTTTGGGATTCTCTAGGATCCCTATAATGTTTTACTTGAAATTTTAGAGGAAAGTGGAAAAGTGGGAGGAGTGAGATTTTTGTTGGTTTTGTTTAAATAGCTAAAATAGAGGAATAAGAAATAAAAATAGTATAAAGTTGTGAGGGTATAGTTATAATTGAACATATCGAATAGTATGTGGTCGTAGCAGGGGTATATTTTAGTTTTCCTTAAGAATATAACTTTTTAAATAATTGGCCGATTTTATTCAATTGTTGCTTCTTCATCTTGTGGTGAATTTTATTTGATTTCATATTTATGTATTACTTAATATTTTTTTTAACAAAGGTAAAATTGGATTATTTTTACAATTGATCGTTTTGATTATTGATGTTTGCTTATTTAAGGAGCCCCTATTGAGCAACAGTAATTTTTTATATAATGTGTTTGTTTATGTTTATTTTTAATATTTTTTCCTCTTATACATATTCATCTTCTGTAGTATGCATTATCTAATATCTATTTAAAATCTATGTAACCAAATTTTGTTGCATGCATTTCATATTCACTTCCAAAAAGAAGTCTCGATCACGTTATACTGTTTAGAATAACATTACATAGCAACAAGAATATGGTAGATTTGATGATTATTCATAGAATACATAACACTAAAAGCCTAGTCTTCATATGGGACTTTAATATTTCAAATGGAAGAGAAACGACATTTGGACAGGAAAATAGATATCTAAACTAAATTCATTGTTTTTCTTTCTTGATCGCCACCCTTGTTTTCTTCATAAGAGTAGTAGATGAGATATCTTCATTAATGTTTTTCTTCCCTCTTTAATCTATTTCAACGTCTATTATTTTCATTGGTGTGTTGATGTCTTCCTCATTTGGTGTCGTGATCTCATTAGTTTGTGAAATGATCTTTAGAAGAATATTGTTATCATACTGGTTTACAAATAATTGAATAATCCATTTTTGTTGCTTTCCTTTGGTTACCAGCCCTTCTACATCACTTTTGTTGGCCTTTGATAGTAAGTTACAGTCCTGAGTTAATATTTTCATAAATTATGATAAATTATTTAAACATGATAATGATTAAATACTGCATGATCCTAGTTTTCCAAAGGAATTAACCTGGTTGTCAAACATGCTTGATCCACCATACTTGGTAACTAAACCAAGGTCTACTGTAAGTTTAATAACTATGAATTCTCCTAAGTTGTTCTCCTTAATTTGCACCAAAAATATTACTACCTTATCCAACATGGTTTCAATTTCCATTGGTAGACCTTCATTTGACATCTAAACCAATAAAAAAAAAATTTACCTGCTTTTAAAATGGAAAGTGCATTAAATTAATAATTTTGAACATTTAGTTTATAGTTTAACTTTACATTATCATCTTTCAGTTCCTTTGTTGATTTTCCTATCAGTTCCTTGCACTCTCTATCCTATGGTAGCAATGAGGCATTATTTGTGTCATCAACTACTCTGACTTGTACCTTATACCTTAGATTTCCACTTAGTTCTAATTTATTACATTTCTCAAACTTAAACTTATCACCGCTTGCTTTTAGCTTCTCAAAGCATCTTCTACATGAAATATAATACTAGTATATCACTGTCTCTACTGCTACTATTCTTGGTTTGATCTAGGACTTTCCTATCTTCATTTTTATATATTAATTATAGTTAAGTAAAATTGTTACAATATTTCATAGAATATGTTTAGAGTAGGTGTTATTTAATATATCTCCTCAATTTTAGCTCTTTTAGAGTTTTAAATAGCCACCTTCCACTTGGCAACTTTCCATCAATAGAATATGACGCATATCCTTGTGTGGAATTAATAGTTGTAGTAGTGTTTCTATTAGTTGGAAATCTTAATCATTTGAATATGGTTAGTGTTACTAATAAGAGGTATAAGAATTAATATTGAAATGTTGTTTGATTTGTTGTATAATACTAACTCATTTGCAAAGTCTTGAATTTTTTTTCATCCCTATCCATGATGATTTTAGTGGCGTTCTTACTTGAACTACATAAATGAAAGATATTAATAATAACTCATGTATGAAGAAGTGTAACTAAAATATGAGTCTTATTTTTACCTTTAAACAATCTGACTTTGTTGAGTTGTAATATGATGTAAACTGCCCTTGGTCTTGACTTTGTGACATGTGTATTTAGCTCAGTAGTAAATTCACCCCATAATACATAGTCAATCGTGTTTTGGCTGCAAATTATGATCTCTTCTTAGTGATGCACATGTGAGTACATTTTTCTATTTTGCCTTGTATATACCTCGAGTATTTAATGATGAAATCAAGATTATTTTTCATTTTTCCATAAATTTCTTTTTTCTGCATGTTGTGTATGGTCTCCACCTTACTAGTAACATCTGGCACAATTTTAATAATGTTAAATAAGGATTTTTTTTGAATAAATTATCTCTATCTAACAGATAACCTTACCTATAAGCTTGAAATGGGATAAACTAATATAGATGCATTGGGAACATATCCATCATCCGATAACTTTCAGTGTTTGTAAGGAACTAAATTATATATGGACATCTGGTTGTTTTTATGCCCATTTTGTTAGCAATAATAAAATTTTTCACATGGTATAAGTCTCCTTCTAATAAAACGTGCTTGAATTGTTGAATGAGGGGCCTTATGATTGATGCATGCACTCTAACTCCCTACAATGTTTGAGTAAACATAGATTTATTGAAATTAAATAAATTTTTTATTTTAAAATATAAGTTTAATATTAAAAAATTACCTAGCTATCATGCATTATACACTCCATAGAGTATGCTTAAGATTTGTTCTCATAGGATTTTCTCTCATACATTCTTATCAGTCTGAGTTGAACTACCTATATTGTTGAAGAAGGGTTGATTTCACTCAAAATAAAAAATAGAGGCATGTACATATGTTGTGCTGATTATATCTAAAAGTGTTATAATATAATATTAGTTAATTATCAAATTAAAAATCAAACTAAAAAATCATAAATGAATATTGACTTCACTGTGTAAACCTACAGATGTTTGTGGAATGTGTGAAGACAAAGAGTTTGGTGGGGTGCATTTTTTTGTCATTAGAAAGTGTATATTGAAGATTTAAAGCATGTGATATATATCTATCCATAAAATGGTTTTTTTTTCCAGCATAAATTGTAAATATTGATGACATGACATTACTACATTGTAAAGGATTAGTGACATGTACCACCCAAAATAAATAGTAAATGATGAAGATGTGGATTGTGAATGCCTATTGTCAATCACTTTTTATTGTGCATGTGCTTTGGGAGAAAAATGTGAGCTTTTGAGGACTCCTTTTTTATATGTAGTAAGATTTTAGAATTACATATTAAATCATTTTCCTTGTGGTTCAACTTCTTCTTACTATTTAATACATAAGAGGGCAAAAGGGTTAAATTTTATGTGCATATGACAACATGTCATGTTCCTAGATTAATTCCTTATATTTTCCTAAATGTTTATAATATTTGGAAATTATTTAATCATTTCCCTAATTTTTAAAAAATATTTGGACTTACTGGTCTTACCTAAATATGTTTTAATCATTGTTAAATTTTCCCAATCAACCAAATATTCATCCACAATCAACTCAATCATCTTCTACCCACTCTATTACACAATTACACCATTGCCAATCACTCTTATCACCCTCTTGCTTGCAAACAACCATCACATCATACTTCTCTCTCTCTTTATCTCTCTCACCCTTAAACTCAAGTAACCGAGTGATTGGAAATGTATGATCACCTAATGTGGGGCTCTAATCTTATTTTCACCTTAGTCATATTACATCAAGAGTAGCATGTGCATACACAGTATTCTCCTTTATGTAACATTATGTGTTAGGCGTGCATTTCCTATTGATATGCGTTCTTATCTTACTTGATATTATAAGTATTGACTATCTTTTTTTTATAGGTAATGTTCATTCCCGTGAACAGGTGACCCACTTGTTGATGTATAAGTTTTTTTATGATTAATTTAATGAGTTTGATATCTAAGTTAACCGATAGTTAACTTTTGTCCGAATATCTTATAGAGTATTAACCTAGGGTTCCTTTTGATATATTTTGAGTACTCGCGTACTCAGAGTTTATCTCCAAACTATTGTTAATATTTTATAAAATTCATCATATTCTGTTGCTATCTTGTTTAAATTATTATAATATTTTTTTCTTGTACTTGATATGGGAATGAATGATTAGTCGAATTCATATTTAATATAGTGGTACCACTTTAATATTTTATATCAAGTTCCACAAAAAAATTAAAAAATTATTAGTAAATGTGGAGGTATTAAACTGTGTCCCAGAAAAGGGAAGTCTCTTTTGGCCATGAACTATTTGGGATTGATAGTCAATATTGCTTTTGTTTTTTAGTATACTATTCAAAAGTCATGGCATCCTTCTTGTCCTTAACTAACGATAAGGGAATCGTCCATTAATTGTCGTTTCTATGCTGCGGCCATGAGGGAGAAGGAGCACAGCTGCACGTTACTTTATCCGATTGATATATGTTTGTGGTATCTATTATGGTTTCGTTAATAAATTGTCTATCTCGTCCTACAAAACTCGTGTGCTATTTTGTTTGGATGTTTTGCTAGATTCGATGCTCAAGCCATATATCGTGCGACCGTCCAACTACTTTAATTCAAAATTCATACTTACGAGGGCTGCCCGAATAGCTGGATTTGCTTTATAAATTAACTATGAAAATATAATATTATGGTTACAGTGACAGGTCTGTGATGCTTGCGTAGTCGGTTGTGTACTGAGAGCATAATCTGGTGTTTTTCATACTTCTCTTCTGGACCCTCATTCCCTCTGCTGGGAGATAATTCGGAGGGCGGTACGGTTATTAGGGAAAGAGGATATAAAGCTGTACTGTACAACGACGATAATAGTAAGAAGAGGGGGGTGGGGCCGTGGGGTTGGGGGGAATCTGCCGCGAATAGGGAATGGAAACGTAGTCCTACTCCCGTACATGGCCTCATCATCACAATTGGTTGAAAGAAATCATCGACCGACTATTTTTGTTTAATCAGACGTACGAAATGGGCCCCCTCGAGTTAAAAGAAATGCACCCGACCGCTTCATGATTTCGTCTTACCGTCGCCTCAACCGTATTAAGTTCGCCATACGTAGTGGGCCGTCGTTAGAACAACCATCATAGTGGGGGTCCGTCTGAATCATGATGGCACGTGCTTGATATATTTGGCTTACAGGATTCGACGTCGGGGATAATTAAAGGCAGGGTGGGGAGAGGGGGGTCACCTCGACTGGCAGCCGAGCAAAGAGGAGACATACTTTCCCATATATGATATGATATGATACGATACGATACGATACGTAGCTACTGCTACTAATATACTATACTCTATATATATATATATATATATATATATATATATAAATCAACTCGTGAGGCGGATTTCCCAGAAAGGAAGAGGGCTTGGAAATTCGTTTCGGACGAAAGGGACCACTCTTTGATCACATGACTCACATGCTACCGACGTTGTACGGAAATTAAGACGAAAACGAAAATAAATAAATAAAATAGAATTATTTTTATATTTCTAAAGTTAGAAAATAGATATGAAAAAGTGATAAAAAAAAATACACCAAAGTTATTTAAAAGTAAGATAAAAATAAAAAACGACTATCTATAATTCTATATTAATTAACGTAACCTATTAATAAATTTTTAAAAAAATTAATCAAATATTTTTAATATTAATTCCGACATAAGAAAATTTCAGATTTCCCAACTTTTCCGTGCTCTGCTGCATGCTACCTCTTTTTTGCTCGGTTTATATTAATGTGTCTTATGTTTTCATTCATTGTTGTGAAGGTGAAATAAAATAATAAGTCCGTGCGGGCGTAGCCCAGTTGGTTGGGGTATGGTATGTGATCCTGTGGTACTCGGGTTCGATTTCGTCGGGAGACAAGCTGCAGTGTGGGAGTTTCAATCCTTCGTTTGTGGGGGTGACTCATTATGGATGTCCTAGCTTCGAACCTGTCATAAGCTCAGCCGCTAAATCACCGTAATTTACTTCCTCCGTGATAGTTGGCGGGTCGACTGACGGAGACCTTGGAGAGAGGGAGTCGCCTTTTGGCCCAGTGAAATAAAATAATAATAATAATAAAACAAAGGTCCCCCCCCCCCCCCCCCAACTTGATCTGTACGCAGTCTAGCACCTTCCACATATATACACGCACACACACCACACACACATGTACGGTCGGTATCTTTTCCCATCGATTTTGTTCTAAATTATTGAGTCAGTAAATTCTGTACCGTGTTTCAATAAAGTTTGCACATTGCAAGTTCGAGAACCATACATTGGGAGACTAGCACTGTGATAATTACCTCAAGGATGACTTCAGCCTCATTCAACGTGACTACGTCACGTTTCACATGGAGACTGACCCCACGTTGAACCAGCGTGAATGCGTGATACATATAAATAAGGGCGGCATATCTTATATAAATTACCATTTATAGTAATTACTAATAATCATTTTAATTTTCTTTTTATTTTTCGCCGCCTACTCCGATGAGTTTTTATTATTTATTTTAGGTATTGTTTTACCTTAAATTTTAAATAATAAATATTTATAAAAACTGTTGCTATTTTTTTAACACTCAAGTATTTTAATTTTCTAAAATACTTAGTACTCGTTTGGTTAGAGAGTAATAGAGGTAGAAAAATTACCCCTCTATTCTATATATATTATATGATTTAGTTAAAATTAAATATTTCTATTCTAATAAATACTCATTTTATATCTTAATTTGATCTAAAATAAATATTTTATTAAAAATATATTTATTATTATTGAATACTTAATACAAAATATATAAAATAAGAGGAAATTTTTTTCACCTCTATTACTCCCGTACTAAATAAGTCTTTAAAATAAATATTTTTTACTTACTAGAAGTGTTTTCTACTGTTTGCTTTGAATAATTTTCTGACCTAAAACTATAAATAACTGAAAAATCATAAGATTAAACTAGTATCTTCTCTGGGTTCCATAGAAACAAAACCAAACCAATAAATAAAATAAAATAAAAATTCAATGGACACAATGATTGATTCCTCCTTTGATACCATCCGGGGACATACAGTCGACTAAGCATGGCCCAAAGGATAACACCGTTATTGTATATATATATATATGTTTCTGGTATATCTCGCGGAACGAGCTAGTTATTATTAGGATAAGTATATATGATCTGAATCTTATCGTAACTAATAATATAGAAAAGTATTTGGCTGATATACATAATTACTTATATATTAATGTGTTTGGAGTAATAATAGTATGTCTTAATATAATAATTCATTTTTCTAAACCTTATTTAATGTACTTAATTAGGCTTATGTTTTGCTTATAAATAATAGTACTGAACTTCATATCATTCATGTTAAAATTCAAACTCTTCGTCATCTTTGTATTCACTTGTAAAAAGTCATATTTTTTATATACTTTTTTAATTTTATTATTTCCGTCTATTTTAACTCATTCAAAATTAGTAATTTATTTATAAAATATTTTTGACCTCACTCATTTGATCCATTCACTTAAAATTCATTTGTCTTATCCGAATTGATAGATTATGAAAAAATTTATTTATGTAATTAGAAAATCCGTAGTAAACCAAATCCAAAACTAAGTATTTTTACATATTTTATTCTCTAAAATTATTTTGCATCTATCCATAGCAATTTAAACACTTCTTTAATCATTTTGTAAATTAAAAAAAAAAAGTTTCCATGATTTATTGGTTTTTTTTATCGTCTTCACTCGTTCTTCGTCCATCGAGTATCATATCAACTCTAATACTAATTTTTTATTTATATTTGGGCTTCTAAAAATTTTCCACACTTGTTCATAATTTTTAGAACTCAATTGCTATTTAAACCAATAAATTCATATTATTAAGTATTTTTACAATTTAATTAACTAAAAGTAAATGTAAATTAATCCATTAACTATCAATTGAATCGCAATGGTCCATCTAATTAAACCAAATCCAATTGTTGGTTTAGTTACTTTCATTCAACCAAAAGCTTGGTTAAAAGTATAATTATCATGATTTTATATCATAAATACTTATGCATTCAACTATAGCTAATCATATCCATCATTCTAGCTTTCATTCAATTATTACCATGGTTAAACTCAACTTACACTCCTCCCGTAGCATATCTTATACTTGTTTGCCCAAATCATGTACATTTGAATCAAAACTCTACATAAAATCATGGTTTTAGGCTTTTTACCTAAGTTTGCAAAACTAATTTTTTTACAACTTTAGACCTTTAGCTATCCTTCACTCCTTGTTCTCTTCCCACAATTTTTTTCTGTGTTTTAAACCTTAAATTTTACACTTTAACTTCCCACCAATCATACTCTTTCCTTTTTCTCTTTTCCCCTCATTTCCCTTCTTTCCCCACTCCCGATCATTCTACAACTGTTGGTACTATTTCAATTGAGCTAAATTTTATCCAATTTTAACCAACTATCCCAACCTTGTATTGGCTTGATTCTTCTTGGTTTTTGCTGGGATTTGTTCCTTTTAACTTCTAATTCAAGTATCACAAAATTCCATTTATGTTATTGTACCTCTGGACTTTGTTGGGAAGCTACAAAATGAACTCCTACATGTTTTTAGCAGTAGCCACTGTTGCATTTTTATTGTAGTCAAGTTTTCTCCTCATCCTTGTCCCATTTCCCTTTGTGCTTTCCGTTTCTAAATCTCCTTACCTTAACTCTCAAACACTAGATCTAAATTAGGAAGCTCAGGTTTGGAAGCAATGGAGTGGTTCTTGATTTATTCTTACTCAAACTCACCATTCTTTTAAGACAATGGTTAATCTTTCTTTCTCTCTCTTCTTTCATTTTGTTCCCATGTTGTTGGTGTCATTATTAGCTTTTATTTGTCATTTTGTGTAGCGGCATTATATGCCTCCATATGTTAGCATTTTTGTGTTTTGGAGGAATTTAAGGAAGATTTGAATCTTACCTTAGAATATGCCTTTTGTTTCTTTGTGTAAGTTTGGATCTAGTTCAATCTAATTAACTCTTAAGATGATGGAATATTATATGTGAATATGTTATAATTTTTAGGCTTAGTATCGTACTAGGTTTTTAATTATTATGAAATTTTATAACTTTTGTGATAAAATATGCAAGCGCTTGAAAAATGTATATGCATGATCAATTTTATGGTTTTAAATTACTATAAGAGAGCATTTGTCTACATATTTATCATGTATATGATTATTTGTAATTTGCATATAAAAATGGGTGCAAGTATGCTATTTTATGCATCTAATTTTGTGTAACTCTAAGCGAGGGCATAATTGTTTGACCAAAGCCTCTTAATGCCATTTTATATATTCCATTATGTTTATTACGTGTTTTAATTGAATGTTGATTTATAATATCTTAGTATTTGAGCATTTTTAAGGTTAATTTTGCATGAATTAAGATTTATGTGACCTACGGGTAAATATGTCATTTTACAAGTTCCATTAATTTGCTTTCATGCATGAATGTTGAAAATGAATCATGTGTTATTATATATATTAATCATACAATTATGATATGTTAGATATGAATGGTTAGGGTTTATGTATCAAAATTCTTATTGTGCAATTAAGGATATGGGCAGTATTTTATGTGCAAAATATTGAGTTATGACTCTACTTTCATGATGGTTGTGATTAAAGTGACAAGTTTGAGTTTTGTGTTAAATTTGGTGGGTTGTTGATATCTTTAAGAGTATTTTGGTCTTTTATGGTCAAAATATGCCTTAGTGTTAGAATAATTGGATTAGTCCAACCTTAAATGGATTTTTAGTGGACCTTAGTAGTGACCTTTAACCTCTCTCATGATAGTTGATATTATGTTGACTTTGGAATAAATTGACCTAAGAGATTGAACTTAATTAATTTGATTTGGTTAAGTTTTTGGGCCAGGCTTAATTCCTAACCTTAGGCCTCCTATTGCTTGGATTTGTTGTGGTCGATTGATTGGATTTTACTTGATTGATTGTTATTGTAGATCTCAATATCATTGTAATAATAATTTAACATTGAATAAAATACTATTCACTTAAAATGAAGACAAACAAGAGTTAGAAAGGAATCTCGTGCCTCAGAATTTTCCCGAGTACACAGTTGGACTTTTGGGTCAAATGGACCATTTCTTCTCTTTAGGGACTCGCAAACCCTTTAGAGGGTACACATACTTTAATAAATTTGGTGTTGACATTTTATATGCACACAACTTTATGTTGTGTGACTTCCTTGATTATCTATCTTGAAAGTTAGTGGTTTGACTTCATTTAATATCTATCAAACATTGCCTTAGATTATGAGATTATTTTCTTCTCATGGTTGAATTGAATTGTTGGTTAATCACCTTAATAAAGGATTAGTAATTGGATTAAGTTTGATATTGATTTGTGCTTATTTTTTGTTGTATTTTGGTTGGTTATCTCATGTGCTTGATAATGGGATTTTATGTTGAATTGTTTGGTGTAGTCAATAAGCACCCGCTTGAAATGTTT
Source organism: Tamarix austromongolica (assembly GCA_039764185.1). NCBI lineage: Eukaryota > Viridiplantae > Streptophyta > Magnoliopsida > Caryophyllales > Tamaricaceae > Tamarix > Tamarix austromongolica. The sequence continues at coordinate 11,943,281 of CM077819.1, forward strand.
TGTGTAGTTAATAAATACTATGTTGAATTGTTTGATGTAATCAATAAGTAGTGTGTTGAACTATTTGGTGTAAATAATAAACACCCATTTGAAGCATAGAAGTTTTATAGATAAAGTGTAATACTCCATAATTTTAAACATTTAAATTTACTCTTTTGGTGATCATTAATTAAATTTTTATGAGGATGTAATACCTCATATTTGAATCTAAAATTATATTATATTTATATTATTTTATTTATTTTAATGTTAAATAAAAACTCCCTTTTCATTTTTAGAGATTTTAAGAAGAAACTATTCTTTTAGAATGATTTTGGTAACCCGAAAGTTACTACTTTCGTAAAATAGTTATTTTCATGTGACAATGTGTTGAAAATATTTTAAAGATTATTGTTTAAATATTTTTACTTTTTCTACAACTTAAAAAGTTATTTTAAACCTTTATTTTGCATAAAATAGTAAAAGGGTAAAATGAAAATTTTCTAAAACAACCATTTTTAGGGGGAAAAAGTAAGTAATTAAAATAATAAGATGCATAATTTATGAGTGGAAAAGGGTGTTATATTAATTTTATTTAAAATAAATTTTGGTAATTATATAGTTTGTGGGACAAAGTGATTGATTTGAAAGTTCATGTATATATTCATATGATTAAATCTTACATTATTTTTGTAGTTAGTTAAAATATTTTGAAGAGGGGCACATTTTTCTTGTTATATATGATAACTTTTTATCTTTTTATTTACTTATTACTATTTTAATTAGTATTTACTAATTAGCTTAAATGTTATTATAGGATTTACCTTTCTTTATCTTGTTTATGCAAATTCGAATAAAAACATACCAATATTCATTAACATGGGCATAACTTTTTTGTCCAATAACTAACTAGGACGATTATTTTTTATTAGAAAGATAAATTCAATATCTACAATTTATATTTATTTGGTTTTTCCAATATCTAAATAGAACATAGTGAACAATATTAATTAATGTTGGGGATATTTTACTTGTATGATTTTGTTATATATTTTTCTTCTAAAAGCCCATACTAAACCCTAATAGCCAAACATACATTTTTATTTCTCCTCTTGTGATGTGCCTTATGCTCTATATCTCCCATAAATATTGTTCAAATCTTCAACTAATTCATCAAGACCTTCAATTTATCAATAAAAATATTAAACCATCTTCACGATTATAGATTCAAGGAATAATTATTCTTTTAAAATCATCAACTTCTGAAGTTATTTTGGTTCCATAGGATCATTTTTTATGCTTGAAGACCTTATATTCTATATATAAGGATTTTACATTCGTTAATATTATTTTAATAAACTTATATAAATATATTATGTATGTGTGGAATATGATGTCTATAAAATATGGATTTTTATTTATTATATAATTTTATACCTTTGTATCACTATATTTTATATATTATAATAAGCAATATGATTAGCCTAATAATATATGATTTTATATTAAATTCATGGTAGATTTGATTTGGATGCAACTTTGCACTATTTTACAAAAAATCACACAGAATTCAATACTGAGATTTTACCTATCATATTATATATCAAATCAAATATCAAAAAGTGTAATTTTTATAAAGATTGTTGGTTTTTCATTTTGAATTTTATACTAATAACAAATAGGGTTATAATAAGGATTGGTCATATCTAAAAAATTAATATAACTTACAAAATTAAATTTTTGGTGTGCTATGTTGTTTTTGACTAATGCTTGAGTTTTGGCGGTTATGTTGACACCAAGTATTAATGTTTGACCAAGGCTGAACAAGCATGATCTTTTAATATGCATGTGGTTTTGAGATTTTGGTTAATAATTTGAGTTGGATTTGAAAAGCTAGTTACTCTAGTTGGACCTTTCTATTTTTAAAATTTTTTATTTTTTGGAGAGTTTTCTGTTTGTAAAAGTTCCCATGTTTATAAAGTGGATAACAAAAGAAAGAGATATAATGAAATATAGTTTCTTGTGTGTATTATGTGATCATCTTAATAAAACATTAATAATTTAACTGGAACAAATTAGATTTGGGTTCTTTAGGGTTGGTCTTCTAAAGTTGGTGATTAGCAATAATATTTCCTTTTCTATTGTATATATTATTTGTCTTATTTGCTAGTTGTGTCTGTTTAAGGCTCATTATCTACTCTATAGGCTTCTTCAAACCCTATTAGGGGGTGTGCACACTTAATGATATAATAATTGAGGTGGTAGGTTTTTGAACTTTCGTTATTCCCTTAAGATTATATCCACTTGGATCTACTATGTTAACTAGTGTTATTCGAGCACTACACATGAATAATAGAGGCAATAAACTTTTGATAAGGGAATGGAAAATAGCCCTGGCTACTCTTACCTACATGATTTGGAGAGCTAGGAATGTTGTTGCCTTCAACTCCAAAGCATATGATTGTAGAGGCTTAATTCGATGAGTAAAAAAAATGTATACAATACTTTGTATTTTTTGAATCTTTTGTAAGCCTCTCCTTGTGAGCCTAGTGATGTGCTATTGCCTCTTTGTTTTTGGTCAATAGAGAGAGCTACGAGGTTGTGGCTAGCCTATTTTGTTTTTTTCTTGGGTATGCCTAGTTGATTTTGTATATTTTCCTCACTGGTATAATATTTACCCATTTATCTGATTAATAGTGGTCCCCAATTATGTTATATCCTAGAAGGTGCTTTATGACACTTTTTTCTCCCGAATACTCGTTGTGATTATGATAAAGTGAATTTTTACCATATTTTTACCTCTCTTTCCCTTAGCTTTGAGACTTCATTTAATCTCTTTTATATATTTTGCTATGGTTTTGGCCTATTAGTTGCACTACTGTTTTCTTGATCCTTGTGTTACAGAATTCCTCGCAAAAATACCAAGATCAATAAAGAATCGCTTATTTTTGGAGCTAAAGACCTAACATTGAAAGCTCGGGTGGAGAGTGCATCAACCCAACATGCTTATGAAGGTGCATCGAAGCTATGAAAGCCAAAAGATTGCTAAGACATCCCTAAGAAGACTCAAAAGGGGAGTGCACGGCTAACCAGTGCTAGAGCTGCACAACCGTGCAACACTCCTAGGCATTTATAGAACAAAACAGAATCGCACGACCAGGTCATGCCAGACCTGGACGGCTATGCGATATTCTGAGCTGAAAAGTCGAGGCCAAAAATATTGTACGGCCGTGCAATATTGGATTTTCCAAATTGCTGAGAGCTAAGAAACTGCACGGGCAGGCTATGCAAGAGCCACACGGCTGTGCAGAAGCGTTCCTCCCCACGATCTTCATGCGTGACATGGCTGGCGTGATGGAAAATTTTGTGGCACACCTCGGGGACTTCTTAATGTGTGTGTGTGTGTGTGAGAGAGAGAGAGAGATGAAGTTTTAGAAGGAGGACATACCTCTTCTTATAATAGCTTATTTTCCTTAGTTTTACTTGTTCGGAAGGTTCAATTGTGTAATTGGTGACAGTCAGTTTGATTCAATATTGCACTCCTTCGTATTACGGTAATTTCAATCTAATTCTTCTTTTCTTATTTATCTATTGCGTTGTTATTGTTCATCATGTTATTTATTTCATTCATTTTATCTACAAGTATGAGTGAGTAGTCTCTTTTCTAGGATTGGACTTAGGTACCGTTTTAGTAATCGAAATGGTGAAATAAAGAATTATGTTGTATGATTGACTCATTGATATTGTTATATATGCTAGATTTGAGTGTGGTAAAGTGGGTTTGACAAAATCTAACCTCCATAGATGTAATCTACAACTGAAAGGCTGAGATTATTATCGGAAATTAGCATATATACGAAAATTTAAGCAATCACGAAAGTAGATGTTTAATTCTCAGGGACTTTATAATTGGTGGTGCTTAATGGGTTTAATTTAGTTTGTGAGTCACAAAAGTAGTCGGCAAATTATATTAAATACATTCTTAGACCTTAAAAGAGGCTAACGAATATGCTTTGACCAATTGTCCATAATTAGTTAATTAATATGCGGCATAAGTATTGTTTCATTATTGATTATTAATCCAGAGACCGAAGTTCGATCCTAGGTTTTATTCCTATTGTTTAGCATCTCCAAGTAAGAACGCTTTTCATAATTAATCTTTTCATCCAAACGCATACCTCCACCTTTTGTAGATTTAGATAGTTAAAATAGTAAAGAAGTGTAATCAATTATAAAGTCCCTGTGGATACAACCTTGAAATGCTATAACGAATCTGTGCGCTTGCGAAAATAGCACAACAAGTGTTTGGCACCATTACTGGGGACTTCGGCAAATTGATATTTTGTACTCTCTTATTTTAGCTAGACTAAATCCTTTGAGTCCGTTATATTCTTTATCTTCATTGGTTGATTGTTTTCTGTATTCACTTTCAGGAACCTTTTATGCAACAATCCTTTCAACTTGGGCCCCCAAGAGAGCTTGACCCTGAAATTGAACGAATGTTGACAAGGTTGAGGAGGTGGATAGTAGAGACAAAAACAAGCACGAGTTTAGAAACTATGGCTGACACTGACGGAGAAGAGGAGCATCATCGCACTCTTAAAGAGTTTGCATCTCCAAATGCTTACGGGATGCAATCCGGCATCTGAAAGCCTAATGTAGCTACCAACAATTTAGAACTCAAACCTGCTTTGCTCAATATGGTTCAGCAGAATCAATTCGGTGGTAGACCAATGGAGGAACCTAATTTACATATTTCTATTTTTTTGGAGTATTGCGACACCTTGAAAATGGACGGAGTATTAGATGACGCGATCAAGCTTTGTTTATTTTCATTTTCATTGTGGGACAAAGCAAGGGCCTGGTTGCAATCACTTCTCTCTGGGTCCATTACCACTTGGGATCAGCTTTCTCAAGCCTTCCTAAACAAATACTTCCCACCATCTAAAACACTCCAATTGAGGAACCTAATTACGAACTTCAGCCAAAAGGACGGTGAATCAGTCTATGATGGGAGCACAATAAAGACATGCTAAGAATGTGCCCACATCATGGGTTAGAAGAATGGTGTTGGTCCATTCATTTTATAATGGCTTGCATTATAACACCAGGTCGACTTTGGATGCAGCAGCAGGAGGCACCCTCATGAATAAAAGTATACCGAAAGCCAAGCAACTAATTGAAGATATAGCTCAGAATCATTACCAATGGTCAGGTGAGCGCTCTGCAGCCAAGAAGAGCAGCAGGTATGACATTGATACACCGGATCATCTTTCTTCGCGATTTGATGCATTATTTCAGAAAATTGATAAACTAAGTGTTAATGCATTAACAACCCCTACTGTTAGTGAGATTTTTAGCATTACAGGACATTCATCGGTGGAGTGTCAATCGGTTACTCCTCCACCCCCCCCCCCCCAAGCAACCCTAGTGAACATGTTAATTATGTCAATAACTTCAACCAAAAGGGAGATCCATTTGCCCCCAACTACAACCCTGGATGGCGCAACCATCCAAACCTATCTTACAAGAACCCACCTCAGAACCCCATCCCTCAATCAAATTTTAGGCCACCAGGTTTCCAAAACCTTAGACCACCATTCTCATCTCCCCCCATCAAATCTTGAGTTAATGATGGAGAACTTTATAGCCTCTCAAAACAAACAAACTAAGGATTTGAATAATTCAGTTAAAAGCTTAAGCTCTAAGATTGAATTCCTAGCCACCCAAAATAAAATGCTAGAAAATCAAATCATCCAAGTGGCTCAACAATCGGGATCCTCCTCTCAACCCACTAGAATACTTCCAGGACAGCCGGAGACAAATCCTCAGGGATCCATTAACGCTATAGCCCTTCGAAGTGGAAAGGAGTTAGAGGGCCCTATTTTACAGAAGGAAATAGAAGAATGAAGTAGAGGAGTCGAAGAGGGAGTGGAAACACAATAGGAAGACGCACAGATTGAGAGTGAGACCATTTTAGGGAGAGAAACCAAGGTAGAAAAGTATGTCCCTCCGCCGCCATATAAACCTCCCCTACCTTTCCCTCAATGACAAGCAAAAGTGAGATTGGAAAAAAAAATTGGAAGGTTTGTAGAAATTCTAAAGAAATTGCAAATCAATATTCCATTTGTGGAAGCCATATCACAAATGCCTGCCTATGCCAAATTTTTGAAAGAAATCCTCTCCAATAAAAGACGGTTAGAAGAGTATGAGACAGTAGCACAAACGTAGGAGTGTAGTGATATTATTCAAAACAAGCTTCCACCCAAGCTTAAAGATCTCGGTTCATTCTCTATTCCCTACACTATAGGTGACATGTCCATTAATCGTGCATTATGTGATCTTGGAGCTAGTGTTAGTCTAATGCCCATTTCTGTTTGTAGGAAACTGCATATGGGAAATTTGAAGCCTACCACCATCTACCTTCAGCTAGCAGATCGGTCGGTAAAACACCCAATAGGTATATTAGAAGATGTACCTATCCAGGTCGGTAAGTTTTACGTTCCGGTTGATTTCGTCATTTTAGAAATAGAGGAAGATGCTCAAATTTCCATCATTTTGGGAAGACCTTTCTTAGCCACTGCAGGAGCAGTAATAGACATGAAGAATGGAAAACTCTCCCTCAACATTGGGGAAGAGAAATTAGATTTCGACTTACCTTCTACAGTAAAATTTCCATTAATTAACGATACTTGTTGTAGGATCGATACGGTGGATAGGATGATTAAAGAAGATCTTGCTTATTTGATCTCAGAAGATCCACTGGAGAAATGTTTAATGGGGAATGAGCTAATCCATGAAGGTGATGAAGAAGTAGCTGCTTATGCTACCATGCTCGGAGAGGATCATGCTTATGCAAAAAAATTAGGTGTGGTGACCCCGATTGGAAGAGAATTGTATGGCTCATCATGTACAGAAAAAGCTGCACCTAAGGTAGAGACAAAACCTCTCCCTTCCTCTCTCAGGTATGAATTTCTGGACTCAAAAGGTGAATATCCTGTCATTTTAAGTGCTAGCCTAAATAAATAAGAAGTTGAAAAATTGCTTAAAGTTCTTAGGCCGCACAAAGATGCTATAAGATATCCCACTGAAGACATAAAAGGCATAAATCCTTCATTCTACACTCATTGTATTTTATTAGAAGAAGGAAATAAGTCCTCCATTGAGCATAAAAGACGGTTAAACCCAAATATGAAGAACGTTGTGAAAAAGGAAGTGCTTAAGCTCCTAGATGGAGGAATCATTTACCCTATCTTAGATAGTGAGTGGGTAAGCCAGTTCAGGTTGTACCTAAGAAAGGGGGAATGAATATTATAAGAAATGAGCAAAATGAACTAATTCCTAGAAGAATAGTCACCGGATGGTGCATGTGTATAGACTATAGGAAGTTAAATAAAGCCACCCGAAAAGATCATTTTCCCTTTCCGTTTATCAATCAGATGCTAGATAAGTTAGTCAGGCACTCTTATTTCTACTACCTAGATGGGTATTCAGGATTCTTCCAAATCCCTATCCACCCCGGTGATCAAGAAAAGACAACATTTATATGCCCATATGGTAATTTTGCTTATAGGAGAATGCCTTTTGGTTTTTGTAATGCCCTAGCCACTTTTCAACGCTATATGATGTCCATATTCTTCAATTTTATTGAAAATATTATGGAAGTATTTATGGATTATTTCTCTATTTATCGCATCACCTTTGATGATTGTCTCGATAATCTTGCTAAGGTCTTAAAACGATGTACAGAAGTGAACCTTGTTCTTAACTAGGAAAAGTGCCTTTTATGGTACAAAAAGGCATTGTTTTAGGTCACCTAATCTCCCACAGGGGGATTAAAGTTGACAGAGCAAAAATTGATATTATTAATAAAATGCATCCCCCAACTAATGTCAAACGTGTTCGGAGTTTTCTAGGCCATGCTGGATTCTATAAGAGGTTCATAAAAGATTTCTCAAAAATTGCTAAGCCTCTAACCCACCTCCTTATCAAGGATACCCCTTTTGCATTTGATCAATCTTGTTTGAGTGCCTTTAGCAGGTTAAAAGAAGCATTGACCATTTCCCCAATTATAAGACCCTCCAATTAGAGCCTTCCTTTCGAGGTAATGTGCGACGCTAGTGACTATGCCATTGGGGCTATTCTTAGACAAAGGAAGGATGGGAAGGTATATACCATATACTATACCAGCAAGACTTTAGATGATGCACAAATGAATTACGCTACAACCAAAAAGGAACTCCTAGATGTGGTGTCTTCCTTGGAAAAGTTCATATGTTATCCTGTCGGATCGAGAGTCATTGTATTCACCGATCATGCAACTATTAGGCATCTCTTGGAAAAGAAAGATGCAAAACCAAGATTGATTAGGTGGATCCTCCTCTTGTAAGAATTTGATTTAGATATCAAAGACAATAAACGTGCTAAAAATGTAATAGCAAATCATCTTTCCATTGAGGCAAGAGATGCACGAAGAAGGAAAAAATGAATGAACTATTAGTGATTCATTCCCTGATGACAATCTCTTTACTGTAGAGAGTCTCAAAGCCCCAAGGTTCACAAATCTTGTCAATTAAATTGTTTGTGGGGTGTTACTTGAGGACCTATCCTATCAACAGCGTAAGAAATTCCTTTTCGACATCAGACATTATTTATGGGATGATCCCTATCTTTACAAGCACTGTGCAGATGAAGTTTTCCCGCGATGCATTCCAGAAGATGAAATTTTGGATGTCATTACCCATTATCATTCATCACCATATGGCGGTCATGCTAGTACCTCCAAGATAGCCGCAATGGTACTTCTTGTAGGGTTTTATTGGTCAACACTCTTTAAAGATGTAAGGAGTTTTGTGCTGGCATGTGATCATTGCTAAAGGACTGGGAATATTTCACGATGGAATGAGATGCCCCTGAATAACATTCTTGAGGTTGATTTATTCGACGTATGGGGAATTGATTTCATGGGATTGTTTCCTTCGTCTCACAACAATAAGTATATACTGGTTGCAGTGGATTATGTTTCAAAATGGGTAGAGGTGCTAGCGTCTCCAACGAACAATGTAAAGGTAGTCCTTAAGATTTTTTAGAAGGTTATTTTCCCCCATTTTGGAATTCCCAGGGCTATGATTAGTGATGGAGGATCCCACTTTGCTAACAAGGTCTTAAGCAAGCTCTTGAGGAAATATGGCGTAGCTCACAAAATGGCCACTCCATACCATCCTCAAACAAGTGGTCAAGTGGAGATTACTAATAGGGAGATAAAAGGGATCCTAGAAAAGACGGTGTTTTTTTAGAATAATCATGTTGCCCAAAATTGCATGTTGTTACCATTATTATACTATATTTATTATTTTTTGATCACCTTAGTATATGTGTTTTGAGTGCATCATGATATATCTTTTGAACTAATCATATCACTTCAAGCACAAGTACTAACATGTTCATTTTATGGACACCTACTTATTTCCATGAGCATATGTTGCCTGGCTGACATCGGTATTTAATGTGGTGCCTGTGGTAGATAAATGTTTGGGAAGTGGGTGAAATGTTATAGCTATAGGGGGATTATGCTAAAATCTTATTTCTCTTGTCATATATGAATTCTCCTACTTCTTCTCTTTTTTATTGCATCTGTTTTGTAATATTATAGTAACCCAAGATCAAGTACTTTCCAAAACCAACTAGTTGCGAATTATGTTTTTAGCCTTGCAATTGACATGAATCAATTATAGGGAGTGCCCTTTTATGTTGGATACAGTTGTAACACTCATCATTTTATTACTGCTCTTCCACAAAATGAGTTTTTTTTCACCATTAATTTTATGCATGTTATATTATGTAATACCCCATCCTAAAATTATTTAAATTATACTTAAAATTATGTTGATATAGAATAAATGAGTTTTGGTTTAGGAAAGGACTTGAAATTCGGATAAAATTATAAATTTTAGGCCCACCGATAGATTGGTCCTAGAAATTGATCGACCGACACACTAAGGAACTGAGAATTTTATTTTTCAATAAACCAGTCAAATAATTTTTTTTAAATCGATTGGCTGGTTATTATGTGATTTTAGATCCTTTTTTCATTTTTATTTGAATCTCTTTTCGATGTTTATAAAAACTTTTAATTCGAACCTACTTATGCTGATGAGCCTGTTTTGGTACTCTGAGATTATTTTTACATTATTTAGATCATTTTAAGATTTTATTTAGTTAAAATTCTCAAAAAAAAAACACACACACACATTTGATGCATTTCTCACATTCTCTCTCTTCCCCGACTTACCAAACCTATATCATGCATTTCCCTGGCCACACTCCATCTCCCTTACATTATCATGTGTTTTCCTTACACCTTGGTTGCCCACTTTCAACCTAGGTTAGACCTCTCTCTCCCACTTGTATATGCTGACCAACACTCTCCCCTATACACTTCATTCTTAATTCAATTCACTCCCTGTTATCTTCACTTGCTCATTCTCTTCCTTTTTTTTTTTACTTTGTGAAAATTTCTTAAGTGTTAGGCATTCTCCACTTTTCTTTCCTTTTCTTCTCTGCTGAGAAAAATAGATACTTGCCTATTATTCCTCATACTTTGGTCGAATTCATGTATTTTTTTTTAATTTTTTTATAATCTTAGCTTTAACTCTCCCTTATATTTTATAGGCAATGAAGGATTAAGGTTATGAGAAAGGTTGAAGATCTTAATTTTATTCCGCTAAGAATTCTATTTTGAGAAAATGTTTGGTTTTGGAAATTTTATTATTCTTTTGATTTCATCTTATTAAATCTTGGAAAAAAGTTTTAATTATTTTGATTCTTGATTCTCTTAGGAATCGAGGCCTTGGTAGACAACCATCAAGTTAGGAGTATTTTGTACTAGAAGATTTGCTTGAAGTAAGATAATATTATCTCTAATATGAATAAGGCATTTTGTTGTCTACTGTAGTTTCATATCTTGGTATATTTTTTGTGTTGTGTATGAGTTAATTAGGTTATGGGATTCGAGCATGCGGTAAAGTTTCCATCTTTTAAGTTTGAGCATGTTTTGAGTTATTTCCTATTATGCATGATTTTGGTCGTTCCGAGCATGAACTTTTTAGGTGCTATTATACCATGTACTCATGTAGTTATATGTGTGTAGTATGTCTTTTTATATCTTTTAAGACATAGAATGCCGCAGGGATTACTATAGTAAAGTTGAGTAAAATTGTGTTAAGTGGATCACAGGTTTGGTTGTTGTTTTACCTAAACTAGTTGATCGATTTGTAGAACTGATCGACTGGTTGTGTGAACAGTCGCTCGGTTTGAAATTTTTGATTGATTGGTTATGAGAGTACTCAATTGGTTTGATGAAATAGATGACTAGTTCCCATAAGCAATTGATCAGTTTGACTGGTTCCCATCGACTAGTAGCCTTGTGACCAGAGTGATCTAGTCTCTACTCAAACCCATTGATCAATTTGGTCAAACCCATTGACTTGTTTCCTATGAACAATTGATTGGTGGAACTAACTAGTCAACTGGCTCACTAGTTTTATTTTCTTTGCAAGTTTGGTATAACTAGACCAGTCGACTGGTCTCAGGAATCGATCAACTGATTCATCTATTTTTGTCATGTTTTCTTGATACTTAATGTCCTTTCTTTAGGCCTTTTTTATATTAATTTTCATATGTAATTACTATATTTTAGTCATGATTTCAACCATGCTTAACCTAAATCTAATATGGATCAAAATGATGATATTATGGGCCTTGAGTGGTTAAGTTTGGTGTCACCTTTAAACACTCAGTTGGTGGCTTAAATGCTTTGTGATGTGTTTGGTGTTATAATTTGAAAACACCCAATTGGTTATTAATAGAAATAAATTGTGATTTTTAATATCACTTGGTAATTAATAATAATGAATTAGGATTTCATTCGAGCTTTTTTCTCTAAATCTTGGAGTATCTAGTCAAGAGTTAGTGGGCGGGTCACCTTGAGTTTTTATCTTTTCACTCAGTACCTATTTCCTTCTTTGAGGTTGCGGTCGGTAGGGGGTATACACATATCTTTGAGGTGTAGGATTATACTATGGTAGGCCGATATAGCATTGGTGTCTAGTATGGGTGGGTGATATACCCCAATACAAGCCCCCTTACACTTTGTATTGTCCATTGCTTAGGCGGGTATGGTATCCCAACTTTTGTAGCCCTCGTGGCGGTAGTATTCAAGGTGTGGTGTGTGCTGTATCACTGTATAATCACCTTTGATGTACTCTAACTATGTGTGGTGGGTGTAATATCTTATTGTGTGTTAGCCTTCGCAGTAGGTGCATTCTATGTGTGGTGGGTGTGGTATCCCTAGAGAAAATTTCCTTTGATATATCCTAACCTTGTGTGATGGGTGTGGTATCCCATTGCGTGTGTATACTTCCATGACTTTTGTTCATGGTGGAGAACTGGGTGTGGTTGAATGGATTATCATAACAATTGGAAAATATGTGGTCACTAAAAGAAGTTTTATAATATGGTTTCCGCCATGTGATTCAAATGAATGATCTATATGATTATACTTCCATGATTTCCTTTGCTATCGTGAGCTTGAGTGTTATACCATGTTAGTATCCTTATCACCAAACTACCATGCGACTTTAATGTGCAGCATAAGCCCTTACCATATTTTAGGTAGTTTGTTTTACCAGTACTTGACTAGTACTACATTGGTACAGTTACTATGATGATCCAGCTTCTGGTCTACTAAGCAAAGGGCGAATTGTGGGGCTATAATTCTTATCTAGAGTTGAAGTTGATGTAGTGGGCTAATAGGTGGTCATTGATTGGGGTTGAGAGTTACAATTCATATTATTTTAGAGTTAAGCTAATTGACTAGATATATTTTTCCCATTGTGTTGGGATGCTTTTGATTCCTTCCAGTTATTTAAACTTTTGGCATCGATTCCCGTATTTGGATTTTGTAAACTCTCTCTTCTATCTATATTACTCTCATCATCATTGCTATCATATAATCGTTTTATTATTAGTAGAACATGCATTTTTTTTCATTAATGTTCCGTTTTGGGTTGCATCAGGCATGGGTTAGGTAATGATTACACATCTCTTATGGTTGATGTGGTGGTAACATTCCCTGGTTTTGCTTTTATAAATGCTTCCATGTTGTCTTTAAAACAAAATTTTATAGCTCAAAATTTTTGGGTGTTACATATTAGTAATGTCATCATATTTAAAACCATCACTCTTAGCACAACTAATTTAGACATTGATGGACTCTATATACCATACTCAGTTAGTATAATTATTATCAAATCCACACAGAATAAGATGATATCCTATTTCATTGACCTCTTTCTTTCTACCATTGCTAAATTCAATACATAGGCAACATATCTGCAAGGGGATTTATGGCATGTTCAATCATAAATCTTAGGGATTCATCTACACCATCTATTGTAATACCCCACAATTTTATGCCCATATTTACTCTTTTAGTGACCATTATTCTTATTTCAGTTGTATAAAATTAATACTCCACATTTTTAGTAACTAATTAATTAATTAATAATGGTTTGTATTGTAGTTATTACTGTAATAATGTGTAAGTTATAAAGTTATAATAAATAACAATAGCTATTGAATAGTTAAGTTTAATTTGACAACTTAAAACTTATTTTTATTAATTCTCATAATTATCTTTTTCACTAATATTTTATCTCTAGTAACTTTTTTGTTACTAACCATTTGTTGGATACCGTAATTACTTTATTTCATTTATGATAATAATTTAATAGGCTAGTAAAATGATAAATATTTCCCTTAATCTAAGGATTTATTACTATTATATTAGTAGCTAGGCAATTTATAGGTATAGAAACTCAAACATTTACAACAGACTTTGATCTCCTTCTCCAAAAATAATATCACAACGCTTTCTGTTCTTATGCCAACCATGGAAGAGGGCCTTTGTCTAGTAAGAAATTGTAGATCAAATTATTTTTTAGGTAAAATTTCTTTCAAACTTTGTCTCTATATATAAATAATAATATTATTCTTGTTTTGATATGTTTGAAATTATGAGTTTTATGAATATAGGTATTTATGTAGGATTTTGATAAATTTCTTCTATAAACTTATTCGAATCATATGGTGATTATGTATTGTGTGTGTTATTTAGTAATCATATGAAACATATAGTCTTATAGGATTTTATGTGATAGTGGTGTCATATAAAATTGTGGCTTATGCTATTTACAATTTTATTACATATTCTTGAGCTTTTATGGCTTATTTAGTTTTGATCTATAATGTTGGTTTAAGGGTGACCCGAGTGGCCTACCATTTTTCCCAAAAAATTTGTATTGTGGATAATTATATTTTTTTTAAAATACTATATACGGAAGGATATTTTGTTTTGAAATTTTTAGTTATGTAAGAGCTATTATGGTGAATTATTATTTTTAAAAGGTGTCAAATGTAGAAAGTACCTAATATTTGAAAGGCAGATGTTTAAGGAATGTATAAGAACGCGTATGTAAAGTTATATACCTCAATTATGTTATATGATCACCTTGGACAATACACTAAAAGTTAAAGTAAAAGATTTGAGTTGGGTTTAGAGTCCTTCAAGGTGGCCTCCTAAAGTTTGGTTGTGCTGGCTATCTATATTAGGCCAACTACGGTGTTAGCTATCTATATTGGGCCAACCACGGTTACGTATATTCTGCTTTGTTTTTTTTTTACATCTACTCTATCTAAGGTTGCAATCTTAGTAGGGGGTGTGTACACTTAAGGATTGAGACCATTGGTAATCCTCATTGACTTGGTCTAATGAGAAGACCCAGGTGTGACCTTTGGCTCCTCCTATAGTTTTGGTTTGATTTATTTTGATTGGTTATTTAGCTCTAGTCTTCGATTGGGTTGTGATCCTCTGAGCCCTTAATGCTTATGAGATGACCCTCTTGGTAAATCGGTTTCCCATACTCAAAATATTAAAACTGATATTCTGTGTTGTGTGGCTATATAAGGTAGGGGAATAATAAAAAGGTTATTAGTACATCTTAATTTATTGTTTAATATGATTGGTTTGTATATTATCCTTATATGAAGTATATATATGCATATGTATATGAATAATATAATCCTTTGCACATGTGTTACTTAATTGTTCCTCTAGCTAATTTGTTATATGTTTTAAATGGGGATATGATGATCCATGATGTACATGGTAAGTAGATGGTAAGTAAATGACCTAGTGCAGAGAGAGTATGATCACATGTAAGATGTAGATGACGTGCATGGTTGGAAAGAGTGAGAGTGGTGGCTGTTTTAAGAGATTTATCAGCCACCATTGATTTTAGTTAACTAGTTTCATGATTTTCAATTGTATTGACATTTTTATTAAGTACTTTCATTCGGTTCTAATTTCCATTAAATTTACTAGAAATTAATATTTTTTATTAGCTTGAGTTCACACTAAAGTTTGATTTTTTTAACTAGCCTTATCAGTTAAGTAGAGTAATTTAGTAACAATTACACCAATAATATCCAGACCAAATATATATACAATGTACATATGTTAGTATATATATAACTAACAATGCGAGGGTTTTTCATACAATACACTAACAACAATAGCAACAACAGCAATAATGATATCAAAGCTACACTTCTAGAAATATATAAAACACATCACATATCAAAAAAGAAAAAACACAATGGCATCTTAATCAATAAAAGCATGACAAAAATACTTAATATATATCATGTCAACAATAAACAAGAATAAAGACGAAAAATGCAAACCTCTAATGAAAGAACTATAATCACAAGAGTTGCACAAGAAGGAAGGATGACTGACAGTGACTACACAGGCAACCACTAGAGAGAGAGAAAAGGAGGACGTGGAAGAAGCAATAATGGTGGAATACAAAGGAAATGACCAGTTTGCACTATAGCTCTATGTGAGTTCATACAAATGAGAGGATAAAAGAGAGGCTTTTTAGGTTAAAATTGAATAATATAAAAACTTTGATGAGTATAAACAACAATTAAACATAAAAATTACCATCTACATCCTTAAAATAATTTAAAAAATATATCGCTTTATAATACACTATGATTTTAAATTAGAACCTAAGTCTAAGCCATCAAAATTATTGTTTTTTAGATGACGATTTTTATATTTGTAACCGTCGTCTATATTGTTACAAATAAAGCACCCCCTTTCTCTCCTATATTTTTTTAATGGAAAAGTTATTAAAAAAATGCCTTTATTATGACAGTCATTATGTGTTGCTGTCTATTTTGATATTTGCATCAGTATTTTCATCATACTTGAACTAATATTTCACTAAAACTAAATTTATTTATTTTTATTACTATTGAGCTATATTTTCACTATAGAATACAATCATTATTTTTCATACATAAATTGACCCTTCATCATAATAGAATTGATATTTTATCACAACCAAATTTATCTTTCACTATAAAATATAATTAATGTTTCACCATACATAAACTGATATTTCAACACTTTACATAACTTCATCATTATTCTACAAAAATTTAGTGCTAAGGTTTAGTACTATTCTCATAAATTTTCACCATAATTGTATATATATTTCACCATTTTTATACTTATATTTCATTATTATTATATTTATATTTTACCATTATTGTACTCGTCTTTAACCATCATTTCACTAAAAATTCATCATCATCATCATCATACTAAAACCAATCTTTCACCATTATTACACTCATTTTTTACTATTATTATACTTAAATCTCACTATAAATTTTTATTCAAAATTTATTTTATGATATTTCACCATGACTGTACCCGCATTTTAATATATATATATATATATATATATATATATATATATATATATATATATATATATATGTATGTATGTATGTATGTATACTTTTTTGTAAAGAAAAATTTTAAGAACCTTATGGTTTTGTTTATTATAATCCTAAAGAAATATATATTTATTTAAAGATTTTGAAAAAAAAAAACATTACTAACATCATTGAGATATAATGTTGATATAACCCTTTATGTCAAGTGAACGGTACGAACGATGGCATGGTATACAACTATTATTTGACACTCTCGAGAATGCTTGAATAAGTTTATTTTCATTATTGAGAAATCTAAATTTAGATTCATCCTTCGAGGCACATTTTTAATCCTACCACTAGTGTATGGAAATTTTGTTTGGTTTTATATCTTCATTGTGAAAATATTACTCCATTTTCATGTTCACTTTTTTTAGTAGCATACATAAATATTATTTATATTTAAAAAATTACCTATTGTTTGGTTATCATTGTCCCTATTTTCGGTTCCTACTTTCTTTGAATGCTATCCTTGAATTTGACAAATACACAATATTTTATTTGTGTCTTAAAGACCATTACCATATATTTTATAAATAAAATTTAACAACTAATATCTTTTAATATATATTAATAATAATATTAAAAAATAATGTTATAAAAATATTTTTAATACAAATATAATCATTATATTTTAATATCATAATATATTATGTTTTGAGATAAACTAATTATCAATTTTTATTCTAAAAATACGTGACGATATCTTTTTAATATGGATTAGTTAAGGAGGCACTTTACTGAAAAAAAAAAGATTACAAATTCAATAATGTTATCATTTCTACCTTAATTATTTATTTTAGCTAATATGATTTATTAAATTTTTAGTAAAATTTAAAAATATTTTTAATTTTTATTAAAATTTACTACATGCCATAAAATGTTAATATACATTTTTTCATATCATATTAATTTCACTAGGCACCAAATGGTGCTTTAGAGTTAGTTTTTTTAATCAAAATTATTTTATTTTAACACAAATACACAATCCATTAATAAAATGTATAAATGACCCAATTACCCATGAGATATAACAAATGTATTCCTATATTTTTTAATACGGAATATAATGTGGAGTACTTATGATAATATGGCCATACATTGAGGGGAGACCTATAATAGATTAAAACCTCATATTTTTGTTATTAATCTTTATCGTAAAAGATAAAACTCTATCATTTTGCTTATAATACTAAAATATAAACTAAATACAAATATAAATAACCATTGTAACTCCTTTCTTGGTTTAGTGGAAAGGATTTTGTCTTTTTTTTATTACAAGGATCGAGGTTCTAATCACACCACCATGATGTATATTTTAAGTGTGAAAGGGTAAGTGATCTGATGAGATAATAAATCTTTATTAATCTGGACAGTTGCATTATGAGAGTTCAATTCTTATCAGCAATTAAAGTTACTAGTTAGAGGGTTGATTCTTTATGAACACTCGTAATCATAAATACGTATCACATATATTTCTAAGACATAGGCCAATAGAGTTGATGGTGATTCCTAAATTAAACTTATTGATTTTTAGATTGTGTAAATATCAAATTCACACATGTCAACTTCAATATCATCGATTTGATATCATTCATTTATCACCTCATATATTAAAACCTCACATCAAACTTTGGATTATTGAACTTTTACCACCTAATAATTTATTTTTGGACTCAACTGTGTTAAAACCTTATTAATTTTTTTTTATCAAATACCACCTGACGGTTATGTGCTTAATGGTAGATTATATTTTTGAATAATCTATAAAAATAATCTCAATTATATGTTTAATTTGTATATTACTCTTGTTTACTTTGATTTTTTCTTCTTCAAAGATTCTATTTATAAACTATTAATGTTTTCACTTTTCTTCATATCACTATTAGATGAAAATATTTATTTATTTTTAATTAATATTTGTTAATGCTAAGGATACATAAAATAAATAAAAATATAAACTAACAATATGTTGCTGCAATTAGTGCTAATGTAACTATTTTTGGCCATAAAAAAGTTTTAACTATTGCAAATAACATCGATGGAAAAATTAAGGAGCCTTGAAAATTTGATGTAAGAAAAAGTCAATTATCAATAACTTTTCTACATGTTCTCATATTTTAGGACAAAATCTATTCTTTAGATAATTTTTTTTCTTTTAGAGCCTACCCCCCAAAAGGTAATAACTAATTTTACTTTATAAGAATTAGAAAAGGAAGAAGCTTAAATAAATTACTCACATCTTTTAATTAACCTTGTGAATTTCTTTTTTTTTTCTTCCAATTTTTTTATTCATTTTTCTTATCATAAATTATAGATAGCTATATTACTCTTTTAGCTACGTTGATCTTTTCCCCCACATTCCTAGTTATCAAAATAAACCATCTAATTAATCCATTCAAATAAATAAACAAACAAGAATAATATCTAAAAGATGAGAGATTTTTTTAGTAAGCCCTTTTCTTTTGTAGTATGTGGATGAAGGTAAAAATTAAATTTAATCTATTTTTTATTTCTTCTTGTATTTTATTTCTCTAATTTTTGGTAATTGTTTTCTATAAAATATGTATCACTATAAATAATTATGCATTCAAATTAATGAATTTTTAAATTTTGATTGGAAATGTGGTTTTGTTGTTGCCTAATGTCATTTGATGAACATATATTATTATAATTTAATTATGCATCACATGGCACGTGGATAAATAAAGAATAATAATTGTAATTGATTATGTGTTATAATTATTATGATAAAATAATTTCTTGCTATACGTACTCTTTTTTTATCCTCTCTTATTTTTATGTTATTACACTCAGTTATGAAAATATTGGGCTTATAAAAATATTCAAAAATCTATAATTGTGAATCTTTTTTTGAATTTATTTTTGCATTTAATCAAATAAATGAATAGTTTTTATTTTCTATTGGCTATTTAAACATGTACAAATTTTATAATATACTAAAGTACTTGCATATTACATTGTAAAAGAATGAATATCCCTGCATCACACAAGAATAAGTGTATTTGTTTTGTACATCATTATCTATGCTATTGTTTCAAATGTGTTTTAGATCATTCGTTTTATATCTTATTTTCAAAACATCATTATCTATAATATCTATCATATTATTACTTCATAAATAGCCTCCAATGTTTTTTGTCAATAACTTAAAATATATATTCTCCACTATTATCCTTATACCTTTATTAATTATAGTCAACCACCATTATTATTATTATTATTATTATTATGATCATCATCATCATCATCATCATCATCATCATCATCATCATCATTATTGCCATTATTATTTAATGTTATTCATTGTTAATTATTAATATTAATTAATAATTAATAATTATAATTGAAAATAAGATAATTGAAATTCGAAAGGCACAAGAACCCAGATAATTAAAAATTAAAAAATTAGCAAAACAACCTGATCTGAAAACTAAAAACTCAAGCAAATTTGGACGAAGAGCTTCAAGAAGATAACCAAAATTAAAATCCATTTGAGTCTCATAAAATTGATTTAACCGATTGAGTTCAAAAAGCCATGCTCCCCTTCTTTCTCTCCCCAACTATGTTTTGAGATATTCGAAGAATTTCTTCAAATTAGGAATTTAGATTAAGTTGGAGAAAGAGAATGATCTTTATTTTATGGATTGTGAAGATTTTATATTGAAAGATGGTGTACGTGGGCTTAATTCTTCTAATCCTAAGAAGCAATTAATTCAACTCGTTAATTTTGGTAAAGTCTCTTTTCTATGTTATATCTTCATCCTATATTTTTTTTCCTACTTTGTTGTTGCGACTTTCTCCTATGGATTATGAAGACCTAAAAACTTTCTTCCTCCATCTTCACCATTATGCCACTAGTGCTCCCTTACCACAAACCAGAGGCCTCCACTAGCAAGTTCAATTCGAAAACATAAGAATGGAGGCGGAGAGTTTAGATCTGGGATTTTTTTTAAAAAGTTAATGATAAGTTAACAAATAATATGGATAAAGGGTTATCTAATGTGTTTATAAAAAATTAGAATTATTATGTATCTCTCAAAATTCAAAGTTATTTGACCCGTTTATAAAAATTTAGGGTTATTATGTATAAAATAAGGTTATATCGTATATTATGTATGAACTTAATGTTATGTCTCACATTTTCCTATTATTTTTATTATTAATAAATAATAATAATAATTACTAATAATAGCATAAATATTAATCATTATTTAGTGTATATATGAATTATCATTATTTATTAGTATCAATTATTATTATTATTAACTATAACAATTAATATAGTAATAATAATAATTATAATAATTATTATTACTTTTTTAGGTATTATTATGAACATTATTATAATATTTAATAAAAAATTAAGTACTAATATGAATTAGTATTATTAATAATATAATTCATTATTTATTAATATTATTTAATATTATAATTAATTGCTAATATCAATTGTTACTATGAATTTTTAACATAAACTATTATCATTATTATTCATTATTAATGATACACGAATTATGAATCAATAATTATTATTAATTAATAGTACTATTAATAATTTTTATTGTTATTGTTCTTTATTAATAATCAAAAATATAATTTTATATATTAGTATTAATGAATGATTATTCATAACATTATTTATTAATATTATAATTTTTTGTATAAATATTAATTAATAATTATTATTAGGTATTATTAATAATAAATTAATATTATTTAATTTAATTAAAATCATTTACTAGTATAAATTTATACTACTACTACTACCGATAACAATAAGAATCTAATTATTATTATAATTGATTTTTATATATATTATAGTTAAAATTTATAATAATTACTATTAATATGAATTATTATTTTGAATATTAATTACTGTCATTAATATTAATTATGATTATGAATTATTAATATGCAGACTAATATTGATATCAATTATAATTAATTACTGCTAAAAATTATTATTATTATTAGTTATATTGTTTCTTAATAGTATATGATATTATGAACAATAATAATAGTAATTAATATTAATAAATATTAATATTGATCATTATTAATATCATATGAATAATTAATATTTATAATATGAATTATTATTATTAATTAATATATCATACTAAACTTAAAATAATAAAAATATATATTATAAGAATATATTTTATTAAAATAAAGAATGTGTAAAGTTATCAATATACATCAATTCATGTTAGATCAAACGTGTTATTAAATATAATTATTATTTCAGACATAAATAAAATATACTTAACAATTTTAAATATTAATTCAGATATATTAGTAATTTAAATTATATCAAATTTTATATGACAAAAAAAAACTTAATTTAATATCCTATAAATGAATAACGTAGTCCTCAAAGAGAGGACGTGTCGACTTCTTTCGTTTCACGATACCTGCCTTTTTTTGTAGTTTGAGATAAAGTTTCATTCTTAATTTTTTTTAAAAATAAATAAAAATCTAAAATAAAATTGCTGTATATTCATATTTAAATATTTGTTGATAATAATATATATTATCAATATACATTTAAAAAATTAATGATAAAAAATTTATATTAAAACAAGGGATTAGTAAAGCAATGCTCTGGTCATAAAAAAGGAAGAAAAAAAAAGGGGTAAAGCGGTGCTAACTAGAGTAGAGATATTGATGGGATATGGGCTGATGGAATGCGTCGCCTCGCAGGGGTTTTGATGTTCCCGGGGGTTGTGGGGGTGTGATGCGTTTTCGACTTCCTATTCGCCATCCGTCCTTCATACCATGGCTACATTGTACTGACGGACGTTGACATATTTTCACCTTGTCTGATCTAATTATCTCCACGCGCTGTCCCTCGTGAACGTGATAGCCGGGGGATCTATAACGTAATTAGCTTTATTTTTGCTTACATAATTTACGGTTTTACTCATCGTAGTCTTTAAACTATAAATAAACATTTAATTCATTTTTTTACATAAAATTCATGTAAAAATATATGTTTAAGCATAAACTATTCGTTATAATTAAATTATAAATATTCTGTATTTTTAGTGTTTTAAATATAGCTCTAAAAATTATGATTAGCATCTTCATATAACTTACCATAAATTATTATTAAATAAACAAAAAAAATATAAAATAATGGTATAATTCTGCTCTCTTTATAATAGATAATTATCTAGACTACCTCCGTCCTTACTTTAAGACTTTCCTTTTCAATTTAACACCAAGCATTATAAATATGCGATGAATTTATTTAAATATAGAAATATTTTGGAACAATACAAAATTATACACCAATCCAATAAAAAATTAAGCCAGAATAACAATGGGTTTGAAGTTAAAACTCAAAAATATTATGATTGTCCAATTTTTAGCAACAAAATCTGAAAACACCTCATCATTAATATATTATTCCAATAATGACTTTATATACATAAAGATTGACAATCAATACTAAGTTTGATCTAAATATGTCAAACCTATTCCAATATAGGCTTAAGATTTTAGAATCCCGTGGGGGATGGGGTGGCTGTAGCCTATAGTCCCACGTATGTCTAAAAATACTAGAATTTGATAAAGTATAGTAGTTTTAGTCTTACGTCGGACCCATCTCGACTTATTGACAAATTTCATCATTGTTCAATTGTTTTTTGTTGCTTTACTATCTTGTATGTGATCTTTTTTGAACTTTTAGTTTATTTTTATAAATTTATTTATATTTATTTATTTACAAGACATTTTTATTATAAACTTTTCTTTTAAAATTTTTGAGGGATCAAAATATCACATGAAATTTGTAGGAAGCTCTATTAAAATTTTAACTTCTTCATTGACTAAACCTTTTTTTGTAAACAAATACATATTAAGTTACATAAAAATAAAATATATCAATATTTAGATAAATTATTTAAATTCTCTAAAACAAATACTCATTTAATATCTATTTACTTGCCAAACTTGCTCGATGGATATAATAGGATCATATTGGTATTTGAATTAGGAGTAAGAAGCTACTGGTTAAGATTTGAGAAGAAAGGTGGATATCTGTTTTAAAATTTTAATTAAATAAAACAATTGATGGAAAAAAAATTAATCATTACTCCTTCCATTAAAAAAAACTTTAAAACTAAATGTTTGTTATAAAAAAAAAGGTTTTAGTAAAAACATTTAAATTTAAATTTAAATTTAGTCCTTATTTATTTATTTATTTATATACTGCATATTTTTTTTAATAAAGAACTTAAATATAATAATTTTTAAATTATTAAATTCTTAAAAAATAGCGTAAGAAATGAATACACTACAAATAAAAGAGAGATATGAATACACTATAAGAAAAGCGCGTGGAGGTTCGGGACGAGGACGACTACTGACTAGTACTAAATATGGAATTGATGGGTGCTGCTGCGGCTCGGTAACTCATCCCTTTCATTCTTAGAAAATTGCTATTAATAGAGAAAAAGAATCGAGAGGGGGGGGGGGGGGGCGGAGAGAGAGACAGCAACTACATGTTGTTCGGAAAGGTTAGCAAACGAAAATCAATCAATCACAGTTGTCACATGACTTGCCTTCCTTAGTAGCCTTCCCCTCTTTCCCGGCCTATCCTGTCTGATGAAGATTTTCTTCCCTTTTCTCACACTCCATGCTTCAGGTAAAAAGTTCGCCGGCGAGTCATCCATGTATCTAAGTTTTTGATCTGCATTTGCTAATAATTAGCACTGAATTGGAAGACGGAAGCAGAATATACAGACCGATTAAGGAGCGGTCGAGAGGGAGGTGGTCATATACATATACGTACGCACACATATACATATTAATTCCGAGATCGACGGCGGGCCGGAAGTAAGGGGAGATCAGAGGAGGATGGTGCGAGGGAAGACGGAGCTGAAAAGGATAGAGAATGCGACGAGCAGGCAGGTAACTTTCTCCAAGAGAAGGAACGGATTGATGAAGAAAGCCTTTGAGCTCTCTGTTCTCTGTGATGCCGAGGTTGCTCTCATCATCTATTCTCCTCGCGGCAAGCTCTATGAATTCGCCTCTGCTCCTAGGTACCCTACTACGTGCCTACTCCATTTTTCTTCAATTGACTACTCATACACATATCATATATTCCTTCGCGTTATAGAATATAATGAGTGCACACGAAGACGACTGCAAAATATTACTCATCTCGTCATAATTACTATAAAAATAGAACGGCGATTTTAATCTAAAAAAATTAAATATAAATACACTAAAACTAGTCCTAATTACTGTATAAAAATTGAACAGAGATTCTAATCCAATAATTTTATACCCAAAATCTAGTCATATATTTACTAGGGTAAACCCTACCGGCAAGATTCGATTCTATCGTAATACCGAAAACCCGTGTTTGAACACTAAGACCATATTTCTCGTCTATAAACATAATTAGATACTTTAATAAAGTTCTTCCTGTTTTTGTATCCGCTGGTGTGGTTCCTTATTAGTGATGCGATTTGGCCATCTCTACGACATCCTCCGACAGGACTTGTTATTGATGTTACTATATTTTATGTTTTATGTAATCACTGTTATTATTTTAATTATGGATTATAAAGATATCTGTCTTAGAGTGTGATCCTAATAGTTTGTCGTTAGTGTCATCAAATTAAATCTATTTCTAATCTAAATAATAATTAAAAATATATAAAAATAGCGTGAGATAATAAATAATTGTTTCCATTGAATTATCAAGTAAAATTAATTAAACCATACACCCACCCACACACACACACACACACATATATATATAATGAAATAGATTACCAAAACTAATAACAAATTTAAAGAAAGTAAGAAAATGCAACTAGATACATATTCAAATATATTATTTACAATATTAATAAGGATTTATCTATCTTTTTGGATGGGGAGGGGGAGGGGGAGGTGTTCATATATGAATAATAAATAAAAACTTATAACTAAACTAATAATATATACATATCATATTCTTTTTCATCCCAGCCTCTAGATTAAATTCATTTAGTCATTTTACTATAAAGTGTAGATATATAAATGATTAAGTTTGATAGGTTGATCATGAAAAGTTTACTTGTCTCTCATAATTCCTAACTCTATCTAATTAGGTTAACTCCAGGGTTCTCCCAATACTTATTAACCTCCATAAATTAATCTTTACCACTCGATCAACCTAAAGAAAAATTAATTGCATTAAGCTCTAAAGAACGACGTTATCCCTAGCCAAA
This sequence comes from Tamarix austromongolica, assembly GCA_039764185.1. NCBI lineage: Eukaryota > Viridiplantae > Streptophyta > Magnoliopsida > Caryophyllales > Tamaricaceae > Tamarix > Tamarix austromongolica. The sequence goes on from CM077819.1 coordinate 11,969,425, forward strand.
CAAGAAATTTAATATTCTTTAATTAATTGATTAGAATAAATCATATTTTATTTTAGTTCAATTACTTGCGATTTTCCCCAACTTAATTATTTTCTGACGTATTACTAACAAGCTAGAACTAACTGAATAGCTATAACTCTTATTTCTGGAAATTAAATTTGCTAGATATTACACAATTAAAAGACAAGAATTCAAACATGAAGTAAAAATATGATTCATATATCAAGAAAACTCAATTATTCCTAATCCGAAATATTGAAGTCAGCGCTTGAAAGAAAACCTAATAAAAAATGGCTAATTGAATTTAATATAAATCACAAATTCAACCAGAGATACATTACAACTTTCAGATTTATTTGAAAGGGCGAAAATTTAGTTAGATGCAGGAATTCAAATAGTCGGATACATCCCATATGATCACGAACCAGCCTGCCTCTTAATGGCTATTCCCTCTGTTTCAATGCGTTATAAACTTAAATGTAATGACTGCCTACTTTACTTTTAAAGGGAGTAGTAGGGAGGAAGAAGGAGAAAATAACTCTACGATTTCATCTTAGTACGTTTAAGGCTTCGGTCTCTATCTCTTTCCCTGTTGTGCTGTTTCAATTTCCTGTGCGTGCAATGTATCTATGTACTTGGGCTGATGATTTGGCTGACTTTTCTTTTCTTCATGAATCATGACTTGTGGTGCTGGTGCATGTTGGAAAGGTCAAAGAGTTTAGCAAGACTTCTAAGATTTGAGGAGGCTTTTCTCCTTAATTTTCTTACCTTATTTTTCTCCTATCTCTATTGTTTAGTTGCATGTACTATTGACGGACATAGCAATTGTAGGTGTGTGATATTTAGGAGCTTCCGCCCTTTTATGTGTAGACTGTAGTTCAAGAAAAGAAGATAAAAGAAAAGAAAATATTATATGAAAATCCCAAAAAATCCATCTAAAAATATCTCTATCTTGTGGATTATTTTAGCTGTAATTTCAAGATCAATTTTAACCATGCTACGATCAAATTTAGAAAAAAGCATTCAGAAATTAAAGTCGTAGGTATAACAATTTGAATCGTCAAATCCAAGCCGGAAAGTTATGGTCAAATATGATATGCTGAAAAAATTCATATGAATTTTTTGTCTTTTAGCTTGAAATAAATGAAATATTTGAAATTATTATATTTTTAGCATGAATTTATAAATAATGCAAATAACCTCATAAATTAGTTAAATAATTGATCAAAAGTTTAAAATAAAAAGACATAAAATAACTAAAAATATGATGTCATAAAATTTTCCCTAAAGTTTGGCCATCTTCAAACAAATCAACACATTAAGAGAAATTTCCTCCCCGTAAAGAATCATTCCATGCATAAGTAAATTAAGCCATATTAATTTCTATCTCCTCAATGCTAAGATAAAAACAATCACCAGTTCAAGACTCAACTTAATACAAATAATCATTTCAAAATCAAACAAGTTGGTTATCATAGAGAGTTAAATAGTTAAAAATTAGTTTTTGGAAACTTAGTCACATTAGGTTAATCTGTTAATTGACAAGTATGCTTAACTTCTTTGTTCGTCTCTCACACTACTCATAACACAACATAGGTAACACATACTACAAGAGAATCATTTTTTCCCTTTTCTCTCACTCTTTTTTTTTTTAATAATTTTTCTACTTTCTCCCTACTTTTTGGATATTTTGTCTTTTATTTGAGCCATACTTTGACCAAATAGGTGCACCTTTTGCTTCCATCTTGGCTAATACAAGGATTTAATGTATTTTTATTCACCCTTTACTTCCTACATCAGTATCTCAAGTTCTTTTTTTTTCATACGTTATTTTTGTCTCTCTCTCTCTCTTTTTCAACCTATACTGCAAACAGCAATAGGAGACATCAAATGAAGTCTTCATTGTTACCTTAAAAGGTTGAATAAGTGTTAGAAAAGTTGAAACAATTTTGAAAATAAGTTAGAACTCACCAAGCAAGCAAACAACTTCAATATGAAATGACATATAATCTCAATGGAGTGTCAATGATTGGTTACATTTATCAAAACAATGCAAATTTAAAAAGTAGTTGCACATTATCTAACTCATGCAAGACACAATTCCTATGTGCATGGAGTTTCAATTTATTTATCTATTTCCCCTTTTGTGTTTTCCTCTTTTTATTTTTTTTAAAGGTAAAATAAGCAAATAAATGGAAAAGAAATAGTGTGACCTTAAAAAAATGAAAATTTGTCTTTGCAAGGCTGACGAGAGCCTATAGAAACTAGACAAAAATATTTTCTAATGTAATTTTTTATATTATATTAAAAATATTGAAAGAAATAATGAATAGGAAAACAATATGTTTCTCTCCCATATTTAAATCTTAGACTACCCTCAATATATGGCGTAATATGAATTAGTCCATATTGATAGCACACAAGTCCTACTATGATTAAAATAACAAAAACAATCACATGAACTTAATAAATAAAGTTAAAAAAAGCAGATATGGTCATCCTTGGGTTGTCTTCGAAGCAACATATTTGGTTAATGTTGTCGACTTGATTTCCTTCTCACTTTCATACAATTTGTAAATCAATGTATTCAACTTACTTCACTCGAGCTAGCTCTTAAAATGCCTTCAATTTGTGATAATTTACTTTGAAAATCTTACATGTATTAAAACTTTTAATTTATTATTGTACCATGTAGAAATATGTTAGTAATAATAAAGAGGCCAAACCATCATTATCGAAGTTTACTAGGAAATAATTAATCAAGAATTAAATAATAACACTAAATCATCTTATCATGAAAGACTTTGTTTCCCCTCTACCCTTATATATGGCGTGGTTGAAGCTGGTATGCAATTTAAACCCATTTGTTGTATAATTGTAGTATTGGTGAATAATATTATCTTTCTAGGTTTGGGATTGAGAGAACTCACCTTTATTTACCAATCACACAAGTAAAATAAAATAAAATAAAATAAAATAAAATAAAATGCTTAATAGGGTACTAAACTCACACAAAATCACTATTGATAAAGAAAACCCTAATATGAGGGTGTAAAATAGAAAATAAAAGCCAATTATCAAGGATGGTGAGAGAAAAATATGATAAGAGTTGGAGGGGAGTTAATAATCATGAATTGATTAGAATAATATATGACAAATAATTCCTATATCATGAGAATAAGATCGAGCAAGTTGCAACTTACAAACCATAAGTAGGTCTATACACCTTATATTACTTTCTTTAATTGGCTAATGCGAGGAAATACAAATATTAAATCGGATTGAATTTTAGCAGTATAGTCACAACAAGCGGCTCCTATATTTAATTAGACTTAAAGCATTAAGCACACAAGTAGAGTGTCTAGTTGTATTTTTTACCTTTGACCCACTCATATTTGAATGTTTCATTACTCATGTTAAAATACAAAACTATTAGGTAAATTATTATTTAACCTAACTGCAGTTTGTCCAGATAAATCTAGTATTTTTATATTGTCACCTAACAACCATATAATTTTTCATGTTGTCACTAAGAGGAAGCAAAGTAAGACATGCATCATATAAGTCATGCTTGATAGAATTGCATATATAAACGATAACAATTAATTTAAAAAAAGAAATCTCATGACATATAGAAAAATGGAAATTATTATTGATACATCAAATTATAGGCTATGATTTCAATCTCATCCATAATAAATAAGATTTTAGCCACTCAACGTGTATAAATTAATTACACAAAACATAATAAAGTCAGGCAACAAAAAGAAATGGAAAAGAAATTGAAAGTATTCTCTCCTATGGCGATGAATTTTTAATCAAGCTTTAACTTTATGGAGTTTTGTGGATTAGGGGCACACAACTCAATTTAGAGATTGGATAAATGATAGACTGATGAATTTTTAAAGGAAAGATTGAACCTTGATGATGGATTGAATTGAATTATGGTGGTGGATGAAGGTTGAAGATGAAGGCTCTCTATTGATTTGATATTTATGATGAAGGCTAATTGTGTGTGGATGCTTGGGTCTCTTGAGTCTTTAGTTTATTATGTATTTATAAGTATTAGAGAGGGTTTAATTTGGGTTCAGAATTGTGCAACGATTTGGTCATAAGATAGTATTTTGGTTTGGAAAAGATTTGAAATGAAAATCTTATGCGTCGTAAAAGTTTAGGGTCAACACAGCTCACTCGTGTTCATCTCGCTTTAGAAGTTTGGTACTTGGATAGGCAAAATCCGTAAGTGCACGAACTAGTTGTAGCTATCATTGATGCTAATTAATGGCGTTTCAAGATCGTGGCTATCTAAACTAGAATAATTGATAAAAGATGGACAATAATGATAAAGAAATAAAATGGCAATAACAATAGAGACTACTAATTACGATTTCAAACAATAAAAAACAAGCCTAGGATTAAACATCAGTTACAATTCCACTGTAGATTACTCAATTGATCAATCATATGTCGGAGTGCTCAATATGTTAGAAACAATTAGCCTAATTTAACCTTTAATCTCGTTCAAGAATTAAAAGTCATGCTCAGTCAAATCTAACGACCTATTTTCATGGCAATTCACCAAATTGAACTCATTAAGAAAAAACTAATTCTATCAATCTACTTTCGTGAGTCGTGAAATCCCGTGTAATTGCTAATTTTCCATATTAATCTTCACTTTTCAATTCTTCAATTAATTACCTATATCTAGTGAAATTGGTAATAAATAAATTTAACCTAATTTGAAGTTCTAGCAATTGAATAACGTAAAACGAACGATTTTGACAACAATCCAATCAATTCATCAATAAACAATGGAATCAAACCTAATTCGATTCTAGAACAAAAGATTACTCACGCATAGTTGAAATCATGAAACACAATAATAAGATAGAATACATAATAGCAAAAGAGAAATAGAAAGGACAAATAGATAGAACCGATTGATGAGATCCAATTGAATGCTCCAATTCTTCAAGATTCAATAGCAAGAGAGAAATCTAATCTAGAGTTCTTCTAAAATTCAAGAGAGAAAAAGGGCTAAAGAAGGGAGAGAATAGAATATATGGGGGAAAAGTGGCTATGAGAGAATAGATTAAAAGGAGGCTCCCTCGAAACCCTAAATCGTTCCCCTCTTGTATTACAAAATTACCCCATATTAAAGAAGGCTCATTACTAAGAATCGTGCAACACTCTATGTTAGAATTTGGTATTGGACAACTTCTGGTAAAACGCTCATAACATCTTTGTCTAGAGTTGAAATGAGGTGATCTTGAATGCGTTGGAAAGTTGAAAAGAAGATCTACAATTTTTGTTCTCTTCACTTCTCCAATTTCATATTGAATCCTTGTCAAAATTCTTAACTTTTCTAGTCTAACGCAATTGCCTCCAAAATTAATAAGTTCATATCCATGTTATGCTCATATTGCCTCATCTTAGCTTATTTCCATCCATTGAGTGCACCTACAAAACAAAATATAGAGGGACGTATTATCCATAAATGTAATAAAAGATCTAATAATATGCGTAGAAAATCCAGGGAACCAAGCATATAAAAACCATGAGAATATCCCAAAAGTAGTATTTTTACCAATTTATCAACTTCCCCATGCTTGAACTGTTGCTTGTCTCCAATAAACTCATTCATGCAAAAGCACATAGGGAAAGCTATAGGAGCAACGGAGATCCTTTTCTCAGGAAATATTATTTAAGGAGGCACATCACATCAACTCAATCTAACTCTTCAAGACCCAAAACTCATTAAAATGCAAAACACAATTCTTGAAAATATTTTCAGGTTGTATGCTTAGGAAAGAGTACAAATGCATTGTTGAATTCTCAAGTCAAAAATCATGTAAAGAGTAACATGTTCAAGAGAAACATGCAGAGTGGGTTGCAAACAACCATACACAAACTCATTCAAGACCCAAATTTTTGTGACACTCATCTCTTGTGTTTATTTATGTGAATCTATTTAAATGTTTCTCTCAAGTCCTCACACTCATGAACGTGTGAGCCCATTTTCTCCTCCATTGAGAAGACTAAAACACACAATAAGTGAGAGGTTTTATTTAATATTGTAATAGGGCCAGAGGTTAGAAGGTTAGGGCGGTAGTTTTGGGAAGTGGAGCGAAGAGTTTAGTACCAATGAGGTATGAGCAATAACATTAATACACGACTCTTCCAATTTATTCTACCATCTTCTCTCTCTGTTTTTTTTTTCATCGCATTTTTTTTCATTCTCTTTTCTTCCTTTTTTTCTTCTTTTTTTCCTACCACCCCAACTTCTTTAACATTAGAAACAGACCCTAAATTTTTTGTTAAAATTTTCCTTTCTCCTATTTCTCTTTTCTTCTTTTGCTATTTTCTTCTTCCTTTTTTTATCTTTCACAATAACCATTCACTTTTACACAACTCCCCATGCTTGTTGTTTCACCACACTCCGAACTACCTTATTAGTTTTGCTCGACACCCCTTAGTTCTAAATAAGGTAAGGATAATGGGAATTGGGTTACAAGTGTGGGTAATTAAATAGAATAGACCAAAGAACAAAAGGGTTAACAAAGGATACACCGTTACAATCAGGCTATCTGGCTAATGTAGGGGACAAGAAAATAAGTTTTGCCTCTATCATTTAAAAGTATGCCTAAGTCATATGTAGTTTCAAAGAAAACCAATGCAAGTTTTAGTTTCACAAGTTATGGTGGGACACACACAAAAGAAAGGGAATGAGACTATATTTGATATGTCAGTCATAAGGCTCAAGATCTTACTCAAGAACCAAAATAATAGTAAGTTCTAATCCTTTTAATCATAGAATAAGTCAGCATATAAGTCATCCACAATGAACCACAAGAAATACCCAATGCATCCATGAGCTTCAATTTCACCAACATGCTTACACTTATTTCAAAAGAATGCAACCAAATCATTTTAGTGCAAAATCAAATTCATTTTCAAGAAAACTTCAAAGGGTTTCAAAAAGTTAAGGTAACTTAATGTAATATCATGCTAAACAATTTTTAATCTTCATCAATGAAAGGTCATTTCTTGTGGGGTCACATCTACTAACAAATGCAATCCAACCAACTCAACCCAAAAAATAACAAATATCACGCAACAAACCCAATTGGATTACACAGGATTTATCCCAATAGCGGGCACCCAAAATTCCCCGCTTAACCAAAGTATCATATTGCGCCTTGTTGGGTGTCACTAGCAAATTGAATACCATGCACATTGAGCTCATGAGGTAATGGAACAGGATCATGACCTCTAGAATGGCGCAAATACGAAGCTTTTCCAGATCCGGAATGCTTGAGACCCATAGTTAATTCACAATTCCAACATCAACAAGAAATCTGCACAATCCCAAATTTGTGATAATCAATACCAATTACTAAAGTATAAGAATTTTTCTTTAGTTCATCTATTATCCTAGAATAAAAAAATAATAATAAAATAAAAAGAAAAAAGAATAGAACATGGGTTGCCTCCCATGAAGCGCTCGTTTAAAGGTCATGAGTGCAACCCATGAAAGCTCAATTAGGAAGATGGATCGAAAAGGGCAATGGTGCCCAAATTTTCAATTGGAATGCCGGTAATGTAATGCTTAAGTCATTGCCCATCAACCTTAAATTCTCTCACAGCCTTGCTCCAAATTTTAATAGCTCCACATGGATAGACTTTACAAATGGAGAATGGTCTTGACCACCTAGAACGAAGCTTACCTAGATAGAGTTTTAGACGGAAGCTGAACAAAAGCACCACATCCCCTTCTTGAAACTCTCGTAAGAGAATATGATTGCCATGCCATGTCTTAGTTCTCTTCTTGTATATCCGGGCATTCTCGTAAATGTCCAATCTTAACGCATTAAGCTTGCTCAGTTAGAGCTTTCTTTATTCTCCATTGACCTTTAAATTGTAATTAATTGCCTTTATCACCTAGAAGGACTTGTGTTCGAATTCAACTGGCAGATGACAAGGCTTTGCATATACCAAACAAAAAGTTTTCATTCCAATTGGAGTTTTATAAGCAGCGTGATAAGCCTATAAAGTGTCATTCAACGTCATCGACCAATCCTTTCTTGTTCGAGCCACCGTTTTCTCAAGTATCCCCTTAATTTCTCAATTAGTGATTTTTACTTGTCCACTCGTTTGGGGGTGGTACGATGTGGCTATTTTATGAGCAACATCATGTTTCTTTAGGAGCACACCAAAAAGGCGATTGGTGAAGTGAGAGCCCCCATCACTGATTACGCCTCTTGGGGCACCAAACCTTGGAAACATGACCTTTTGGAAAAGTTAAACCACTACCTTGGAATCGTTTGTAGGAGAAACCACTGCCTCGGCCCATTTAGAGACAAAATCCACCGCAACTAGAATATACTTTTTGTATGACGATGGAAAAGGGCTCATGAATTTGATTCCCCATACATGAAATAACTCAACTTCGAAGATGTTATTAAAAGGCATTTCATTTCCTCTCGATATATTACCCGTCCTTTGACATCGATCATAGGATATAACAAACTGTCTAACATCCTTCAAGAGGTTACGCCAATAGAAATCGGCTTGAAGAAATTTTGAAATTGTCTTAGAAGTGCTAGCATGACCCCCATAATGCGAGAATGACAATGAGATATGGCACTTCCAACTTTCACTTTAGGCAGACATCTTCTGTAAACTTCATGTGCACATTTCTTATAAAGATAAGGCTCGTCCCAATAATAGTGCTTGACATTCGAGAGAAGCTTCTTCTTCTATTGATAGGACAAATTTGATGGCAACACCCCACACGTTATATAATTTACAAAATCTACAAACTAAGGGGCTGATAAGCTTGTTACTACTAAGAGATTGTCATTTGGGAAAGAATCATCAATTTTAGTGTCATTCCCTTCACTTCTATCCATATCTTGCCTTAATCTAGAAAGATAATCAGTCACTATATTTTCTGTACCCTTTTTTACCTTGAATTTCAAGGCTAAATTCTTGGAGCAAGAGGATCCATCTAATCAAGCGCGATCTTGCATCCTTCTTAGTGAACAAATACTTAAGTGCCTCATGGTCGGTGAATACTATAACCTTTAATCCTACCAAGTATGATTGAAATTTGTCTAATTTGAACACCACCGCCAAAAGCTCTCTCAGTTGTAGCATAGTTTACTCAAGCATCATCAATAGTTCGACTTGCATAGTAAATTGCACAAACCTTTCCATCTTTTCTTTGCCTAAGGACCGCTCCTACAACAATCATTTGTGTCGTTCATCACCTCAAATGGAATACTCTAATCAGGTGGCTGCAAAATTGAAGCTGTTATCAAACCCTCTTTTAACCCGTTGAAAGCATCCAAACAAGGTTCATCAAATTCAAAAGGCACATATTTGATAAGTAAATGGGTTTTAGAATGAAGCGCCTATAAAAACCAGCATGGCCCAAAAAATTTCGATCACTTCTAACAGCAGTCGGGGGCGGCATCTTGGTAATAATATCAATCATCGCTTTATCCACCTCAATGCCCTGGCTAGAGACTAAATGACCAAGAAAGATCCCCTCTTGTACCAAGAAATGACACTTTCCTCAATAGAGAACAATATTCACCTTCTTGCACCTTTCTAATACCCTAGAAAGATTGGTCAAACAATAGTCAACAAAAGTAGCATAAATAGAAAAATCATCTACAAACACTTCTATAATATTTCTAATAAAATCAGAGAAGATTAACATAATGCATCGTTAAAAAGTGGCAGGGGCATTACATAAGCCAAATGGCATCCTACGATAGGCAAATGTGCCATATGGACATGTAAATGTAGTTTTCTCTTGATCAGTAGGGTGAATAGGGATTTGAAAGAACCCCGAGTACCTGTCCAAGTAACAAAAATATGAATGTCGAGCCAACCTTTCTAACATTTGATCAATAAATGGAAGGGAGAAATGATTCTTATGGGTGACCTTATTCAGCTTTCTATAATCTATGCACATTTGCCATCCCGTGACCGTCCTTGTTGGAATCAACTCATTTTTTTTCTCTCTTTTAATGACGGTCATTTGACATTTTTTAGGTACTACTTGCACCGGGCTCACCCACTCACTATATGAGATAAGATAGATGATCCTTACATCAAGTAATTTGAGTACCTTTTTTCTTACCACTTCTTTCATATTCGGGTTCAATCTCCTTTGATATTCAATGGAGGGCTTGTACCTTTCTTCTAAAAGAATACGATGCATACATATGGAAGAATTTACGCCTTTAAGATCATTAATAGTATAACCAATGGCACCATAATGAAACCTAAGAACTTCAAGTAATTTTTCAACTTCCTCTTTACTCAAGTTAGTATTCACACTAACCTAATAGTCACCATTAGAGTCAAAGAACTCATACCTGAGTGAGGAAGGAAGTGATTTCAGCTCTACCTTAGGTGTAATTTTCTTTTCACATACAGGACCACTTAACTTCTTTTTAGCTTTGGTCACCATCTCAGTTCTTTTAGGGTAGGGTGGGCTTTCATCCATCATGGTATCTTATGCAACAATCTCCTTGTCATCATCATCAATTGTTCCATTTTTTACTAGAAATTTCTCAAAAGGATCTCTTGAGAGATATCTAGTAAAGTTTTCTCAACCCACTATGTCGATTGTGTCGATCCTGCAACAAGTGTTATCAATTAGAGAAAATTACATAACAAAAGGCAAATCAAAATTCACTTTTTCATCTCCAATATTGAGAGAGAGCTTCCCATTTTTTGCATCAATGACCGCTCCAGCGGTAGCTAAGAAAGGTCTTCCTAATATGATGGGAATTTGAGCACCCTTCTCAATTTCAAGAATGACAAGATCAATCGAAAAATATAACTTACCAACTTGGATAGGTACAACCTCTAGTATACCTAGCAGATGTTTTACCGATCGATCAACCAATTGGAGAGAGATAGTAGTGGGCTTCAAGTCTCCCATTTGTAACTTGTTACAAATTGATAGAGGCATCAAACTGGCACTTGCACCAAGATCACATATGACACGATTAATTAGGATATCACCAATGGTATGCGGAATAGAGAATGATCCAGGAATTTATTTTGGATGACAACACTACACTCCTGAGTCAAGGATACAGTCACATAATCTTCTAACCTTCTCTTATTGGATAAAATCTCTTTTAAAAAATTTCGCTTAAGAAGGCATTTGAGAGATGGCTTCAACAAATGGGATATTGATATACAATTTCTTCAAGATTTCTAAAAACATCCCAAATTGCTTTTTCAATTTAGCCTTAACTTGCCTTTGAGGAAAGGGTAGGGGCGGCTTATAAGGTGTGGGTGCAACATACTTCTCAACTCTCTCCTCTTGCTTCTCATTATTCTTCACCTTAAATAATTTAAGACACCTCACTAACATCACCCAAGGTCTCATCATTACCCAACATCTTAGGTACCCTTATTTCCTTCCACTTCTTAGTGTAATAGTATTAACTTGGCTTTTAGGATTGTTTTCAGGTTGCCCCAAAACATCCCAGAGGATTACTTGAAGATGAGCTAGCTTGTTGGGATACTTGAGTTATTTGGCTCTTCAATATCTTATTGTGTGTAGCTAGTGAGTCAACTTTAGAATCTAGATTCTTAATGGCATCATTCATGGTTCTATTTTGATGTTTAAACTCATCGGTTTGCTTTTTGAACTCCCCATTTTGTTTTATTTGAGCCATCATAAAGTTTTACATCAATGTTTCCAGATTAGATTTTTGGGGAGAAGCATAAGAATGTCTTTGACTTTGAAAACTAGGTGGGGTATAGGTAGATTGAGGCATGAGATTGAGATTTTGGGTTGGATTCTTATAGGAGAGATTAGGATGATTCCTCCTCCCTGGATTGTAAGTTTGGGAAAAAGGATCCCCTCTTGGTCCAAAGTTGTTAACATAGTTAATATAATCATTTAAAGGGGCTTCAGGGGGTGGGGGACTCCTAATTTGACATTCCATAGCAGAATGTCCCACAATGCCACAAATTTCATAGTCAGAAGAACTAGATGCTATTGAATTCATGTTCATCTTATTAAATTTCAGAAATAGAGCCTACTTTAGAAACAATGAATTCTAATGCATCCATGTCATACCTCCCGCTCTTTTTAGGTAGATAGCTTTCACTTGACCATCAAAAGTGATTTTGAGCCATGTCTTTAATTAATTGCCTTGCATCTTGCACACCCTTGTTCATTAAAGCCTCTCTAGCTGCAGCATCCACAATCATCCTAGTATTGTAAAGGAGACCATGGTAGAAATTGTGGACAATTAGCCAGTCCTCTAATCTATGATGTGGGCATATTCTCATCAGGTCCTTGTACTTCTCCCATACATCATATAGTGTTTCCTTATCCTTCTCAGTGAAACTTGTAATTTGGTTCTTCAATTGAATTGTCTTGCTTGAGGGAAAATACTTGGTGAGGAAAGCTTTGGAAAGTTAGGCCCATGTTGTAACATCTCCAAAATTTACTATCAAAAAATTTTATTTTTAAAAGTTACCTACGGAAGCTAAGATAGTGAATTTTGAGGTGCTACAGTCACACTTAGTACCAGGCCGGTTTCCTATATCGTTCCATTACCAAATGCTAAGGTTAAAACGTTACTTCACTTAAATTTAATAATACAATCATAAATCAGAGTAGCGAAAATGCGAAATAGTTAATGAGATTAATTAACCTTTCAAATAAAACCCATTAACAGTGGTACAAAAATGCCAATGAAAGGAAATATAAAAGATTAGGAGAGATATAGTTAGAAACTTTCAGTTCATGTTACCAGACTAAACTGCGAATGTCCCTACACTCTTAATCAGAAGGATAGCCTTGAATAGAGCTTGTGAGTTAACTTACAAAGACCACTACCCATTGAATAAGTAGGGACCCAAGAAAGGAACCCTTCGATATAATGGTACCGAGTAACCCATTATATAAGACTAATATGCAAGGCCTGTATGGAACACATGAATGCATCACAATAATACATGAACAATGAATTATGCATATATTAATTGAAATGCAATAATCATTCATATAACCACATGCATCAAGATCATATACTACCAATGCTCATTCATCTGGAAATAACTGAAGCTTACTAATGGAACATCCAAGTGATGCTCTTTGTGGTATACGTAGAAAGCCACATCATTCTCGAGTTATAACAATAGGGACAATTCTCTAAATCAACCCACAACTTCTCAATACACAGGTAGACCCATCAACACAACCAATACACGCACATCATCACGGGTAGGTACAAAGGCTACTATCAAATCACAAGTAGGTAAAAAGGCCGCTAACAACTCATGGATAGGCACAAAGGCTGCTACCAACTCACAGGTAGGCACAAAGGCTGCTACCAACTCACAGATAGACACAGAGGTTGTCAGCAACTCACAGGTAGGCACAAAGGCTGCCACCAACTCACAGGTAGGCACAAAGGCTACTACCAAATCATCTTAATAATCATTTCCATTCAATTATCAAACAATGCTATTTTTATTTATTTGAGGGAGATCAATGAACCTGGAGATACTAAGGTACACAGGTCATATTGGCGTATAAGGGCAGCACAGTATTCTACCGACTATCAACTCAGGGACGCAAAGTTACCATAGTCGCACTGGTACACGAAGGTACACATTACCCTATTGACAAGGACACTTAATCCATAAGTATTCATACCTCATACTTAGGTCCGTAGACCTAAACAGAGTAAGATATAGGGTCTGGCTGGGGCACTAAGACACTATTAAAATTCATAAATAATCACGGGCTAAATTACGTCTTTAGGGTAGCAACCCCTAAAGAGATACTATTTTCAATCTCGAGGTCTTTTACTTTAAGTACTAATATTTTATGAGGGTGATCATGAAAAGCACACATGAATCACATATAGTCAATTCTTTATACTTTTCCATTTTTATTCATTTGCAACATTATGAGGTAACCAAGATTAAGATCATTATCAATGTCAATATTAGAAATCTACTAAGGCCATCCTAGGCTCGATTACTCACACTTGGGCACTTTAGGTCAAAAGGACCAAAATACCCCTGAAGCTAAAGCTACCACTTTACCATCCATTTCCATTACAAAGTCCATTTTACTTTATCAACTTGCTATAAAAAAAGACAACACACCATAATTAAATTATTGATCATGTAATTAAGTTACCTGACACGCCAAATGACCATTTTGCCTTTATACACCATTCTGGATGTAAAGCCCTAACATGTGCCTTTAAAACATCAAAACACATATTCTGATACTTAATCAACAAATAATGCTCATCTTGCATGTTTATGAGAATAGTCATCATGGCATACCCTAAATTACCAAAATATTCCTAGATCATACAATAATAATAATAATTATGCTGAAACATGCATATCTAATATAGAAAAACTCTTGTACTCATGCTTAATAACGAATAACACATCTTGCATATTTATTGGAATATTCATCATGGTATATTTCAAATTACCAAAATACCCTTAGAACGTAATATATTCATAATCATGTTGGAACATGTGGTTCTAAAACAACAAAACCCTTATCCTTATACTTGTCATCAAATATTACTCACCATGCATGTTTATATGACTAATCATTATAGTACTCTCAAAATTATGAGAATACCCTTAGACTATGAAATTGTTGATAATCATGTTGAAACATGGGTTACTAAGACAACAACCCCTATTCTCATACTTAGCAGTAAATAATACTTATCATGCATGTTTATTAGAACAATCATCAAAGTACATGCAAAATTACCAAAATGCCCCTAGACCATATAATATTGATAATCATGCTGAAACAGGTGTTACTAAGACAATAACCCCTATTCTCATACTTAGCATTAAATAATAATTATCACGCATGTTTATTAAAACAATCACCCCATTCCATGCAAAACTACTAAAATGCCCTTAGACCATATAATATTGATAATCATGCTGAAACAAGTATTACTAAGACAACAAATTCTATTCTCATATTTAACATCAAATACTACTTATTATGCATATTTATTAGAATAATCATTATTGTGCATTTAAAATTACTAAAATACCCCTATATCATATAATATTGATATTCATGCTGAAATATGTGTTTTTAAGACATCAAACCCCTGTTCTCATTCTCAACATCACATAACACTTATAATGCATGTTTATTAGGATAATCACTATTGTACATTCAAAACTACCAAAATGCCCCTATACCATAAAATATGACATTCTTGCTAAAATATGTGTTTCTAATACAAACATTCCTATCTCCATTCTTAGAAATATTTATAACACATTAGGCATTTTGGTTAGGGTTAAGGATCATGATATGCTTAAATGATCAAATTGCCCCTAGGGCACATGGAAGTAATAATTTTGCTACAAATGTGTCTAAACATATTTAACCATTTTTACATGCCCGCGACATACAACGTCACTTCTCAATACTAGACCCCCTTTTAATCACACTTTCGCACACATGGCATTTTATATAGGATAACATGCCTTCTTTTTCAATTTTTCAAGATAAAAGTAATAATCATATAAATAATTGTAACAAGTCATGTCTAACAAAATCACAAGTCAAAACCCTAATGTACTAACTTACGATATTCAAACATTTTAGTGGAGTATAAAGGTTACTTGATTTCCAGTAAAAGCAAACTTTACACGTAACCGACTAAAAATGATTAGGCTTCGTTAAATCAATACTTAAAGATTAAAATTTTTGGATAAAAGGCTAAACGTTCTAATTTAAGGTTATAAAAATTTGGGGCATTAAACATGTAGTGATAGATCCTGGAGGTAATGATTGTAGCTAAGATCTAGCCTTTTCCCTCAATGAGAAAGGGAATAATCGCAATCAAATAGCATCATTTATCACTCGATTAAGTTTCAATGTGCCGATATTCCAAGAAGATTGAGATATGAAGATTTTGATCCTCATTTGGAGCTCCTCCAAACTGGTTCTGTTGGACCATTGACAAAAGTGAAGGCTGTAACTTAAAATTGTTGGCTTCTACCCTTGGAGTGGTGATACTTGATCGTGTGCAAACTGTGTTTGGTGATGCAAACTCTTTTAGCGATTGATTGGCTCTTTCTTGATCTCCCATGGTGGCGTCTCTAGTTAAGGTATCTTGTGTCTCTTGGACCCACCTTTTGATATCTCAGAGAGTCTTTTCGATCTCAGGGTTGTAATCAACTGGATGCCTAAGTCGTAGGGATCTTGCCATACAAGAACAATCAACTTGAAAAAGAGAGGAAGGAAGAAACAAACTAAATTAGTAAAAAAAAAAGTGCTTAGTCTAGCCAAATAATGAAAATAATCAATATTATTAACATCAAAGTCCCCGTTAATGACACCAAAAACATGATAAGCGAAATCCACAAGCGCACGGACTCGTTGTAGCTATCAAGGTCCATCCTATAGGGAATTGGTGCTAATTACTAGTGTTTCAAGATTGTGGCTACCTAAACTAGAATAATTGGTAAGAGATGGACAATAACGATAAAGAAGTAAAATGGCAAAAATAATAGAGACTACTAATTACAATTTCAGACAATAACAAAAAAACAAGCCTAGGATCGAACTTCAGTTACAATTCCACTGTAGATTAATAAATGGATCAATCATATGTTGGAGTGCTCAGTACATTAGAAACATGTAGCCTAATTTAACCTTCAATCTGTTTCAAGAATTAAAAGTCACACTCAATCAAATCTAAAGACCCATTTTCATGGCAATAGACCAACTTGAACTCATTAAGAACAAGCTAATTCTATCGATCCACGAGAAATACTAATCTACTTTCGTGAGTTATGAATTCCCATTCATTTGCTAATTTCCAGTATTAATCTTCACCTTTCAGTTCTTTGATTAATTACCTATGTCTACTAAAATTAGTGATCAATAAATTTAACCTAATTTAAAGTTCTAGCAATTGAATAACGTAAAGCGAATAATTCTGACAACAATCCAATCAATTCATCAATAAACAATGGATCAAACCTAATTCGATCCTAGAACAAAAGACTACTCAAGAATGGTTGAAATCATGAAACACAATAAAAGGATAGAACCGATTGATGAGATCTAATTGAAATGCTCCAATTCTTTAAAATCCAATAGCAAGAGAGAAATCTATCTAGAGTTCTTCGAAAATTCAAGAGAGAAAAATAGCTAAAGAAGAGAGAGAATAGAATACATGGGGGAAAAGTGGCAATGTGAGAATAGATTATAAGGAGGCTGCTCCCAAACCCTAGGTCATGCCTCTCTTGTATTATAAAATTACCCCCATATTAAAGAAAGCCTATTACTAAGAATCGTGCAACACTCTATGTCAGAATCTGGTATTGGATAGCTTCTAGTAAAATGCTTGTAACATCTTTATCTAGAGTTGAAATGAGGTAATTTAAGATGCGTTGGAAAGTTGAGAAGAAGATCTACAATTTCTATTCTTTACACTTCTCCAAATTCATATTGCATCTTTGTTAAAATTCTTAACTTTTATAGTGAAATGCAATTGCCTCCAAAATTATTAAGGTCATATTCATGCTATGTTCATATTGTCTCATCTTAGCCTTATTTGCATCTATTGAGCACACCTGGAAAACGAAATGCCAAGGAATGTGGTATCTATAAATCTAAAAAAGATCTAGCAATATGCATAGAAAATCCATGGAACCAAGCATATAACAAGTATGAAAATCATCCCAAAAGTAGTCTTTTTACCAATTTATCATACTCTAGCAAATTTTAGTATTTTAGACATTACTTTCTTGTCTAACCTCAGAATGAGGTGAATCAAAACGTGTTGAATTGCTAATGGAGGATCTAAAACTTTGATCTTTGACAATATTCCAAATTTGAATTGGAACATAGTGAAAATTTTGATTCTCCATAGTCATAAACTCTTGTTCTTGTCGATTCATGTATTCTCAACCCATTATTGCTTGTATTTCCCTCCAAAACACCCTATTTTAGCTCTTTTTCTTTATGATAGTTAAGAATATGTATGATTAGAGTGAATTAAGATGAGCAAAGAGTAATTGAACATGCTCCTTATATTATTGATAGCCGTAAGGTTGTAATTGCCACTTCTCATACATACGTATCTATATATATAAACCAAAGATTAATATCTTATCTTATAAGATATAACAGAAACGCTATAAGATAAAATATTCTAAATATAAAACTTAGACTAAAAAAACGATATACTTTATCTAAATCTTAACTAAATATATCTTTTATTTCTCACCAATGAACTTAACTCTCTCTACACTTGTCCTTGTTGCTATTGCCAACCTTTCCTTCATCTTGTTAAAGAAATTGAGAAGTCAAAGGTTTAGTCAATATGTCAGCTACTTGGTTAATGGTTGACATATGATTAACCACTAACTCCCTTGTTGCAACCTTTTCTCATACAAAATTGCAGGCACTTTATTAATTTTAGCAAATAATGATGAACTGCTTGAGAGTTCTTGAAACCTAAGTCCTGAAGACATGTCTTTAGCTTGTCAGACCAAGCCATGGGAACTTGCTTTAATCCATATAAAGCCTTTTGAAGTTTACAAACCAGTGGTAAATCATCCTTGCCTCTTCGTTGCTTAAAACCAAAAAGTTTAATCCATAAAAATTTCCTCTTGCAAATCTCCATTAAGAAAGGCATTATTAACATCCAAGTGATGTATAGGCCATGCTCTAGCTAGAGCAATAATAGAAATGACTTATAGCAGTTGGTTTAACCACAGGACTATATTATTTTGAAAAATCACACCCATAGGTTTGTGTGTAATATTTACCTACTAATCGAGCCTTATATCTGGAGATCGAGCTATCTGGATTTTTTTTTCAAATTAAGCCCCCATTTAAACCCCACTGCCTTCCTATCATGTGGCAGAGACATCAATGTCGAGGTCTTATTGTCCATCAAGGCTGCATATTCCTCTTCCATTGCCTTTCTCCACTGTAGATGTGCCCAAACTACTTATGCACTATCTGGCTCATGTAGATCAAGGTTAACATGATAAACTTTAGGCTTGAAAATACCATGCTTAGCTCAAGTAACCATAAGATGTTGGTTGAGTATTCTGTTAGAAGAAGAATTAGTAGGCATTGAGTGTTGAAGATCATAGTTCGGCTAAAAACTCTAGTGGAAGAAGGAGGCTCTTGACAATTAGACAAATAATCTTGGGACCCTACTAAAAAATAAAAATAGGTACAGGACTGCAAGAAGTTACACTATGAGGAGACTTGTTTGAATTAGGACCTTGAGACACTTGACTAGGACTCAAAATAGGCACATCAAAGGTTGTAGGGGAACCTTGAGAAGAAGAATTGACAGGGCCTTTTGAATGAGTGATAAAGGGAGAACGGACTCATCAAACACAACATGCCTTGAGGCCTAGATTTTACCTAACTTATCTAAACATTTATAGCTCGTGTGTAAAGGACTATAACCTAAGAAAGTACAAGGAGCTGACCTATAATCCATTTTGTGTGCATTATGGGATCTCAAATAAGGAAATCAAAGATAACCAAAACCTTTAAAAACAAGTTATCAAGTTTAGTATGAAAGAGTACCACATGAGGGGATAGTTGCCTCAATACCTCGGTGGGTAACTTGTTGATAAGATAGACAACATTAGAGAAAGTATCAGACCAACACTTCCAGAGATGTTTATCTTGAGTTAACAAAGCTAACCTAGTTTCCACCACATGCTATGCTTCCTTTCAACATTATCATTCTGTTATGAGGTGTGGGGACATGACAATCTATGGACAATACCAACCCTTTTTAGAAGAGTAGACACACTCCTAAACTCTCCTCCCAGTCAATTTGAAACATCTTAATTTTCTTGTTGATTTGAAGTTCTACTAGTAACTTAAAATGAACAAAATATGAAAGCAATTTTGACTTATTTTTAAGGAAATACAACCATGTAAACCGAGAATAAGCATCAACAAAACTCAAGCAATATCGAAAACCATAAACATACGGTAAGGGAATTGGTCCCCAAATACATGATTCTCTAATTGTAAAGGTTAAGTATAAAAAAAAATTGAGACATGAGAAAGGGTAACTTAATAATTTTTCCTATCTAACAAGCCTCACAAATCTCAATCTAACTAAACCTACAATGGATATGACAATCAGTAAGGAATTTCTTCACAACTTTCATAGACGAGTGCCCTAATTTCCTATGCTACAACTTGTAAATAGACTCATATTCGGCTCATTAAAAGCTCGTTTCGGCTCATTTGTTTAGTTAAATTAGCCGAGCCTGAGCCTCACTTTTGTGCTTATTTATTAAATTAGTCGAGCCTGAACTCAAAAAAGTGAGGCTTAGTTCATTTTATGGCTTTGGCCTGTGAACTCGGCTTGACTCAGCTCATTCGTTTAGTTAAACAAACCGAGTCCGAGCCTAGGGGTATTAGGCTCGGCTTGGCTCGGCTCATTTACAGCCTTATTTGTGAATAGAGGACTATCAATTCCTCTTGAAAATCGGATAAATAGAGAGGCTTGGTTGAGAAAGAAGTCAAATATATCTCACTTAAGAACCTTTTATTATGTATCTTATGTGCATGTTGATCCTAACACTATGTAAGACTAGTATTTGGAAAAGGTGATATAGTATTGGGAGGGTTTGTTGATGTCGACTTAGTGGAGACTTAGATGTTAGTAGGAGTATTTCATGTTACATCTTCACTAGGAATGGTAGCACAAATGGTGCGCCCCTTTGTGTCTATCAAGGTTGATAGAATAAAGATTCTACCTATGATCAATTTAGAACACTAGAACGCAAGATCCTACAAAAACCAGAAAAATATAAAACTTATACGCTTGTACACTATAATTAACATAATTTAAGTTAAAATACCACAAAAATTATAATCCCAACCTCTCATATAGTCATTGAGTTATAACAGCTTAAAAATAGTATAAATTATTGAAGTTGATTTACATATTTGAAACTATATTAAGTCACCAACATTAAAATTCAAGTTTCAAATGAAAAGCGATAATTACAATAAGATTATGAGTAGAAGTAAAATATAACTCATTGTGTTCAAAATATATAATATTATTAGTTTTAAGAAAAGCACACAAATAATG
The DNA here is from genome assembly GCA_039764185.1 of Tamarix austromongolica. Classification (NCBI taxonomy): domain Eukaryota; kingdom Viridiplantae; phylum Streptophyta; class Magnoliopsida; order Caryophyllales; family Tamaricaceae; genus Tamarix; species Tamarix austromongolica. The sequence continues at coordinate 11,990,586 of CM077819.1, forward strand.
AAGAAAGCATACGATGATTAAGCCAACAATGAGATGATAGTATTTTCTATCATCTACGAGAACAAGACCCAAAAAAATTATGTTTTCTTTTAAAATTTTGATAAATCAAAATAATAAAAAATTTGCTATATGCACACACATTAGGTCACTGTATGAACCATGTGTACACAATAAGCTAAAACTTATTTACATAATGAAGCCAATATGACCATAAAAAAAATTATGAATTTGATATAATTTAGTAATTATTAGTATTTTAAAATTTAAATATTTATTTTACCAATTAGATGGACATTATATTTTTTTGTCAACATTTTTCTTCAACAATCAACTTTATTACCTTAGTGGTATCTTAGTCATATTTTATTTACTTCAGTTCATTTTCAATACATGTACAATAATATAGAGTCGAAAACTAAAGGATTAAGAAAAAAATGTGGAATAAGAAAGGAAATAGAATTGGAGATAAATCAATAAAAATTATATTTATTATGAAGAAATGTAGGATTTTACCTAAGATCGTAATATTCTACAAAAAGATCATAAGATTCTATAACTATTCAACTACTTTAATAAATTTTTGGTAATTAATATTAATTATTATTACTGATAATTATTTAATTAACATTATGAATTATAATTATTAATATTTCATTATTGGTAGGAATTATTATTACTATTATATTTATTATTTATGTTTTAAAATTAATCATTATTGTTAATTAGTATTGTTAATATGATTTCCATTAACTATAATTATTATTATGTTTTTATTATTACAAAATTAATATTAATATTAGTTCATGTTATCATTTTTAATTATTATTATTTTAATATTATGAAATTAATTTTTATTTTTGTTAATTACGAATGTAACTATTATAAATATTATTAAATTTCTTATTATAGATACTTATTATAATAATAAATAAGTATATTATTATTATTATTTATAATCTTCTAATTACTTTTTTATATTATTTAATTCAAAATTTTGATTAATTATGATATTAATTTGATATGATCTCATCATATTTTATTAATGTTGATCTACTCTTATAAGTTGTAAAGAATAAGTTTCGGCAAAAAATCTAGAATCCAAAAATCGGGTACAGTATCCAAAAAAATCTAATCTAGCATTATGTTATTGCAAGTGGAGCAGATATCTAATCTAATTTTCAATTAAATTATTCAAAATTAGTATAAGAACTATTTTTTCAATATATTATATTATATTTGGAGTACATTATATTATATTTTAAAAATATTATATGTTATTCATATATGTGAAAGTATATTATAATACATAGTGGAGCATATTATGTTGTATTTTCGGTGTTTTACAAATATTGTAATGTTTTTATCTTAATATACGCATATAATTATTAATTTAAGTATAATCGGATATTTTGAATATATTTGATATCCTATTTGGTTTTTAGACATTCGATTCTGTCCATGAGAAGCAAAGCAGTGGATGCGGATATCCAGTTTTAAACACCCTAAGTGCATTCCTTAATTGAACTTCACAATTAAGTTTTTGTTTAGACTATAGCTTCAAAATTGGATTGATTATCAAACTGGAGTTATCATTAGCTCACTAGTTCGCTAATCCCACATGTGGTTTGATATGGTCTCACCAATGATACATATTAATTCAATAAAATATGAAATATATAGAAAACTTAGATATCTCCAGCTTGTGATCAGTTTTTCAGTTGGTTTGCTAATTTTCAAGATTGACCGGTCCAGTTGTATATTGTTGTAATCATCTAACTAGAAATCAATAAATAAGTTGCAAGAAAAGGCTAGAAAGTTTTGATTCTACCACTAGAAATAAATAAGCTATGGGGTGGGGACTAAGAGCTAAGACAATTAACCTTTGAAGATAGCCTAGCATGCTCAGCAATGAGGAGTTTTTCCTGCATATATTACATGAAAACTTACATGAACAAGGTGAAATTATAGGAGGCAATAGTAAACGTGTCCACCTATTTACTCCCCCCAAAACCCTTATACCTTTTCCTTAAGTTGCCTTATCCCATGTCATTGTCGTGTTGAGATTTTTTTCCCTTTTCACAACGCATAATGTTAAATATCAATTAAATATTGGGATATATTAGTTGAAATGTATCGTATATGTATGTGATTATATATCTACATCACATCGACATGGAAAAAACTAATATATAGCAGAGATATATCGGTGTATCGTCCGATATTTTAATTCATACATTACATTTTATGTATGATGAGTTTATTTTAATCTTCTCTTGAATATTGTGGTAGGCTTCACATATTACTTTTTCAAACTAGATTGTTATTGTTCAATCAAACTACTATACTTTGCCTTCATGTAGCAGTTTGAGAAGCTAGATTCCATTTTTTTTCAATTAGACACATATCAAGGTATTTAATTAATCACTTTGTTTTAATATTTTTTTTCCTTTTGTGTATTATGTAATTTTTCAGTGTGCAGGATACAATAGAACGATACCAGAGTCGCATCAAAGATGTCCAACAATCTAATGACAATTCGACTGAAGAAGACACTATGGTAAATGCTCATCACCACTACTCTATGCTACCTTCTATGTAAATACCGTCACACTATTATTGCATCATGATTTCATTTTCTCTTGTATTCTCTCACTATTTTTCTGCGTTGTGTTCTTTTGACATGCAATTAAGCTAGTCCTATCCATCTATTATAATTTTGCATTGATATTGCTCTTGATCAAATAATGGCAATCAAATTATTGTCCACATCAAAATTCTTGTTCATTTCTTCATTTAATCTCCTTGATTGATATATGATAATCTCTTTCGATCTTCATGGAAGTTGTAAAATTCCAACTTGAATCCTCCACTTGATTTCTAATTAAGTTTCAAGCATTCTTAATTCCTCCTCATTAGATTTACAACTTGATGATTATTGTCCATTAGTTTTACTTTATCCCTAAATCTTCCTTATTAGGTTCACATAATCTTGGAAATCTTACTCGTTGGGTTACTTATCTTAAATCTTGCTCAACAGGTTCAATATTCTTCCTTACAAGGTTTACATTAACTATATTTGACATAACTTGCTTTAACTCAAAAGGTTACTTGAAAGATGAAAACCTAGCCAATAGCTTAAAGTTGAGAAGTAAAAACTTCATTTTCCTTAAATTGATTGTTTTTTAATATGACTTTCATTTTATTGTGCATAGCTTGGTGGTTTCTTTGTATAATGTTGGAGTGAATTGGAGGGTCACTTGAAGGCTACATTGGTTGGTAGTGTTGAAGTACATGACACTGTTGAGAATTGTGAAGAATTTGCAAAAAATGACGGTATATGAATGGAGAATGCATGGAACATGGCCTCTCAGAATAACTGCTATGTGTCCATGCTCTATGTATTATCATGCAAAAGGCTTGTTGTGATGTTGTGAAGAACACAAGTGACCCAAGTTGCACGACACCGCTATGTTACTCAACATGAGTAATTCATATTCCCCAACATGCTCATGTTGACACTATTTTCCACCACCTCAAACTCTTTTAGGACCATATCGCCTATGTAGCCTATATAAAGACCAATTTTCATCGACCTAGGTCATTTATTGTGACAGAGAGAGAGATCTATAACTTTTTTTATTGCATTATTATGAAGTCTTGTGAGAGTCTGAGAGGATCGCTAATTTTTCTTATAATCTCTTATTTCTATACATAATAAAGGTGATATGTTTCCTTAATTATGATATCGAGTATTTTCTCTATTAAATCTTAAAAACCCTAAATGTATGTTTTTTGGTCATGTGTGTTCTTACTACTTAACTCCAAACAAACTAATATCAAAGCGTGGATTCATGTTCGGGATGCTACATGAAGATGTATGCAGGATTTGATATTGAAAAATTTAATCATTCTAAAATTTTTTTGACTTGTGGAAGTTGATCATGAGGGTAATTTTGATTCAGAACGGATTAGAGAAAGCATTGCACGAGAAATAAAAGAATCTTGCATCGATAACCGATGAGAGATTTGATGAGATCGGTTTAAAGGCTTTGTCAACCATATAATTGTGTTTGTCACTTTGTTGAATGAGGTAGCAAACGATAAAATTGCATATGCCCTATAGTTCAAGTTAGAATCTCTCTGTCACAAAGTGTGTATTGTTGAAGAGCATATTACATGAACTGAAGCTAGGTTTTGATAAATTTGATTATATTGTTATGTATCAGTAGGGCTGTAAATGAGCTGAGCCAGTTCGGTATTCGGCTCGGCTCGGCTCGTTAAAAGCTCAGTTCGACTCGTTCGTTTAATTAAACAAGCCTCAAAATGAGGCTCGGGCTCGGCTCGTTTATTAAACGAGCCGAGCTCAAACAGGAAAAAGCTCGGCTCAGTTCATTTTTTGGCTTTGGCTCGTGAGCTCGGCTCGCTAAAAGCTCAGTTCGGCTCGTTCGTTTAGTTAAACGAGCCGAGCCCAAACAGCATTTTAGGCTCGTTTAGTTAAATGAGCCGAACTCAAACATGGGGGTATTCGGTTCGGCTCGGCTCGTTTACAGCCCTATGTATCAGCAAAACGTAGATGTTAAATTACATTATTAGAATTTGGATGTAAAATTATTTTGCTATTCACCACTTGAATATAGATAAAAGTAATGGTTCATTTAATGAACAACATTTGATAGTGTTGTTATGGTTGATGAGATGCGATCACTTTGGAGAACTCAATGTAATCCTTTTGGGGAACTAAAACATTGATATGTGATGTTTTACTAGTTGATGTTTTGTTATGTGTTTATAATATGATTATTTTAGTAAAAGATATGTTTGGGGTAAACAAGCAGAAAACTTTAGTTGCACTAAAAATCAAAGCTCTTGAGGTGGATTGTATGGTCATAGTTACATACTATGAGTATTATGGGATACTTCATGTACGTTGTGGCTGGTAATGGACTTGATACCACTCAAGTTGTGGTTGTTGTGAGGATATATATGGTGAGTCTTCTGGAGTCATATTGTAATAACCACCCTCCCACCAAAATTAATGGTGGATAGAGGAGGATTAAAATGATTCATAAAACTACTTATATCAACAAGGTTTACCTTATTTTTGGAAAATCTATCATTTATCTTCTTTTTATGAAATCTATTATTAAGGAATTCTATAGATAAATGTGCTTCACATGGAGCAAGTTAAGTATGAGTGACATCCTATGAAGTTTTTCAAGATGCGTAAGTTGATAAATTTCACATTATAAAAGGACTTGTGTTGATATGTGGGCTCAATCATTGATCCTAAAAGCACTATAAAGTAATTACCTACGACCTTAGTTAGGCTAGGGTATTCCAAATGGTATTAGAGCGAAACTGCAATAACGAATGAACTTGAATAAGCCAGTTTGTCGCCTATGTTCAAGTTTGAATGAGGCTCCAATTTGACTTGTGTTCATGAGGCTTTTTGAGGTATGGGGTGGTCTAATGATCTCGTGTATCTGTTTGCTATTTGTTTTAAATGTTTCGTCAAGGTGAATATTGTTGAATATGATTTGCAATTTATTGTGCATAGTATAGAGTTTTATTTGTAGAAGTTTGAAGTGATTGGAGGATTGTTCAAAGGCTAAATAGATGGGTAGTAGTGAAGTACACGATGGTGTGGAGTTTCATAAAGAACAAGAAAAGAACGGAGGTGCTTGAGAGGAGAATGCATGGAACACGACCTCCCATCGCGCTTGTACTTTGTGTATTTTATATATAAGGCATTTTGTGTTGTCGTGAAGAACAAGGGTAACCTGCATGGTCGTATTGCCAAACATAAGCAAACAGTGGTCCTTGAGGCGAGTGTGTTAATGTTGGTTTTTTTTTTCTCCCGCTTCACACTCATTAAGGTCTGTGTCACCTATGTCAGCTATATAAAGCCGATTTTTGTTGACCAGTGTCATATTGTGGTATATAGAGATCTAGAATTTGTTTCTTTTGCATTCTTGAGAAAGAGCTAGTATTCTTGAGAGTGTCCTTGTGAGAGGTTAATTCTCTTTGTAATCTCTTGTCTCTGCTTATGATAAAAATAATTTATTTCCCTAGTTGTGTTCTGGAGTGTTTTCTCTATTAAATCTTACAATATGTGTTTTAAATGCTTGAATCCCAACAATTGTCTCATTGTGATTTCTACAATTCTTGGATTTTGGGGCATAGTTTCTTCTCATACTCTACTATGTTATAATTACAGCATTTGAAACATGAAGCAGCAAACTTGGTGAAGAAGATAGAGATCCTCGATGCTTCAAAACGGTAGTTGCCCATCCTCATCTAGGCTCTATCTATCTTATATTCAAGTATCTAGTTTGTCCAACTTGAAATTTAACGTTCGGTAATGCCCCGTGAACCTAGGAAATACCTTGGACAAGATTTAGGATCATCCTCCATTCAGGAGCTGGGACTATTGGAGAAGCAACTTGAGCGGAGCGTAAGCAAGATCCGAGAGCAAAAGGTTTATGTTGTAGTTAGTTATGGTTTCTTTTCCCCTAAGTGCTTGTGTGGTTACCCACATTTTTTTACATGTCTAATACAATCTAATTGAAATATAAGATTTTTTTCCCCAACTAATACCCATTTAGATATAAATTTTACTAAAATGGGTGTTTTATTAAAATATTTGTATTATTTCTAAATACTTTATATGAAAGATACAAAATATGACAGATATTTTTTCACCTCTATTATTCCTATACCAAACGAGCTCTAAATATTTTTGACCTCCTATAATTTCAACTTATTCTTAACCCTCTCATTGCTGAGCATGCTAGGCTATCTTCAAAGGTTAATTGTCTTAGCTCTTAACCTCCACCCCATATCTTATTTATTTCTAGTTAGAAAATCAAAACTTTCTAGCCTTCTATGTATTTCGTTATGGTTCAACACTGATGCTGTATCTTACTTGCATTGCAGACTCGTATTTTCACCGAGCAGATAAGGCAACTTAAGGAAAAGGTATAAGGGTTTTGGGGGGAGTAAATAGGTGGACACGTTTACTATTGCCTCCTATAATTTCACCTTGTTCATGTAAGTTTTCATGTAATATATGCAGGAAAAACTCCTCATTGCTGAGCATGCTAGGCTATCTTCAAAGGTTAATTGTCTTAGCTCTTAATCCCCACCCCATAGCTTATTTATTTCTAGTGGTAGAATCAAAACTTTCTAGCCTTTTCTTGCAACTTATTTATTGATTTCTAGTTAGATGATTACAACAATATACAACTGGACCGGTCAATCTTGAAAATTAGCAAACCAACTAAAAAACTGATCACAAGCTGGAGATATCTAAGTTTTCTATATATTTCATATTTTATTGAATTAATATGTATCATTGGTGAGACCATATCAAACCACATGTGGGATTAGCGAACTAGTGAGCTAATGATAACTCCAGTTTGATGATCAATCCAATTTTGAAGCTATAGTCTAAACAAAAACTTAATTGTGAAGTTCAATTAAGGAATGCACTTAGGGTGTTTAAAACTGGATATCCGCATCCATTGCTTTGCTTCTCATGGACAGAATCGAATGTCTAAAAACCAAATAGGATATCAAATATATTCAAAATATCCGATTATACTTAAATTAATAATTATATGCGTATATTTAGATAAAAACATTACAATATTTGTAAAACACCGAAAATACAACATAATATGCTCCACTATGTATTATAATATACTTTCACATATACGAATAACATATAATATTTTTAAAATATAATATAATATACTCCAAATATAATATAATATATTGAAAAAATAGTTCTTATACTAATTTTGAATAATTTAATTGAAAATTAGATTAGATATCTGCTCCACTTGCAATAACATAATGCTAGATTAGATTTTTTTGGATACTGTACCCGATTTTTGGATTCTAGATTTTTTGCCGAAACTTATTCTTTACAACTTATAAGAGTAGATCAACATTAATAAAATATGATGAGATCATATCAAATTAATATCATAATTAATCAAAATTTTGAATTAAATAATATAAAAAAGTAATTAGAAGATTATAAATAATAATAATAATATACTTATTTATTATTATAATAAGTATCTATAATAAGAAATTTAATAATATAATTAATAATATTTATAATAGTTACATTCGTAATTAACAAAAATAAAAATTAATTTCATATTATAAAAATAATAATAATTAACAATGATAACATGAACTAATATTAATATTAATTTTGTAATAATAAAAACATAATAATAATTATAATTAATGGAAATCATATTAACAATACTAATTAACAATAATGATTAATTTTAAAACATAAATAATAAATATAATAGTAATAATAATTCCTACCAATAATGAAATATTAATAATTATAATTCATAATGTTAATTAAATAATTATCAGTAATAATAATTAATATTAATTACCAAAAATTTATTAAAGTAGTTGAATAGTTATAGAATCTTATGATCTTTTTGTAGAATATTACGATCTTAGGTAAAATCCTACATTTCTTCATAATAAATATAATTTTTATTGATTTATCTCCAATTCTATTTCCTTTCTTATTCCACATTTTTTTCTTAATCCTTTAGTTTTCGACTCTATATTATTGTACATGTATTGAAAATGAATTGAAGTAAATAAAATATGACTAAGATACCACTAAGGTAATAAAGTTAATTGTTGAAGAAAAATGTTGACAAAAAAATAAAATGTCCATCTAATTGGTAAAATAAATATTTAAATTTTAAAATACTAATAATTACTAAATTATATCAAATTCTTAATTTTTTTTATGGTCATATTGGCTTCATTATGTAAATAATTTTTAGCTTATTGTGTACATATGGTTCATACAGTGACCTAATGTGTGTGCATATAGCAAATTTTTTATTATTTTGATTTATCAAAATTTTAAAAGAAAACATAATTTTTTTTGGGTCTTGTTCTCGTAGATGATAGAAAATACTATCATCTCATTGTTGGCTTAATTATCGTATGTTTTCTTCATTATTTGTGTGCTTTTCTTAAAACTAATAATATTATATATTTTGAACACAATGAGTTATATTTTACTTCTACTCATAATCTTATTGTAATTATCGCTTTTCATTTGAAACTTGAATTTTAATGTTGGTGACTTAATATAGTTTCAAATATGTAAATCAACTTCAATAATTTATACTATTTTTAAGTTGTTATAACTCATTCTATATGAGAGGTTGGGATTATAATTTTTGTGGTATTTTAACGTAAATTATGTTAATTATAGTGTACAAGCGTATAAGTTTTATATTTTTTTGGATTTTGTAGGATCTTGCGTTCTAGTGTTCTAAATTGATCATAGGTAGAATCTTGATTCTATCAACCTTGATAGACACAAAGGGGCGCACCATTTGTGCTACCATTCCTAGTGAAGATGTAACATGAAATACTCCTACTAACATCTAAGTCTCCACTAAGTCGACATCAACAAACTCGTCCAATACTATATCACCTTTTCCAAATACTAGTCTTACATAGTGTTAGGATAAACATGCACATAAGATACACAATAAAAGGTTCTTAAGTGAGATATATTTGACTTCTTTCTCAACCAAGCCTCTCTATTTATCCGATTTTCAAGAGGAATTGATAGTCCTCTATTCACAAATAAGGCTGTAAATGAGCCGAGCCAAGCCGAGCCTAATACCTCTAGGCTCGGACTCGGGCTCGGTTTGTTTAACTAAACGAATGAGCTGAGTCAAGCCGAGTTCACAGGCCAAAGCCATAAAATGAACTAAGCCTCACATTTTTGAGTTCAGGCTCGACTAATTTAATAAATGAGCACAAAAGTGAGGCTCAGGCTTGGCTAATTTAACTAAACAAATGAGCCGAATCGAGCTTTTAATGAGCCAAATATCGAGCCGACTCAGCTCGTTTACAGCCTTATTCACAAAGTAGTTGTGCTTACCACGTCTACTAAAAATTGTTTGGGTATTCTTGATTGCAATCTCATACTTCTTACACATTCATTTAGTGTAATGTTTATCTATTTTTCAATGTCATACTAACACAGGTTTTTGTTGAGAATTCCGGCTCACTTGATCCCCTTATTAGCAAAAAAGTTTGTAAAATGTGCCATATCTTATTCACCTACCTTGTCGAACTTCATACATTTCATATTTGTCCCAGTCTCATTCTTAACTTCTATATTCCACATCTTGAATATTGTGGAAATAACATGCTTGTGATCAGGAAATAAACTCACTTTTTTGTTGAAGTCATCAGTGAAGGTGGATAATACTCCGCGCTTCCAAGTGTGGGGTTGGCACAAGGTATATGGACCAGTCCACAATTGGATCGGACGATCTAGACTCGGATCGGAACTTTAATTAAAGACCAAAACTTTTGAAAGTGGGAATTGGAGTCCCAATTGGGACCGGATCGGAATAGCTGGTCTTGGATTGATTAGGATTGAAACTCATGACTTGTATAATTCTGTAGGTAAAATGTTAAGGAGTTTACCGGCTAGACTGGATAGGATTGGAGCTAGTGATTGACCAAAATTCATAACTCATATACATTTTTGTTAGGTAAAGTGTTAAGGAGTTTACAGGTTAGACCGTACTGGACAGGATTGAAGTTCGTAATGGACCAAACGTCTTTTACTCTAGCACTAGAGCCCGAATCAGATACCTGTATAATTGAACATCCATATGCGTAGCCCAGGCTCTTTCTATACCTTTGTGAAGCTAACTCTCTTTCACGTTTTCAAAAATATGACTTCCACAAAGACCCAGTTCAACGTTCTTTAAATTGGGCAACATATCTTCGAAGCCAGTATCTTTCATTCTTTTTGGGTTCATGTGACCGAGTTTGTGGTGCCACAACATCGAGCGATTGGGGTTTTTAGCTATAACTATCGTGTTTTGATACCGGACAGTGTAGCATAACATTGCTATCTTGAATGCCCGCGTTATAGTCATAGTTCCTTTTGCAACTTTCTAGAAATTCTCTTCAAATATGGTCTTGTGGCATGTGTTGTTTAACTCACCGACTGAAATCAAGCTCCTTGTTGATTCAGAATGAGCCTAGCATACTTAAACTCCCACAGACAATTGTAGGAATTTGATCACTACATCCCCTTGCCAACTATATCGTAAAACTTGTTATCTGCAAAATAATATTTTTTAAATGTGAAATTATTGAACAAATTCTTGCAAGCGGTGGTGGAGCGAAATGAAACCTTAAAAATTGAAAGACATGAATCCAATGGAATTTTTACTCTGCTGGATCCTCATATTTAGTATGAACATAGCTATTACTATTCTCCCTCCTCCTCCTCCTCTTCATTCTCCCTTTTCTATTCTCGCCCCTCCTCTTCCTATTTTTCCTCCTCCTTCTCTTCGTCTTCTTCCATGATTGTTTTGTTTCGATCACTTTTACTACTTCTAACTTCTACATTCAATACGTGCCTAATGGACTCTTCTTCTCTCAATCCATTCCTGTGAATAATACTCTCTTAGAATTAAACCTCTTACCTCACCAAAGATTAACTTTTTCCGACCATATGAATTTTTGATTATTATCACCATTGTATACCAATTCTTGTGTAAGGATGACTACGGAACCAAAACCTCGACTTCCTCATCGAATGCCATCATATCTAAACTTGGTTTTCGTGACTGCATTGAACTCAATGATGTGTTTTACGTCAAATGCACATTCGGACATCTCTAAATTGGATAACTTGTCCATGAAAAATAACTTATTGGTTGATGAGCGTTTTTTATGCATATTGGTTAAGGCCTTTATTATATCTGATGTCATTGTATACTTCTTGATGTTGTAACTTTTCAACCTCCCTGTCTAATATCTCTCACATTACGTCATTGATTCTGTCTTATCTCCATCCATCAAAATATGTAGATCCTTTTTATCTCCCTCAGGCAGAATATGTAGATCCTTTTGATGCACATAACCTTCCATCTGCATCTTGCAAAGTAAAATAAGAACCATCAAACTTCTGGATGACGGCCTTGCCTTGATGGTCTTATTCCTCCTTTTCACCTAGATGATCGGGGTTCAAGTATCACAGGTGGGCTCCCTCCCCGCTCCCCCCACCAGAATATTGATCAAAAAGAGAAAAAAAGGCATCAAACTTCTCAATATTGATCTTTCCATCATCTATTATTGTATTCAGCGATTTCTTCAACCAAACTCTTATGTGATAGACCCATAATCAAATATACTTACGTCCGGAGGAATAAAAGGGCTGGATAGTGGGGGGTTAGATGGGCAAAATAGTTATAGCAGGGGGTTTTTGGTCTTTTAGCAGAGCACGTAGCTGAGGAGTCTGTTAGGACCTATTTGTTGAGTCATAATTTTCTGTTATTGTACGTCTTGAGTCGGGGAGCCTGGGGTATTTAAAAGGAGGGAAGGGAACGAAGGAAGCAGGGAAAAAGTGGACTGTAAACGGGAGGGGCCAGGACCTCGAATATCTGGCAGAACTATCTCTTCGATATCAATACTATCATCTCTATTTCATTACATATCTCTGTTTCATATTGTTTAATTCCTTTCAGAATATTTGTGAGTTAGGGGGAGTGTCTGGTAGCAGTGAATCTGCTATCATTTTGGTATCAAAGCCGTACGTGATCGGGACAAATGGCACAGAAGAAGATGGAAGCAATGGAAGAACGAATGGGAACTCTAGAGGAGAGACTGACTGTGATACAGGAAGAGTGGCAGCATGAAGTGGATGGCATCAAAGGGGATACCCAGAAGATCCCACAGCTCGAAAGAACCCTGATGGAGGTGATGGGCAGATTAGATCAGCTGATTAGGCAAGGAGATCGAGCGATGGCTCCATCCAATTCACGGCAGGAGAAGGAGGACGAACGAGAGGTCACAAATACAGGACCAGCAGCAACCCGCACCATAGAACAAGGGGCCCCACGGGTGGAGTACCGCCCTGTTCGCCAGCTGGAGTTTCCAATCTTCAGTGGTTCAGACCCGGATGGATGGCTGTTCCGCGCGGAACGATACTTTAACCTGAACCAGCTCACAGAGGATGAGAGGCTAGAATTGGTACCAGTGGCTATGGAGGGGAAGGCTCTCGCCTGGTTTCAATATGTGGAAGAAGGGAGACGGTTCACGACCTGGAGAAATTTCAAGGAGGCATTCCTTACCCGATTTCGGCCGAAACATGAAGGAACTCTCTGCGAAAAATTCTTGTCTATTCGTCAAGAGACTTCAGTGGAGGAGTACCTGGAGGTGTTTGAGTCGCTGGCTGCCCCGTTGCAGGGACGATTAACAGAGGAAGTGCTCATCAGCACTTTCCTGAACGGGCTAAAACCAGCGGTGCGGGCTGAGGTTCGAATGATGCGGCCCAATGGATTGGCTGAGATAATGGAGTTGGCCCAAATGGTGGAAGATAAAAATCGGGTCGTCCAGACAGGGGGAAATGGTTTAAGTGGACTCGGGGAGATGGGGTCCAGGCTGAGGTTACCGGGTCGGGGAAATTTGACCCCGGGAAGTACCTACTCAACTTCGCCCGTCACTGGACCGACCAAACCGATGGTCGCGAACTCAAACCCAAGAATCCCCGCAGCTCCTTCAATGTCTTTGGTACCGGCCAGCTCTTCATACACTTGAGTTTAGATGGGTCAGCCGCTACCCCTTCAGCAGAGATTATATGACCCAAGTACTCCAGTTCCAACTGTCCAAATGCACATTTTTTTATGTTCACTGTTAGGGCATTAGTACGCAATACTTCAAACACTATTGTTAAGTGTTTGGCATGACTTTCCATGTCTTGGCTGTACACCAATATATCATCAAAAAATACCAATACGAACTTACGGAGGAAGGGTTTAAATACATCATTCATCAAAGCTTGAAAAGTAGCCGGTGCATTAGTCAGTCCGAACGGCATTATCAGGAATTCATAGTGCCCTTCATGTGTCCGGAAAGCAGTCTTTGGGACATCCTCAGGGTTTACTCTGATCTGGTGGTACCCGGACTTTAAATCCAGCTTGGAGAACACAGAGGCCCCATGCAGCTCATCAAGCAGTTCATCAATCATAGGTATGGGAAATTTATCAGGGATTGTCACCTTGTTCTTGGGTTTGACAGGATATTACAGGAAATTTGTGAAGCACTATGGCCACATAGCAGCTCCTCTCACTGCTCAATTAAAAAAAGATAGTTTCGGGTGGAATGTCGAGGCTCAGGAAGCATTTGATAAACTCAAGCAGGCCATGTCATCTGTACCAGTTTTGGGGCTGCCCGATTTTCGGGAACCCTTTGTGATAGAAACGGATGCCTCGGGAATTGGTGTTGGAGCAGTGCTGATGCAGAAACATCGCCCAATCGCCTATTTCAGCCAAGCCTTAGGCCAGCGGGCGCGTCTGAAGTCCGTATACGAAAGGGAATTAATGGCAGTAGTGTTGGCTATACAGCGATGGCGACACTATCTTATGGGACAGAGATTTACAGTGAGGACTGATCAAAAGAGCCTAAAGTACTTGTTGGAGCAGCGAGTAATACCCGAAGAGCATCTCAGATGGATCACAAAGTTGTGGAGTTACAACTTCACTATTGAATACAAACCCGGAGGGGAGAACAAGGCTGCAGACGCACTATCCCGGAGGGAGTCAGAAGCTAACTGTGCTGCTCTCTCTGCTGTGTGGATAAAGGATTGGAGCTCCCTTCAATCTGAAGTGGCAGCTGACCCGAAATTGAGAGCCATAGTGCAGGAGTTACAGCAGGGGCTGCCGAACACAGGAGGTTACAACTTGCAGCAAGGAAATTTAATGTATCGTGGGCATTTAGTCATTCCAGCAAAATCTGAATGGAGGAAGAAGTTACTGGCAGAATTTCATGGTGGAGGATTGGGAGGCCACTCGGGAGCGTTAAGAACATATCATAGACTAGCAAGGGAGGTATACTGGCCAGGAATGAGAAAGGAGGTTCAAGATTATGTTGCCGGGTGCGGGGTATGCCAACAAAACAAATACCAGACTTTGAGCCCAGCAGGGTTGTTACAGCCCTTACCTATTCCTCAACAGGTCTGGGAAGATATTTCACTAGACTTTGTGGAAGGACTGCCTGGTTCAGAAGGTTATGACTGCGTGATGGTAGTAGTGGACCGTTTGACCAAGTATGGCCACTTTATCCCCTTAAAGCATCCCTTTACTGCACGTGTGGTTGCTGCTATATTTGTGAAAGAAATAGTCCGCTTACATGGGATCCCAAAATCAATAGTATCAGATCGGGATAAGGTGTTTGTGAGCAATTTTTGGAAGGAACTGTTTAAGCTGCAGGGAACAAAGTTGCGTTTTAGCACAGCATACCATCCCCAAACGGATGGCCAAACAGAGGTGGTCAATCGGAGTTTGGAGACCTACTTACGCTGTTTTGTAGGGGACAAACCCAAACAGTGGGTAAAGTGGATACCTTGGGCGGAGTTTTGGTATAACACCTCCTACCATTCGGCTATACAATCTACACCTTTTGCTGCCTTATATGGCCGAGACCCCCCCTCACTGTTGCGTTATGAAACCGGGAATACTCCCTTTGCAGCAGTGGATCACGAGCTTAAGGAGAGGGATGCAGTTCTAGAGGAGTTGAAATATCACCTCCAGCGGGCTCAGTTGAGAATGAAGCAACAGGCAGACAAGAAGCGAAGGGAGCAGGAGTTTATGGTAGGAAGTTGGGTATTTGTGAAGCTGAAACCGTATCGCCACAGATCTTTGGCTAAACGCCTCAATGAGAAACTGGCTCCAAGGTATTTTGGGCCATACCAAGTGGAGGCCAGGGTGGGAAAGGTGGCGTATCGCCTTAAGTTACCGGATGATGCCTCCATACATCCTGTTTTTCATGTTTCCTTACTCAAGGAGGCAGTGGGGGAAGGAAGTCAGGCCCAACCGTTTACCCCGGTTCTAACCACTGATATAGAGTGGAAGGTTGAACCTGAAGCTATCCTGGATTTGCGCTACAACTCCCAGGGCACACTGGAAGTTCTGATTAAATGGAAGGGGTTGCCAGAGTTCGAAGCATCTTGGGAGGAATTCGATCTCATCAATCAGCAGTTTCCTGAGTTTCACCTTGAGGACAAGGTGAAGGTCCGAGGGGAGAGTAATGATAGACCCATAATCAAATATACTTACGTCCGGAGGAATAAAAGGGCTGGATAGTGGGGGGTTAGATGGGCAAAATAGTTATAGCAGGGGGTTTTTGGTCTTTTAGCAGAGCACGTAGCTGAGGAGTCTGTTAGGACCTATTTGCTGAGTCATAATTTTCTGTTATTGTACGTCTTGAGTCGGGGAGCCTGGGGTATTTAAAAGGAGGGAAGGGAACGAAGGAAGCAGGGAAAAAGTGGACTGTAAACGGGAGGGGCCAGGACCTCGAATATCTGGCAGAACTATCTCTTCGATATCAATACTATCATCTCTATTTCATTACATATCTCTGTTTCATATTGTTTAATTCCTTTCAGAATATTTGTGAGTTAGGGGGAGTGTCTGGTAGCAGTGAATCTGCTATCATTATGCCAGTTATTGAGATCTTTATTCATAGAAGTCAAAGTCAAGAATAAATAGAGAGACACAGTAGTTTGGCAGCTACCCTGCCTAGGAATTAGTTGCTCTCTCTCTCTGTTTGATTCAATCGGAGATCTGTAACTTGATAATACATTAGTTTTAACTAAGTTACTACATAAAGCTCAGTCCAATTAAGTCTAAACTGACCTTAGTTTATTCTGCTCTACCATACAACACCTGGTGGTCCTCCAGGCTTAACTATTAAGCTGATATGGTGGCGGAAATTAGCAAAATGAAAGAATTCATCTAGACCACGAGGTTTATTTGACTGTCTTCAGCAGTAGAAGCCATACCAGACGTGGAAGATGCGGCGAAAGTTGTACTAGCTTTATCATCTAAGCAATTCCTTGTTCTTGAGTCTTCCTGTTTACAAAGCATGAAACTGACTTCTCTGTCCATATCTGCATCATCTTCACCTACATATATAGTCCTCAATATGGTAAAGTGTGAAAAAACCTGAGTCTTCCATGTGGGTTAAACAGAAAGTATCTTGTTTTTGCAGATTTGTATCCAACCACAGGAGAAAACAAGCCCAACGAGTGATGATACACCATCAGAGGACGCCAATAGTCAAGTTTCTGATGTGGAGACTGGCCTTTTCATTGGACTGCCAGACAGCAGAGTCAGGCGTGGCATGCCACCCCTTCACTGATATTAGACTATACAAGTTGCCTATTCCTCAGTATAGTTATAGTTTCATGGAGGTACGAGGCTACAGTGCCTTCAATTTATTGTTCTGAGTCATTTGCAGTTTGTACAAGCAAAAATAAAACAAGCATCATCCAGTTATGCTGCATATTTTGCTTCGAGAATCCTGCTTTGAGGAACATCTTCTCGGGTGGGAAGAAATTGCAAGTGATCTGCATAATTTTATTGCTCTGCGTTACTGAATTTAGCTCGTGTTTATGTTACTGCACATATAATGTAATGATGCAGACAACTTCGTTATGAGTATATGCATTGCAGCCTTGAGGTCTCAAAGTAGACGGCGCGGCTTATTTTTCATGGTACTTATAGTATGGAGCAATGGAAACAGACTGGCTGGCAGGTAGTGCAACGACTTATTTCACAGTCACGTTTCATGCTGAAGAAGAGATGAAAATAAGAGCAGCTTCTCTGATGTTGCTTGAGGTTTAGTCGTGAGCAAGTGCTTCATATCATGGGTTAGAAGACAACCACCTTATGTCTTGCTATGCCAAGGGAGACACAAAAAAATGTGAGAACTATGAAGATGTTACTTTTACGTCAAGTTGAAACAAATGACGTGATGATCAGTGATCATCCAAGTGATACAGAAGTGTGAAAGTGAAACCTAGCAATTTCAGCCTCCACAATTTGCTATATGTGGCTCTGTTTCATTACACTCTTTTCTTTCTTTAATCTACACTATAAATTTTAGCACGATTACAAACCTATTAAGGACCAGCATATAATTCAACTTTATGTTATGTATGCCCAAGTGTTACGCCAAAAGATATAGAATGATAGTGAGGGGCAGGCTGATAATATAAGGCGAACTCTAGGCTTTTGACATGAGTGTTTTAACTGCTTCTGTTGTCGGTAGTGCAGGAATAGCGCCCTTCTCTGTTACTGTGATGGCGCCACATGCATTGGCAAACAGAAGAGCCTCCCTCAACTTGTTCTCTTCCTGCAGCAGAAAACCAAGAAGCTCAAGTTGCTTTCTGGACAAGCAATTTCTTCCTATGATGAAGAATTCAAAAGGAAGTCAATCAGCGGTTTGTTCTGTGTTTTCCCATCTGCTTCGTTCCTTTTCCTCCCCTGGAAACACCAGCCTGTGCTCTTGGGTTTCATATAGAGAGTGAATGGAGAAAGCAACACTAGCTATCATAAACAAGCAATGGGACAAGCAAGCGATTCATGCATAAAGCATGGAGGTGGTGGTACGGGAAAACGAGCAAGCTCGGAGGCAAAGCCCATTTCCCGGCAGTCAGGAGGTCACGAATTTGAAAACCCGAGGGCTGGAGCATATTGAAATCTGGTACCTGATAAATATTGGGGTCGGCAGCTAAACACTTCAATAGCCCGCCCACAAAAGCATCGCCAGCACCGGTTGCGTCAACAGCTTGAACCTTGAAACCACCAACCTTACCCTTGAAATTCTGCACAAAACAGTTCCATGAGTCTGAAGTTCCACTAGCAGATTCCAGCGAAACGCTTTTTTCCGTTCCAGATAAAATAGATAGAAGTTTGCATGGTATCTGTTTGGTAATAAGCATAAAATCACCCGTAAAATTTAGCCTTGGCAGCGAACCACCCATATCAATTAGAAAAAAAAACAAACCGCCTATACATTCTGTTTCCTAATCAAGGATTCACCCTTAAACCATTTTCCAACGCACAAAAATTAGTACCGACAACCCGTGCTTAGATAAGCAAGGATCCGACTATTCCGCAGTTTTTCAGCAAAAAATGGTTATTGATGGTTCGTTGATTCAGAAACACTACTGTTTTTATGGGTGGATTACCACCGAGTTTAGATTTTAAAGGGGGATTTTTGCTATCTACTTTTATTTGTTTTGATAAGGTGTAAGCCAACCTTAGTGTAATATCTGCAGCCATCTTTGCCTTCCGTCACCAGTAGAAGCATAAGGTTTGGGCGGAAAAGCTTGTCTAGCACTATAGTGTCGTCATAAGCGTCATCGCCATTTGTCAAGAACGTAATTTCTTCTTCACTTATCTGCCATTTTGAAGCATGAGCTGAATATGCTTCCGATAAACTCGAGAAGACAAAAATGAAAAGAGAAGACCAACTTGAATATCAAGTGATTACTTTGATAATGTCTGCTCGGTCCCAGATGCTCATGATGCCTTCTCGAGCAGCCTGTTCTGATGGCCATAGTGGCAATCGCAGGTTAGGATCATAAGATAGGATGCATCCTGCGTTTTTAGCTACATCCAATGCCGCGAGATGAGTTGATCTGCATGGCTCCTCTATCAAACTGATTGATCCGTAGTGGAATATAGCTGCCTGCATATGTTGTTCACAAAAGGCTTCTGAATTTCCAGATCAATGGAAGCAGACTGGCACGCAGAGTCACGACAAAAGATTCTGGAACATAGATTATAACTCACAACGAAATCAACTCACCTTCTGGATTAGATCCACATTCAGTTCCGATTCACGAAAGAGCATATCAGCACTTGGATGGCGAAAAAACATGAACTCACGTTCGCCATCATGCCTCAGTGTAACAAAAGCAAGTGCCGTCCTTGCAGCAGGATCAAATTTCATGCCAGAGTTATCGACGTTATTTTTCTTCAGTATGTCGGCCAACATTCGTCCAAATTCATCATCTCCGACCTGAAATACAGATGCTATGGATGAACTGAAGATGATAGATCCATTATGCAAGTCAGAAGCTGACGGTATGCATGCTAAATTTATGAGCTGAAAATGTTGCATGCATGGAACGTGAAGGTGGCTGAGTAAATCTTAGTTGATCTCAATTGTCAATAGTACCGACCTTGCCAATAAAAGCGGAAGAGCCTCCTAGCTTTGCTATACAAACAGCAACATTGGCAGGGGCTCCGCCAGGAGCTTTCTTAAAAGCAGGGGCATCGGCAAGGGAAACCCCGGAAACAGTTGGGACAAAATCGATCAACATTTCACCAAAACAAGCAACAAGTGACTTTTGACCTGCCATATCTGCAAACACAAACGACTAGCAATTAAGTAAACTGTGATAAGATAAAATAAAACGAGTTCCTTTTTGTTTTTTTTTTTCAATGATTAGTGAGCTAATCGCTACCCCTGTATAATTTCGAAATCGTGTAGGATCTATCTCATCACAAAAGTCGAATACACTCACGTTTGAGTAACAAACGGAATGAGCTGAGCAACACAGCAAGACAATAATATAAAATAGAAAAGAAGAAAAAAAAAAAACAGAATTCATCTCCTTGCCTCGGGCGACCACTCAATGCCCACGTGATCAGAAAAGGTGCTTTATATATATTTGAAAGAACGCGGACAGCGAAAATGAGTCTTCTGCAGCAAATTCAACCGACGAGCCCCGTTGAGAGCGATTACCTTGGCAGTAAATTTATTAGACTGATAATTTTCCTAATGGCCGAGAATTGAAGGCGTCGGAGGAAGTTTTCGTCACGTTCTCGCTGTGATGAATCAATCGCTTGGATGGATCGTAATACTCTCTCTCGCTCGCTCTCTCTCTGATTCAAGGAAAGCCAATATAGCCTCTCCTAACGCGTTCTTCTCGATCTGTTCATTATCACTCTCGATCCCTCCGCAAGGACAGGATAGAGTCGCCAAAGATAGAAGCAGACCGCGCCACCACAAAATCAAACTCAAGGTAGCCTAATTGATGGCCGCATCTAATGCTGACCCGTTACAGATGTTCGAACGCTCCTGGCTAGCTTTTCTTGGTCTTGGATTCGGTTGATGGTTGGTAATACGATGCGTGTGGGAGTATTGCTCGTAGTACGTAGTTGCGTGAGAACATGTATGTGTATATAGTATATACTATACGGTGCTAATGTAATACCAGGGATTCACACTTCAAATCATATTGGCCTTTCATTTATGTCTTAACATAGTACGAGAAAATAAGAATTAATGACAAAACTTAGATGCCAATTTTATTCCTACACATGTCATCTCAATTGCTTGGGAAAACCCTTTTTTCTATCCAAAAAAACAGCTTTTCAACCAAGCTTCCTTTCTTCCTCCCCTCCCCCTCCTCCACCAATTTAGCCTATGCAACTTGTTATTACTCTACCTTTCTAACGCAATTTATATAATAAAATAATTTTTTGAAAACAAAATAATAAAAATCTCCAAAAACATCAATAAACCATTCATTTAGCCCCCGTTTGTTTTCACTTATTTTTAATAACTACTTTTATATCAAAATTACTTTTATAAATATACTTTTTAAAAAGTATTTTGATAGGTAAAATGTATGTTTGTTTTTACTTTTATTATATAAGTGATTAATACTAAACAACAACTTATTGTACCTCATTAGTGTTTGATTTTTATTTTTCTATAAAATTACTTTTTATTTTTCATTTTTAATTTTTATCTTCCTATATATATATATATATATATATATATATATCTTTTGGTAATAATTATTATATAAATTATGTAATATTAAATATTAAAAAGCATATGAAACATTAAAAAGTATAAAAAAATATAAAGATATTGCAAAGTACTAAAAATTGTGAAATAAAAATAATAAACTTATTAAAAAAATTATGAACAACCATTAAACAAACTTTATAAAATTCACAAACATATAAAACACAAATAATGACAATGATCAAAGTTTATATTATGCAATAAACATTCTTACATTTATAATAAACATCATAAAATCAAATAGTTCAATGACGTGCATTGTAAATATCATCTGCAATCCTACATCGTACCATTTCCATTTCTCTAACATCTTTACCCTCTACATGTTGTCTAACATCTCTATTCCTATTATTTCTTCATATATTTCTCTAGTACAAAACTCATCAAATAATATATCATCCATTCCATTCAATCTAATAAAATTATGGATTGTCATTATTGCAATGACAATAAACATTTGTTGCTCCAAACTATAATTTGGCATCTGCTTTAATATGGGAAAACGAGCCTTCAAAACACCAAAGTAACGCTCAATCACATTTCGTACCGACGAGTGTAAATGATTGAATAACTATTCTTTTCCTTGTGGACCACCAACTCTTTGAAAATCAGATAGATGATACCTTATATCCTTGAATGACATAAGATAGCCGGATGTATTGGGATAACCTGAACCAACTATATAATATTTACCTACATAAAATGTAAGTTCATATTATTCAATTATAATATTTTATACTTAACATATAGAATAATGTTCTATTTACCTCGAGGAGGATGAGGAAATTTTTTGTTGGGATCTCGAATATAGTGTTGGAATATTCGAGAGTCATGAGCCGACCTGATGTGAATCCCGTAAATTTATATTTAAGTAATTTGAAATTTGTTGTGAATTAATTACTTACAATTGTTTATCTTATTTGTTGAATTAATAGGATAATATTGCAGCATACGGATTCTGTGGACTTGGACATAATTGCTGAGCAGTGCAGAATATGTTGGAGTTTACAGATTATGTAAATTTTTCTTTAATATTTTGTAATCCCATATGATGCATTCGTCGGTTGGAATGGGCTAATGGGAATTAGGACGGTTGTATAATCCACCACCCGGTCCTTAAATGGGACTAGTTGGATTGTGGATTAATCAATCCTTAATGACCATGATTAGCTATAGTGTTGTAGCTGATGGGAAATTAAGCCTTAAGCTTAATTGTATTATTGGGTCATTTTTTTATGATGGCTGGTTGGACGACACTCTACGTTGGTGTTGTTGGTTTGGGTTGTTCGACACCTTATATTTTTGGCCCAAACAGATCGTATCGCCCGTCCATAACAGGCTGTATCGTTCGTATGTATTGTTGTATCATACGGTTTCTGTGTACATATAAATAGGCTGATACTCTGTAATACACATACATACCTTTTGACAGAAATAAAGTTCAGGATATTTCTCGATCTCTCTCGACTCCTTCTCTCTCTTGGCGATTCTCTCATTCGCTTCTTCTCTGCTTCTGTCTCGTTCTCTTCTCGATCGATCTTGATCATTCACCTTCTAAATTCAGTTGCCATTGAATCAATTGTGCTTCTGAAATTGTGGTTCTTCCTTTGGAAAGTTTTTCCTTAGGCTGTACCGGCGGAAATCGAACGTTGCGCTCGATTAAGTCTTCGATCCTTTGCGAAACCCTAACCAGTTTCCATCACGACCCCTCCCATCCAGCTTCCACAAATGTGAACAACATATCAAAAGAACAAACTGCCATAATATTTTGGGAACACACTCCTTTACGATTACGATAGGGCATTTGTTCATTCTTTGGAACGCAAGCATCGATATGTGTTCCATCTATCGCTCCTATACAATCTTTAAAATAGAGCCAAAGTCTTGAATCATTTATGATCTCAGGAGGGACCTCATCAAGGCTTCGATGAGGCCTTATAATCTCACCAGCAATATTTGATATAGCAATTAAAACCTTATTGAAATGTCTACTAATGGTTTCTTCAGAGTGCTGAAATCGATCTTGCACAACTCTATTCCTTTCATTGTGACCAACTGTATATAAAAAAATTCGCCACTTGTTCTTCAACATCCACATTATAAGTATCATTTAGCAACCTCCTTGATCTTAAAAAAATTGATTACCTTAAAAAAGCATCCTTCTTCATTCTAAATAAATTATGACATAGCCTATGATGACCATTTAATATACGTTGAACAAACTAGTGACCTGTTTTAGAAGATTCCAAACAAGCTCGCTTCTCCATAGATGTCTTCCTTCTCTTTCGCAAATATCGCAATACAAGTAAAAGTAGTAGTAGTCTTTTTTTTTTCTTCTGATCATCCATCTATTCAAAATCAATGCATCACTTGTATTATATGTATACCCAATATATATGCATACAATTATATACAACAAACAACACTTATTTTTTCCATCAGATAACATGAATATTTCAAAGCTAATTCAAGAAAACATGATATGTATATGATTTATCGGCTAAAGTCTATCAAAGGTAGACTATTCTAAATACTAAAAGTCACAAGTCCAAACAATTACATAAGTTCAACATAAACAACATAATTCATACTTCATAGTTTTATAAATAGAAAATAAAAAACTCTCAAAGAAATTAGTCTTTTACAAAATACCATAACAACCTAACATCCTTGATTAACTCTTAGATGGATCTCTTAAATATTCCAACCAAACATTATGCTTTTGGGGAGCCATATACATCCATATGTCTCTGTTATCAGGATCCTTGAAAACATTAGTACCAAGGATAAATAACTCATTAGAAATTTCATCAGCCATGTTATTTAGAATAGCTAAACATTCTTTTATGGTGGGGGTTGTTGAAGATTGAGGTGTAGGCGAAGGAGGATCACCGTTACTCTTAAATGCATATTCACATAATTGTAGCAACTTATAATCAAGCTTGTCACTAGCTGACTCCTTTCTCTTACGAGAACTAGATTGTTGACTCTTAGAACGCTTGTTGCTTGACTTTTCCTTTTGGCATGTCCCACCATCTGAATCACTAGAATCACAATCCTTGATGTCAATGACTTTTTTGCATTTAGAAGGACCCGTGTTACTTGTTTTTAGCTCTTCATCATCCTTATCGAAACTTGGATGAGTTCCTTGAGATGGAGCCCATGAATGTTCTCCAGTTGCATGAGTACCACCAAAGATTAATCGAAGCTCATCTAAATGGGCAATTGGCTTGTTGCAAAAGTGTTTACAACTTGGATTTTGCTACAAAAAAATTAAATTATTACATGCTATATAATAATAATAATAAGTTAAAAAATATATAATTATAATTTACCTGAATAAATATCTTTCACATATCCTCCCCACAAGTGATTGCACCTGATATTGGGTTTCTCCCAAGTCCGGTTTCACTTTTAAGTTTTACCCATGCCAAGTAATATTTTTTTGCTGAGGTAAAATGATTTTTTACTTGAATTTTTTGGTATTGCACATTCTCAAGCCTATTAAGACCATCAACAATATTGGACCATCCAATCTTGTTGAAACTTGAAGTAGGTCTATTACCTTTCTTAACCTCCTTAACACATAATTGAACAAAAGTTTGATGCCTTGATTCAGTCCAATGTGCAATATCTAATGAAGATGTCATAGATCCTACAAATATACTTACATTAGGATTTATTATTATTATTTTTTATAAAGTTAGGCAATTTGTAAAGGTTGCATTCTCCATTCTACTATTTTTTAATGGATGCCAAAAGTAGGACTAACGAATTGCTTACCTTCTGACTGTTTTCTTATTTTTCCTATCTATATATTCTTTGCTACTGTATATCCTTTTCTTGTCTCTGAATTTCTCACTATCTAACAAAACTAGGAGGCTTAGGCAGCACCAGAACAACAAGACTGAAGCAGCAAAAATGGAATAATTAATCGGATTACAAAATTTTGATCTCCACTGATATATGGAAATATGCCCACTAATCATATCTTTCCAACAAAACTGTTAGTTAAAGATGAAGAAGAGAGGAGGAAGAGGAGGAGGAGAATAAAAGAAAGGGGCATTCTAATTTTTTTATATATATAATTTCCTTTTCCAGCAACAATTTCTTTAGAGCCCTAAGTAACTCAATCATAATAGCACACATAATATATCACAATACCCTTCTGCCATGTAACTTAAGGGTGCTTCTATACCCTGACAATACTAGCACTTACTAGGTAAAAAAAAAAGGGATCTGACTTGGCTAATAAATAATTGGAACATAAATAAAGAGGCATTTAACTATTTTCAACACATTTATATCCCTAAGAAACAGAGAGAAAATAGTTAGCACTACTATTTTTCTTTTAATCTAGGTTGCTTGAGGGTTATGTACACTACAGTCAATTCGTCACAACAAGAACCAAAGTTACATGCTCTTAAACTATTGGCACCTCCCGAGAATTAAGCTTGAATCTAAGCAATGTTTGACATAAAAGTAAGTCCTTTATTATTATTTTTTGTTTCAAATTTCAACACAAAGTAAATAATTGATATACAACAGCAAATTTTTATATATATTTAGGCTTCTCGCAACACAAAACTAACTCAATATGAATGCAGATAGGCTAGTTGGGTGAGCTGCAATATAAAAGTATCGATGCAGACATGATATGGTTTCTGGGTCATTGAGTAAGTAAAGTGTTTTATTTTTTTTGGGGGGTATTATACCATTTGGTTGTATGGATTTGGACCAATCATTATTCATTTCAATTGATCAAAAAACATATATATGGATTTGGTATATCCACAATCATGTATTTCCATCTATGTGTATTTGGATAACCAAGGTATGTGGAATATAAGGTTTACAATGTGGTCAAGACAGTACCTTGGACAACAGTTCTACCTCAGGGTCTGGAATCCTGAATAGATCTTGTTTCCACTTCAACAAATGCCTAATTGGTTTCTTTAATCATATGATAAAGAAAATCATAACCTAAACATACATAATTACAGTCCCGCACCCTGCATTCCCCCACTCTCCACTCTACCTCTTTTTCAGTGATAGTTACATCAATTTTCAACCTAAGTAGAACCCAGGACCTGCAGGCTAGTTATGCTTAACAAGTATAAACAAGAAGACACTAAATACTCACCAATGTATGCAACTACAAATTTCATTTTATATCTTTACATTTATGGCTGTCATTACCTAAAAGTTATGATAACAAAAAACAATAGCAATGCATTTGTGAAAACATATGTCATGGAAGCATACAATACATAGTATACTAGAAATTACCAGTAAACCATTCATTCTCTTCTTTTAGTTCAATTCAACAAGGTATGTCCACCTACAAATGTATACATAGAACCACATACAATACCACACTAGCTAAATTTAGATATAAAATTTCAAAATTAAGTATGAATGGGAGCATTTTCAAGTTAAAGAACTCAACAACATTGTAGAGGAATTCAGCATCACGATAGAGTGTACAGAGCACAACACAACTCAACCCAAAAACATACAATTATGCTTGCTTATACCACAAAAGCTATGACAGGAAAACAACTGTGTAAAATAGGAGATAATTACAGAATCTGTTAGATTCTCATTCAAACCTTGTAAACCAAAGAACAACACATGTTTATATACATGTAAAAAGGTAGAGTGTACAACGACAGTAATCTTCAATAAGAATGATCAATTTCTTAGGAAAATCGATGGAAAATATTCTTGTTGAAATTCGGTGAAAAATTAGTTATAAATCAGTCTAAATATTCTTGTTGATTCATCATACTAAATCGAACCTGAAAATAAAAAATTAGGGGTGAATTAAAGAGGATACATGAAACAAAAACAAAAGAGATTGCATACCTGAAACAAATCTTGCAGCAGAAAACTACAAAAACGCTTATATCTCGTTCCATTGTTGCAATAGCAAACGCAAAAAGCTCAAATGCATCAACAGATTGAGAAGATGAAGTGGTGGAAGAAAAATTATTGTTGAGTGGCAAAGTTTGGAGATGGGAAGATTCGAATGAGTCGGAGACAGTGTTGCTCGAATGGGAAGGGTCGAATGGGTGCACTGTACAGGCATACTTGTTTGGTTATTCGAATGGGCACCGGGTGCATATGTTGGATGATGTTTGGTTAATCAAACACGCCCTATCCCAATTGTGCCAGGCTCCCCCGTTGCCCTTTCTCTCGTGTGTATTTTTTTTAAATGAAAATTTTCTTAAAAAATTGTACCGTACCACATTTGCTACAAAAGTAATTTTAGTTATGTAGTAAAAGTAGGTTAAATCTAATTATTAATTTGAGCTTATAAAAAGTAGTTTTAAGAATTTAATTTTAAAAATACCTTTTATAAAGTGAATCCAAACAGTAATAATTAATCTAAAATAACTTTTTATAATTAATTATACAAAAAACTACTTTTGTTAAGTAAAACCAAACAACCTCTTAGGCGTTTTATTTTTCCAAACCATGTCAAAATGTAATTTCCTTTCTCTTGTTCAAGGAATATATTCTTTATACCTAAGTGTTTTGTTGATTATTTTTGGTAAATTTATGAATATTAGTAACTATGATAATACTCTTAGTGCAGCTAATAGTGCCCCTCCCGGCCGTTATTCTTTGTTTATTGTGGCTAGGGATGACAATTTTTTCCATGGATTTGGGGTTCCGTGGGGGATTTTCCATTCGAGTTCGGGTTTGTGGAGAGAATTCGGGGATTTTTTCAGGGACGAGGTGGTGATAGGTTTGGGGTCCCCATTCCCGAACCCGCCCCGAATAATATATATATATATATAATTTTTGATAGAATATAAGTTAAAAGTATAATATAAAAAAAGACTTGAGGATTAGGAATCGGGTATAAAGTCAGATTTCTAGGATCGGGTCGGGTTTCAAAGTCAGGGAATAAATCGAGGATGAAAATAGATCGGGGATCAGCTCGGGGAATTTCCGATAAAGAAAATAAAATCGGGGATTGAGTCAGGTTCGGGGATTATTTTTCTTATCGGGTTTAGGGATGAAGATGGGATCTCCGTCCTCGACCCGCCCCGTTGCCATCCCTAATTTGTGGCACACAACAGTATACTTGGTCATGTTGTTGTTGGCTGTTTGAAGGATAATTACCTAGTGTGTATGGGCTTTATATATAGTTTGCAACAAAATGTCCTCATTACAACCAAATAATAATAATAATATAAATATCATAGTATTATATAAAGGAAAAGAAGGTGCCAATAAATAGGGTGATGGTTAGGAACTCAGGTTAGGACCCAACGATCTTCTAGTCCAAGGGGATCGAGTTGGGATGATAGACTCGCCTCTCATGCAACTCTGTCTAGTTAGATCCTTTTGTATAACTAGGCCAATCAGACCGTGGGCCAAGAATATATGTTTTAAGAAGCTTTCATGCCTCTTATTTCGAAAAAAAGGTTTTTACTATATAGAAAACATTTATTATTTTTTGGCCTATATTAACCTTTACTGTCATTCTCCCACTCTCTCTCTCTCTCTCTCTCTCTCTCTCTCTCTCACTCTCTTGCTAATTCTCTCCGGTCTCTCTCACTCCCACTGTCACTCTCTTGCTATTCTCTCCTATACAAAGGCATATAGTATTTTTTAGGGTTTGCGGGAGGGATTGGCTGAAAATGTTGATGGTTAGGCAAGATGTGGACTATGGAGAGGGAACAGGAAAGGAGATGATGGTTGGGGAAAGGAAACTGACAAAAATTGCCCATGGATGAGGGAGAGTAACGACAAATCCTAATGTTAGGGGGAAGGGATCGATGGAATAAGCCGATGGTTGGGGAAGTGGTTAGATTGGGTTTTAGTTTGGAATAAAAAAGGAGGTAGTGACATTTTTTTCCATTGGGAGGCAAGCAAATCGATAAAATTTGTTAGTGGGTGACGAAGAGTAAGTGAAAGGTAGTGGGTGAGGGAGACAAACGACAAATTATGTCGTTGGGGGGCCAAGGGATCGGCAAAAGGTGCAAAGGTTTGTAGATTTGGTTCGTAACAAGATTTTTGCCATTGGGAGGCAAGTAAATCAGGAAAAAAATTGTGGGTGGGTGACTAAGAGTAACGAAAAAATGTTACGTTAGGGGGTGAAAAAAATTTCTTAAGTTAGATCTGGAATGGGATAGAATGGGTGAGAAAGAAACAAAAAATGTTACCATTGGGTGAGGGGAAGAAACCTGCAAAAGTTGCCTGTGGATGAGGAAAGGGATCGCCAATCTTTGTCATTATGGGGCTAAGGGCTTTGGCGGAACATGTTGATGGTTGGGGTAGGGTTTTTGCGGTGAGTTTTATGTTAATTATACTTAATATTTTTATTAAATCAAATGGTTAAGTTTTTTAATTATGTTGTTAGATTTGTTTATATTTTGTTAATTATACTCATTTGTTATATTTGTTGAAATCAGTGGGACGAACCGGCTAAAATTACGTTATTGTATTAGTTATATATGATTTGATATTTATTATATTTGTTTATATTTTTATTAAATATATTAAATATTGTTATGTGTTTATTAGATTCGTAATTTTGGGAATCAACGTAGAAAATGACGATCTTGGTTAAGGGAAGAATCAGCAAATTATGACATTGCGTGGGGGTTATTGGTGAATGTTTTTAATTATATTGATTAAATAATAGATTAGATTTGTTTATTTTTTTATTATATTTGTTTATAATAGACTAAATATATTTATATTTTTATTATATTTATTTAGTTTGCTAATTTTTATGGAATATCTCTGAATAAATTTTGGTGGGATTATAATTTTGGAAGTTAGTCTTGGGTTAAAGATTTCGAAATATGTATCGGGGGATGGGTATGGGATTGTCGGTGGGACTGGTTTTGTAAGACATCATAATTAAGTGTATTTAGTTGTTATATTATACTAAACTAATACTAGTAATTAATAAAATTATTATTGATGTATTTAATTAATAAAATATAGGATTAGTTTAAGAGATTGTATTTTAGTTATAAGGTTGGGTATATATATCTCTTTGACCATCATAATATGGGTTGATGTTATAATATCTAACAATTACATTACTCTAACCTATGTGTTTACTTTTTATTTCTGTGATGACTTATTAGGTACAATTCATATACTTAATTTTAATTGACTTAGTTTTATTATTGAAATTCAGATGATTTTCAGACAAGACAAAGTAATAGATAGAATCGAATGTTGTCTTGTTACTACTTCTTCATGACGTAAATGCTATGGAACAACCTACTCCGATGTCTCGTCTGATAAGTATAGAAAAAACTCTTGTCAAAGGATTATGGCGAGGTAAAAAAGCTGGATAACAAGAACCGAAAGAAGATTTGGAACAACATGAATATGAAGAATCTCCTAAACAACCAAGGTTTAGTCATCAAGCTCCTACCATTCCAACATTTGCAGACTATGTAGGTCGTCCATCATTTATGATTGATGTTGGCATTTTGGGGTACAGAAGTTTGGTGTATGGAGGTTTTCCATTATCTACAGAATATATAGATTTTCTTACATTACTGACATTGACTGACATGCTAGTACTATAATCCTCAGTTCACCCAACTGATGTGGGTGGTTCTAGATCATCATTGGATTTGTCAATATCATTAACCCATATGACTGATCAACCATCCTCATCGACATATGTATGTCATGATGATGATACAGATGTTGGTGATGCTAGTGAAGATGAATGAGGTATACAATTGAAGGATGGTTGATACTTACTTGGGTTATGTTCCAGAGCTCTAATGATCCCTGATTTGATCCCAAGCTTTAGCGGTCACACGACTTTAGATTTATGGTTAGAAAAGGTAATTTTAGTATATTTATCATTTCTTATTTCATATGTAAGCATTTATATATTAATGACGTTTGTATTTTTTTAAGAGCATAACTATCCCAAGATCTACACTAGACAGGAGGTGTTGAAAGCTTTTCTTGGAAGCATCAATGAAAGGATGATCGTTCTCATACGCCAAACTAGATTGTCACACCTTCCAGCCTGTACATTTGAGCATGACAACATGCCACTTATATCAGCATTTATAGAGAGATGACAGTCAGACACCAACATCTTTCATATGCCATGGGGTGAGATGACAATCACCCTTTTATATGTACATCCATTACATTTAGAGATGACAATCGACACACGTGGCCAAATGATTGGTGTAATGGATGCCTTTTTTGGGATGGAAGAAATGCAAGTGAATGATTTCACTCAAAATGGTGGGCCTCTATTTAAATGGCTACAAGAATTATGTGAATCATATTGGTTAGGGGATGAGGAAAAAGTGATCGGGTATTTACTATGGTTGATCGGCCTATCATTGTTTGTCAATAAGTTAGTTGATAAAGTCAATCTGTACTATATTCTCTTTTTCTAAGATCTTATCCATGTTGAAGGTTATGCGTGGGGTGCAACCATACTTGTTTTTCTATATCGATAACTTGGTATGCCTTCTAGAACTTCTGTTACACAAATGTCGGAATATGTCACTCTATTATACGTAATTTTATAATTATCATATATATAGTATATACTTGGATACATCAGTTATAATTTTAACAATGGAATATTATAACAGACATGGATTCATGAATACTTCTCAAGGTTTGGAATGGAACGATCCAGGTATGATTCAGACCATCCTTGTTGTATGAGGTGGTTCTGTGGACATAAATCGACAATAAATTTGAGATGCTTGAGTACTTTTGAGCTAATATTGATCTTATGCCTATGTCAAAGGTATTCTCAAATTATCATATTCTTACTATATTATGTTAGTGATATCCATATTTAGTTTAATTTTTTTATGACATGTCATTTGAAATCTATACAACTTAGATGATTCATATAGGCATTGTCTTATAGCATTATATCACTATTATTTATATTGTTTGAAGAAAATGGAACTGTATATGCCAGATAGAGTAACACGACAATTTGGATACACGCAAGTGATCCCTAAAGATCCTATCAAGCCCATTAGGAACACCTATATAGGTCCTTCTATAACGAAGTACAAAGTTTATTGCGCACACATGCTTAGCTAATAGTTCTTAAGATGTGAACACATATTGGGCCCAGATGTTTTCAGAACACCAACTCAATACCCATGGAATGTAACTCATAACTACATGGATAGGTATATTCCTAGAATTCTTAGGTATTTATTGGCAACGACGGATGAATATATGGTTGAACATCCGAATGATGAGCATGAAATTTCAGCCGAAAGATGTCTTCACGAAGCACGTAAAATTATCCATTGATTCTATTGGTGGGGAAAACTAGCTCCAAATTATCAATAACTAGTTACATGCATTAAAAATATTATGCATAATTTAGGAGTTACTCTACTTGAGTGTGGGTGTGGGCATTTGCAAAGAGCTTGATTTAATATTGTATGGTTATGTACATTGATTGAAATATGTTTGTTACAATTATAGAATGTAGCTTTTATTTTATTTCATGGTTCCAACCCATATTAAACATGTTAAACACTAAGATACTTAAGCTAAATAACATACAAATATATCCGACTACCATAGATTAGATATTTAAGCTATCATGGAAAGGTAAAACAAATTGGCAAAAAATCATCACGTAGATGCTTCAAAGGTCGACTACAAATAAACTATGAAAAAATTACAATAATTCTAGATAAAAGTTAAGTTCGAAGACAGAGGATGTGGCTCTTGTGTGCCATCATGTATCAATAAGTGTCATTGTAGGATTCTAGAAGAATATAGTGTAATCCATGTTGAAACGTTGCTATCACGATATCTATTCCAATTTAAGTATAGTGGTGGGAGTGGAAATTTTTATAAAAGATATACCTGTCAAACAAAAAAATATAAGAACTGTCATTGATATAATATGGATATGGAAAAAAAGACATAAAACACCCACATACTAATATGTAGTGACTTATGTCTTGTAAAAAGCATATAGTCACTTCATTTTTAGGACCTTGAATTTCATGTTGCGCCACTAAAGGTAGGAATGAACTACACGCATTCAATGAGTAATATGCAAACACCACATAGTAATGGGTTGCAATGACATGACTAGTATTTGGCATTTCCATCCAGTGTGTCATCGGAGTTGGCCCTTCCTAGTAGGCAATAGTATTAAGAACTTGATCAACATTGTCACATACAAACATATTCTCGTATAATTGTCATCTAGCCAATATCTCATAATATAAATTAGTACGAATCTAAATCCACTGTTCCTCATCTCTTAGTATAATATATGGCAATGTTCTGAAACCATAAGTTCCATCTCCTAACACATTATACCGAGCACTAATATATGGAACTATATGTCAATTATCTGAAAATTTTAATTGGCCTGATGATATAAATATCGATTGTTGTCCTCAACCCCAACTCCAGGCCCAACCTTGACTTGGAGACGACCTACCCTAAGCTTGTGTTGATCTTGAATGGCTTGTAGATTGTTGTTTTGTGTACTCCCAACTAGATTGTATCTTTCTGGTGGAGTTCCTTGGGTGACCCTTATGATGTCGTACAGGTGGTTATCGGAGAGGTCTTCTCTAGAAAATTACAATATTAAATATTTCTATTACCAACTAATTCTATATTGCTGGTGGCTAGATCATAATAATTTCTATGAAAATATGGAGTAAATAAAGTGTAACATCTATTGGTTCTTATAGTGTCGGTGGATTAATAAGCTTATCTATATTGAGTTTCTTCCAGAACGGATCAATAGCCGACATGGGGATTGACATATAGTTATGAATGTAAGTATTAATCTTGTGCATACGCTGCACATAAAATTCTCATATATAATCATCAGTACCTACATAATTACTTCTTTAACACTATTTTTTGACCAACCCCATTGCATATAAAGCGACGTGACCTCTCTAATGGGTATAAAGGGCACTTATAGTAAAATGAGGAGAAGTAAACCGAGACCTCTCTAGCGATGCTTTTATTTCATTATGTTGTGATTCCAGGAATGTGAACAATTGTTTTAATACTGTGTTGAAGTTGCCTTGTAATGTATCTAGAAATCTCTTCAAAGATCTGTGAACACCTTTAACCCCGTTGAAAAAAAAGTATATTACTCTTTTAGCAGAAAGAAGTAAAATAAACTATACTAAGAGATAAAATATAAACCATACATATTCGTTGTAATCTAATGGATATGAAACACGTCACCGAAGAAAGCATAAATAGTTTTGTATTTATATAGTTGTAGCCAATGTGTCTTTAGATACAAAATTAGGTTAGACATGTTTGTGTAATCTTCCTCCAATGACAAAAGTCATTCCTCGTATATTTGTTCATCTGTGACATCTATCACATTTTTCCATTATGACATAAAACCACATTTGAATGATGAATGGTCAGAGACTTTTTTGCACCTTTCCTCCACATTATTATTAACATGAAATTGACATAATAAATGTTTTGAAGTGAAAAAAACAAGTTCCACTACTGACATGAGAGCAAGTTCCTAGTCAATAATAATGATAGTTGGAAGTATAGATGGATCCATTAAGGTCTTCAACCTCTCAACTATTCATAAATAATTTTCCTTCTTTTCATATGACATATATGCACATGCAACATTGAAATTCAATTGTATTAACATTAGTCCAACAATTTCAAGTAAGGACATTCCATATCTATTCGTCTTATATGTGCAATCCATTTGTAAGATAAAAGGAAGTGCATGTAAAATATTAACAGATACGAGAATTTGATTCCGGCTTAATTCAATACCACTACAAATAATGATTCTCAACCAACATGTCGTTACATTGTTTGACCATCCATTTCTTCGGACGTAAGCTTCTATCAGGCATTCTAAATATGCCTTCTCATACTTATATTTCTTTTAAATTATTTTTGAAGAAGTGGTATGATTTTTCGTAGCTTTACGTTAGTCGTGATAAGTTCATCAACAAATTGAACGTCATTTTCTGTCAACTTATACCCAGAACAACATATCCTTGTTCATAATTTGTCAACTCGTGATTGTGTGACCTGTTCTTAACTACCACTTGTTATACTCCATTATACCAATAATAAAAAGGGATAATCATTCTTTTTAGAACTTGTATTACATGTACTTTTGGTATCTATAGGTCTAGCATGTATGTAAGTCCCCTATACTATTTCTTTTTCTAGAACCTTTGATAATCAAAATTATCTTATGAGTTCTATCCATTTGTTTAACCCATGATACAAGTTCTTCAAGATTAGAAAATATTTAATCTATTATAAAAAGTCTCTAATAATTTTAGGTCATAAAACATGTATTCATATGTTCCATATTAAAAAAAGAGTTCACCATAATAATATAATAAGAGGTGTTACTTTCTTTAAACCAAACTCGTCCACACAATTTACAATAATAAAAAAATTATTTTACCTCTTCCTCTATGTTGTAATTAATACTTGAAGCATCAAGTTGTATTTCTTCTATGTATTCTTAGCTTGTCCTTATTCTAAATCCATCATCGTAGTACGTTGAGATTCTGAACCCATAATCGTAGTTCATGGGAGTTCCGAACTCGTCATAGTTTAAAGGGCTTCCAAATTTATTATACATTATAAGTGTTAACAAAAAAAAATATAGGAAGATTGAACAATGAAGTCTGTTTTTGAAAAATTATATAAAAACATATTAGTTGATTTCTCTACGACGAAGAATAAAACTTACGAAGCTGGTCGTAGTTTGAAGCTTATGTAAGCATTCAGACGATACAAACCGAAGCGATAAATTTATATCAAGCAAACTTTTTTTCCTTCTATCCATACTTACATCCATTATTGCCCACATTATGTATTTTTGATAAAGCAAAACGATGTAAATATACTATTATTGTTCAATTCGGGACCACCCATAACTCATATATATATATATACTCCTGATGTATTTTAATACAGTACAATTAGATATTACTTAATAATTGAAAAATGTTAATGTAGATTTAATCATGATTTTTTTATAATCAATAATTATAACAATAATTATTACCCTTTTGATCTAGAACTTTAGAAATGAAGAAATTTAAAAAATAATGAAAATTTAAAAGGGAGTCATCACTTATAAATTTATTTAGCTACAAATTCATTATTTAAAGATTCTGAATTTGAACAAAAAGTTTCTAAAGTAGGGAATTTCTGTAGCTATAAATTCATTATTTAAGGATACAAAATTTGAATAAAAAGTTTCTACCAAGAATGAAGTAGCATTATTGTCTACCATGTATAGCTCTACTTCCACGTACATGGTGTTCTACGTCTCACTAAGAATGTCTGTGTGCTCAAAGTAACCCCCCATTCCACCATCTTATTAATTAATTAATCCGATCCCTATTTATCCTGATAAAATATAAGCATTCTATCAGTTTCTGAGAGAATTTTTTTTAGATATAATTTTATTTTATTGAATTTTTTAGAAAATTTAAATCCTAATTTTTGTTTTTATCATTTTTTTCTTATATATATATTGCTATGTTATTTTTTTAATGAATAAATTAATTATAATATATTAAAACAAGTGAATAAATCACTAAAAATTTATGCTTCTTATCTTAACTTACTATATATAAAAGAAAAATACACTGCAATAAATTTTCCCTCCAAAACTACAATGCTGCGTGTCACAGAACTGTGTGAAAAAAATAATAAATTTTATATTTAGAAATACAACACATGTATAGTACATCATCTAATACAATTAAAAAAAAATACAACTTTCCACATGTCTGTTTATAATTTGGTGCAAGCCTTTGCCTGTGATTGCTACACAGAAGCACGCGACCACTAACATCCAATGGCCATAAAGAAGCAACGCACAATCTTAAGAAACATGACTGTTCTATAAATAGGTATTGAGCAGCTAATATTCACGCACTTGAAGTATACATAACCTCCTGTGCTTGACTTGCAGGTATTCTGTGCAGATATTGTCTCACTTCTTTGCACTAAGGTTTTATTCTATATATTTTTAATCATTTATAAATGTTCTAATGTCAATATAGTTTACATTATTTTCATTTTCATTTATATTTTGTATGTCACTGAAGAAAGAATGACAATGTGGAGCTTAATTAATGATATTAACCCGTCGAAGAGCACTTGGGCATTAAAATTGCGGTTAATACGAATTTATGAAAAACCATCTTATGGAAACAAACATGAAGCTTTCAGCTTGGAATGTATTTTTCATGATAGAGATGTAAGTGTTACTCATACGACAATAACTATGGATATTCGAACTATATTGTGTTCCCCCTGCTTCATATTGAACTTCATATTTTAATCAATTACAAGGGCAAAGAATACATGGAACAATCAGAAAATCTCAGATAAATCAATACAAGGCAATAATGAAAGGAGGTCAACTGTATCACGTGAAAAACCTTATCGTGGCAGACAATAAGCTTAAACTGAAAACAACAGACTTCAAGTATGTCATGTACTTCAATAATTTCACACATTGTATTAGGCAATCAGAAGTAGAAGCATTCCCAGTCCAAATATTCAAGTTTATTCCGTTTCATGAGTTGCCAACAGTTTCTACCACAAGTCTTATAGTGAGTAGATAAATACAAAGTCAAATATATTGGTTCCATAATTTCAATTTAACAGAAGCATATTCTTTCTATTTTAGATATTATTGGAAGGGTGTCAGCTATCCAATCAATGAGGGAGAAAGAAGTCTTTGGACAAGTGACAAGCTACCTAGACTTAGTACTAGAAGGTCTAATGTAAGAAAATACAAAATATCAGTGAATTTATAGATATGCTTCTCCATACTAATTATCTAACAGTATTTAGAATTTACAGGGAGAACAGAGTTCAATGCACTCTATGGGGAGATTATGCAATAGAACTAAGTGATTATTTAGGAATTACTAATCCTAACCCTGTTATTGTTGTCCTACAATTTTGCAAAGTCAACATTTATAGAGGTATGAATTGTCTCAATTTCATATACAGATAGTCAAAAGTTATAAAATTACAATTATGCCTTATTTTCATAATTTTTCAGATCAACTGAAGGTATCTAACACATGGAACGTGAAAAAGCTGATAATTGACCCAGACATGGCAGAGATAATCGACTTTGTCAATTAGTAATTTTCTATTATAGGATACCACTACTTAGTTTTTTTTAATTAAAATTAGGAAACTAAAATGACCAAGTTTCCAAAAAACTTGTTTTAGTTTACCCACAGGACAATCAACAGCTGTTAATATTTCTGAAACAAAACAACTATCAAGTTCAGAAACCATAACAGAAGAGCTATCCTCAGGGAAAACAATTTTTAAAACAGTAGAAGAGCTCTAGGAAAATGAGGTATAATTCTTCCCATATTATATATAATTTTATCGTATACAATTTATAACCCAAACTTTTATAGGTAGGAATATTCTGGATCAATGTTATAGTTACAAGGATAGAAACTGTTGGTGAATGGTTTTATGAGGCATGTAAAACATGTCTCAAAAAACTCAAACCTTCAGGACAAAGGTTTCTTTGTGAGAAGTGCAACACATATGACACCAAATGAAACCTAAGATATAAACTTCATATTAGAGTTGTTGATGGAACAGGAAACATTGCACAACTCCTTTAGGATAGGGAGTGTACACAGTTTATAGGAAAAACAACATTGTAACTTATGGAGGAAAATGATGTAGTATTTAAAGTAATTATTTTAAGCAAAAATATTCATTTTTTTTCTAATGTTAACTCCAAGTTTATAATGTAGGGAAAATTAGATGATGTATCACTTCCAACAGAACTAGAAAAATTGGTGGACCTAGAAGCCCTTTTCTTAGTTCAAGTGAGGGATCCTCAAATGGGAGCTTACTCGGTGATTAAATTAACTACTAATGCACGGTTAGTGTGCAAGTATAAAGGTCCCTATTACTCTAACAAATAGGTGTGTGTTATTTATCTTAATAACCATATATTTGAAAGAACATAGCTATCATAATCCCAATTTGTAAAAGTAGATACATGTTTTTTACATATTATAATCCTAACTATAATATTACTTTCCTTTTTTCAGGACTCAAATTTATATTCCAAACTTAATCAATCAACAGATGAGCATGTAGCATTGAAATAATTTAAAATCAAATTATGTTCATACAAATTTAATCAGGCGTAATTAATGATTCATTAACTGATATCCCATCTATTATTATCTCTGAAGGTTGAATCTCAAACAAATGAGATAACAACTCCACCAAACTTTGAGGCAAATAATTCACAAAACACTCTGTCAGAGGTAAATAAGAGGAGGCCTAATGGTGATCTTTCATTATCAGCTACCCAAAAGAGAAAGCCTAGAGTGAATGTGAAGAAGGAACGGGTTTGATCAGGAAATGATGAGAATTGAATTTGAGAATTGTATTTGTAATTGTACTCTTTTACTAGATTTGTATTAAGTAGGTAGTTTTTTTTTTTCAATTGTAAACTGTGAGTTAACAGTTTATTGCAGGGGATTAATTCTAGAATACTGTGACTTAACAGTTTATTGTAGATGTCGTTTAACATAGGAAATTTTGAACCTCTCTATTCCTATGTAACAGATATTATCAATTAAATATTGGTACTCCTACTACAACTAAATTTTATAATTCAAGTTAATACTTTGCATTAATTTAATCATGTCTATCAACCTCCCTTATTGCCGAAGTTTAATTTATCACAAGGCAAACTTATAACAGAAATATAAAACAAAATTATACCTTTGAAATACATTTGAATACAGGCCATCACAGATATCATTGATAATTAATTATCTAACAACAACGGATCATACACTTATCTTTTTGATATTTAAATAACAAGCAAATGAAAAGCTGACATTCAATAATATGGAGGCTTATATCAATGTGTTTATAAATGGTGATGTAAAACCGATTATGCCACCCATAATATGTAGCTACACTTACTGTTTTCAGGGTTAAAAAATAATCAGCTACACATCATCCATTATAAATAATTTGCCCCACAATTCATCATTGCCTCTATTATTTTTAAGTTTTTATAAAAAGAACCCCTACATCACTATCAAATAGACCATAAGAAAATAATCACAAGAATTGATTACGATATTGTTTTGGGGCTCAAAATATATGTCACAACTTTACATCATCAACCATTGGCCTTTTCAAATAATAGGATCATAGACGATCCTAATAATATAAAAGACCAAGCGTAAAATGAGTAAATTTCGTCACAACGGTATATTTTTCTTCATTGCCTAGTTCTTATAGTCATATTTGATGGAAGATGGGGATCTTTTCAATTAAAAACTTATATTAATTTGTTAATACCTGTAAAAGACAAAAAATATTATATAACTTTTATGTTTGGTTAAACTTTATATATTCTATGTTCAAAATTTTGAATTGCAAAGCCGAATTTTTAAACTTTCTCTCTTTCATTTCAGTTCAAAATTTTCCATAGTTATAAAGGGAGTTGGAACATATGGATGATAGTAAGCTGATGAATTTTAAGAATATGCAGCAGAACATGTGTAGCCCAACCATCTACCATTTTACTTCAATGTAAGTCATAGTTCAATATATAATAACAATAGAATTACACTAACATCATTATTGTCTTTATTAAACTTACTATTTATGTATTATTTTCATGCTTGGTCAGATAGAAGGAAGTTAGCAAGGAGGAGCTGAAGATGAACAACTACAACCACTATTGGAGGAAAAAGATCAAGAGAAGACTCAAGAACAAGTATTGAGCTACAATTATGCACAGATTGCTTTAAATCAGTATGTTTATATTAAAATGTTCATCATTTTTGTTTGGCAGTATTGTAGTTATTAAGCCTGCTTTGAAACTAATGGTACCCCAATATTTTACATTATGTGGGATGTTTATGACTTAATTTGACTAGCATAGTGAAAGAACTGACAACAAAAGATAATAATTTAGAGCAACTTTAAGCATGTAGTAACAATTAGAAGAGAATAATGTACAGACTAAATTTTGGAACTGTAAATTTATACCTGGGGCATCTTCATTATGCTCAACATGTTCATGGCACCAACAATGACATGAAAACAAAAAACATTAATAAATTATATAAAGTATTTATTTACATGTTAAAGAAGTAAAATGAAATTGTTAGTTTTTCCTTTTGTAACGTTTTTGTAACCTTACATGTAATTATTGTTGATATGTCTTAATTTACAATAATAGTATTAAATCTTTAACAACTAAAACTAATTCATAAAAATATTATTAATGTATATATTCAGTATTTATTTGATGAAATTAGTTAACTAACCTAAAATAACAGATAATCATAAGATGCAAGTTCTTTATTAGTTTTTATTAGTCTAAATTATAACATTTATTATGAAATCTGCTAAAATAAATAAATCAGTTTTATTTTTTGTGATATTAAGAACATAATTTAACATAATATAATCGAAGTCAGACAAAATTTTCTGATGCAACTGTTGATATTGTGATGAAGTCTGTAAAGTGGCAACAATCTAGATTTATGCCGTATAAATTCAACGGCTTTTATTTACTTAATGAAATGCCGACAAAAT
Source organism: Tamarix austromongolica (assembly GCA_039764185.1). Lineage (NCBI taxonomy): Eukaryota > Viridiplantae > Streptophyta > Magnoliopsida > Caryophyllales > Tamaricaceae > Tamarix > Tamarix austromongolica. The sequence goes on from CM077819.1 coordinate 12,032,925, forward strand.
GGAAGAGCACGATTGGTTTTCATTTAAAATCAAGGGCCGAGATGGGGGCATGTTTATCAATAAGGTGGAGAGGACAAAATCAACGGTCGTAAATCGACGCGTATAAAATCAGCGGCAATGATTTCCTCGGTTTTCGATCGTTAGACTGCACAAATGAGTTGGAACAAACAGTGGATTTACGGTGAAGCCATTGAACGACCATGATTACACAAAATTATGTTTGTTTGATCGATCCATGCTAGACTCTAAGCATGGCTAGGATTGAATATTGTTTGAAATCAACGGCTTAGATTAACCAATGTTGTCGATCTGGGAATAGAGACGGGCGTTCTTTTTTCTACCGAAATCAACGGTGAAAATAAATTCCTTAAATTATTAACATCCTTTAATATCCCGTAATCAACGGTCCATATTAAGGGCATAATTTAAAATACATAAATTAATGTATTAGTAATAGTCATTCATTATGTTAGTTATTCAATCGTAAATGACATTTTGGGGACATTAATAAACATAAATATTTGTTAGATGGTTGTGATTAAGGTATTAAATGTTTAATCTTATTATTGGAAATTAAAATCTATAATGAGAAATATTACAAATAATTTTTTTAGTTATTAATTATTTGAACGTACTATTGAAAAATAAACTATGGAAACAAAAATACCAATAATAAGTTTTGTTCATTAATTGATGTTGTTGAATGATTTTAAGAATATTATATCGACATTGTTGCCACCAATTATATCATATTAGCATAATTAACTAACGATTATTTAACTTAATTCTGTACGCTTATCTTGATTTTCATTCATGCTAATGAATATAATGAAATAAAAAATGACTATTAAGTATTAATAAAAAGTGAAAATGTGTTATTAATTTATTATATATTTCACTTTATTATTATGCAAATTAAATTACGGGAATTACATTATTAGTAATAAATTTTTCTTTTGTTACTTATTGAATATTATAATTATACCAAATTAAATTATGGGAATTACATTAAATAAATCTTTCTGTCATTAATGAATATAATTATACCACATTAATTTACAAGTACTTACCTAACTTAAGTATGAATTACTAACCGATTCATACCAATAATCATAAAATTTGCAATAATCAGAGAATTTTAACAGCAATGTCAGAGACGCTTATATACTTTTAAATACATGACAAAGAAACACATTTTGGCATAGAATTTTGTTATATGATTGTGATTAAGCAACTAATTATAGAATAATTAACTTAAAATTATTTAAGTAACTTTCGTACATGTATCTTGATTTTCTTTTCATGTTGAATATAATAAAATCAAAAATGACTATTATGTGTCATAAAAAAGTAAAAATGTGTTTTTATGTTATTAAATATTTCACCTTATTATTATGCTGATTAAATTATGAGAATTACATTTTTAGTAATAAAATTTTCTTATGTTAAATATTGAATGTTATTTAAATCTTTTTGCCATTAATAATTATCATTATACCATACTAATTTACAATTTTTTTTCTAACTTAAGTACGAATTAGTAACCGGTTCATACTAATAATCAAAATATTTTCTGAAAATCATAAAATTTGAATAGCAATGTTGGAGACACTTATTTACTTTGGTAGATGTCACAAAGAAACAGAAAATATAATTACCATGATATGAAAATACTAAACATTTCCAACACAAATGAAAATTGTTAGACAGATTTTTCATGATATGAAATTATAAAACATTTCCAACGCTAGTGAAAATTGTTAGACGGATTTTTTAAAAATATTTCACAAAAACGACATATACTATTTTTATACCTCAATAGCCACGATCTCTTTCTCCCATTAATAAATATAGTTATACCATACAAATTTACAATTATTTATGTAACATAAGTACAAATTACTAACCAATTCATACCAATAATCATAAAATGTTCGAAGAATCATAGAATTTGAACAAAAATGTCAGACACTTATATACTTTGAAAGACATGACAAACAAACAGCAAATAAAATTACCATGATATGAAAATATTAAACATTTCCAACGCATATGAAAATTGTTAAACAGATTTTTCATGATATGAAAATATGAATTATTTCCAATGCAAGTGAAAATTGTTGGACAGATTTTTTAAATTATTTCACAAAAACATGGAATATTTTTATACCTCAGAGATTATTTCTCTATTCCAGTTTACAAAACTAAAATCAATAGCCACAATATCTTACCTACATGCAATATTAGAATTTTTTAAAACAGAAAAGATTGAAACAACTAATTAAGTTTGGATGTAGATATATACCTCGGTGATTATGAGTTAAGCTTGACGTTTAGATATACCATGAATAGGGACATGAAAACAAAAAATTGAATTTAATTAAGTAAAATATTTGAAATATATATACCATGAGCAGTGAAAATAATATTGTTTTACAACTGAAGTAAAATAATTTCTTTCAATTTTTAAAGCAGATATTTATTCGATTTCAGGTGTATGTATGATATTATAATTACTGTCATTAAGTTCGATGTCATTTTATTTTAAAGAATCATTTCAATAAGCACTTTTGAATTACAACAACTGAGAAACTATTATGTCATACAATAAAAGGACGGATCTACGCATCTGTGAAACTTACCATACAATAATTTTTTTGAGATTATGTACACTGATAATCGAGTTGTAATAGATAAAATCTTACTTGCAGATGATATGGTTGCGTATATCAGTTTGTGATCTGCACGGTTAGCAGTTTCTATGAACATTCACGCGTTAGATGACATCACGTAAAAAGTCGAATAAGAAACCTGCAAGATTATGTAATCAAAATCTTTAGAACTTTAAGCCAAAAGAATATGTAATCAGAAAATCAGAAAAGGAAGGCGTGGAAATACTTACCTAATTCGTGAATGTTTTTTTCTCAGAAAACTTCAATTGTGTAGAAGACTGAACTAATCTTCGATTTGTTGAAAGGAGATTGTTGTTTAAAAATGGAAATTTGAAAGAAATGGTGTTGAATGATAGGGATGGAACGAAGGAGAAGATTGCAAGTCAGAGATTATCTCGAGGGTTGTAGAAGAGTTGAAAATGGAGAGAATTTTCTCTCCATGGCCGCTCGTGAAGGTTGCAGCGACATATTAGATATTAGGTTTTTTTGACGCGTAGACTTTATAGTTAGGGTTAATGCAATAAACGGCCGAGATTGTTTTTTATTTTGAAATGAACGGTCTTGATTCTATGATGAAGTCGGTAAAGTAGCAACAGTATAGATTTACGCCGTACAAAATCAACGGCTTTTATCTAGTTGATGAATTGTTGACAAAATGGACGGCCAAGATTGGTTTTGCATTCAAAATCAAGGGTCTTGATGGGGCATGTGTATCGATAAAGTGGAAAGGACAGACGTCCTTTCTACTTTTTTAATCAACGATCGTAAATCGACCCGTACAAAATCAGCGGCTACGATTTCCTCAGTTTTTGTTCGTCAAACTACAGAAACCAGTAGGAATGGACGGTGGATTTACGCTGAACCCATTGAACGGCCAGGATTACATGATACTGTGTTTGTTTGGTCGATCCGTGCCACACTATACAGATGCCTACGATTGAATGTTGTTTGAAATCAACGGTCCAGATTGACCAATGTTGTCGATGAAGGAAGAGGCACGGGGGTTATTGTTTCTGTCGAAATCAACGGTAAACTATCAACATTAATAAACTTAGATTTAAGTATAGTTAATAAGTAGTAATTAAGGTATTAATAGACATAGATTTAAGTATAGGTAAAAAGTAGGAACTTATTAAGGTAAGAAGTTACTAATTAATTAACCTTATTCTTGAAAAATAAAATATGTAAATGAATATATAACATTCAATTTAATCACATTATTGATGTTACTAATTAAATTTAATATTATTGATGGTAATAATTAAATTTAATCATATTTCTTATTATATTATGAATATTTTATCTTATATTGATTTATTTAAAATGATGATTTTAACAACAACTACATTGACATTAATAAAAATTATTATAACTCAATTAATTTACAATTATTTACCTAACTTAAGAATATGTATTTGAATTTCTTTTCATCTTGAAAAATGCAATAAAATCAAAATTGACTATTAAGTGTGTTATAAAAAAGTAAAAATTTATTTTTTATGTATTAATTATTTCACCTTATTATTGAAATCTAAAATATGTAAACGTCTTTTAAATATTTTTTATATGACATTCAATTTAATTACATTTTTTACGTTAATAATTAAATTTAATAATGATGATGTCAATTTATTTTCATCTTGGTAAATGTAATAAAATCAAAATTGATTATTAAGTGTGTTATAAAAAAGTAAAAATTTATTTTTAAGTTATTAGTTATTTCACCTTATTATTGAAATCTAAAATATGTAAATGTAAATACTCTATTTAATTACATTTTTATGTTAATAATTAAATTTATTCATATTTATTAAGATATTATGGAATCTTATTATAACGAAATTAATTTACAATTATTTACCTAACTTAAGTACATGTATTATGAATTTACTTTCATCTTGGTAAATGTAATAAAATCAAAATTTAGTATTAAGTGTGTTATAAAAAATGTAAAAATTTATTTTTAAGTTATTAGTTATTTCACTTTATTATTGAAATCTAAAATATGAAAATGTAAATACTATTAAAATTTTGTCATATGACATTCAATTTAATTACATTTTTTATGTTAATAATTAAATTTAATATTACCGATGTTAATAATTAAATTTATTCAAATTTATTATGATATTATGGAATCTTATTATAACAAAATTAATTTACAATTATTTACCTAAATTAAGTACATGTATTATGAATTTATTTTCATCTTGATAAATGTAATAAAATCAAAATTGACTATTAAGTGTGTTATAAGAAAATAAAAATTTATTTTTTAAGTTATTAGTTATTTCACCTTATTATTGAAATCTAAAATATTTAAATGTACATACTATTAAAATTTTGTTATATGACATTCAATTTAATTACATTTTTTATGTTAATAATTAAATTTAATATTACCGATGTTAATAATTAAATTTTTTCATATGTTTTATGATATTATGGAATCTTATTATAACAAAATTAATTGAAAAATATTTACCTAACTTAAGTACATGTATTATGAATTTATTTTCATCTTGGTAAATGTAATAAAATCAAAATTAACTATTAAGTGTGTTATAAAAAAGTAAAAACTTATTTTTAAGTTCTGAATTATTTCACCTTATTATTGAAATCTAAACTATGTAAATGTAAATACTATTAAAATATTTTTATATGACATGCAATTTAATCACATTTTTTATGTTAAAAAGTAAATGTAATATTATTAATGTTAGTAATTAAATTTAATATTAATGATGTTAATAATTAAATTTATTCATATTTATTATGACATTATGGAATCTTATTATAAGTAAATTAATTTACCTAAATTAAGTACATGTATTATGAATTTATTTTCATCTTTGTAAATGCAATAAAATCAAAATTGACTATTAAGTGTGTTATAAAAAAGTAAAAATTTATTTATTAATTATTTCACCTTATTATTGAAATTTAAAATATTTAAATGTAAATACTATTAAATTTGTTTTATATGACATTCAATTTAATCACATTTTTTATGTTAAAAATTAAAGGTAATATTACTCGTGTTAATAATTAAATTTAATATTAATGACGTTAATATTTAAATTTATTCATATTAATTATGATATTATGGAATCTTATTATAACAAAATTAATTTACAATTATTTATCTAACTTAAGTACATATATTATGAATTTAATTTCATCTTGGTAAATGTAATAAAATCAAAATTGACTATTAAGTGTGTTATAAAAAAGTAAAAATTTATTTTTTAGTTATTAATTATTTCACCTTAATATTGAAATCTAAAATATGTAAATGTAATAACTATTAAAAATTTTTTATATGACATTCAATGTAATCACAATTTTTATGTTAAAAATTAAATGTAATATTATTGGTGTTAATAATTAAATTTAATATTACGGATGTGAATCGTTAAATTTTTTTATATTTATTTTGATGTTATGGAATCTTATTATAATAAAATAAATTTACAATTATTTACCTTACTTAAGTACATATATTATGAATTAATTTCATCTTGATAAATGTAATAAAATCAAAATTGACTATTAAGTGTGTTATAAAAAAGTAAAAACTTATTTTTAAGTTCTGAATTATTTCACCTTATTATTGAAATCTAAACTATGTAAATGTAAATACTATTAAAATATTTTTATATGACATGCAATTTAATCACATTTTTTATGTTAAAAAGTAAATGTAATATTATTAATGTTAGTAATTAAATTTAATATTAATGATGTTAATAATTAAATTTATTCATATTTATTATGACATTATGGAATCTTATTATAAGTAAATTAATTTACCTAAATTAAGTACATGTATTATGAATTTATTTTCATCTTTGTAAATGCAATAAAATCAAAATTGACTATTAAGTGTGTTATAAAAAAGTAATTTTTTTTCTTTTATTAATTATTTCACCTTAATATTGAAATCTAAAATATGTAAATGTAAATACTATTAAAGTTGTTTATATGACATTCAATATAATCACATTTTTTATGTTAAAAATTAAATGTAATATTACTGGTGTTAATAATTAAATCTAATATTAATGATGTTAATAATAAAATTTATTCATATTTATTATGATATTATAGAATCTTATTATAAAAAAATTAATTTACAATTATTTATCTAACTTAAGTACATCTAATATGAATTTCTTTTCATCTTGGTAAATGTAATGAAATTAAAATTGTGTATTAAGTTTGTTATAAAAAAGTAAAAAATTAATATTAATTTATTAAATATTTCACCTTATTATTGAAATCTAAAATATGTAAATGTAAATACTATTAAAATTTTGTTACATGACATTCAATTTAATGACTTTATTGATTTTAATAATTAAAATTAATATTGTTGATGTTGATAATTAAATTTAATATCAATGATGTTGGCCATTAGATTTATTCTTATTTATTATGATATTATGGAATCTTAATATAACAAAATTAATTTAAAATTATTTATCTAAATTAAGTATATTTATTTTGAATTTTTTTTACATGTTGAGAAATATAATAAAATCAAAAAAGAATATCAAGTGTCTTATAAAATTTGGAAATTAATTTTTAATTTAATAATTAATTTAGCTTTTTATTCATTATTCAAATATGCAAATTAAAGTAATATGAAATATTTGCTTTATATTTATTGATGTTAATTATTAAACATAATCACATCATTGTTGACATTATTGAACCTAACATATGTACATGTACTTTATAATTATGTATCGAAGTTAAGAACATGTATTTTGGGTATAAAGTTTAATATATATTATTAACATATTAATTTTACTTAACTACATTCATTTTGAATCTTTTTTCTTGTTGCAATCAATGAATAAAATATACTATACATATGATATATTGTAGAAAATATAATATAACTATGATGTGTGGTTTTAAAAATTGTTTCATTATTACATTCATACATGAACAATATTTAGAACGTTTAGTAGATTTCTTCAATGCTAACAATTATAATCATTCGTTAGTATAGTGTGTTACAAAAACTAATTGTTCTTCTTTCTTTTATTACCATTTAATTTAGTCATTATTATATATGTATATATTACATGTATTCATCTATGCAGGAAGTTTGAATACAACTATAAAGAAGACAACATATACAAAAAACACAGCTACAAATTATACATTCAATTCCTTCCAATCTCAAAGCTTGTTATCTCCACTCAGTGACATTAGAAATGGTAATTTCTTTATCTTTGCTATTGAAATTATTTTTCATATAATGCTTAAACTATTATATTTGTTTGATTATTTTATTCAATGTTTACCAAAGCGTGCAACTCTAAAAGTTGTATTTATAAACTGGAGTTCACTAGTGATGGAATGAACTATTGTTCAAGTTTGGAAAGTTCAATCACATACAACAATAAGATACGCACATCTCATGGATCAAATGACAGTGGTATTAACAATTTATTAAAATCCAACAATATTGGAGTACATTCTACGAACGATTTTGATATCCCCGTTATAGGTGAACAATTGCAATTAAATAAAGGTTAGCATTTAAATTATTTAATAAGCATTTCTTAGTTATAGTATTCACATTATTTATAATGTAGAAAAAATATAAGACAATGATACGTTACTTAATGACTCATATTCTAATTGTTTATAGATAATGAATTGGAAGACAACAATGGAACACCATCATCTAGTACGTACAATGATATTTATTCAATTATTTTATCTTCAAATATTAATTAAATATGAATTGATATACAAATGCAAATCATTAGTATTTGACATTATGTTTAGTAAATTTTTAGATTATTTAGATATTGGAGATCCAATATATATATGCAATTTTTGTAATTCATTCTTTTGATATGGAGAACAAATGAGCAAAAGTCGCTCATCTCAAAATCCAAAATACTCTTTATGTTGTATGCAAGGAAAAGTTCAACTACCAACTGCGAGAAATCCTCCAAAATTGTTGCATGAGCTGATATTTTTACGTAATGATAGAAGAAAACAATACCTCCAAAATATCCGATCTTATAATAATATGTTCTATTTCACATCTATGGGAGGAAAAGTTGATAGGAGTTTAAACAATGGAAACTCTCCTCCGATATTTAGATTACATGGCCAAAATTATCATCTTATAGGAAGCTTATTGCCACCTGAAGGTTCAGCGCCTAAATTTGCTCAACTTTATATTTATGACACGTTGAATGAACTTCAAAATAGAGTGAACTATGTCAGATGACTTGTATAACTTCCATTTCTCATTTCTTATTGATTATTGATTATTCATGTTTGAAGTAAAATCCTCTAATAATATGTTACAACTATATTTGGTATAGGGGAAATGAAATATTGCACAACCTTCATAAAGAAATATTTTATGACTTAAAGAAGATGATTGATGAGAATAATGTGTTGGTTAAATCATTTAGAATGGTTAGAGAAAAAATTGAAAAAGAGGGTTGTTTAGAGTGAAGTTGAATTTGATTGGAAGAAGGAATGGTGATGGAAGAAGGTATAATCTACCTACTGCTTCTGAAGTGGCTGGATTAATTGTTGGTGAATTTGATGCATCTTTAGGTGATAGAGATATTTTGGTCGAAACTAAAACCGGTTTGCTGAAGCGCATTAACCAACTTCATGCTTCATATCTTGGGCTACAATATCCTCTACTCTTTTCATATGGTGAAGATGGTTATATAGAAGATATCCCATTAACCTGTCATCAAGGAAGTAAGCAGAGTGGTCGAATTAATATAAGCCCAACAAAGTATTTTTGTTATCGTCTTCATGAAACAGAGTACGAGTTATCTGTTATACTGTCTTCTACGAGGCTTCTGCAACAATTTATTGATGATGCATATACTATGGTTGAGACTTCTAGATTGAAATACATTAAGTTACATTAGAAACAATTGCATTGTGAATTATATAGTGGACTAGCAGATGCAATATTGAGGGGTGAGACAGATCCATCCACATAAGGAAAACGAGTTATTTTACCATCATCATTTACCGATGGTGCTAGATATATGATACAGAACTATCAAGATGCCATAGCGATTTGTAGATGGGTTGGTTATCCTGACCTTTTCATCACATTTACCTATAATCCGAAATAGTCGAAAATAGTTCGTTATGTTGATAAAAGAGGTCTGAAGGCTGGTGATCTGTAATATCCCAAAATCCTAATTTCCGAAATTATGGCCAAATAAGGAATTATTAGGAAAATTAATTATATAAATTCATTTATTAAAATGTAGAGAATTAATTAAGGTAGATTAAGAGGAAAATAATAAAAAAATTTAATTGGAAGAAAATTTGGGTATTTTTCCTAATTAGCATGGAGGTTAAGGGAATTTATCTAAAATAGTCTAAAATAAGTAAAAAGGGAATTTATTTAATATTTTATAAATATTAATACTCTAAATAGCCCAAAAATATTCTAAATAATTCATGTAAAATCCAAAACCCTAAATACATCCTTTTCTTTTCCTTTTTCCCTTTTTCTTTTCCTTCTTTTTCCTTTTTCTACCTTCCCGCCGGAATTGGGCCTCGCCCGGCCCAAACCTTCCTTCTTCTCCCTCCCACGGCCTAGCGCCGTGCGCTGGCCCTCGTACGCTTATGCCCGCAACGACGTGTTTTAACCCCGAGGACGCCGAAACGCCGCGCCGCGTTAAGTGCCCAAATGACCATTACCAGCCTATGACGCGACGCTGCGTTTTCCTTCAACAACCCTTAGTACGCCGCGTTTAGTTTTAAAGAAAATCTTATAAACGCCGAACCGGCCGGTTCCCCTTCTCTTTCTTTTTCCCTGGACCACCGGTCCACCCTGCCTGTCTTCTTCTTCCCCGACCTGCACCCCGACCTGCAAATCGACCTGCAAGTCGATTTCGCCGGCAGCCACCCGCACCGACCATCCTCACCTGCCCCTCTCCCTGTCATTTTCTTTCCTTTTTTCGACCCCGACCAAGTCCCTCTCTCCCCTTCCCGCGTGCCCTCTCTTTCCATTTTTCCTCTCCCCTTCCCCGACCTAACTTGCCATGGCAGGACCTGCACCGCCTGCCATCGGCCGGCCACCTGCACCCCTGCCCCGCACGCCTCCTTCTCCCTTCGTCATTTTCCTCCCCCCTTGGTCTATAAATACCCCCTCCCGAACGGCCACAACAAGTCCTCCCTTCGGACCTTGCTGAAACTCTGTTCCGCCGCCGCCAGAACAGACGCCATTTCTGCCACCTTCAGCCACCGTCGAAACCACCTCTTCCCACCGTTATCATCCTTGCAACTCCCTCGACAAAACCAAGCCACCAGCACCCCTCCCCTTGCCCTGCACGTGCCGCCATAGCCGTGCAAAAGTCCTATCCCGAAACCACCACCTCCAGCCTTCGTCGCCCTTGCGCCGCCTCCCACCGCCAGCCCAGCCGCCACCAGAGCCTCTTCCACCCTCCAAAATGCCCAGCAGACCTCCCTCTACCTTTCCCTGCCTTCAAATTCCCCTGCCTCCCTCTCCTCCTTCCTCCCTCATCTTCCATCTCTCAACACCACCCTCGGTCGCCGCCGTCGCCGCCGCGCGCCGCCACCACTTGCCACGCCACCACCCTCATTCCACTCCCCTTCACCTGCTTCTTCTCCCCCACCTCAAACTTCTCTTTTCCTCCTGCCATCCAGCCCCCACCTTGATCTTTTCCCTTCCCTTCCTCCTCCACCGCCGCCGCCGGACCACCACCGACCCTAGGTGGTTATCCACTCATTCGAACCCTAATATCCCTTTTATATAGCTGCTACTATTTTCTACTAATATTAGTACTAATATACTTATTATTATTATTATTATTATTATCATTATTATTATTACTTTTATTATTGTTATTATTATTATTATTATTATTATTATTATTATTATTATTATCATCATTATTACCATTATTATTGTCTCTATTATTATTGTTCTTATTTTCTTACTAATACTAACATCTCTTTGAACCCTAACTTTTATTATACTTAAATTTAATCTTAATCTTTATAATTACTAGTATTAACATTATTAATAATATTGCTATTATTACTCTATTATCCTTACTACGGTTACTATTGTGGTTGCTAAACCTTACTTGGTTGTATTATTGTTATTATCATTACTCCTAGGAGTATTATTATTATTATCGTTATTATTATTATTATTATTATTATTATTATTATTATACTTAACACCCTTATCATTTTGTTAACAATAATACACTTGTTCTTATCCATGTTACTTAATTCAAGCTAGTAGATATCATGTGGTTATTAACTAAGAAGAGTACTTGAACCCTTATTACCATACCATTTAACATTAACCCTAACCTCATTACTAGGACACTATTATTAGCTATTACTATTATTACTACTATCACTACCTTATTATTGTAATCAAAAGCATTTGAACCCTTTTTATTATTCGAGAATATACAACTATTATCATTATCACCCTTAGGAATAGTTACTTGTAATATTGTGACCTTATAATAATAATATTTCGAATATGACACCATTAATAGACTTAGCCTTAAAAACGCTAGGGTTTCTCTCACTATAAACATTAGTGTCACTAGTATTAGTTTTATTATTATTATTATTATTATTATTATTATTATTATCACTATTTTTCTATAGTTAGCATGAACATTATTATTATAAGAATAGGGTTAACGGGTCTAATAATATAAGTGTAACAATAGGTATTAAAAATAAACATATTTTGACTACTAATATTTAGTATACTAATCCTAAGGTACAAACCCTAGTTTTTGTATAAAACCCTTTTTAGTAATAAAAACCCTAACCTTAAACTATAATGAGGGTTGATAGTAATTATAAGGGAAACTAATAATTAGCATTTTCCCCTTTTATAGGTAACCCTGACCAAAGCCCTAAGGAGTTAGAGGAGCGTGCTCCAAGCCCGGCGTCGCCTTAGGTAAGGACGAAGCTATGGCCTTGTGTTATGTGTGATGTAATGTGTGGGTTAATGATGAGCATGCCTTGTTGATGTGTATTATGCATGTGTTATGAATAACCTACTTTGTGTAGCGCAGCGTGGATCATGAGGTATGTTGTGTGTGCCTTATGTTATACATGTATGCCATGTTCCATGTTTATTGTTGATGTTGATGATGTGACTTGTTATGGCCCTCTAGGACATGCATGCTAGGGTTTTGGGGTAGCATGAAATGATATTAAAAGAACAACGGGAAAGTGGACGTTGGGAAGTTTGCATGGGGGAACTAGACCTTGCATGGGCATGATTCTTACGTATGAGAAGTTGATTTGGGTTGTAAGTAAGAGCTTGGGAGAGTCTTGGGATGATTGGAGACTTAATATGAAAAATAGTACGTAAGTTGGTGCATAAGAGACCTTATTAGGGTTTGTGTGTAAGTAGGCGTTGGAGAGTCTGCATGGAGTGTTTAAATTATGCATGGGAATGAATCTTACGTGAGGAGAGTTGATTTAGGAAGTGAGTAAAATAATGACAAAGTTATGGACCCGTTGGAGGCTTGGGTGCAAAATTTTACGTGGGTCGGTGTAAGGGTGTCTAAGGGTTCCAATTAGGGTTTTTGGGAGGAAATGAGCAATTGAAGAATATAAGGGTAAAAATGATCAAGGAGGGATGGAGTATGGGTTGAGAGTGAGAGTCCACTTGCATGAAGGATGAGTATGGGCTTCTAAATGAGAGAAGGGGTTCTGGGGCAAAGATGAGAGGTTACTTGGAGAGGAAGTAAAGTGCTAGGGTTTGGTGTGGCCAACTAGGGTTTGGCGATCACATGCGGAGTTGGGGAATAAAGGGATATATTTTGGGAATTTCTTAGTAGAGACGGGATGCGAGACAAGGAACAAAGTAAAGTTAGGATGAGTAAGAAAGAGTTGGGCCATGTAGGCCCAAATTAGGGTTTTCCAAGGAGGAGCCCTAGAGGGGTGAGGACATGCGGGACCGATATCGTTGTGTTAGGGTTAGCCCACATTCTCGGGAGAGCGTGCCCTTACTACGTTTCCTTATGTATAAGAGTAAGAGGGGATGAACATCGGGCGTGAGAAGGGGAGAACAGTCTCAAGATATGGGACGGGCCCCCTGGGGAGGATAGATGTAGAGGGTAGTTGATATGCATGTCAAGGGTGGAACCTTATTTAATAATACATGAATAAGACATTCACTACTTAAAGAGTAAGATTGTTGAGCCGGGCCCAGACCGATCCACCGGCATAATAGTGGCTAGGTGCCGGGGTGCCCTGGAGACCGATCCACCGGCGTATAATAGTGGTTAGGTGCGTTCTTCCCTATACGTGACCGATCCACCGCCTATAATAGTGGGGGATCCCGAGCTCAACAAACCAAACAGTATGTTGTAATTAAATCATGGGAAAGATACTATATACTTACAGTGGAACACCATGAGAGTCGGGGCCAGACCGATCCACTGGCATAATTAGTGGCCAGGAGCGTTGTGCCCTGGAGACCGATCCACCGGCGTATAATAGTGGTTAGGTGCGTTCTGCCCTATAAGTGACCGGTCCACCGGCTATAATAGTGGGGTTCCCGTACTCGCATGGATTAACAAAGATTATGGTGTGAAATGACTTGCAAATAAATCATGGAAAGATACGTTATAATCACAGTGAAACACTATGAGAGTCGGGGTCAGACCGATCCACCAGCATAATAGTGGCCAGGAGCGTTCTGCCCTGGAGACCGATCCACCGGCATAAAATAGTGGTTAGGTGCGTTCTGCCCTATAAGTGACCGATCCACCGGCTATAATAGTGGGGTTCCCGCACTCTCATGGACTCATAACGATTATGATGTGAATCGACTATAATTATCAGAGTTATGAAAGAAGAAGTTGGATTGGACCATAACCGATCTACATCATCCATAGTATTACATGTTGATTATGTGTTTGTGCTGTGCATGTTATGTTGTATGATGGTATGCTTGGCCTTAGCGCACCTGCGCCCTTACTCAGTATTGGACCCATACTGATACTACCTTGATTGAATGGGTCCTGTGATGATCCACCGATGGTGGGGAGCAGACTTCCTGTGCAGGTTTATGATTGGTTACTAATTCGGGGTGGAAGGCTTGACTTGAGTGAGTAGGCGATCCGGGTTCTGATCCTTTTTGAGGATTGTTTTGTTAGCTATATTTTGTATTACGTTTCCTGTTTTTAAAGAAAAAGCATTATGGGGTCGTAATCCTAAATTGTATTCAAACTTTTGTTTGACTTATATCTTATTAACGATTTATGCTAATTGTCATCTTGCGTTTTATGATAATTCGTACTTATTGATGATCGGATTTAGCCTTAGCACTTAGTACTGGAACGGTAGGAATGAACCGGTCTGGTACTAAGTGTGGCGGTAATATCCCCAAGTTTACGGTTTTAATTCTCTCGCTTCCGCTAAACCCTTTTGTCTTAAACGAAATTTGGGGGTGTTACATGATCGCCCAGACATTATTAGCCATATTTTTAAATTGAAGTTGCAATGTCTTATTAAAGATATTTGAAAGAACAATATATTTGGAACAGTTAAATCAAGTAAGATTTTTGTTTTGATTTTTCACTTTTATTTCACATTAAATTGTGTTTGGCTTTATTGACATACTTATATTTGTTTTTCGAATTAAAGTTATATATACTATTGAATTTCAGAAGCGTGGCTTGCCACATGCTCATATATTATTATTTCTTGTGTTGCAAGACAAGTATTCAACGACCAAGGATATTGACAAGATCATTTCAGCATAAATTCCAGATAATAACATTGATCTGGCATATTACAAAGCAGTTCAAGAATATATGGTACATGGACCATTTGGTTATACTAGAAGGAACTCGCCTTGCATGCCGGATGGTTGTTGTACTAAGCATTTTCCCAAGAAATTTGTTGAAACAACAACTGTTGATGATGATGGGTATCCTGTGTACAGGCGACGAGATAATGGGGTAACAATAGAGTTCCCCTTGATAATAGATTTATTGTTCCTCACAAGCGTTATTTGTTGCTAAAGTATAGTGCTCATCTTAATGTTGAGTGGTGTAATCAGTCGCGCTCTATCAAGTATTTATTTAAATATGTCAACAAAGGCAATGATCATGTTACCGCCTCCTTCTATGAAAGTACAACGACAGATGAAGTACCCAAAAATGCAGACGAAGTTTAGATTTATTATGACTGTAGATATATATCATCATGTTGTAATACCCCGTTTTTGTAAATTCAGTTTTATTAAGTTTAATTATTTTATTAGCGTAATTTGATGTAAACATTTAATTATTTTAATTTTGATTCGTTTTATGGATTTATCGACGATTTTGAGTTTATATTTTGAAATTTATTAATTATTGTCGTTGCGGATGATTTTTGATAAATTCGTTCACAATTATGATTTTATTATATGATTTCGATTTTCGGTTCAAAATATGTATTTCCGTTCGTGTAAAGTTATAGATATTTCGTCGATTATTTCTCTCATGTGCATAAAATACATTTATTGCAATTCTTTCGATTTCTCTATTTTTACTCTTTTTGATCTCTTCAAAAGTTGGGAATCAATCTAAAAATATTTTTGAGTTCATCCATCTACTCTATTCATTCATGTTTCACCCTTTCCTTCCGAATCGCCAAATTGTAGAAAAATTCATTTACGCGATTAGACGATTTTAGCCGTTTTTGCTATTTTGAATCCGTTGGTCATCAAATAAGTTCCGAGGCTAAATATTTTCATATATTTGATTTTATAAAAACATTCCGCATCAATATGTGATAACTTGAACCCCTATTATTCATTTTATGAATTTGCGGAAAAACGCGTTTCCGCAACTTATCCGTTTTTGCCGTTTTTGATCATTTTCCATCCGTCAAGGATCAAACCTACTCCAATACTTAATATTTTTATATATTTGAGTTTCTAAAATTATTCCAAACATTTTCATAAATTTTTATAATTTTTAGAACTCAAGTGATATTTTTCTCAATAAGTGCCCATTATTAGGCTTTCTTGCAATTTAATTAATCAAAATAAATTGTAACCAATCCTATAACTAATATTCCAATCCTAACTAGTCTCCTAACCAAACCAAATCAGATTTGTAACTTGGTTACATTTCTCCCAACCAAAAAGTACAACTAGTACCATAATCATAATTTTATGACATTTCTCTTACACACTCAACTATAGCCTATCATCTCTCTTACACCCCTAATCTTAGCACTCAAGTGAGGCCAAGGTCAAACCAAAAACTCAATCCACACTCCACCATATCAGATCATACTCTATCTTTGCCAAATCGTGTGTTCCTACTCCAAAACGCACATAAAATCATAGATTGTAGCAGAGTGCAAAGTTGATTACTTTCCAACTTTGAGCAACTCGTTCTCTCTCTGGTTATCCTTTTCCTTTGGTTTTTGTTTCCTTCGAAATTCTGCATTGCATACTATGAATCCATATAATGTAAATCCCTGAAGTCGAAATCCCTAATGCTTATTCATAGCCAAACTTCTGCTTCCCGACCAGCCTTACAAAATCAGCAAAGCTGATTTTTTTGGCGACTTTGAGCATCTTTTATGCATCGACCTTGATTCCTCTACCCTATATTTTTGTTTGGTATTTTTCCTTGCATGTTATGACTCATATAAATACCCTTCTCACCAAGGAAATCATTCCCCTACCCTCTCCTTTTTCCTCTTCTATCTGCCTTGCCGAGCAACATTGAAGTTTTTGCTGCAGTGGTTAAGTGGGTTGCAGCAAAGATTTCGTGCCTTTCATGCTTTCTTTTCTCCTTGTTTTCCTCCCCTTTAACCCTCCAAAACCTTAATCCATCATTCCTTTGTGGTTATTGGTTGTTTTGTGGTGGTTTTGAAGCCTCTCTATTCAAGAGTAATATTTTATATTTCACTTCTTCCATTCCAATTCCTTTCTTTCCCATTTTTGTTAATTATTGAACTTGGTTTATCTAACTCATTTACCTTATATTCTTGAAGGTGACAAAGTGGTTTAGAGAAGGAATTGCTAGATTCCTTATTTTAGCTTTGCTAAGGAGCTTAGGAGTTTTGGTAACAAAACTAACCTTTAGAAATAGGATTTTGTGCTAGGTGTATTATATGTTCTCTTATGTGTAGATAGCTTTATTTTAATTATAAGCATGAAATAATATCTTGAAAAATATTGTATGACATGTGTATGTTTCTACCTTATGTGTTTAAGCATGAATATCTAATGAGAAGATGGTTTGTGTGATTCTTTTTATATGTTTATACCTGCTGGAAAAGAGATGAATATTTAGTGAAGAGGTGATGAATTTTCAGTAGAGTCATGATGAATTTATAGCATAGTCGTGATGAATATGCCTAGATCCGAGTAGTTTAGCTCTCTCTCCCTTGCTATTTTATGTGTGCTTTGGTTGTTTTAAAATTATCTAAGTATTTCCCTATATGTATAATAGTGTATACAAGCTAGATTATGAGTTTTGGATCATTTAGAGTTGAAATGAAATTTTTATAAGGCTTGCACATATTCAACCATGGGTAAATTGGGCAATAAAGATTGTTTTTGAAATTTTTAAGTGCACCATTGTCTTCATTGGGTCTTTTACCTAAAATTTGGTATATGATATGTTAGGATTTGATGTTGTCTAGAGTAAGTGATGAATTTTAGAAGCTTAAGGTAATTTTTGGTTAATAAAGACATTTTCGTCATTTCATGTAAATTTCTAGAAATTTGGAGACCTAATTGAATATTGTGCTGATACAAGAATTTAGAATTTATAATTCTAATACTTGGGTAACATTGATGAGTAGACTTAGAGACCTTAATTAAAATGATTCATTAAGTAAGAAAAAGAAAAAGAGAAAGAGACATTGTGGGTGTATTGAGGAATCTTAATATTTTATCCTATTTTCCTATTGATATTTCACCCTAAGAAAATAATTGGCTAAGTGTAATATATTTTAGCATAAATTACACCTCTCTTTCTCAATTTTCTTAGCTAGCTTCGGATTTAGATAAGCCATTACTTACCTTTACTTACGACGGATTCTCGATGTATGTCTGCTTGAAGTGGAAGGTGATGAGTATGTTTATTGATTATTTAATCATGTCAAGCATATGTTGTATTCTTTTGTGGTAATTGTATGTATGTATGAGTTATAGATTTAATGCAAACGCATGTTCGTATGCCTCTTGAATATTGCATGTGTGTAAGTGTGCAAAGGGTTGAATATTGATTGAAGTTACATGATACCTTATGCTGTATTTTATGCCATTGACTCATTCGGCTTTAATGCTCCTAAAGTTATTTGGCTTTAATGACTCATGAATTGGATCGGCTTTAATGCCTTTGGAATCGATCGGCTTTAATGCCACTTAAATTTGTTTGGCTTTAATGCCACTAGAATTGATCGGCTTTAATGCCATTTGGATTGGTTCGGCTTTAACGCCGCTTGGATTGGTTCGACTTTAATGCCATTTAAAATTGATATAATAATGGATATTCATTATATTGATAGATGTGAGCTAAGTGCTGTTATGTGGGCCTAATTTATGATTGGCTAAATCCTTGAATAAAATATTAATCACTTAAAGTGAAAGATCTTGAGTTGGGACTTATATCACTCGGGGTAGCTATCCGAGTTAGGTTTGGTATTCACTTGGTACCATTCCGATGTTTTTATATTCTGTGATCCTGGGTGCCTTACGAGGTCCGGAGAGGCCCTCTTCTACTCTATAGGTGTCTCGATATATTTCGGCCCTATAGGAGGTATGCATACTTAAGTGATTAGGTGTCCTATTTATTGGTGGTCTGGTTACGTTTCTGGGCGGGCCAGCTAGGGCTAGTACCGTTCGAGTACTAGATTAGTTGTTACGATCTCTTCGAGTCTCCATCCTCAAGTTAATATAATAAATTGGTTGTGATCACGATGATAAAATATAATAACCAATGGATCCCATCTACCCATATATCCATATTACATTATTTTATGCTTGAAGGTTGAGTTTCGTGTTCTCAATTAACATATATATGTAAGCATGATATTATCTTGTTATTATATGCTCTATTACTTTCTTCGCATGGACCTCGCACTCAATGCTATCTCTTTAGGATAGTTGTGTTGCTCAGTACATGATGCGTACTGATACTACACATTTGTAGATGTTGTGTCACATATATATGATGGTGATCCTGCAGACTTTGAGGAGGTTCCTCGGGCAGAGTGATGCGGGTTTATACCCCTGGGGTTAGGGCGTAGAGTTATTTCTATCCGAGGTCGCACATGTTATGTGCCCTAGATTTTGGATATCTCTTTTGGACTCTTCATCTCTTTTAACCCCCTTATCTCTTTTGGATATTGTATTATCTGGAGCATGTACTCCAAACTATGTTATTATGTCTAAATTATTCAAGTCTTTTGCTATTTATATCTATTTCCGTAAGTTTTGATTTATTTGATGTAAAGTTTTTGCCTTGCCTTGCGCGTAGTACGAGAAAGGTATGGACTAGACTCGTGCTATGTGTGGCGGTAACACTCGTTATGTTATGTTAATGCTTCCGCTTATAAAACAAAAAAAATGTAGTAAATTTTGGGGTGTTACACATGTGAGGCATCATGGAGGATATTCAAATATAATATTCAATTTAGGGATCCACCGGTGGAAATGTTAGGCTTTCATCTTCCAAATCAACAAAGTGTTTTTTCTCTAACTCTGATCGAATTGATGATGTTGTGGATCGATTATTAGTTAAACAAAGCATGTTTATGAATTGGATGAAGGCAAATGAACAATATCCACAAGCAAGGGAATTACTTATGCAGAATTTCCAACAAAATTTATTTGGGATAAGTATAATAGAGAGTGGAGACTAAGGCAAAAGAGGTTCTCAATTGGATGCATTTTCTATGTGCCTCCCGGTACTGGTGAGTTGTACTATTTAAGACGTCTTCTTAATGTTGTTCGTGGACCGCGAAGTTATGATGAAATAAGATGCATTAATGGTGAACAAATTCATGATACCGTGATGCTTGCTATACCTTGGGTTTGTTAGATGATGATAAAGAATACATTGATGGTATTATTGAGGCAAGTCATTGGGCTTTTGCATCTTCTTTAAGAAAATTATTTGCCATGTTATTGGCATCAGAGTCACTTATAAGGCAAGAAGTTGTTTGAGATAATTGTTGGATTTACTTGACCGATGAAATTTTATACAAACAACGTTCACAGTTACATCAGAAAGGTAACTTCATTTATTCATCAAACTCTTATTATCTATAATTTTGAATTATACTTTTACAACATAAATCCTATGCCTTTATAATATTTCTATATTATTTTACAGAACTTCATTTGGAAATTGATGACATCAAAAATTATGGGTTGGTAGACATTGAAATTATGTTGCAAAAAAGTGGTAAAAGCTTACAAGATTTTGAATCAATGCCATTCCCTCCGAACGAGTTTTTTGAAACAGTAGGAAATACATTGATGCGTGACAAAATGTGTTATAATCAATCAAAATTGAAAGAAGAACTCAACATACTTCTATATGATATGACCTCGGAACAGCAACATGTGAATGACACTGTAATGGAGGCAACCAAGTCTCACGCAGGTGGATTATTCTTTGTTTATGGATACAGAGGTACAAGAAAGACATTTATATGGAGGAATTTATCAGCAACTATAAGATATGAAGGAGATATTGTGTTAAATGTAGCATCAAGTGGAATTACTTCTCTTTTATTACCAGGCGGAATGACAGCTCATTCTCGCTTCAAAATACCTATAAATCCAAATGAAGATTCAACATGTAACATTAAACAAGGTAGTCCTTTGGTTGAGTTGATTATAAGGTGTAAACTTATTATTTGGGATGAAGCACCAATGATGCACATGTATTGCTTTGAAGCCTTGGATAAAACCATGAGAGATATTTTATGGTTCACCAATGACTTCAGCCCAGAGAAGCCATTCGAAGGTAAGATAGTTGTTCTAGGTGGTGATTTTAGATAAATACTGCCAGTCATTTCTAAAGGTTGTAGACAAGACATTATTCATGCAACTATGAACTTTTCGTACTTATGGAGATTTTGTAAGGTGTTACGTTTAACAAAGAACATGAGGTTACAAAAACTAAGCTCGGTTGATGAATGTTCTGAGTTAAAGCAATTTTCAGAATGGATTTCAAGCATAGGAGATGGAACAATTGGAGGGAGTAATGATGGTCATGCAACATTAGAAATTCTAGATGATCTTTTAATAAAACATTTTGAAGACCCAATTGCAGCTATTGTGGAGAGCACTTATTCAGACTATAATAGAAATATCACTGATAATGTTTATTTTGAAGGAAGATCTATACTAGCACCAACTCTTGATATTGTTGAGTTCATCAATGAATACATATTGTCAATTAACTCTGGTGAAGAAAAAACCTATTTAAGTTCTGATACAACATGCAAATTAGATGCAAATAACGATTTATTGCAAGATCTACACACTCCAGAATTTCTAAATGGAATTAAGTGTTCAGGTGTACCAAACCATGTGTTGAATTGAAGGTAGGTACACCAGTTATGTTGTTACGGAATATTGATCATTCAATTGGTTTATACAACGGTACTAGGATGATCATCACACGGCTTGAATCATATGTCTTGGAAGTAAGGATTTTAGGTGGAAATAATGTTGGTCATCGAGTATTATTACCAAGAATGTCTTTAACGCCATCTAACTCGAGATTGCCTTTCAAGTTTAATCGAAGACAATTCCCCCTAATTGTATCATATGCCATGACAATCAACAAACGTCAAGGTCAATCTCTTAGTAATGTTGGTCTGTTTTAAAAAAACTAGTATTCTGTCATGGTCAATTATATGTTGCGGTTTCTCGAGTCACAAATCGTAGATGTTTAAAAATTTTGATATGTGATGATGATGTTCATCAAAGTAATACAACAACAAATGTTGTATTGAAAGAAGTATTCGAAAAGATTTAATCATGTAATTTTATCAGTTATGTATAAATACTTTATCGCAAATATTTTAAATTCACATTATATGTTCAAGTATTAGGTTAAAATTTCATTTCCAAATCAAAACATGTTTAATATATGTCATTTATTATTATCTCCGTGCATCACACGTGAAAATCTAGTTTAACTAAAAACGGAGGGAGCCTTTTATAAGTCTTTGTCCTTGGATATTGGGGCTAGCTAACACACCAAGTAAATAATAATAATAATTTAATATGCCATCATATAGTAAAATTAATGGCCAGATTTAATTGTAGTTATATGTTAATCATAATTAGTTAGGTACCGTTTGATAGATTAACATCTTGTTTAAATCTGATCCCAAGCGATGTGTGTATTAAAATTTTTAGATATATATTATAATATTAATCTATTTGTTTAAAGTTACATTATAGAAAATCGTAATAAAAATATAGAAATAGTGTCTAGCTATTATGACGAGTATATAAAAAACCTATATAAAAATAATAGTATGTAAATAATATGTTGCCCAACGGACCCTTAATCACTCCGTCGTTGACAGGGAAAGGGACAAATTAATACAGGACCGAGAGAAACAAAAAGGAGCAGATTGATATTAACCGCGCTTACTTCAAGTCAGGTTCGAGTAGTAGTATCCGGGATCCGGCTATCTGTCAAACTAAAACAGGAAATCCTTTATAACCAAATAAACTATACCATTCCCCAGCTTCACTCCCTCAAATGAGAAAATATCATAACTCTAAATTAAACTGAATATTATAAAAATTAATATGGTTATTTATATTAATATAATATACTAATTTTTTTTTTCGATTTCATCGTAAGAATACCATAGTCAATCGTGTTTATTATGGAATAATTTTTAAGATGAAAGATTATTTTATAATTTCTAAATTATTTTAAAAAGAATATGTGAATGAAAATAAAATAGGCCGAAAGAATTTATATAAAGGATAGTCTCTGCAATCCTTATAAGTCCGGCGTGGTATGAGATGGCTACCAACTAATACTCATTCAAGGCCTTACAACAATTTAATCAAAGGCATGTAAAGATATATATATAAAAGGTTCCGGCAATCAATCTTTTGGATCGATTATATATAGTACGTAGCTATATAGTATATATATGCTAACCAACGTAGGGAAATTAATCAGCAGCCAAGCCAAGGAACTATCAAGGTCCTTAATTCTTTCCGATACATGGCGAATGAATTGTCGTTTTAATGTATGGCTAGTTAATACTATCAGTACTAGCAATTAACTAGGGTACGTGGTATATATATATATATATATATATCTCGCTTGCGGCAGAGAGGGAGGGACCAGCCCCAGGAAATAGGAACTAAAGAAACCAGCCGCCGTGATGGAAATGAGTGTGGGGCGATGTAGCAGCGGCACTCGATGGACCTGCCTCATCGTCCGCTGCTCCGTAGTGATGGTGATACCTTCGATCCGTCGACGGAAACTAGTTAGAAATTAAAAACGGGCCGGAAGTAATGTATTCAGCATTATCTGATAAGAATTAATTATCTAAATAAGAACCGGCAAACAACCTTTTCAACTCTTGAATCAAGATTTAAAAGTCCAGATTTAATCTAATAAATAAATAAAAGAAGAAGGAAAAGCCCTAAGCTCCTCCCTTTCTCTCCCAACATCCATCAACACATTGTCGATCTCCAACAGCCACCGTTGCACCACCGGGCCACCTCCAAATCAAGAAAATTTTATTCTCCAATAAT
This sequence comes from Tamarix austromongolica, assembly GCA_039764185.1. Lineage (NCBI taxonomy): Eukaryota > Viridiplantae > Streptophyta > Magnoliopsida > Caryophyllales > Tamaricaceae > Tamarix > Tamarix austromongolica. The sequence goes on from CM077819.1 coordinate 12,057,402, forward strand.
TCTCGTTGAGATTTTCCAAAAACAAAAATCAAACAAAAACAATCAATCAATACTCAACAACTAGAAAAACGCACACATTGAACTATAAAACAAACAGATGAAAAAAATAAAAATAAAAAATCTAACCATAACGAAAACGAGCGAATCAGAAAACAAACGATCAAATCAAGCAAAAAAAAAATGAAGAAATTGAGCAAAACAGAAGAAATCAAACACGGATCGGCAGTCAAGCTTCCTTTGGTGGCATCGGTTAAGCTGTGTTTGTTTCCGTCGGTCGTCGCATAGAAGAGATTTGCGATCAGGTGGCGGCGGTGAGCATGGGGTGGTCAGGCGACTGGGAGCAAAGGCGGTGCAGACCGAGAGGAGAGAGGTTGGAGGAGAAGAGAAATGAATGGCGACTTCAACAGCCTCATTTTTAGTTTTGTTTTCTCCAATCTATCATCATCTCATGTATCCACGTACTATTAAATGAATGAAGGGATTAGATCTTCATCCAGACGAATAGAACTAGCTACCTCTTATCAGATACTTAATATATATATATATATATATATTGATGAGGTGATGGACATACGGATGCAAGTAAGTAGAAAAAATTGCGTGAGTACCCGATCTCAAGGTTAATAGATTCAGGTTTGTATCCGATTTGCGGAGTAGGCGGTTGACAGTCGTCGACTAAGCCGCCGCAGGGCGCAGGAGCAGATTGAGATGGATGAATAATTGAGTAGCTGCTATTTGGCGCTGCTCCGCTTGGGCTCCAGAGGTGTTCGAGTACCGGTGCCCTAAAACAGACTCCTTCCTCGATCTACGAAAAAAAAAATGCTGTCAGGATAACTTCATATGACGGGAGTAGTATTAATTTTGTTTCGTCGGGATCAACGATCAGAGAGCTTTAAGTAAGGGCCGTAATTATTATTTTTTTATCGATTAATTAATTACTAGGAGCAAAATGTTAATTAAATCGACCGTAGTAATTAACGCACTAAAAAGCTATCATCGCACGGATTAATTAGTAACCGATGAATTAATAACTAGAGTTATTTCAATGAAAAACCTTTGCCTTTAATGACTTGTTTATGTCACCAAGCTGACGCTCCTGCCACAACAACGCCAAGAGAAAGAGGAAAGGAAAGTAGAGGAAGAGAAGAAAAAAAAAAGAGAGAGAAAAGTTAAAAAGCACCGGACAATGATGCATCTATATGTACGTACAATGTAATTAAAGAAAGGAATTTAAAAATGAATCAAAATTTTATTTTTTATTATAATATTGTACAATTAATATATGACTTGCATGTTTTTTGTCCGTACCTTCCTTCGAAGAGTGTCCATCTGCTCGGTCATTTGTTGTGTCTGTTTTCCACGTAGGAGTGCATCGTCGAGTTAACTAAAGTGCGGGCGTGTGTATATATATACATTCTGTTTTTCTACTAACTAAATAAATAAATAAATAAAACCCGCATATATATAGATATTAGGATATTTATTTATTTTTGAGACAAAAACTTAGCTACTCGACTCAGAGTTTAATACCTACATAGTCATAGTCGCCTCACTATAATAACCTGCATGTATATACTAAGGTTTACAAATCTATACAGATGCATGTGTATGCCCCGGTCAAGAACAAAACAGAGCGTATGCGCTTTTTATTTTGGTTACGTACGTTACACACGGGAAGGGGTCGGTCCATACCTACGTGCGTGCGTGGGTACGTACCTTTCTTTGCCTCACTAGAGCGAGAGCTCCTTCGAGCTGTTTTTCAAGCTCGTGCAGCTCCTTCACGTTCAATGGTCCGATTTCTTCTCCCATCAACTGCCTGGATGCGTACGCACGTACGACAAACGTGAGTACATACATGGTATATATAATAATAATAATAGTAATATGTACATTAGACGTCACTGTATGTTCGCGCTAATTATATGCATACGGTACCTCTGTCGGAGCTTCAGAGTATCAAATTGGGCCTTCAGCCTTGCGATCTCGTGACACCAGATCTGTTAATTAATAATTAAAAACACACAAAAAAGAAAAAAGCGCTGCTTTTAGAACTAGGTCAGTACAACATATATACTAATTATTCGCTACATCAGATTTCGTGATTGTTGCTGTTTTTTCCCTTCCAAAATTAATTAAAACAGATTAATGAACTATTATTATTATTATTATTATTATTATTATTATTATTGTTATTATTATAATGATGCATCATGTTCATATATAAAATGACCTGGGTCTCAAAAGCAACGGTGCGATTGTTCTTGCCGTCTCGGAAAGGAGCAGCACGTTGATAGCGCTCGAGGGTTCTCTCAACGGGGCTGGAACGAAATTAATGCATGCATTAGCTGTAATGCACTTGGAGCAGCCGATGCGGTCCAAGCTAGCTACAGTGTCAAACTGCTAAAAATGATTCAATATATAAATAGAAAGAAGGGCAGGCAGTGGGGGCAAAGCAGCAGGATGCTATATATAGGCATATCGCTCGCAAGGCATAGCCACGTGAAGAGACGGTGAAAAGGAGACAGCGACGGCAAATATATATGTTGCCAAAAAAGCATTGATTTACCGGGTGGTCCGTATTCTACATATTTGGTTATCTTCTTCGATTACTGCGACGCATACCTGCTCTTTGTTCTTTTCTTTGTGAAACGTTTGGACCAAAACATGGTGGAGTTAATAGTACTGTGTTTGCTAAGGAAACGCACTCACACACACATGTATATAATATTTATATTTTGGGACGAAAGAGAAAAGGAAACCAAAACGGAGACACACACACAGAGATACTGAAGTTATGTATAGTGTAAAGGTAGCTACAGTGCGTAATGAAGCTGTAAAGCCGCAGAGGATGTAGATTTACTAAAAAGAAGGCGACAATAAGACAGGCACAAGGCATGCCGCCATTCCTTTTGCTCTGCGCTCTACCTGCCATGTAGTACCCTAATTCAATTAGTGTAAGACCCGCTCACTTTTTTTCGGTCTACCTGCCATATAGTACCCTAATTCAATTAGTGTAAGACCCCCTCCCCCCCTCCTTTTTCCGCCGAGATACACCAAAATGTATTTAAACGTATACAAGCGTATGACTAAGATAATTCATTTATATATATATATATATATGTCTATCGTCTTTAATTAAATGTTGGATTATCGTATCCCAGTTAAGAGACTCCGAATGCCGGGGAAAAAGGAAGAAGAAGGGAGAGGACAGAAATGTTAATTAAGTAGCTGGTTTTGTTTTATTCTATGTTAAAAACGTTCGGGTTGTGAATACTATCCGTGATTAATATATATATAACAAATGACATGTATCAGACAACATATACTTAGTTAGAAGAATTGTCCGATTTCTTGCACTTATGTTTGAAGACCTCTAATTCTTCAAGTGTTAATTAATGAGCTATTTTATTATTATTATTATTATTATTATTATTATTATACTATGTCAACAACGTTCGATTTTTAAATATTACTAGCTAGGGATCATTATAACAAATGATACACTACATCCGACTATATGCATTTAGAAGAATTGTCAACATTCATGTATGTGTGTTCGAAAAAAAATTATTTGGTGCGTGATAATAAACGTTGAAAAATTATATATTTTTCATGTAGCGTATATTAATTATTTAAAATTAAATATTAATTTTTAAAAAATATATCTATTTTAGATCTTAATTTAATATAAAATAACTATTTTTATTATTTTTAAATAATATAAAATAAGTATTTTTTATTTTTAAATATTTATTATAAAAATACTTAAAATAAAAAGTTTTTTTTTTCATCCCATACCAAACATAAGCCATAATTCTTCTCTAATCCTATTTTCTCATTATTATTATTATTATTATTATTATTATTATTATTATTATTATTATTATTATTGTTTTTTAAAGTAATTAGAAGGAATCTGTCAGAAAGAATAAGGAAAACAGAGAGAGAGGGGGGGGGTGATCGAAGGAAACCCTAATTCTACGGAGGTCAGTTCAGCTTATATTAATCATCGGAACCGGCGAGGCAGGCGAACAAATCAAAAACTCGGGATCACTAGTCCGTACACAAATGACGCACAACGAGGATCGCTAAACAGGCTAGATACCTAGCTAAGGGGCGATACTTTCAGTAACATAAGCCGACCGCTAGCCGGTAGGCAGGCAAGGTTGCAGTTTATCATCTGGCACGAAAAACAACGAAATTAAATGTAATGATAAAAATCTGGTCGCAGACATTCCGGTCGAAAGAGGGGAAAGGGAGGCGGCGGAGGGTGCGGGGCGGAAAATAATAATAATAATAATGCATGAAATTAAAGCGACAGTCAGTTAATTCCTGAAATTGAAAAAAAAAAACTGAAAATATATATTACTTGGGAGAGGAGAAATCATAGAGCTTGCCACGACCAGAGAAAATTATTAGCGCAATTTCAGCATCGCAGAGGACAGATAATTCCCGAGCTTTCTTCAGCAATCCTTGCTTTCGCTTCGAGAACGTAACTTGACGGCTGATATTGTTCTCTATCCTCTTCAGCTCCACTTTTCCTCTCCCCATTCTTCTTCCACCTTTTCAACTTATTATTATAATTACAGTAATAATCATAATCATAATCATAATCTCAGCAACCTGGCATCACTGCACACGTGTCGTAATTATGTATGCACTCCTCACGTAATTACTCTATGTAACAATTTATTATTCTCCATAAAAGGTACAGACGGGATTGGGACAACATAAGTATAAAAAAACCATGAAGGAAATTAAAATAAAGCAGTAAGACATTGCTAGCTATTAGAGGTGCATACTGACGGAGAGGATAAAAATGGCTTCTCTAATTGCCCTTTATTTTACCTTTGTATATGGAGGACTATGGGAGAGATGAATGGCGGCAGAAAACGAGCTAGCTAGGAATGACTGATCAGATATACATATATATACAACAGACGCGTGCAATGCAAAAGTAGGGCCGCCCCCCAACCCGTCTAATTCAGCCCCCTCACAACCTTAAGCTGATCCGACCAATTAGATTTATGGATTTGAGTCGGTCTTTTTTTTTTCTTTTAAACCCAATTAAATATGCATGGGCTGACCTCGCAAAGATTATAGGTTCTAATGGATTTTTATCGACTAGATTTATGCCTAATATTCCGTCCTTCTAAACTCTAATTATTTTATGATTAGGTTCGTATTATATTTCTAAAATTCTGTTATTAAGTTCTATTTCATTCATATTAATTTTAAACTTTAAGTCGGTCATTTTTCTTATTTCTAAAAAATATATTTTATGTGATTTTTATTTTATTTTATTGTGTACTCTTATTTCATACCACTCGAAATTTGAAAATAGATCTAAATATATTTATGAGTTCGTTCATCTATTCCTCTCGCTCGCTCGCTCACTCACTCACTCACTCACTCATCTTCTGTCTTTTTTCCAAATTCTTCGGCCACGAAAAAATTTATTTACGTGATTAGACGATTTTAGTCATTTTCACTCGTTTAAATCATTTGAGATTCAAACCAACTATCGCCCAATAATTTTATATTTTTGGGTTTCTAAAATTATTCCGCACATTCCTATAAATTGTTATTTTCTCTAATAAATTCCTATTTTCTAGCATTTCTACCTATTTAATTAGCCCGATACATGAGGTGATCCTTCCATGGCTTGGGTGTAATACCCCATTTTTGTAAATTCAGTTTTATTAAGTTTAATTATTTTATTAGCATAATTTGTTGTAAACATTTAATTATTTTAATGTTGATTCGTTTTATGGATTTATCAACGATTTTGAGTTTATATTTTGAATTTAATTAATTATTGTCGTTGTGGATCATTTTAGATAAATTTATTCACAATTATGATTTTATTATATGATTTCGATTTCCAGTTAAAAATATGTATTTCCATTCGTGTAAAGTTTTAGACATTTCGTCAATTATTTCTCTCGTGTGCATAAAATACATTTATTGCAATTCTTTCGATTTATGTGTTTTTACTCTTTTTGATCCCTTAAAAATTTGTGAATCAATCTAAAAATATTTTTGAGTTCATCCGTTCATTCTATTCATTCATGTATCCCCATTTCCTTCCGAATCATCAAATTGTGGAAACATTCGTTTACGCGATTAGACAATTTTAGCCGTTTTTTCTATTTTTAACCCGTTGGTCATCAAATAAGTTCCGAGGCCAAATATTTTCATATATTTGATTTTATAAAAATATTCCGCATCAATATGTGATAACTTGAACCCCTATTATTCGTTTTGTAAATTGCGAAAAAACGCGTTTCCGCAACTTACCCGTTTTTGCCATTTTTTATCATTTTCCATCCGTCAAGGATCAAACCTACTCCGATACTTAATATTTTTACATATTTGAGTTTCTAAAATTATTCCAAATATTTTCATAAATTTTTATAATTTTTAGAACTCAAGTGATATTTTTCTCAATAAATGCCCATTATTAGGCTCTCTTACAATTTAATTAGTCAAAATAAATTGTAACCAATCCTCTAACTAATATTCCAATCCTAACTAGTCTCCTAACAACAAAAAAAACCAGATTTGTAACTTGGTTACATGTCTCCCAACCAAAAAGTGCAACTAGTACCATAATCATGATTTTATGACATTTCTCTTACACACTCAACCAGAGCCTATCATCTCTCTTACACCCCTAATCCTAGCACTCAAGTGAGGCCAAGGTCAAACCAAAAACTCAATCCACACTCCACCATATCAGATCCTACTCTATCTTTGCCAAATCGTGCGCTCCTATCCCAAAACGCACATAAAATCATAGATTGTAGCAGAGTGCAAAGTTGATTACTTTCCAACTTTGAGCAACTCGTTCTCTCTCTCTGGTTATACTTTTCCTATGGTTTTTGTTTCTTTCGAAATTCTGCATTGCATACTATGAATCCATATAATTTAAATCCCTGAAGTTGAAATCCCTCATGCTTATTCATAGCCACACTTTTGCTTCCCGACCAGCTTTACAATATCAGCAAAGCTAATTTTTTTGGTGACTTCGAGCATCTTTTATGCATCCACCTTGATTCCTCTACCCTATATTCTTGTTTGGTATTTTTCCTTGCATGTTATGCCTCACCTACAGACCCTTCCTACCAAGGAAATCGTTCCCCTACCCTCTCCTTTTTCCTCTCCCATCTGCCTTGCCGAGCAACATTGAAGTTTTTGCTGCAGTGGTTAAGTGGGTTGCAGCAAAGGTTTCGTGCTTTTCATGCCTTCTTTTCTCCTTGTTTTCCTCCCCTTTAATCCTCCAAAACCTTAATCCATCATTCCTTTGTGGTTATTGGTTGTTTTGTGGTGGTTTTCAAGCCTCCCTATTCAAGAGTAATATTTTATATTTCACTTCTTCCATTCCAATTCCTTTCTTTCCCATTTTTTTTATTTATTGAACTTGGTTAATCTAACTCATTTACCTTATATTCTTGAAGGTGACAAAGTGGTTTAGAGAAGGAAGTGCTAGATTCCTTATTTTAGCTTTGCTAAAGAGCTTAGGAGTTTTGGTAACAAAACTAACCTTTAGAAATAGGATTTTGTGCTAGGTGTATTATATGTTCTCTTATGTGTGGATAGATTTATTTTAATTCTAAGCATGAAATAATATCTTGAAAAATATTGTATGACATGTTTATATTTCTATCTTATGTGCTTAAGCATGAATATCTAATGAGAAGATGGTTTTTGTGATTCTTTTTATATGTTTATACCTGCTGGAAAGGTGATGAATATTTAGTGAAGAAGTGATGGATTTTCAATAGAGTTGTGATGAATTTATAGCATAGTCGTGATGAATATGCCTGGATCCGAGTAGTTTAGCTCTCACCCTTGCTATTTTATGTGTGCTTTGGTTGTTTTAAATTTATCTAAGTATTTTAATATATGTATAATAGTGTATAGAAGCTAGGTTATGAGTTTTGGATCATTTAGAGTTGAAATGAATTTTTTATAAGGCTTGCACATATTCAACCAGGGGTAAATTGGGAAATAAAGATTGTTTTTGAAAGTTTTAAGTACACCATTGTCTTCATTGGGTCTTTTACATAAAATTTGGTATATGATATGTTAGGATTCGATGTTGTCTAGAGTAAGTTATGAATTTTAGAAGCTTTAGGTAATTTTTGGTTAATAAAGACATTTTCGCCATTTCATGTAAATTTCTAGAAATTTGGAGACCTAATTGAATATTGTGCTAATACAAGAATTTAGAATTTATAATTCTAATACTTGGGTAATATTGATGAGTAGACCTAGAGACCTTAATTAAAATAATTCATTAAGTAAGAAAAAGAAAAAGAGAAAGAGACATTGTGGGTGTATTGAGGAATCTTAATATTTTATCTTATTTTACTATTGATATTTCATCCTAAGAAAATAATTGGCTAAGTGTAATATATTTTAGCATAAAATACACCTCTCCTTCTCAATTTGCTTAGCTAGCTTCGGATTTAGGTAAGTCATTACTTACCTTTACTTATGACGGATTCTCGATGTATGTCTGCTTGGAGTGGAAGGTGATGATGATGCCTATCGATTATTTAATTATGTCAAGCATATGCTATGTTCTATATGGTAATTGTATGAATAGATGAATTTGTAGCCTCAATGCAACGAGTTTTATTATGACGTTTGAATATTGTATGTGTGTAAGTATGTGAAGGGTTTAGTATGGATTGAAATTGTATGATGCCTTATATTGTATTTTATGCCATGGACTTATTCAGCTTTAATGCCTCATAATTTGGATCGGCTTTAATGCCTTTGGAATCGATCGGCTTTAATGCCACTTAAATTGGTTCGGATTTAATGCCCCTGAAATCAATCGGCTTTAATGCCATTTGGATTGGTTCGACTTTAATGCCGCTTAAAATTGACCGTCTTTAATGCCATTTGAAATTGATATAATAATGGATATTCATTGTATTGATGGATGTGAGCTAAGTGCTGTTATGTGGGCCTAATTTATGATTGGCTAAATCCTTGAATAAAATATTAATCACTTAAAGTGAAAGATCTTGAGTGGGACTTGTATCACTCAGGGTAGCTGTCCGAGTTAGGTTTGGTATTCACTTGGTACCATTCCGGTGTTTTCTATTCTGTGATCCCGGGTGCCTTACGAGGTCCGGAGAGGCCCTTTTCTACTCTATAGGTGTCTTGATATATTTCAGCCCTATAGGGGGTATGCATACTTAAGTGATTAGGTGTCATATTTATTGGTGGTCTGGTTACGTTTCTGGGTGGGCCAGCTAGGGCTAGTATCGTTCGAGTACTAGATTAGTTGTTACAATCTCTTCGAGTCTCTATCCTCAAGTTAATATAATAAATTGATTGCAATCACGATGATAAGATATAATAACTAATGGATCCCATCTACCAATACATTCACATTACGTTATTTTATGCTTGAAGGTTGAGTTTTGTGTTCTCAATTAACATATATATATACGTAAGCATGATATTATCTTGTTATTATATGCTCTATTACTTTCTTCGCATGGACCTCGCACTCAATGCTATCTCTTTAGGATAGTTGTGTTGCTCAGTACATGATGCGTACTGATACTACACATTTGTAGATGTTGTGTCACAGATATATGATGGTGATCCTGCAGACTTTGAGGAGGTTCCTCGGGCAGAGTGATGCGGGTTTATACCCCTGGGGTTAGGGTGTAGAGTTATTTCTATCCGAGGTTGCACATGTTATGTGCCCTAGATTTTGGATATCTCTTTTGGACTCTTCATCTCTTTTAACCCCCTTATCTCTTTTGGATATTGTATTATCTGGAGCATTTACTCCGTACTCTATTATTATGACTAAATTATTCAAGTCTTTTGTTATTTATATCTATTTCCATCAGTTTTGATTTATTTGATGTAAATTTTTAGCCTTGCACGTAGTACGAGGAAGGTATGGACTAGACTCGTACTATGTGTGGCGGTAACACCTGCTATATTATGTTATTGCTTCCGATTAAAAACGAAAAATTTTAGTAGTAAATTTCGGGGTGTTACATTGGGTGACTAGATTTTTTGGCTTAGCCTACCTGCTTAAACTAAATCCTAACTATAATTCAAATTATTAATACACTCCCACCAACCCCCTTTCGATTCCATCACTATTTTCATTCAAGTATGTAAGTGGCTAAATCTCATATGCACTTATCTCAATTGGTTATGCATTCTAGCCTTTCCAAACACCTCGCAACCCCTTTTCTTTATTCCCCCCTCCAACCCTATGCTAACTGAGTTGCCCAATTCCAACCCCTCTAGCAAGTTAGTTTCTCATTATTTTCCTCCCATTATTGCTTAGTTTGAATCCTTACATTGCATAATCCAATTTCCAACCCCTTCCCCTATGTCTTGTGGCTCTATACCTCTCAAATATGCCCCAAATTTTGCTTCTCGGTCAAGCCGTGCTACATCGGTTGATCTTTTTGCCAAATTAGGCCTTTGTTATGGCTCGGTTCCTTAGCGATCTTCCTCCGTTCTTGTCTAGGGGTATTCCTTGCATTTCATGATTCACTTAGACACCCATTTTTCCCTACAATTTATGCTCCTTCCCTCTCTTTTTTCCTCTCCTTTCTGCCTTGCCAAGTTGGGCACTTATGGTTGATGCGTGTGTTGTAGTAGTCATTTCATGCCCTCCATTCATTCATTTCTTCTTGTTTCTATCTCATTAACCTTCCAACACCTTCATCTCTCACTCTTTGATGGTTGTTGGTGGTTTTTTGTGTGTGGTTTCCAAAAATACAAAATATATAGCCATTTTCCACACTTAAATAAGGAGGTTATACATGTAAAAAAGCGTGGAAAAACTAATTAGTCTTCATGCTTGGCCAAAGGGTGGATAAAAGAAGGGTAAATTTATTCACGCTATTTGTGTGAAACTTTTTATACACTTTTAAATGACTAATGAATTATCCACACCTTTTACCTTAAAAATTATTTTCTATTTTTATTATTTACTTTGTTAGAAAAAAAATATATACCTACATAAAAAAAAAGCGTGGAAAATTTTGGAGAAAAAACATTAACTACACTTAAAAGTGCGGAAAAAATTAGTGCGAATTTTTTTTGTACACACACACACACATATTGTTCATGTTCATATATAATAAGATATGCAATAAACATAATACATTTCACATGATCAAAGGCTAATATTAATTAATTAAAATGCTAATTAGTAGCATATATCTTACATTATCTAATAAGTTGAAATAATTAAAAAATATGCATAACAAAACTTAACTAAAGATAAATAAAATAGTTGTTTATGGTTTTCTTACTCCAACAAAATATAACATGCAATAATCTATACTCCTAATTTCTATCACGAATTAATATAGGTTGCCTTGAGCTATCGAATTTTAACTTGAACTCAATCACTAGAAGCATTTGCAGCGCCCTACAACATCCAACAAAAGCAAATAAGAATCTAAGACTAGCCAATAATGCATGAAATGCTTGAGAAAAAATAAACTAAATGTCTTAGTTAAACACTAAAAACGTCATATTTTAATTTCATAGAAAATCAATACATCACACTACCAAAATAACAAATAAGGATACCAAAAGCTCAAAACAAATTTGAATAATAACAATAATGACTTTAAGAAATTATCACAAATGTTCCATAGAAGCTCCAACAAAACTTAAATACCAAATGGATAAAAACCTAAAACCATAGCAAGAAACACAACATGTACACTTGGGATGGAGCTAGTGTTGGATAAAGGACTATGTCATTTGATGACCAAGAATGACTCTTCAACTATAGACCAGCTACTTATGGACCACTCTCTGACACTCCTTTAGCAAGTTGCTCTATTAATTCACAAGTGTAGGAGTATGCTTACTAGCAATGAAGGTTTGAACATTGTAACTATTAAATGCCCTGCATATTATGCGACTCATGAACTCACATCCTTAGTTGTAAAGGAGTTGTTAAACTCTACTTGGAATGCTTGTTTCCCCAATGTAATTCGCATGTTTGAGTTTCAGAAGAAGAAAAAAATTGAAGAAATAAAACACATGATTTTAATTATCCACCGTCATTCTTGCTTCATAAGAGAACTTCGAGTAGCAATTATTAGTAAGAATATAATCCACCTAAGACAATTCTAAGGTTTGCTTGATCTAATTGCTTATGAAAGATTATATGCATGTGATTATGCATCCATACAATATTAAGTAATGAGCTGAATTATCCTCATGGTCTCTCAATACCTATGGAAGTCAAAACAATAATCAGAGGACATAAGTCTTGTCGAAGCTAAGAAATCATCAATGGACATATAATTTGACCAAAGAAAAATAGATCCACCTAGGTCACTAGACCTTTTTGTATTGATGCCCTCTAGTACACCATTGATTTATAGATTAAAAAAAAGGCATTGAAGATCTCTTAGATCCCACCCAAAGGCAAATGATAATAAGAAATAATTGAAGATAGATCATCTGATCCCTTAGTAGCTAATTAAAGATCGAATAATCTAGACCCGTATAATGCTCAATAATCTTTCTCTTTAAGCAATTAGTTTTTTTTATACTGAGAATATTGGCCATAGCACTGGTCGCACCGGTGCATGAGGACACACAGTACCCTACCAACAAGGACACCTAATCCTTAAGTATGTATACCTCTAAATAGGTTTGTAGAGCTAGATAGAGTAAGATGTAGGGTATGGTTGGGGCACTAAAGCACATCAGCAAATACCATAACAATTGTGGGCTAAACCACGTCTTTAGGGTAGCGACCCCTAAAGAGTCCTTGTATTTGTTAGATTACCAAATTACCCTCTATACTTATTAAATTACCAACTTACCCCTCATACTTATTAAGTTACCAAATTACCCTCCCAGTTGGTTAAGTTACCGAACTGCCTTTTACACTTGTTAAAAATTACCAAATTACTCCTCAGGTTTATTAAATTACCAAATTATCTTTTTGTTTGTTAAATTACCAAATTACCCTTCATACTTATTAGAATTACCAATTTTCCCTTCTTACTTATTGAAATTACCCAATTGCCCTTCTTACTTATTAAAATTACCAAACTGCCATTCTTACTTATTGAAATTACCAAAGTGCCCTTTTTACTTATTAAAATTACCAAACTACCCTTCTTACTTATTAAAATAACCAAGTTATCCCCTTTTTCACGTAAACTTACTAAAATGCCTTTCTTGCTTATTGAAATTACCAAATTGCCCTTCTTACTTATTAAAATTACCAAGATGCCCTTCTTACTTATTAAAATTACTAAACCGCCCTTCTTACTTATTAAAATCACCAAATTGACCTTCTTACTTATTAAAATTATCAAGTTATCCCCTTTTCCATGTAAACTTACTAAAATACCCTTATTCATTATTAAGTTACTGTTTTACCCCCCTTTACTCTTATAAATTAACACTTTGCCCTTATTATACCAAATTTACTAAAATATCCTTACCACATAAGATATTAATATTCATGGTCCATGTACATCATCTAACACCACCAACTAGTATTATTTATCATTAATACTCATTAGCACCTACCATACATACTTATTTAGGCCACACCTTTTGCATAAGAAAAATTACCAAAATATCCCTAGAGCTCATATTAACATTATCTATACAACAAATGGCCATATTAACTTATCATATCATACATATGTATTTAACATTATCATTAACAATAAGGCTCCTTCCTTAAACATTATTTCTACTCATGACACATAAATTAACATGCTTTTCTTTTCAACATATAACATATGACACTAATTACATTATACTTAACAACATAAATCATGCATATAAACATATCGAAAACCCTAATATGCTAGCATATGTGTATCTACACATTTTAGTAAGGTATAATGGTCAACTTATTTCCAACAATAATTAAACCTTATTTGTACCCCGATTAAAGGTTTGAAATTTGATTAATAAAAATCAATACCTAAAAATAATATAAAAAATTAGCATAATAGAAGTAGAGAATCAAAAGAATAATTTTTTTTTATCAAAAGTTTAATTAATACATACTAATAACAACTATTTTCATACCTTAAAATTAACTAAGATTGGGCTCAACGGGGATGCAGGAGACTCACGCTACATGGAAGCATGCACAAAACTAAGGAAAAAGGGGTTGAAGAGGGGAAGTGGGAAGAAGGGAAGGGGTTGGTTCAGTTAAGGGTTTTGGGATTGGGTTGAGAGCTTGTGGAGGGGTGTGAGGGTGGTGGCTAGGTGTAGCGAGGGAGTTGGGGTGTAGGTGGTGGTCAGGGGTTAAAGGTTAGTGGCTCAGGGCGGTAGAGGTGGCTGCTGTAGGGTTGGAAAATGTGGATGCAAGGGTGGCAAAGGAGAAGAAGGAAGGGAAAAGAAGAGAAGAAGGGATGGCTGCAAGGGAAATTTTGGCCAATGGAAGGAAGGGTGGTGGTAGGGGAGGTTCTAGGGAGTTGATGGGTGGCTGTGGAGGCAGAATGGCGGTGCACGGTGGAGGCCGAGAAGGGGAAAGAAAGAGAAAGGAGAAGGAAGGTGGCAGTAGGGGCGTATGGTGGTGGCCTGGTGGTGCAGGGAGGTAGTAGGTGGTGTTAGGAGGTGGATGTGATGGTTGGTTGGGCGGCATCAATGGTGTTTGGAGGCAGGGAAGTAAAAATAGAGGAGGAGGAGAAGAGGGGAAGAAGGGAGAAAAAAGGCTTGACAGACAGGGAAGGAAGAGGCTTGAGGGAAGAAAATGGGTAGGGTAGAAGAAGAAAAAGAAGAAGGAGAGGAGAGGAGGTAGGGGCAATGGCTAGGTGGCCGTGGTTGCAGGTGATAGGGTGGAAGGTTGCAAGAAGAAGGAAAAGGAGAGGGAAGGCATGAGGGGGAGGGCTGTACGACTGTGTTTGGCCCAAAAATGGAAGGAAAATGACGAGGGAGAGGGAGGGAAAGAGAGCAGGGTAGAAATGGCAGGTTGTAGGGGTTGGTGGTAGGGAGGAGTTACAGGCAGGGGCGTGCATCAACTGTAACACCCCCAAAATTTACTACTGAAAAATTTTGTTTTATAAAAAGAATTAGCGGAAGCAAAATAACAAAACTGTGAATTTCGAGGATATTACCACCACACTTAGTATCGGATCGGTTTACTCCTACCGTTCTAGTACCAAGTGCTAAGGCTGAAAGAGAAAAATATAACTTACGAGAAACTCAAACCATAATTAAATCAAAGTAGCGTAAATAATAATTTACAAGAATAAAATCCACTAGTGGTGATTACAAAAACGAGGGCCACATTAAAACTGGGGTTTAAAAGGAGAAAGAGTACAACCCTAGGACTTTCTGGATGGTTCCTTACACTCTTTCCCATTGCCCATTTGAATAGCACCTACAATAGACCTATAAGGGAATCTACCCATTGAATAGATAGTGGCCTCATGAATGGAACCTTTCAGTACTATAGTACTGAGAAATCCTTTAAAACACACTGAAAAGAAGACACGCAATGCCACACATGATACAAACTATATAAATATATAATGAGATGTGCATACATAACATTCATATACTTAACAATTCCATCGAATATTAGTAGGTCAAAATGTATAATCGATACTTCTGGGCCTTAAGCCATTAGTCCATCATTATACAATCATCTCAGATTATATATATATATATATATATATCTATATCTATGTGAGTGCGGGAACCCCACTATTATAGTTGGTGGACCAGAATACATATAGGGCATAACGCTTCTGACCACTATTATACGCCGGTGGATAGGTCATTTACAGGGTAGAACGCACCTGACCACACTATTATATGCTAGTGGATCAGTCACTTACAAGGCAGAATGTACCTGACCACTATTATACGTCGGTGGATTGGTCATTTACAGGACGAAACGCACCTGACCAATATTATATGCCGGTGGATCAGTCTGGCCCCAACTCTCATAGTGTTCTACTGTAAGTGCTTAGTGCCTTTCTTATCAAGCTTAGGGTTTGGTTTATCGAGCTTAGGATCCCCCACTATTATAGTCGATGGATCGATCACCTATAGGGCAGAACGTGCCTGACCACTATTATATGCCAGTGCATCTGTCTCCAAGGCATCCCGGCTGTAATACCCCGTTTTAATAAATTCTTAATTTAAATACACAAGACTTAAAATTGGATTAGCAGGCATAATTAATCATAGGATTCTTTTTAGAATGAATGTCTCGTTGTTATGAGTAAGTCTATAGTTATTAAAATATGATAATGACCCAGACTAGTGTATATATAAGTACAGGAAGATAAAAAATTGATGACAGTAATAACAACGATAATAATAAGAGTGTAGATTGTGATCAAAATATGAAGGATGGTAATAACAATAGCCTTATGATAAGTAACACTTCTAAAATAATGCGGATAACAATTATTGTGAGAATAATAATGTTAGAAATAATTATGATAATAAAGAGTGGTAGTGATAACACTAATAATAATAATATTGATCATAATAATAATAGTGAAAATAATGGTGATAATAAAACACTGAATAGGTAGGATTTTCCTTAGTATCTATATACTCTTATAAGCCTAATACTATTGGGTATTCTTGCTAACTAAATTTTAACCTAACCCCCATCATTTTTCCACTATAATCTCAGCCTAATCTCACCCCAAACCTATCGAGCACCCTCTTCCCCCATGCAGCCTGCTATCACCCTTCTTCCATGCATGTGCACCACCTATCCACCCTACACTCCTAGCATCCTAGCCACTAACCAGCCATACAGCCTTTCTTCCTCCCCAAACACATCCCATCACCCTCCCTGCTACACTCCTCCCTCACGCCATCCCAGCCCCAGCCAAACCGACCTCCTTAACTAGCCCAGCAACATGCAACAACACCTACACACATAACCCAGCCCCCAACCAATCGGCAGCTTCCATCTCATTCTCCTCCCAGCCTGCGCACTTGCTCGACCCTCCCAGCTAGCTACCCATCCATTTCCTTCCTTCCCCATGCAACAGTCTGCCCTCCTATAGACCTCTTCCCTTCTCCCATGCATTTGACACCCACCTACACCATCAACCAACTTTCATCATCCAACCCATCCTACTCTTGTTGTCGCCCCATATTTCCCCTATTTTTCCCTTCCCTTATTTAGCCCCGACCTGTAGTAAGATCCCTCATTCCCTCTCACTTTCAGTTCTCCCTTTTCTCCCTACAATTCCCCTCCTTCTTCCTCCTACTTCCTGCACTAGGTACCTTTGTTTGAAGCCACCAACTTTCTCCTTTTCACCACCGAGCCATTGCTAATAATCACCCAACCAACAGCCTTGCCGAGATTCCCTCTCCCCTTGTGAATTACCTCACTGAGCAGCAGCTAATTCCAACGTAATTATTCTACCCTCTAGTGTGTGTGGTACATAGTAGTTTCATGCACCAGCAGCCTTGGTTAATTCCCTAATCTAATTTTGGGCATTATTCTCATAGGTTGCCATTTTATTATTTTATTTAGTAAAGATACCAATGCATGCATAGTTGTGTGGATGGTGTTGTTGTTTATTTTTAGGTAATATCGACCTCACTTAAGGTATCCTTGGAAGAAGCTTTTCATGGTATTATTTTCTTAGTTCAAAGGTAAATCCAACTAATCCATAGACGGTAGAATCTTGTGTGAAAATGATAGGTTAATTTTCTAGGATAAAAATCATGCTAGGTTGAGGTTATCAAATAACTTATATTTTGTTAGGAAATGGAAGCATGTTGTAGTTCGTTTTTATGTGAATATTATAATGTGTAGACTAATATATGTTACCATGCTAATATTTATGCCTAGGTAGTATTGTAAAAAAAATGGAGAGTGTATGCTTATGGCAACATATATGGTTTATGCTAAACAGAAATGTGCATGTTTAGAGTTAGAGTCCTACCGAAAATTTGTCATGTTTTATGGTAGACCTACAAATGAGTTAAATGTATCCCTTTGATATTTTAGATAATTTTGGACGTATAGCATGTTAACTTAGAGTATAAATGTGCTTAAATGGTGATTATTATGTGTTACATGTTCTAGGGGTAAAAATGTAAATTTTATATACCATGATTCGTATTTGAAAGTTATTCGTGGAAGTTGCATGAATCTTATGAGATACTAGAAATGCATGCTAGGAGTGTATATGTGTACTATGTATGGTGAATGCTTAGGGGTAATATGGTCTTTTGTTGTACCAAAGAAATTATTGTATGATAAATTATCATTAGCTATTTTATGTTAGCATTTTCATGACAAATATCCTATAGAGATAAACCCGGTAATAAAGTAAAGGAAAATGTGGCAATTATAGGTTGAAGGGTATTTTGGTCATTAGGGAAAAATGTGATTCAAAAATGAATAATTTGGATAGTTGAATTAAGTGTTGGCCTCAGAATAATTTTGAAAATAATTAAATGGATGGATTAAATAGTTAGATTGGATAATTATTCGGGTTATGGAATGATGCCTAACCCTAAGCCGTGTTGGCTTGGAGTTGTTGTGATCCTTTAGATTTGGCTTTGGTTGATTGATTGATGGCTAAGTTGTAATATTATGGACCTTGGTATTCTCAAATTAATAACCTAGAATTTTATAGAATATTAACCATTTAAAGAGGAAGAGTTGAGTTTGGAAAGAAACCTCATGCCTCGGATGTGGCCCCCAAGTGCATCATTTGGGCCTTCGAGTCAAGGGGTTCACTTCTGCTCTATAGGTATTCCATACACCCTATAGGGGGTACACATACTTAAGGACTTGAGTTTTGAGGTTTAGTATGGACGACTAATATGTCATGTGGCTTCCTTGGCGAGCTTTACCTTGGAATTGAGTGAATTGATTTGGTATTAGCTCCTTGACGATCATTGTCTTAGATATAGGATTGTATTCCACTCAAGACTTGATATATAAATGATATAACTGGATTAGACACCCACCATAATACATCTGTAATAATTGGATTAGGCGTGACTTGAACTTGGTTGGATTGCTTGGAATATCAATAATTCTCCCTATTATGCTATAAAGTGTGATTGTTGACATTTGAAATGGTCCTGAAATTATAAGCATGTTTTCCAGTGCCTTTGCTAGAAATTTTGAGCTAACTAGTATTGTCAATGGTAATGTGGAATTGTATCATGAAATGATGGCTTTGCTTGCGATCGTATGTTTTATTTGAGTCCCTTATTTGTATGTTAATTGCAATGTGGGTATGCTACCTCTCCGGAGGCGTGATTTACTCAGTACGAGGAAGTCGTACTGATACTATCACTTTTCAGAGGAGTACGTTTGTGGCATATAATAGTTGAAGGATTTTGAGGAGCATCATTCAGGTGAATAGTTAGAATAAGGGAGTGAGTAGACCCTATCCCTATTCCCCTTTTTGTAATATTCGATGGACCGAGTGAGTGTAAGGGCAAACCACTGTTGCACCTTCGTGTGCCCCTTTAATTATTTTCTGAAACTTGTTGTCACTTAATTTCCTATATGGTCTCGTTGTATGGATAATCTTTCATTTGCAAAACCCTTGTTTATGTATTGTTTTTCTCTCGCTTTTGTTTGGTCTGACTTGTTTTAGGCCTTAGCACTTGACATAAGGAAGGTGAGGAGACTGAACTTATGTTGAGTGTGGCGGTAACACCCACTATCTTTAATTATCACTTCCACAAAAAATGAAAATTTCAAGTAGTGATTTTCGGGGTGTTACACTGGCACTTGGCCACTATTATGCCCGTGGATCGGTATGGGCCCATCTCAATAATCTTCCACTTTACATGATTAATGTTTTACCGTGTCTTATTCAACAAGTATCACCTTAGACATCCATGACTAACTCCATCTACGCTTATCCTCCCAAGAGGGCCCGTCCCATATCTTGAGACTTCTGCACCTCCTAACTTGCCCCGACATCCTTTCCTTATTCCACTTGCTCACACTAGAGGCTCAACTCCTAAGTGTGTGGGTCAAGGCCCACTACCTTATACCTCTAAGTCCACTCACAATCTTACCCTAGGGTTTTCTCCAGAAACCCTAATTTGGGACTATGTGGCACATCCTTCTCTGCCTCACACAACCCAAACTATTTTAACACCCCACAAATCACAACCCTGAGATTCAACCCAAATCCTTTCACTATACTCACCAATTATACATGTGATCGTGAAACCCTAGTTGGCCACTCAAAACCCTAGCACCTTTCTTGCGTAAGGATCATCCCATGCAGACCCTTAAAGTTTTCATACAAAACCCTAAAATTCCTATACAAACCCTAGATTCTCCCATACAAAGTTCACCCACTCTTTTATTTTATTTAAAGTCTCTTTTTATTCTTCCACTCATGGATCATGGAATATTTAGATCAATCCCACCTACGTTGGCCAACTTACTTCCCCTTTGCCAACTTACTTCCCTTTGGTCATCTTACTTTCCCATTTTTCTTTTCCATCTTTCCATCCCATATTACCACATTAAATATCCTAGCATGCATGTCCTAAAGGACAACATCACATCACATCACAATTCACAGTATCTACATATTAAACACATGCCATAAGAAAGCACATGAGTATACCTCAACTCCAAGTTGCGCTATACATAAAATAGTTATAACAATAGCACAAGATACACAACATATCATTATACATGGCATCCAAGGTATATAAGACACATGGCACACATAAAGCCTTAGCTACACCCTTACTTAGTTTAAATTATCAAGTTATCTCCCACACTTATTAGGTCATTAATTACCCTTCATAATTGCTACACTTAGTATATTTCCCATTTGGTTAGTTAGATTACCAAATTGCCCTTCTCCTTTGTTATAATTATAAAATTGCTCTTCTTCATTATCATAATTACCAAACTACCCTTCTCCATTATCAAAATTACCAAATTACCCTTTAGTTGGTTAAATTACCAAATTGCCCTTATTCATTATCATAATTATCAAACTACCCTTCTCCATTATCAAAATTACCAAATTACCCTTTAGTTAGTTAAATTACCAAATTGTCCTTCTCCATTATCATAATTACCAAACTACCCTTCTCCATTATCAAAATTACCAAATTACCCTTTAGTTAGTTAAATTACCAAATTGCCCTTCTCCATTATCATAATTACCAAACTACCCTTCTCCATTATCATAATTACCAAATTACCCTTTAGTTCGTTAAATTACCAATTTGTCCTTATTCGTTATCATAATTACCAAACTACCATTCTCCATTATCAAAATTACCAAATTACCCTTTAGTTGGTTAAATTACCAAATTGCCCTTATTCATTATCATAATTATCAAACTACCCTTCTCCATTATCAAAATTACCAAATTATCCTTTAGTTGGTTAAATTACCAAATTGCCCTTCTCTGTTATCATAATTACTAAACTACCCTTCTCCATTATCAAAATTACCAAATTACCATTTAGTTGGTCAAATTACCAAATTACCCTTATTCGTTATCATAATTACCAAACTACCCTTCTCCATTATCAAAATTACCAAATTACCCTTTAGTTTGTTAAATTACCAAATTATCCTTCTTCGTTATCATAATTACCAAACTACCCATCTCCATTAACAAAATTACCAAATTACCCTTTAGTTAGTTAAATTACCAAATTGCCCTTCTCCATTATCATAATTACCAAACTACCCTTCTCCATTATCAAAATTACCAAATTACCCTTTAGTTGGTTAAATTACCAAATTGCCCTTCTCCGATATTATGATTACCAATTTACCCTTCCTTCACACCAATTGACCATTTTACCCTTCTCTTTTATTAAATTATCATTTTACCTTCCTTTACACCAAATTACCATTTTACCCTTTTCTTTTATTAAATTATCATTTTACGCTTCTCAATTATCATAATTACCATATTACCATTTTCCATTATTATAATTACTGCTTTCCCCTTTTACTTACAAAATTACCATTTTGTCCTTTACTTCCAAAATTACCATAATACCCTTTTACTTACAAATTTACCATTTTGCCCTTTTATTACACCACTTTTATTAAATTATCATCACTACATGAATATTAATACTCCATTCTCCTCATCCAATTCCACCAACTATTATATTTCACATAATACTCCTCAACACCCACACATATTAGGCCATATTCTTGCACAAGACATATTACTAAAATGCCCCTAGGCTCATAATAATATTATTCATGCATTAATGCTCACAATAACATAACACATCATGGATAAGCACTTAACATTTTTCATTAATAACCAACCTCTTTCCTTAAGCAATATTTCCACACATAACATATAAACTATCATGCTTTCCTTTTTATCAATCAATATAAGCAACTACATATAATATATTAAACAATATATATATATATATCTTATGCAAAATAACATATTAAAACCCTAATGTGCTAGCATATGTTTATCCATGCATTTAAGTGGGTTTTAACGATTACCTTAATTCTCGTAAAAATCAAACCTTACCGGTATCCTATTTAAAGATTCAAGCTTTGATTAGCAAAACCAATACCTAAAAATAATATCAATATTTATCACATTAGAAATAAGAAAATCAAAAGCATAAGACTTTATACAACTTAATTAATGAAATACTTAACTTAAAATATTATTATACCTTAAAACTTATTAAACAAAATATACCAAGGCATGAAGCAATTCATACTACTTAAGAAGCATGAGTTGCATGCAAAACAAGAGGGGTATAAGGCTCCAAATGGCATGAAAGGGAGGACAGAATGGTGTTTTTGGGTTAGGGTTTTGGGGCTAGGAAAGGAGGCAGGTGGGGGAGGATTTAGGGCAAAGGAAGGGTGTAGGAGTGGAAAGGGGGTGTAGGGGGTGGTCGCGGACAGGTTGAAGGCGGCTAAGGGCAGCGGCAGCGGCGGCAACGAGGCTACAAAGGCGGCCGCTGAGGTGGAGGGGGTTGATAAGGAAGGAAAAGGGAAGAGGAAAATGAGGGGGGTGAAGGTGTTTGTTTTGGCCAAAGGAGGTGTGGGGGTGGTAGGGGAGGTTGCAGGGAGTGGTTTGGTGGCTCAGGTGGCTTCAGAGGCGGTGGAACGGAGGTAGAAGGAGGAGGTGTAGGGTGGCTGCTGGGATGTAAGAAAAAGAAGAGGGGAGGAAGAAGGGGGTTGTAGGGTGGCTCGAGGGGTGGTGTGGTGGTGCAGGGGTGGTGCAGGTGGCTGGTGCGTTGGTGGAAGCGGTGGAATGGGGCGGTGGTGCAAAAATAGGGAGGGAAATGGAAGGAGAAGAAAGGGAGAGAAAGAAATCAGGGAAGGGGAAGAGAGGCTCAAAAATGGGCTGGATGACGTAGGGAGGGAAGAAGAAAAAGAATAGGGAGAGAAAAGGAGGGGATAAGGGGCTCGGTAGGGTACGAGTAGGATGGTAGGAGTGTGGGAGAGGTAGGGAGAGGGAATGGAAAGAAGGGAAAGATGGGGTATACGCGAGGAGAGAGAGGGTTGGTGGGGTCGAGATGGGATAGGAGAGGAAGGTAGGGAGAGTAGTAGGGAGGTAGGAGGGTTGCAGGTAGGGTGGACGGACATGGTGGAGGTGGTCGGGTATGGCGTCGAGGAAAGGAAGAAGAAGAAAGAAAGAAAGGAAGGGGGAGAAGCAGGCCAAGCGAAGGGAAAAGAAAAGGGGAAGTGGGTCGGCCCGATCGGGGGAGAAGGAAGGAAAGAAAAGAAGGGAGGCTAGGTTGGGCTTATGTGTGGGGGAGGAAGGAAGAAAGGAAAAGGGTACGGGTTGTGTTCATGAGGGAAGGGGAATGGGCTGGGGGCCCAGGCGCTAGGAGGGCAGAGCAGGCCGGGGTGCTAGCGGCTCGAAGGAAGAAAAAAGAAAAAGAAAGAAAGGAGAAAAAGGAGAAAGGAAGGAAAATGGGGAAAAAGGAAAAGAAAAAAATAAGATAAAATAATGTATGGGATGATAGAATATAATATTTTTGCTAGATAAATAAATTTAATAATATAATATAATATATGGGTTTAAAAAGGTTAATTTTAGAGAAATATTGGTTTGGAAAATTATTTAAATAAAATGAGTATGATAAAATAATAAAATAATTATTTTAATTTATTAAATATTCATATCCAATTTTATATACTTAAAAATCCATAAAATAATTAAATTAAATATATTTAAAAGCTAATTTATCCCAAATAAAAGTTATTTATTAAATTATAGGTTTTTAAAATTTCGGGGGATTACATCAACAGTCAGCAACCAATAGAAATAAAAGAAAGAAAGAAGATCATTCTCTCCCTGGCGGTATGAGGCGATCATCCTCTCCTCCCTGGTGTAACCCCTAGTTTCTCCATGCAGGCTCCGTCATGGCTCCGGTGAGGGGTAACCATGGCCGTCCTCGAAAAATTGTTCGTCAGGATTCTGTGTCACTTATTAATTCAACCAACCCTAAAATCTGTGAATCTTTGGGGGAAATTTTGAAACTTCAAGAACAAAAAAGTGCCCATCGATTGCCATTGGTTCTTGGTGATTTCATGCCTTCCAATCTCGTTATTGGATCCCCTATTAATGCTGGGCACAATATTGACTCTAATTCTGAATCTCGTTGTGGTTCTAATCACCAGTCTGCCCCAATTTTGGTTGATCCTGTACCATTGGTAAACTCTGATTTGGGGGGTTAATGGATGCTCTCTTAACCGACCCTTCATCTCCCCAGACTCGACAAGAACCAATCTCTACCTCATCTGATTGGATAAAAGTTGTGACTGCTAATACCAAACTAATTTCTTTGAATTTTTCCCTCACCCTGCTGCCGATGAACCTGTTGAAATTAACTTTAAAGATATTGCTGATGAAATTGACTATTGGTAGAATACTTTAGTTGGTTGTGTAATTGGGGGAAATACAAATACTCAATCCCTTCAATCATTTGCCGATAAGGTGTGGAACCATGTCTCTAAGCCTCAAATTCTTCATCATAGAAGAGGCTGGTTTTACTTTAGGTTTCAATATAGTGAAGATAGAGATTTAATCTTGCAGGGAGGTCCCTGGACTATTGGGAACAAGGCTTTGATTTAAAAAAAAATGGCAACCTGGCCTAAATCTGGATACTCAAGACTCTAGCATTATCCCTGTTTGGGTTCTTTTCCCTGAGCTAGAACCTTGCTTTTGGTCTGTGAAGGCCCTTAGTAAGATTGCAAGCAAAATTGGTAACCTTGTCTCCACTGATAAGTACACTGCTTGTAAGGGAAAAATTTCCTTTGCTCATGTCCTTATTGAGGTGGATGTCACCAAAGATTTGCCTGAGACAATTTCCCTCAAGACTCCCTTTAATGGTATCATCCAGTAGCAGGTTGAATATGAATGGATTTCATTTTTTTTTGTGAACATTGCAGAAGACTTGGCCATAAAACAGCTGACTGCAGGAAAAGGAAAGTTTGGGTTGTTAAAAATGATAAATCAAATCCCATGGCTCAAGCCTCCTTTCCTGCAATGATTCCAATTGACCCTACCCAAACAAAATATGTTATTCAAGCTCCTTCCCCAGATAAGGTTCCTTCAGTTGTGATACCAAATGATTCTCCTCACAGTAATAAACCTAATCATCCTAAGAAAGACTGGCAAGTGGTTAAAAAGAGATCACCTAAGGCTCATATAACCTCATCCCAGGGCACTACCAGCAGTGAAAACAAATTTAACATTTTGCACACCAATACTCTCCCATGGGATGATGATACAGAAGATCTGAATGCAAATGAGGTGGATAAGCTGCTCTCTGAATGCATGGTGACTCCCTCAACTAAACACCCCCCTCCTCAATGAAGATAGCCTCTTGGAATGTGAGGGGCTACAATAAAGCCCAAAGACAGATGGAAATAATTTCCTTCATCAAGCAGAATAAAATTGATATCATTGGCATTCTTGAAACTAGAGTCAAAGCTAATAATAGTGACAGCATTATAAAGAAAAGGTTCAATAAGCTGAGTTTTGCAAATAAATATGATTATCACCCCAATGGCAGAATCTAGGTGTTATAGGATAATTTAAGAGTTGAGGTCTCTATCCTTCACAAGTCTGACCAGCTGGTCCATTGTCATGTAAAAGGTGACTTCCTCACTTGCCTGGTTACCTTCATCTATGGGGAAAATATAGGAAATGAAAGAAGTTCCCTATGGGATGAACTTCACCATCTAAGCCAAGGCATCTCCTGTCCTTGGTTATGTTTAGGTGACTTCAACATAGTTCTTGCAGAGTCTGAAAGAATCAGCTATGCCCTTGCCTCTTCTCTGACATGAATGATTTCTAGAGATGCCTTGCCCTTACCAAGCTAAGTAATTTGCCCTTTTCTGGCTGTCTCTACACTTGGACCAACAATCAAGATGGTTCTAATAGGATTTGGACTAAGCTAGACAGAATACTTGCCAACCATCACTAGTTCCTAAACAACACAAGCTGTTCTGTTAAATTTCTCCCTTTTGGAGTCTCTGACCACTCTCCAGCCATCATCAACATTCATGATCATGACAGCCATGGCCATCAGTCTCAGCCTTTTAGATACTTAAACTGCTGGGGTGAGGATCCATCATTCATGGACCTTGTAAAAAATTTTTGGGATAAGACCATCCATGGTTCCAAAATAAAAATAGTTTTTGAAAAGCTCAAAATGTTGAAGCCTCTGCTTAAGAAGCTCCACCATCAAAATTACAGCAACATCACCCAAAAAACCCAGTTGTGCCTCCAGGAACTCATCTCTTCCCAAAAGCTACTGCATGCCAACCCCCTTCATAGTTCCCTTCAAGCTACTGAAAAGCACCTAAAAGGTAAATAAAACACCCTTAAAAAAGATGAAATTAGCAGTCTCTTCTAAAGATCTAAAATCAAGTTTCTTGCTAAAAATGTTGAAAATACCAGATATTTCCATGCCAAGATTACTGAAAAAAGAGCCAGAAATAAGATTTCTTCCATCTATGACATCCATGGTGACCAAAAAACCTCTTCCCATGACATAGCTACCGCATTCCTGGACTACTACAGAAATCTGCTTGGCACCACTGGACCTGCAATCCCTGAAACTATCCCTCAGCTCCCTAGCACCTTCCTTTCTCTTGCAGATCAACTTCCTCTGATTGCTCCCATTTTCTCCCTGGAAATTAAGGAGGCCCTCTATAGCATGAAAGATCATAAAAGCCCTGGTTAGGATGGTTTCATTGCTGGAATTTTTAAGAAAACTTGGCCTATTATTGGTAATTCCACTTGTGAGGCAATCCTTGACTACTTTAATCATGGAAACATGTCTAACTAGTTAAATGCTACTCTGCTGGTTCTTATTCCTAAAGGAAACTCTCCCTCCTCTGTCACTAATTACAGACCCATATCTTGTTGCTCCATCCTTTATAAAATCATTACCAAGATCCTCACAAATAAGCTCCTCCCTGTTATGGTTAAACTTATCAGCAAGGATCAAGGTGCCTTCATGAAAGGGAGATCATTACCTGAAAATGTGATGCTAGCTCATGAGCTAATTAAACATTATGATAGGAAAAATGCCTCCCCAAGAGTTGTGATTAAAGTTGACATTAGAAAAGCTTTTGATTCCTTGAATTGGAACTTTCTTGAGAATATTCTCAGCCATTTTGGCTTCCCTGCTCGCTTCGTAAAATGGATCATGGGATGTGTTTCTTCCCCCAAATATTCCATCTGTTTTAATGGAAATTCCCATGGTTTCTTTGAGGGTAAAAGAGGTTTAAGGCAAGGAGACCCTATCTCTCCATACCTCTTCATCCTTGCTATGTAATACTTATCAAGAATTGTGAAAAATCTTAGCCCTAACATTGAATATCAAAAGCACCTTAAATGTGTTGGGCAAGGCATCACTCATCTGCTGTTTGTTGATGACCTCCTTCTTTTCTCTAGGGGTAGCTTAAAATCTGTATTGGCCCTTAAAGATTGCCTCCAGAACTTTGCCCTCCTCTCTGGTCTTGAAGCAAACCCTGCAAAAACAGCTATCTTTTTTGGTGGTACTGCTTCCCTTGCCAAAAAAGATATCCTACAGGCTACAAACTTCAAAGAAGACAAGCTTCCCTTTAGGTATCTTGGTCTCCCTCTCCATGGAAGCAAGCTAATCAATTCTATGTATACTATCCTTATTGAAAAATTCAAGAAAAAGCTTTAGCATTGGGCCACCTGCTTCCTCTCCTATGCTGGGAGAAAAGAACTTATAAACTCTGTGCTGCAAGGGATCTCAACATTCTGGCTCTCCGCCTTTCTTCTTTCTAAAACTATCCTGAATGAGATTAATAAGCTATGTAGAAATTTCTTTTGGGGGCACACTGAAGGAAGAAACAAGATGGTCTTTGTTAGCTGGGATAACATTTGTAAAAGCAAAAAATGTGGTGGATTGGACATTAAGGAAGCTCTCAGTTGGAAAAAATCCCTCACCCTTAAATGGATTTGGAGGCTGGAAAACAGACACTCTTCCCTTTGGACTGACTGGGTTCACCACTACTATCTAACAGAGAAGGATATATGGAATATTCCAAAAAAATATGCTGATTCCTAGGGTTGGAAACAAATTCTGAATGTAAGAACTTGGCTCATCAATAAGGCTGGGGGCATTGCTGCTGCAAAGCTGTTACTCCAAAAGTGTACAATTGGTGGTAAACTAAAAGCTAATTCAGTTTATAACTGGATCAGGGGTAACCATCAGAGCACTTATTATGCAAAATCTATCTAGGATAAGAGTGTCATCCCCAAGCACCAAATCATTTCCTGGTTAGCCTGTCAAAGGAGCCTCCCAACCATTGACAATTTGTCATCTAGAGGCATATCCATCACTAATATATGTGAGCTTTGCAAATGCAAGGCTGAATCCCACACACATCTTTTTTTAATGCCTTTTTTCTACTGAAATATGGCAACACATTCTAAAATGGATGGAGATTACCAAAAAAGGTAGATGTTTAAACAAAGAACTCAAATGGATGCATAAACATAACAGGGGGAAGCATTAGAGAAAGAAATGGCTTAGAGCCTCCATTTGTGCTACTATTTATGATATATGGTCTGGAAGAAACCTCAGAATCTTCTCCAACAAATCCCAGTCCATCTCTCAAATTGTCCACTCAATCCAATTCAACACCTCCTGCAGACTTCTCATCTCTTGTCCAAAGGATCAAAACAACCTGTATCAAGCATTATTGAATTATCTTGGATTTACTACCTTATAATCTCTAGCTTAAATTTTTCTTCCTTGTATTGTTTTGGGGTGTATCCTCATGCCTTAGCATGATATGTAAATTTTTATTCCTTCCCCAATGTGGATGAATATCAAGTATCATCTAACTTTCTCCAAAAAAGAAAAAGGAAGGAAGAAAGAAAGGGCAGGTCGGCCAGGCGGGGGAGAAGAAAAAGGATGGGCCAACCTTGCGCGCGAGGAAGAGGGGGGGAAAAAGAAAAGAAGAGAGTTGGGTTGGCCCAACCGAGGGGGGAAGAAAGGAAAGAGAAAAAAAAGATAAGGGAATTGCATTGGGCTAGATACGAGGGAGAGGGAGAGGAAGAAAGGCCTAGCGTAGGAGAGATAGGTTAGGCAGCCCGAAGGGAAAGAAAAGAAG
This sequence comes from Tamarix austromongolica, assembly GCA_039764185.1. Taxonomy (NCBI): domain Eukaryota; kingdom Viridiplantae; phylum Streptophyta; class Magnoliopsida; order Caryophyllales; family Tamaricaceae; genus Tamarix; species Tamarix austromongolica. Next base: position 12,087,011 of record CM077819.1, read on the forward strand.
AAAAGGAAAAAGTAGAAAGAAAAAAGGAAAAAGGAAAAAGGGGACAAATAAAATAAAAATAACTTTTGGAATAATGGCATTTAATACTTTTGATAGGTAAATTAATTTAATATATTAGTTTGATAGCAAAATTTTTGTAAAATATGGGTTGGAAAATTATTTAAATAAAATGAGTATGATAAAATAACAAAATATTTATTTTCATTTATTAAATATTCATATCCATTTTTATACACCCCAAAAATCCACAAAACAATTAAATTAAATAAATTTAAAAATTAAATTATCCCAAATGTGGTTTATTTATTAAATTCTAGGTTTTAAATTTTTGGGGTATTACAATCATTATAAAATTTCAATCATTAATATTTTTTGCGACAAAAGTTTTGTTGCTAATAATATCTTATTTTTTACATCAACTTTTTTGTTTAAAATGATGTTTATTTTTTTGCAACGAATGTTTTTGGGTCAATAATATACTATTGTTTGCAACTTTTTTTTTTCTTTTTTGCCAATGATGTATTATTTTTCATTATACTATTTTTTGCGACATTTGTTTTGTTACCAATAATCTTCTATTTTTTGCAACAATTATTTTGTTGTTCATGATATATTGACAATATATTATTTTTTGCAACAATTTTTTTATTAATGATATATTATTTTTTATACTATTTTCCCAATACTTGTTTTGTTACCAATAATATACTATTTTCTTGCAACACTTATTTTGTTGCTAATAATATATTATTTTTATTTGATATTTTTGGCAAAGAATACTTTATTGCCAACAATGAAGGACTAGTCTATTACCTTACAACCTGTAAGGTGTTAATATGCACGTATCTCAAAATTATATTAATCAAATAAAAATATCAATATTTGTTGTAAATATTCAATTTACATATTGTAGATGTATAATTTATGAATGTATATTGTATTAAATCATAGGTTTAATACTTTCATTAGTACCATAAGTTGTAGTAGCTTCTCCATTATGATTCCACCCTCAACTTTACGTACCCTCCACCTACTTTCATATTCTCTAACTCTTTCTCATGATAGATGTAAGAAGTGTGGGTATTATATATATGGGATATTGTAAATTGTAAATGGAAGAAGGAATCCATACGTTTGAATGAGAATAAGAAGTTGCATTCTCCCTTCCTCTCTCTATATTGTTATATATCTCTCTTTGAGTTTATGGATATTACAATACATTATCAGCACGATTATACTCTAGATGAAATGTGTGTGTGTGTGTGTGTGTGTGTGTGTGTGTGCGCGCGTGTGCCCGGGTGCGCGTGCTTATGTGTTGATTTTGTTTAGGGTGTTGGCAAATAACTATGGAGTTGATGTTAAGTTCAATCGGTGCTCGATAAAAGGAAATGTTCTATATTCATTAGTCATTATATTATATGAATATGATTATTATGTTTCATATAAAACTAATCTATCCTTTTTTTATTTCTTGTGTGAGATCTCAGTTTTTGTAGGCATATGAAAGGTCACATATGTTACATATCTTGAAATCAAGTAAATTTCAAGAATATCAATCCCCTGCTTAATTTACGTTGATTAATAGTATTAAAGGAGAATATGGTATGATCCTAAAATTGGCTTAGGATAAGAAAATCTGTTTTTATCTCCCCTTTGCTTTATTCTTATGCTAATTGATATTTTTATTAGTTTTAATTGTATATAATGGAAATATGTAATTTAATTTGATTATATGTGTGATGATCTCCCTTCTAATTATAAGATGGAGGGTAAAAATAGTAGATGGTAGAAGGATGAAATACTTCCATTTAATGAACTCAAATTGGATCTATCATGACCAATTCAATGATCCAAAGTGATGGATTAGCGGTCACATTTTCCATCACCATATGTAGATATCTATCACTTGAAAATAATGGAAAGCCATATAATATGGCAATGTTAAAAAAAATTACTTAAATTTAAACATGATGGATAGGCGGTCCCATTGCCAGTCACCTAATGTGTAAAAGTAATGGATTGGCAGTCCCATTGTCCATCACTACATATATATCTCAACATTTGAAGTTGATTGGAGAATATAGTACAAATCTTAATTACCCTAAGTTAATGGAGGGCCACCAAAAAGATAATTTTTTCCCACATACCCAAAGTATAGATGGATAATTGCACAAGTGTTGGTAGAACCATGAAGCTCCCAACCAATTATATTATTTATAAATATGTACATGAGGTACAAAAGGAAATGATACAATTGAGGCGAAAGCTAAAAGTTTCACCTAATGATTAAATGGTCCTAAATACCTTGTGCAGAATTTGATTATAAAGATCGAATGATTAAAAGGTAGTTAATACTATGTGCAATTTGATCAAGGAGATCAAATAGTTGAAATTCTTTTACGACTAATATAATATTGGTAAAGAAGATCGGATGGTATTAAGTATCCCAAGTGTTTTTGGATCCAAAATATCGAACAATTTGGTGGTCTATAGACCGCCACACTAATTTTATTTTTACATTTTCTAGTTATGTAATTTTAATTCTTGCAATGTAATTTTAATTTTCACAATATTTAAAGCACTTATTCTAATCACAAAGTAGTGATGATATATTTGTGCATAATTTTTCAACCACTTATTCAGGAGACTATATACCTACTTTGCAATTGGCAGTGGTCAAAACCTACCATAGTCAAGTCTCCTTCACCACCGTAGTGGTTGGAGTATTTACAATATTCTCCCTGTTATATTATAATTTTAGTGGGTAGAGATATTTTGATAGTTGATGTAACACCCCCATTTTTACTGCTAAAAATTTTTGTTTTGCGGAAGCGATAATTACAAAACCAATGGGTGTTACCGCCACACTCAGTATAAGTCTGGCATCCTCTACCGTTCTTATACTGAGTGCTAAGGCTAAAATATTACTTTACTTAAATAACATTAAAACAAAGGCAGGATAGAATTTCATTACAAATTACATTGTCCCGAATAAATACAAAAAGATCAGGCAAGAGTTGTAATGTAACAAAAGAGAAATAGCAGGGGACTTAAAAGTCCAAGAAATATTCTGACCAAAAGAAGTCGAGGCGAACACCGAATAGTCCTAACTCTCAACCCTCTATTTGAAGTCGTCAGACCCTACCCTCAAAGTAATCCTGCAAGGTAAAGACTGGCCGTGGAATAGGAAGGGGACCATGAAACTGAACCCGTCAGTACTACGGTACTGAATAACCCTTTATACCAAACTAATATGAAAAACTAGCATGGAACACATGCAAGGCATACGATTAACAGGTACAAGACATTTAAGTATTCATACGAGGATTGATATACAATAATCATTTAGACAATCAAATTCTATTAAAGCCACATGCTACTCATTTTCATTTGTCTAAAACAACTGGCAGCTTACCAGACTAACATGCCAAAGATACTCTCGGAAGTAATGATTAGAAATTAAACTCTAGCGTAACAATTATAACATCCACAGCATGACTCATATCTCAGCATAACTCCCAACCAAATTTATAACATCACAAGTGTATTCCCAGGTAAGCTATAACATAATCCACAATGTTAAATGTATACTCACAGGTAGAATATGATAAAATACATAACATCACCTGTGTACTTACAGACACAGGATAATAATATCCGTAATATCACAGGTACATTTACAAGTATAGTAAATTGAAATACAAAACATCAACGGTATATTTACAGATATAGTATAATAATATACATAACGTCACAGACATACTTATAGACATAATACCCACACACGTAGGTCCGCAGGCTACTACTTAAGCCACAGGTAGGCACAACAGCCACTACCAAACCAATCCAATATCCAATAATAATCCTTCCAATCAAATCATATTATTTCCATTTTTATTTACTCGAGGGGGATACAATAATAACCCGAGAACATAACAGTACACCGGTCATACCGGCGCACAAGGCAACACGATACCCTCCAACCATCCAACTTAGAGGCATAACAGCACTCTGGTCATACTGATGCACAAGGCACACAGTACCCTCCTCACCTCGGACACCTAATCCTTAAGTATCGATACCCCCTATAGGGCCCGTAGGTCACCTATAGAGTAGACTAGGGCCTTATTGGGGCACAATCGGCACACTAGAAACCCAAACAAATTGAGGACTCTTACCTCGTCTCTAGGATAGCTACCCCTAGAGAGAAACCATTCCCAAACTCGAGGTATTTCGCTTTACGTATTAGTATTTTTATAAAGTGATCACAGATAACACACATTACACATTTATTCTCATTTCCATACTTATTCATTTTCCCTTTATTTCCAATTATCCAAGTCAACCCTATGGTCAATGGTATAAAGAAAATTCAAAATCAATACTAAGGTCAACCTACCAAAAGTCTAAGGCCATCCTATATCCAATTATTCACATTTGGGCGTTAGGCCGAAAATGAACAAAATGCCCTTGAAGCTAATAATTATCAAATTAGTATCCATTTAAATACTAAGTCTATCTTATTTATTAATCTATCATGAAAAGGCTAAAATGAATAATCTAATTATTTATTAAATAATTTAAATCATCAATCATGTTAAAAGACCATTTTCCCCCTACATAGATTTCGGCATATGAAACTCTATCATAAACTTTTTAAACATACAAAACACATGATCGTAAAATCAAAAACAGATAATACATGTTAGACATGATTTTCAGGATAAATATCATATTACACAAAAATGACTAAATTGCCCCTATGGCACACATTCCTAATAATTATTCCACAATTATATCTAAACATGCTAAACTAATAATTATATACATAATTATCATACCAAACATTCTCCCATCATTAGAATTATTTTTAGGTCATACTTTTATACCCGAAATATTTTATATCAGATAACATGCTCGTTTTTATCTATTTTCATAATAATAATAATTAACACATAATTATATTGAAATAAATCATGCTAAACATATTTCATACACCAAAAACCCTAATGTATTATCACGCAAATTTTATCATTTTAGTAGAGTATAACGGTTACCTGAATTCCAGCAAAAACGTAAAATTAGCGGTATCCACCAAAAATTATTAGGTCCTGCAAATTAAACTTTCGTACCTAAAAATAATACCACAAATACAGAATTAATATCTATCAGATAAAATAATAATTATAGTATAAAAATATTTATTTTTCTAAAATTACCAAAATACCCTTACAATTAATATTGGTACCCAAAATTTTATTACAGCACTACGCAACTCGCGCTGCATGCAGCGTGAGTCACACACGAGGGGAAGGGAGAGGGTGGCAGTGGCAGTGGAGACCGGCGGTTGCTGGTGGCTGCTGGGCGGCTGGGCGACGGGTAAAAAGGGTGCAGGCTGGTTGGGTGGTGATGCGGCTGCTGGATGACGAGCTGCGACTGGGGTGATGGTGGAGATGTTGTGGTGGTGTTCGGGTGGGAGAAAAACCGAACAAAAGAGGGGGAGCGACGGGCTTGGGGAGCTGGGTGACGGGATGGCTGCGGGAGAGGGTGTTGAGGTCGGGGAAGGGCGTAGGGTCTGGGTGATGGGTTGGACGCTGCAGGCTTGGGCGACGGGGTGGTGGGCTGCTGGGATGAAGGGAGGAGGTGGCAGGGCTGGATTCTGCGACGGGGAGGGGTGATTACATGGGGGCTGTTTGGTTGGGAAAACTAGCGATGAGAATAGAGGGGAGGAGGGGAGAAGGTGGCTGGGGAGGCCAAATAAAACCGACGGGGAGAAGGTGGCTGGGGGGGTGTGTGTCGAGAGAAAGATAAGAGGGAGCTGGGAGGAATGGCTAGGGTAGGTTGAGGAGTGTACGTATGTGTTATATGCAGAGAGGGAGTCTGGGAGGAATAGTGTTGTGTGTGCGTTGTGCATGTGTCGTGTTTTCGGCCGAAAGTGTGTGCGGGAAATGGGGGACTATTTGGGGTAGAGTGTGCGAGGGTGTGGCGTGTATATATGTATATAAATGCAGAAGGTTGAGTAAAGGTAGGAAATAAGGGAGACATGACGGGGAAGGGATAGAAAATGGCAGAGGGAGAGAGAGAAGATAAGTAATATATTCTATATATGTACATATATATTTTATATTAAATTTAGTCCGAATAAATTAAAATATCAGATAGAAAATAATCCGATCTAAGGTAGATTTAAATAAAACGAAAAAGATAAACATAATCAGGAATAAATTTTAGAAATTTATTTCGGGTTACGAGTCACGGTTATTATTAAAATAATTCAGATAAGATTTACGAATAACAACTAGGATTAAAATAAGGAATCGGTTTCTATCAACTTTTTAGCCTAATTGTTTTTATATCTAAGTCGTCGTAATAATAATAATAATAACAATAATAATAATAATAATAATAATAATAATAATAATAATAATAATAATACGTTTAATACTAAACCTCCTAAATTAATAATTATAACTAATCATACGTAATTATTAATTTTAATTAGGATTTCCTAAAAACGGGGTATTACAGTTGAAGCCTAAAGCTTCCTATCCAATAAGTAGTTTAATGATTGAAGCTTTAAGCTTCCCATTTAGTTATTAGTAAATTGGATGAAACATGAAGTTTTTCAATAAGTAGTTTAATGGTTAAGGCTAAATGCTTCCCATGTCATAGACTTGAATACGATTTAGAAGATCAATTTATCTTATTGAATAGCCATTGTACATTCTATTTTAAGGATGAATTATTTTATGAGCTTATAATTAACAAGAATGTACATGTGTATATGTCATAATAAATTTATTAAAGGGTTTCTTGATTTAATAATCGGATAACAAAATTGTACATGATATTGCACCTACGTTCCTGAAGAACTTACTATGGTATATGATTATTTGATGGTATTATTGCCATCAAGATCAGCTAGAAGTAATTCCAAGATAAATGCACAATATATGCATTTGGTATATGTGAAAAACCAAAAGGTATCACTAACCAAAAGTTAGTAGACCATAAAATATTATTTTTTTAGCATGAGAAACGAGATTACATTAATGCACCAATGATAGAAAAGAACATTGAATCTTGCACAAGAATCCACATAGAATTCTAATGATTCATTTTTTTAGTTGGTGATCTCCTATAAACGACATATTATTCTTAGCAAATTTATAGTCGTGATAATGTAAGAAAATACAAAATCACCTATGTACTTGATAGAATTCAAGTTGACACATATGAATCATTTGAAATTTACCATGGTATATAATAATGCATTAATGTAAGGTCACATATTATATTTTTCAACAAATATTATTGCATTGGTACAAAAGTGAATAGCTATTCAATTAGAGTAAAAATGCAATCAATGCTTCTAGATGGAAGCAAAATGACCTGGTAGAGTCATTGATTATGCATTTAATTCATAGACCCTTGTTAGTGAGGTATATAAGTGATATGCCAATATACATGCAATGCTTTTTTGTACTTACTAATTGCATATCACATTAACCCTTAAGCCAAGTTAATTTAGATTATTGGATGAGTCTTATGTGTGCCTATAATCCCCCATGAATATGAAATTAAGCTACAAAGAAGGCTATAAATGTTTGTTTCCTAGGCCTTAGGGGGAGAGAAGAGGAGATTGACATTATAAATAAAGCAAGCACTTAGAAGATGTCTTCCATAAGATATGAACCCACAGAAAAATTAAAGTGCACTTGATTATGCTTATGCTTGCTAGATGTAGCTTGGCTACAATTTGTGTTTGTTATGGCCAAGAAATTATGAAACCAATATGTGTTTTGAATAAATTTACAACTCACATAGAAGTCCTTGTGGTGACTTGAAATAAGTTAATGGTAAGTATGGAACAAATACACTAGAAGCGTATGATAAGGGTCCAAAGAGCTAAACCCTCAAAAGAGGAGTTACAATCCTTTAGAAGGATAAAAAAACTTGCCATATTGAGTTAACATGTCCATGTGGATATATTCTAGAATAGATTCTGTTGGTAAATGAAATATCCATTAATTATCCTTACATTGGTGTAAGATGGTATGAGGTAGACATTAATGATGTCTTTGCCTAAATAGTTACAACTGATAATTGATGAAAATGATAATTATTCTCTATCCATTATGGAATGTTATTGGATAAATTATTATCAAATTAGAATATTCAAATATATCCACTTAATGAGTGTGATTTGTGTGGATAAGAAGTCTAATATTTGAAGGTGTCAGATCAATTGGCTATACGTGGGTGTTTTGAAAGAAATGATTTAAAAGTTAATTTAGTGACACATGTTTTTGTACAAAAGCTAGGATTTTGTCCCTTATAGGGCTTTTTATTGGTAAAGTTTTCAAATATAAACACTATTAAATTATGTTGTATATGCAAACATAAATATATGTAATATGACATATAGAGGAGACATACTAAATTGAAGGAATAAAACTGTACTATTTTCCTTAGCCATAGTTTTATCCTACTAGGTTTTTGGTAAGGTTTTTAATGGGGTAGTATTTTAGAGATATAATCTTAAGGGGGATTATTGTAAATATTTTATTTATATATTGTGGATGTACAATTTATGAATGTATATTGTATTAAATCATAGTTTTAATACTCTCATTAGTACCATAAGTTGTAGTAGCTTCTCCATTATGATTCCACCCCAACTCTATGTATCCTCCACCTCCTTTCATATTCTCTAACTCATTCTCGTGATGGATGCAATAAGTGTGGGTATTATATATATGGGATATTGTGAATTATAAATGGAAGAAGGGATCCATTCATATATGAGAATAAGAAGTTTCATTTTTCCTTCCTCACTCTATATTATTCTATATCTCTCTTTGAGTTTATCAATATTACAACAATATCATATTTAATTTGATCACCAATATGAGATGCATAATTCATTTAATATAGTCTTTTATCCATTACAATTGTTATAAATAAGCTAATGTTCAAAGTATCTAAGGAGATGAATAATTTTGAAATCAAAACACCATGTTCTTGTCAAAACATCAACTAATTACAATAATATACATCCACAAATGCAACATTATCATCATGAAAATTATCATCATCATTGTGAAGTGCATTTAATAAAAAATATTAGTAAACACTATATTCTTGTTAAAATATCAACTAATTACAATAATATGTGGTTGACTAGAATGAGCATTGAGCAGGCATGATAATAATGGAGTAGAAGATAAGATTTTTACCAAGAAGCATGCGCCATTAACAAATCATTTATAGGAGAAATCAATATTAACCAAGATATTTAATTTAAGCATAAATGATATAAATAAATGGGGAAAAGATAATTCATCCTAGATAAGGCTCAACAACACTACACAAGACAAAGTAGCTAATATCATGAATGAAATATAAGATTAATTAGTTTGAGATAACTCAAAATTTACTTTTTATTATTGGACATCATCATTTGACTCATTTAAAATGTTGTCTTCTTATGAGTGTCAAATCAAACTCCGGATTTAACTTCCTTGACAATATTTTTCCATAAGAAACATAGAGCATGCAAACTAGTTTATAGATAAATAATCCCTAAAACTTTTCATAATGTGTTGTTTGAAAATAGTTAGAGTCTAAAGAAGAATCATTATTTGTAATACCCCCAAAATTCACTCTTGAAATTTTTTGTTTAAAGGTAATTTGAAAGCTAAAACAGAGAATGGGGAATGTTACTGCCACACCTAACACAAGATAAATGCCCACCATCTATCTCATGCTAGATTCAAGGTTAAAGCCTGTCTAACAAAAATCTAAACAACATCTATGTTGTGAGGACAAAATCCTACGAGGAGATATCCATTGGCAGATGGCATGTGAACAATTTTATTGAATAAAATCATCGCTGAATAAATCAATGGAAAACCTATGAAATAACCCTAGATATTAAAAGCTTATCAAAGTAATAGGAAATTAAAATCAATTACAACACTCTTAAAATTTTAATACAACACTTGAAAATTTTCAAAATTAAATACATACAAATAAATACAAATCCCCAAGGATAAAAATCTAAGTTGCCTACTCTCTTAAAGCCAATCTTTCAACCCATTAACAACATCGATCTCAGGCCTACACAAGAGGTCTACTTCCCACCATTAGTGGATCGTCGCAGGACTCATTCAATAAAGGTAGTTTTAGTACGAGTCTAGCGCTAAGTAAATCATGGGAGGAAACATGATACATACAAGACTTGGTAATCTTTAGCTTATAATAGTCTTGCTTAATTATACATGTATACATACACCATTTTACTTATACAATAACTCATGCTCAATTATACATGTGATACATACAATAAAACATGTGCTCATGGATTTATGCTTATGAATATATGACTAGACATGACAACATATAGGGTACACGCATATAAGAAATCATAATTGCATGTTGAGTAACACACACTACCCTAGAAGATAACATTTTGTGATAAGGCCCACATGCAATTTAAATAATAGATCACATGATAAATAATTAATAACATGTGTAATATGGCAGTACTATTGTAAGGGAGACAACCAAGGGACATATATATGAAGATGAAATATAAAGTCCATGAGTAAACAAGAATAATTTAGTATTGTATTTTATTATTGTGATCACAACCATTTGAGTATATTATCTTGAGGGAAAAGACTCAAATAGATCCTAAAAACAAATCTAGTACTTGAATGGTACTAGCCCTAGTTGGCTTGCCTAGAAATATAATCAGACCACCAATAAATAAGACATCTAATCACTTAAGTATGCATGCCTTATATAGGGCGGAAATATATTGAGACACTTATTGTAATACCCTATTTTTAACCATTTCTAATTATGTGTACCTAATTACATAAATTATTATAGAATATTTTATAGCCTCAAGATTGTTTTGGGTGATTCTGTAGTAATTTCGATTTTGTAGGTAGACGCGCTTTGCTTATAAAATACTATTTATATATGTGAAATTTTAAGTTAAATCTTGTAAAATATTCTTATAAAATTTTATTTAGGTCCTAATTGTGTTTAAATGTAAATCTAGAAATTTTAGTTTAATTTTATTTATGTTTGTTATCCCTTTTGAATTTTATATGCAAAATTTATAATTAAGGTATGCTAGCCAAATATCATATCATATGTGTGTTAAAAATTATGAAAAATTATATTTAGGTTTTAAATGAGTAAATAATATTATCTAGAAAGTTTCATGATTTTAGGAATATTTTTGGTATTTATATTAGTAATTACCTTGTAAGCTTGTTAATTAACCGTCATTTCAATATTTTATATATAAAATAATTTTTTAAATTCATAAAACTTTAAATTTGAGTTTAGAATATTATTTTAAGGTTTTATTTATAAATTTTAGTAATTTTTTGAGCTTTGTTTCTATTTTTATTAATTATATCCTCTTTATTGATCTTTCCACCGCTAAAAATAATCTATAAATCCTAAAATTACTATTCATACACAAATTACTTCCCTACACTTCCATGATCAGATTTTTTTTTATCAAGTTGAAAATTTTCTTATTCATTCAACCAAATTTTGAACCAAAGTTACTTTCATACACTCTCTACCTATGCTGGTTGTGTCACGTTGGCTTTTCTTGCTCTCAATCTTCTTCACTTGCATTCCCCATGCTTAAATCTGACCTTGGACCTGCATGCCATCACCTCCCCCATCCCTTGGTTGATTGATTGGTTTTCATAACTTCATCAAACCTAAATACACTCCACCAACCACCTTATCTTTTATCATTCAAGTGTTGAACAAGCTACCTCCCCCCTCTTGTGGCTGCATATTTTTGGTTCCTCCATCCCCTATTTATACCCCATTTGTCTTTCTTTGTTTTCATTCATCATTTCTATCATTTTCTCCTCTTGGTTGCTCCCACCTCTCTCTTTATTTTGGTTATTTTCGCTATGGATTCTTAAGCTTTGTTGAGTTAATAACCGAGACCCATCCTCCTCTCTTTATTCTTATTATCTTGTTTTCACTTCTACATTTCCTTCTACCTAGCCTTTATGTATGTTTAAATAAGTACATAAGGTTAGATTTTTGGTTAAATTGTGAAGTTATCATCTCTTGTCTTCTCCTTTTGTGTCTCCATCTTTCGAAGGTGTTGATATTCTTTTGGAGGTTCTTTGTATTATTTTGTTATTTGTGCTTGGAAAGAGGTAACGCATATCCTCCTACTAAATATATAAAAATCATGTGATAGCATGTTTAGATTTTCTTATGTTATGCTTAAGTGTAATTTATGCTTTCTTGTAATCTCATAAAAAAATATGCATGCATTATGTATTATTATTAACTTCTCTAAGTGTGTGACCATTTATTTTTATATAATGGTATGTTAAATTTATGTATTTTAAATATGTATGTATGATAGCATATTAAAATAGGGTTGTTTGTGTTAAAATAACATGATTACAGTTTTATGTGCTAAATGAGTTTAATTATGGTTTAGGGGCAAAATGGTATTTTTTTTCACTCCTAAAAATTTCTAGAATTAAAATTTTATATTAATGTACCTATTTTAATGTTATATAGTCATACTATAAATTTTTCTTAATTCTAATAACAATTGGTATTAAAGTGGGAAATTATTAAGTAAATAACATATAAGGGAATTTTGGTCATTTATGACTTATTATGCCTAAAAGTGTGAATAATTGGAATAGGATGACCTTAATGGAGTCCTAGGTTTACCTTAGTGTTAACTTTAATTTTGGTTTGGATTGTTGACCTTATGGTCGACTTAAATAATTGGAAATAAAATAAAAATGGTTAAGTATGAAATTAAAATCATTTTGCATTATGTGATATTTTATGATCACCTTACTAAGATATTAATATTTAAAGTGGAAGATGGAATGGTTTCTCTTTGGGATTGGCTACCCTAGAGACGAGGTAGGAACCCTCGATTTGGTTTGGTAGTTTAGTCGAATGCCTCGACATTTTGCCTAAGGCCCTAGTCTACTCTATAGGTGACCTACAGGCCCTATAGGGGGTATCGATACTTAAGGATTACGTATCCTAGTATGGGAGGATATTGCATTGCTTTTTTGCATCAATATGACCGAAGTACTTGTATGTCTCTGGGTTACAAGGTGGGAGGATATTGTGTTATTTTAGTGAGCCGGTATGAACGATGTACTTATATGTCTTTGAATTATTATTGTATCCCCTCAAGTAATTAAAATATAAATAATTATTGTATAAGGATTTAAATATATTGTTTTGATTTGTTGATTTGGTAGTTGCCTCCGCGCACTACTTGCTTTTGGTATGTTGGTTTGATAGTTGCATTCGTGCACTATTTGGATTTGGTGTATTGGTTGGTAATTGTCTCGGTAATTTTCTTTATTTTGTTATAAGTGGAATAGATGTGGTTATTGTGAAAGGCCTTAATTATGGTTTGGTGTTTTTCTTTTCTTGGAACACCCTCGGTATAATTGGATTAATGAAATAGTTGTAATATGGTTAAGTTTGATGTGATGGACATGTGGCATATGGTATGATATGAGTTATGGTATGAATATGACAATTAGTTATGGCATGTACTATTTAACATGTTATGACATGATACTTTATGTTACCTTCTATGTGCTCCATATGATATTTGCATGTTTAGTATTTTATATTAGTTTACTTAGTACAGTTGTACTAATAGGTTCCGTTTTATGGTCCCCTGCCTATTTAATGGGCATTCTTTACTTTGAAGGAGTACTTTGAGGGTACATATTGATAGATTTTGATATGGGTTGAGAGTTAGGACTATGCGGTGTCCATTCCGACATCTTTTGATCTGGATATCTTTTGGACTCTTACGTCCCCTTATGTATTTATTTTCTTTGTTAGTTGTAACTCTTTTGTTTAATCTTGTATTATCAGAACAGTTTAATATTGTAATGAAACCTTTCTCTTCTTCTTATCCATTGTTATTCTTAATTTAAGCGGATAAATATTTTAACCTTAACACTTAGTGTAATAAAGGTAGAGGAACTTGACTTATACTAAGTGCCGCGGTAACACCCTATATTTTTATTGGTTTAGCTTCCGTAATCAACTCTTTTTAATGAAATTTCAAGTGCTAAAAATAGGGGTGTTATACTTATAGAGTAGAAGGGGGCTTCTCAAGACCTCGTAAGGCACTTGGGATCACAGGAGAGAAAAATATTAGAATGGTATCAAGTGAATAGCAAACCTAACTCAAATAGCTACCCAGAGTGGTACAAGTCTCAACTCAAGATCTTTCACTTTAAGTGATTAATGTTTTATCTAAGGATTTAACCAATCATAAATCAAGTCCATATAACAACACTTAAATCACTTCCATTAACACAATGAATTTCTATTATTATATTCATTACAAGTTGCATTAAAGTCGATTAATTTCAAGTGTCATTTAAGCAGATCTAGTTCAAGTGGCATTAAAGGTGAACTAATCCAAGTGGCATTAAAGTCAATTGATTCTAAGTGGAATTAAATTCAAACCTATCTAGACAACAATAAAACCGATCCAATTCAAGTGGCATTAAACCTGAATAATTTCAGGTGGCGTTAAAGCCGAATTATTCCATGGCATAAAAAATACAACATAAGGTATCATAAAATTTCAATCCATACTCAACCACGGATACGGTTTTCTAAACTAAATATAAATTATACACATTAGAACATACTTTAAAATCACCAAATATTTTATATTTTTCTAACCATGTTAACCACATAATCATGCTCAACCCTTCATATGCTCAAACACATACAATATTCAAGAGGCATACTAACATGTGTTCACATTAAAGATATAAACTCATACATATATACAATTACCACACAAGAACATAGTATACACTTGACATAATTAAATAATCAATAAGCATACCCATCACCTTCCACTCCAAGCTAACATACATTCCATGATTCCTCCATAAGAAAAGGTAAGTAATGACTTACCTAAATCTAAAGCTAGCTAAGCAAATTGAGAGAGAGAGAGAGAGAGAGAGAGAGATATCGAAAGCTTGACAATCCATGAGAATATTTTCCTAGATTACCAATATAAATTGGAAAACTAGGTTAGAAACTACCTTATTTATCAATAATTCAAGTAATATAATTTAATCTACAAAAGGAGACATAAATGGTCTTTCTTGAAAAATGTGTCCAAAACCTAAGACTCACAAACGTAGCTCTATTGAGGTTTAAAATTAAATATTAACAAAATCATGTTTACCACATATTGATTAGGACATTTCAAATTGTTTTGGAAAGCTGGGGAAAAATAATATATTATAAGTTAATTTTATCAAAAATGACTTACTAACTAGATTTTACAATCAAAGAAACAAACCAACCATCTTTAGGGAACCAATCCAACCCGATAACATAAAAATATAATTCAAATGATTTTAAATCAAAACTAGTAGCCTACAAGGTACAAGAAGCATAATCAAATCATTTTTATAAAACTATATCCGAAATTATGATTTTTAAGCGCGAACTATAACCCAACTAATGAACTTTTATTTCCTCAAATTTGTAGCTTAGGACTACAATTAAACTAATTTTAAATAAATTTAGATCATCAATTTCAACAAAATAATCTTATGAGTAGCCAATTTAAGATAATTGTTTCCTATAATTAGAGTTTTAAAGCCTAAGACACAAATTTAGATAATTCAAATCAAATAATTCTTATTGAAGGTATGAGAATGCAATTAGGGTCATTTTAACTATTTCTATCAATTTAATTTTAGAAAAACAACTATATAAATGACCAATCTCATAATTTTGTTTTAAATATAGGGTTTTAGGTCCAAAAAAGGCAATTGGATTTAATTTTGTTAACTTATTTAAATTAAATGTTTAGAAATGCAATTAGACATATTTTATAACATATTATATAATCAATTGATCAAATCCAATAAAATAAATACCCAATTTAGCCCAATTAGAGTTTTTGAGTCCGAAATACAAATCCAGTCAATTCTTGATAAAAATATTTAAATTGATGGTTCGGAATTGTAATTAAATGTATTCTTATGTAAACTATATAATTCAATCGAATAAAATAACTCAATTACACAATATAATTGATATCCGCAAAAGTTTTGACCTAAAAATTCAATTTCGATTAATTTTACACAATTTTCCCAAATTTACACTTCCAACATAAAATTAAATACATTTCAAAGCATATTGTAAAGTCAATTGAGTTGAACAACTCAATTATATAACTCAATTTTTTCACACATGAATTTTGACCTAAAAATTCAATTCTGATCAATTCCGCATAAATTTCACAAATTGACAATTTCGATTTGAAATTAGACACGTTTTATAGCATATAGTATAATCAATTTATCAAAAATAACTTAATCGGATGAATCAGTAAAATTCGGACGTAATCGGGTCAAAATTCCGATATTCTCAAATCAATCATATATGCTACAATTAATAAGTCAAAATTAATCATATAAGACACACACACACACAAACACACACACACAATTAAACAGCTAATTTAGCTTATCTATCTGTAGTGTAACATCAATTAACTTATTTATCTATAATGTCACTCACTATATCTACAGTAACACTCTCAGTAGCATCAAAATTAGGGGATCATTAATTCTTACTAATCTATAAGTGAGGAAATGATTAATTACTTCAAATTAATTTTTTAAAAACTAGACTTCAGAAATCTCACCATCATCTATATTTGATTATGAGTGGTACATCCATAGAAATATTCTAGTGAACATATGAAACATATAGATTGGAATGTTAAACCTTATGACATTTTCCTTTTTATAATGTAGATCTCAACACTACAAAAATGATATATCATAATAATAAAAGACTACATATGAATATACTAATAGAAAATTAATTTGTAGATCTAAGAGAATCATATTACAATTCATCCATATTCATACATAAGAATAATGTGAAAGCGTACCTGAATCCATAACATTGGAATAACCATATATCGATAGATTCGGGAGGATAATTGTATAGAGGGTATTGGGGTATTCTAGGTAAGACCCACACTTTTCTTGTCTATTAATTGATGAAAATCGAATATGACCACGATCGTATATATAGACAACTAACCTATTATCGATCGGGTTATTCTAGTTTGATCCATCAACAATCTATAATACCCAAAATCTCTACACATTCGGATCAACATACAATTAGATACATTAAAACCAAATAATTTATACGTAAATATGAACATTTTTATATTATCTCAATTTATACGACAACTTGCAATTCTTATCATTCATATATAAGCCCAATGTTGGATAAAAACCCAAAAATCTCCGATTTGGGTTATATGTGCAACTTTATAAACACAAATTGTAAAATAACTGAATAAGATCAATATTATTATTGCTATAGAATGTATTTATCACCAATCTAGTCCATTATTCATACCAACATAGGATCAAAATGGATCGTCACATTTCTACATAAGTAAACCTTCAATGGTCATGTATGTGGATATAACCAAAAAAACATGGATCAATATGTTTATGTGTGACATGGAAATGTCACATAATGTGATCTTAACAAGCATTTTTCCAACTTGTCCACCTTAAAAACTCTAGTGAGATCAAATCATAAATAAAATAGAAAGGAAACAAAATGAAACTTTATTTCTGTAGAAAACATATAGTTAAACATGTCCATAAGCCAAAACAAAGTGTCCAACCATTGAGAAAAAAAAAGTGACACACTCCCAATAAAAACTAAACGTCGCCAATTGATATAATGCCCATACGAGCAACATGCTTAAAAAATTATTTGGGTGGTAAAGCCTTAGTGAGTAGATATGCTATTATGGAGTCTGTATTGATGTTCTCTATAGAAAATTCTCCTTTTTGTACTTTGTATTTAACAACCAAGTATTTAATATCGACGCTTTTTTTATTTTGAAGAAATTAGGTTATTACTGGAATATTAAACTACAACATTATTGTCACATAACCACTTAAGCAATATTTCAATATCGCCAACTATACAAGCCCCAGCCATATACTGCAAGTGTAATCCATATAACATGTTACAAATTCAACTACCATAGTGGAAGAGGCTACAATTGTCTACATAGTACTTTTGTAAGAATAAACACCTCTAACTATCAGGAGAACAAAACCTGATGAATACTTCATGTTATCTTGGCATCCATCAAAATTAGAGTCATAATATCTTATGATCTCAAGCTTGTTTGACCTCTGATATATGAGTATTTAATCTTTAATTTTTTGTAAGTACTGTATGACTTGTTTTGCTATTGTCCAATAGTCAAGTATTAGATTACTCTAATATTTTACAAGCATCCCCATGATGTATACATGCATTATACTTTCCACTACTAGAGAATGGGGAATTCTTTGTATTTTCTTTCTTTCAAAGTCATTCTCAGGCATGCCACTTGAGAATCCATTCAACATATGCCTTTTGGAACAACCCTATGATACCTTGAGAAGAATCCGTATGCATCTCTATAGCCAATACCAAAGAAGCATTACCAAGATCTTTCATCTCAAAACTCTTAGTTAGCAATTTCTTGGTCTCATGCAAAAAACCTATGTCATTGCATTCCACTAGTATGCCATCAACATATAGGACCATAAAATGTATTTACTTCCCTAAAACTTATGGCATATGCATTCATATACCAAATTTATCTCAAAACCAAAAGAGGTGATCACTTGACAAAATTTAAAATACCATTGTTGAGATACTTGCTTGAGATCATAGATGGATTTTTTAAGTTTGCAAACCATATTATTTTGGTATCATGACACAAATTTTGTGGGTTGCACCATAGAGATTTTTTCATCAATATCAACTTTAAGAAAAGTGATATTACCATCCATCTGATGTAACTTAAGATTAAAATGTGCCACCAATGCCATGATCATCCTCAATGAATCGTTAGAAGAGATTGGAGATAAAGTCTCTTTAAGATCTTCTCCTTCCTTTCATGTAAATCCCTTAGTGAAAAGATTTACCTTATATCTCTCTACATTGGCATTTGAATCCATTTTGGTATGAAATATCCATTTACAATAAATGGGTTTCTTTCCTTTAGAGAATGGGACAATATCACATGCATCATTATCCATCATGGTCTTTATTTCCTCAATCATGACATCAATCCACCTTTGAGAATTTAAACTATCCTTGGCATGAAGAAATTTAATTGGATCATCTTCCATCATCCCAATACCTACCTCATGGTCTAGGAGAAATACAAAGTAATCTTCCAGAATAACACTTATTCTTTATCCAGTGGATCTCATTAGCTCTTGAGGTTGATTAGCTTGTTCTTGTGGAACACTAACCTTATTCTCAATAGGTGGTTGTTTGACATTTTTTTGTAGAGGGTATCGATTTGCCTTCGCATATCTGGCACATGAAAAGAATGTCATTTCTCCACAAAAGCTCAACATCCTCACAGAATATCCTCTCTAAAAGATTGACCTGATTATGAGATTATAAAGCTTATAGCCCTTTGACATATTAGAATAACAAATAAAATATCCACTAACCATTTTGGAGTCCCATGTCTTTTCATGTGGCCTATATAGCCTTACCTCAACTAGATATCCCTAAATATGAAAATAATTTATACTAGTCATTTTGCCTATTCAAAGCTCATAAGATGTTTTAGTAGATGTCTTAGTTGATCCTATATTCATAATGTAAGTTTTTGCCTTTAATACTTCTCCTTAGAGTGACTCTAGTAAGGTAGAATGACTAATCATACACCTTACCATCTCCTTATGAGTTATGTTTTGTCTTTCAACTACACCATTCATGCTAGGAGTTCCTGGCATGGTGTACTATAAGATGATTTCATACTCCTCTAGGAATCTAGGAAATGTTCCTGCATATTTTTCACCTAAACCATCATATCTATCGTATTACTCACTGCCATGGTAAGATCTAATGCACTTGATCCTTTTGTTGAGTTGATTCTCAACTTCAAGTTTAAAATATTTGAACATGTCTAATGACTGTTACTTTTCATGAATGAGATATAGATAGCCATAATATGAGTAATTGTCTAAGAATGATATGAAATACTATTAACCATCCAAAGAATTTTTAAGGAAAGGTCCATAGATATATGTGTGAATCAATTCTAAGACGTCTCAAGATTTATTTGCACATATTCTCTTTGTTTTGGTATGTTTTCCCTTCATGCATTCAACTCAATTTTTTAAATCCATAAGGTCAAGGGAATATAAAATTCCATGAGACATAAGCCTCTCAATTCTTCCTTTTGAGATATGACCTAAGCGCTTATGCCATAATTACGCCAAATTTTCTTTACTTCATTTTCATTTAGTATGGTGTAATTCCACGTGTAAGTTTTTGTGATATGAAGTGATGATATCAAGCATATATAGGTTATCATATGCATACAATGAACTAGTACCAATAATACTTGATTTTAATGAAAGCATAAAGTTATTATTTCTGAATAAAGAACAATAACTGGACTTGTCAAATAGAGAAATTGAAACCAATTTTTGTATAAAAGATGATACAATAAAAGCGTCTTTCAAATCAAAATAATGATCAGTTCCTAATAATAACCTAAAGGTTCCAATTGCTTCAACCATTCATACCTTTCTATTTCCCATATTGATATATCTTTTACCATAATTTGGCTTTTGGCAGCTCAATTAACCCTATATAGAAACGCTTATGTGAATAGTAGCACTAAAATTAATCTCAAATCAAAATAATGATCAGTTCCTAATAATAACCTAAAGGTTTCAATTGCTTCAACCATTCATTTCTTTCTATTTCCCATATTGATGTATCTTTTACCATAATTTGGCTTTTGGCAACTCAATTAACCCTGTATAAAAACACTTATGTGAATAGTAGCACCAAAATTAAGCTCATTACAAACCAAGTATTTCTAGACATTGAAGTTAAATTAAGCTCATTACAAACCAAAGGAATGGTTGCAACTTTCTTCATGCACCATGCATGTTACTTCTCACAATCCTTCTTAACTTATCCAATCTTTTTACAACAGAAGAAATGATCTTTTTCTTTTTACTATTTCTTTTATACTAAAAGCTTAGGAGCAGCTTTATCCTTTTTTTTTCTTACCCTAACTTTTATAGGTACTTGCTAGATGGGTACTCTCAATCTTATCTTACTTCAATTGTTCTTCCTATTGTACATAATATGACATTAGCTCTTTAAGAGTCCATTTTTTCTTTTCGTAGTTGTAACTGACCTTAAATTAATTGAATTATGCAAAAATTAAGATCAATACTAAATGTATGAGTAAGTAATCTAATAACTCAAGCTTTAGTACCTTAAGTTTTGAAGTAATGGTATACATATCCATGATGTACTCCCTTATATTTTCTTTGCCTTTATACTTCATTGAAATCAAGAGATGTTGAAGAGTTATTGTTTCACCCTTATTGTTTTTTGTAAAATATTTCTCAATTTCATCAAGAAAATATTTAGCATCAGTGATCTCATTAGAGAATTCACCCCTAAAAGCTTTTGGAATGTTGTGCTTAATGATTATGAGATCTATGTAATTTGAGCGATCCCGCTTCCCAAAAATTCATTTTTTTCATTATAGGAACTTTCAATCATCAGATTAATGGGTTTTGCTAGGTGACGTACGTGGTCTAGATCCATGCAACCAATAACAAGTAAAACATTATCCTTCCATTCCTTAAAGTTATTTCTATTTAACATGGGAATGGAACTCAGGTTGATAGATTTAATAGTAGCAATCATACTATATAGAAAACATAACAAAAACGTAAATATACATGCTCACAAAATATATATATATATATATATATATATAATAAATCAATAAATTTAAATAATGGTCGTCCAATTACAAGAAACTGGTGCAACATTGACGTCAATTCTTTGGACAGTAATATTAACTACTAGTGGTGTTCTTATTGCAGTGATCAAATATTGGTAATTAGTCATGTCAGCTAATGAGGTCATATTTGGGTTAACTCATTATCCATATGGAATCCAAAAAATTACCATATTTATCACCACGGGTACATACATAAATTTGCTAATATTTGCATTCCCTTGGGCCGACTTATTATTCGCATGAATATATATATATATATATATATGAACATCCAATAATTTAAATAAACTAATTTTCACAAAAGATGTTACTTTGGAGACATATTGTGTAAATTAGCTTATCTATTAATATTAGGCAACTAATTATTTAAATAAATTGATCTCTCAATTTTATTTATAAATTTGGAACTATAATATTATGACCGACTTTCTTTAGATTCAATATCCACAAAATACTAAATCTAACGTCATTAGCATTTTGAGAAAACTAATGCCACATAACACATATAAAAGGCCCATACAATAATTTAGTAGATTAGAATAAAAATAAATATCTAATTAAATTAATTAGGTCAATTACATTTCATTAATATTATTACTCAAGTAATACAAAATAAATAAGTACCAAAAACATAGTACAAAAGAACTAAAAAATATTGATAACTAGGCTATGACAACCAAGACCTAATCGGCCCAAGCAAAAATCAACTCAAAGCATCCAAGAAAAGACAGGAAAAATCAGCCTAAGAAAATATACCAAATTAGTTATACACAAGGTAAAGAAAATTCAACTAGCATAGCTGGTCAGGAGCTGCACTCGTATGTATGGAGTCGGGTTCAAATCTCGTGAGCTATCACACGCCCTTTTTTCTAATTGGTTAATTAAAAAAATAATTCTAATTAATTAAACCCTAACCTCTCCCTAATCATTTCTTCTACCTCGCATTTGCTGCCCAGCAACAACCCCAGTTTCTGCTCAGATTCATTCATTTGTCCACCGATTATCACTAACTAAACTAAATGTAGCAACGGTCGCCGATCAAGACAAGAATGTCTAACCCGAATGGAAGGAGTGATGAGTTGTATTGTTCCTTGTCGATTCGGATGACAAACCATAGCATTCCACCACCAATGCGAGCGAACATTACCTGTGGAGTCACCAAATCCATTCTAACGATGAGGACCGATGGCCTAAACCGGAACTTTCAAACCGAGCAAATCTCGCAGATGGATGAGGCCAACCAAGGTGGAAAAAAAGGTCAACGGAGATGATGGATGACCTATGGAAAAGAAGAAAAGAAGGCAAAGAAAGAACAAAGAAAGTTATGAATCCAAAACATCAAACCAAGCAAAAATACGATCAGAACAACATAATTCTGAATGGTATAAAAATTACATATGATAATTTCTATTAATCTTGATAAATTAAGTATAATGGCTCTGTTACCAATTAATAGAAAATTAATCTATATATCTGACAAGATCATATGCAAATTCATCAATATTCATATATAAGAATAATGTAAAAGTGTTCATAAATCCATAATGCTAGAATAATCGTATACCGATGGATTTGGAAAGATAACTGTATAAATGACACTATGGTCTTCTAGGTTAGGCACACGCTCGTCTTTCTCTATCGACTTATGGGAATAAAATAGGATGAACTCTGTGTGATCTAGGGACCATGATCATATATTATAATGCCCCGAATTTTATCTAATATTAATCCTGAATAATTAATAGATTAACCTAATCCTAATCTTTATTTTAGGCAATTTATATTTTTAACCTAGCCTTAATCCCAAATGATTAATATTTTAATCTTACCAAATTTTATTAATTACAATTTAAAACCTCTTAATCCCACACTCATTCTCCTTTTTCCTTTTTCCCTTTTCCCTTTTCTTTATATTTTCTTTTTTTTTCCTTTTTGTTTTCCTCCTGCCTAATTGTCTTCTTCTTCCTTCTTATTTCCTATGTGTTTTACCCTTTCTCCTAACTAAATTCCTTTCGCTTAGCTTCCATCCCAAAACTTACCTATCCTACCTTCATCATCACCACCATCAACTCCCACATCTTAAGGGATGTGTCCCATTGAAAATGTTTCTAAACTCTTCCTCGATCATGCTCCCTAATAAAATCTCCAAAATTTATGAACTAAAAGTTTTCCTCTACTATTCTCATACCAAGTGCTAAGGCTACAAAAGTTAGTCAACTTAAATTAATAACAAAATTATAAGAATCAGAGTACAGAGAAAGTTAAAGCAAATTAACATGATTCCAAATAAAACCAATCGTCGGTGGTTAAACTATTTAGTGAAAAGAAATACATAGGAATCATAAGATTACATAATCAACCGTATCAAAAGATACTGTATAAAACACAGGATAACCCTAAATCTTAACCCAAATACTAGTCTTTCAAATAATATTGCAAGCTAACCTGTAAAAACCACTAGTTATTAGATAAGCAAGGACCCATGAAAAGGAACCCTTTAGTATAATTGTACTAACTAATCTATTATACAAAACTAATATAAAAAGCCTAAATGGAACACATAAAAAGGCATTACAACAATATGTGATATAAAACATTGAAACATAAATGCGATGATAAAAATACAATAATCATATCAGATAAATAATAATTACCAAAACAACATACTCCTCATATTTGTTCATTTATAACATAATAAAACTTACCAACCAAGCATATAAGAGATGTTATATGAAATAGTTATTAGAACCAATCTCACCATAATAACCATAACCTTCACATTATATATCTTATATCTCAATATCAAACCAATAATATCCATAAAACCATAGGTAGTGCTCAAAGGCACAATACTGATAAAATCCATAACGTCACAGGTAGGGTTCAAAGGCACAATACCAATAAAATCCACAACATCCTAAGTAGAGTTCAAAGGCATAATACCAAATATAGGTAGGCACAAAACCTAATATCAAACCACAGGTAGACACAAAGGATACTACTAACGCACATGTAAGGACAAAGGCTACTGCTGAACCAAATATAGGCACAAAGGTTACTACTAAACCACATGTAGGCATAAAGGTAACTACTAAACCATAGGTAGGTACGAAGGCTACTACCAAACTACATGTAGACATAATATCTAATAATCACTTTGATCCAACAATAATCATTTCTATTTTTATATACTCGAGGGCTGATATTATCAACTTGGAGAAACTAAGGTACTTTAGTTATATTGGCATACTAAGGTAACACAATATCCTACCAACTATCAACCCAAGGATACTAAGGTATCCCGGTCGTAATAGTACATGAAGGTAGAACAATACCCTACCAATAATGACACATAATCCATAAGTATAGATACCCTCTATAAGTCTGCAGATCTAAATAGAGTAAAATATAGGGCACTAAAGCACACAAAAAAAGTCCATAATCAATTGTGTGCTAAAATACGTCTTTAGGGTAGCTACCCCTAAAGAGAAATCATTTCTGATCTCAAGATTTTTCACTTTAAATATTAGTATTTTATAACGGTGACCACAAGACCACATATCAATCATATAGATTATTTCAAACCCAACCTATATCATTAATTTCTAAATTACGAAACAATTGAGAAGAACCATACATACAACATATAAATTAACTCATCTTATGCATACCGAATAGAGCCTAATTCAATCCTAGAGAAAGAGAATTACTCACTCATGACTTGAATAAAATACAGATAATGAATGTAATTGACATACATATTATAGAAATAATAAATAACGAAAGATAGAATGAAAAGATCAAACCATAGATTGAAGATAAAATTAATGGTCCGTAGAGTTGAAATACATCCTTCAAAATCTTATTTGAAGAACACAAATTACATAAAAATCAAAGGTATATTACAATATATTGTTTTTTCTTGAGAATAATACAGAGAAAATAGTCTCCTCTTCTTGAATCTGTGATGCATCTCCCTTTTATACTCCCTCTGTATCTACGCATAAAATAATGGGAGATTATGTGAAAGAAATCATGCGATATACTATGAACCGTCGGCTGTACAGTAGTGCAAAATTGTACCGACTAGTTGTGCAACTTTTCAACTCTTAGTAGAATGGATATGCAGGGGTGTGCAAGGGCATGTTGGGTCGTGTCAGAAAATTATCATGTAGAGATTTGTTCGATAGTTGCACGACTCTACAAAGCTTCACCGCCTAGCAATGCAACTTTTTTTCTCTCAGTATTTATGAAATTTGGACTTGCATGACAGTGCATTATTGCATTACCTAGCCATGAAAAACCCAAATCTTCTTCCTCTTGCTTCCTTTGCTCCTTATTTTGGCTCTTTAACCCTCTTCACTTCTCCAAAGATATATGAGGTTGATTTTATTCACTCAAGGACCTCCATAATTGATTATTCTCTTGACTCCATGCATCATTCCATTGGATCATTTTGTTTGTGTAAAATTCCTGAAACCCATTATCAAGAAAGCAATAACACAAATAAGAGGCTAAATAAGACAAAAAAAATGTAGGGAAATCAGGATAAAAATATGGAAAAAAATCTAGTTTATCAATAATCAATTAGACTGTAAGATTAAGATACTTGGGTCTAACAAGGGTGGTGAATATGACACTAGTTTCCTTATATAATTTTGTGAAAATAATATAATAATACATTATTCTAGTTTTCCTTATCTTCCCTAGTAAAATGGAATAGGTAAAAGGAAAAATATAGCATTAAAAGAAATGATGAATGCTGTGTTGTTGAGTATGGTATGTCTAACCATATGTCAAAAAAAGATGCATTGTTTTCTTACTGTGTGTTGAATAGAGTAGTTCACAAAAGACTCAACATAACTCTCTATGAAATATGGAAAATTTTCAAACCTAACTTGAAAATATTGAAGTGTGGGGGGCGTCTAGCTAAGGTTGGATTCCCATATTTAATGAGAAGTAGTGTGGGAACTAAGACTTTGAATAGTCATTTATTGGATATGCACAAAATAGTGTTGCATATTGATTCCTATATTTAAGTGGTAACACTATTTTTGTGAATATATGAATGCATATTTTTGAAAACGTGTTCCCATGAGAAAATTTTGTGTGTACTCTATTGGTTCTTCTTATGCTTCTTCTATGCATGTATATTTACCTTTCTTCTTCCAGTGCTATAAATGATGATATAATTGAGATTAGGAGAAATAAGAGGCGAATAATAGAAACTAGCTTTAGACATGATTTTTTTTATTACTTTCCTTATTAAAAATGATGACCTTGTAAAATAAGTGAGGAATTTTTTCTACTTTCTTGATTGATGAGGATCTCATATCTTATGATGGATCAGTAACCTTAATAGATATTGGTTTTTGGAAAGAAACTATTAATGAGTTAGAATCGGTTATGTCTAATCATACTTGGGACTTATTTGATTTGCATAGAGGTTATAAATTAATTAGACCTAAAAGGGTCTTTAAAAATAAATTGAGAACCAATGGGGTAATTGATAAGTTTAAGGTTAGGCTGGCAGCTGTAGGTTATAGACAAAAGAAATATGTTGATTTTTTTCATACCTATTCTCCTATAACAAAGATTACCATATTTTGTTCTTTGGTTTTCTTAGTCATAATCTATAGCCTTGTAGTGAATCAAATGGATGTCAAGACAGATTTTATAAAGGGTGACTTGAATGAAGAAATTCATGTAGAGATACCTGAGGGTTGTGGGGTTTAAGGTTAGGAGAGCAAGGTGCGCAAATTGAAAAAATATCTATATGGCCTTAACAAATAGTACAAAAAGTTTTTCCTAACTTCGGTGAGAGATGGTTATATAGTGAATGTATTTGATTCTTGCGTTTACTTCAAGATGTTTGGACATGATTGTGTGATTGTATGTATGTTTGTTGATAATATGTTAATTTTTGGCACATGTGATGAATGAGACCAAATTGTTTTTATATTTTCATTTCAATATGAAGTATTTAAGACAATCTAATGTGATTCTTGGTATTAAGATAAGAAAGAATGAGAACAATTTTTCCATCTGTCAGTTACATTATATTGATAAGATGTTGAAATTTTTTGGTTTTGTTGATGATTTGCCCATGAAAACTTCCAATGATCTTAGCATTCATTTGAAAAAGATCATAGGCTATAGGCAGTGTGATATTCCTTGTGAACTATACTAGACCAGACATAACCTATTCACTAAGCAAACTTAGTAGATATAATCACAACTGAAATAGTGACCATTGGACAACACTTCATCATTTTCTTATATACATTAAGGGTAATAAGGATTGATGCCTACATTATAGTGGATTTCCTTATGTCTTTGAGGGGTCTACTAATGTAAATTCTGATAATTATGAGGTCAGTTCTTGTGACACTCCCATCTTCAATCTTTAAAAAAAATTAAAAAGGATATAATGCGCAAGTAAAAACAAGAAATTGAGAGCGTTACTGTCACACCTACCATAAGATAGATGTCCATCATCTATCTCCTAATAGGTGCATGGCTAAAACTTGTTTAACAAATCCTAAAATAGAAATTTAACAAAAAAGCCTCGCTAATAAAATCAATGGAAAACCCTGTATAATCATCGCTGATAAATCAATAGAAAACATGTGCGATAAACCTAGATTCCAAAACTTAACAAAATAATATATATATATATATATATATATATATATATATATATATATATATACATATATATATGATGGTTGTTTACTTATATAATCAATTCCACTAAACCATATATATAGATATAATACCACATTGCTGTATTCACAAAATTCCCTTGCATAGAGGCTTTAGATCACTCACAAAATAATCATCTAGAGCATAGAGGCGATAAGATACCCATGAATATACTACCACACAAAGATGGATAACATTAGACAAAATAATTGTCAAGAGCACAGAGACTCAAGACATCCACAAAAGTCACTCGGTACCTTAATTCCTTAAGTGGACACACTCCCCTATAGGGCTCGTAAGTCACATATAAATTAGAAATAGGGACCTCAATAAAGGCATAGAGACTAATAACAAACACGGAATACTCTATCATATTGAGACGGATGGAACCATACAAAATCACAAGGATCACATATGCTACACTACCTTTCCTCAAAGGCAATCTTGAGGCGACTCAAGGTTCATTATATAAAAACATCAACTATGACCACTAATATGACATATAACACAATTCTTATAGGTGGACTAAGGCCACTAGCTATGGACACTATTGTTACCTATAGTACAATTCCCATAGTTTATTCCTTTCACTTATCACTTGACTTATTCATACTTTATGTCCATGAATGCATATTCCATCATATATATAACACTTCACAAATGTTTGTAACAACCATCACATATGATTTTCAATAAAGAATTAAACCACTTGCATTTGCATTAACAAACATGATATTACAATAATAGATCATGGTACTTTTATACAGCTTACATAGCATAACAACTTATAAAATACAACTACAAAGACTTATGATTCATATATGGGAAGAACTACACGATACCACACCACAAGATCAATACACTATAATAATGCTAATATAGCCATTTGGTGGAGACACACACACTACACACCTTATTAACAAACCCTACTGTGCTCTTAACATTACCAAAATATTGAATAATACACACCAACACATAAGATTCTATTGACTAGGAGTTTAGGAGGTTTGTCTAGCTTCCAAGCTATCCTAGCACAAGAAGAATGAAAACCCTAGTTTTAGGATCCACTAACACGCCTTCCTAGATCACCTTTGAAGATCATAAGACTAAGTTATATAAAACTATTCCAAGCATAAAATAATAGAAAATAAGTAAATTTTACCAAAACCCACTTATACAATTAGGGTTTACCACCCAAAACATCAACCTAATCAATTTCACAAAATTTATCAATTATGATAAGTTAGCATCACAATTCAATTGGTTTTAAAATAAAAAATAATTGATTAATAGGTAAAAGAATCAAATACAACTCAATTTTAGAAACTATTCCCAAAAAAATTAGAGTTTTAAAGCCCATAATACAAATTATAATAGTTCAAATCAATGAATCTAAATTAAAGGTATTAGAATACAATTAAGATCATTTAAAATAATTCTATAAAATCAATTTTATAAGAAACAATTATAAAAATGACAAATTTCATAAATTTCACTTAAAAGTTAGGGTTTTAGGACCAAAAAGGTAATTTGATCAAATTTTATTAATTTAGATATATTGAATGTTTTCAAATGCTATTAGAACTATTTTATGACATATTATATGCTCAATTGAGTAATAACAACAATGGAAAAGACTAATTCAACAAAATTGGGATTTTCGAGTCTGGAATGTAACTACGGTCAAAAAATGATAAACTATATAAATTGATGGTTCACAATTGAAATTAAATGTATTATAATGTAAATTATGTAATCAATTGAATAAAATAACTCAATTATACAATCCAATTCAAATTAACAAGATTTTTGACCTAAAAATATAATTTTGGTAGATTTCACACACTTTTTCTAAATTGACACTTTCAATATGAAATTAAATATATTTCAAAATATATTATAAAATCAATTTATCCGATCGGATGAATTCGAGAATTCCGAACTGGGTCAAAAATCTAATTTTCACAAATTAATCACATACACTACAATTAACCACTCCAAATCACTCATACAACATATATATATATATATATATATATATATATACATACATACATACATACATACATACATACATGTATGTGTGTGTGTACTACAATTAACTACTCCATCATGCATACAACATATATAAATGTATGTATGTATGTATGTATGTATGTATGTATGTATGTATGTATATGTGTGTGTGTGTGTGTACATAATTTAGTAATCAATTTTTCTAATCATAAGTTAATTTATTCAAAATTAATCAAAACAAAAGTTAGGATTTGAGGTAATTTATACCAAACGAATTGCTCCGAAATTGGAGGGAATAAGGGTTGTTGGAGCTTGTCAAGTGTTCAAGGACCACTCGTGGGTGGCCAAGAAACACTAGATGTGGCCAAATGGTGGTGCACCACTATCTTTGTGATGTGTTGGTTGCGCCGTTGTTGCTGCTCCGTTGATGCTTGTTGTTGTTGTGTTGGAGAATGGTGACAACGAGAGGAGAGAGTTGTGGTGTGGCTCGAGTGGCAGCAAGGTGGTGTGATGGTCGTGCTAGGCAATGAAGGAGAAGGGAAGATATTAGGGGTGGTTGGGGTTCTTAGTGCAAGAAAAGAAAGAGAAAGGTGGAGAAAAGACTGGGTTTGGGTTTTCTTTCTTTCAAAATATCTAAAATATAGTAAAGGCAATTTTATCTAAAAAGCATTGGATAAAGATTCAAAAAATAATTTCTTTTAATAAAAGTTTAAACTACTAAA
This sequence comes from Tamarix austromongolica, assembly GCA_039764185.1. Taxonomy (NCBI): domain Eukaryota; kingdom Viridiplantae; phylum Streptophyta; class Magnoliopsida; order Caryophyllales; family Tamaricaceae; genus Tamarix; species Tamarix austromongolica. The sequence continues at coordinate 12,118,394 of CM077819.1, forward strand.
AATAATCTAACATATTCTAAAAAATTTCCCTTGGAAATCAAAATGAGCAAAATGAAAGAAAATTAATTCTGAAAATAAAACCATAAATAAATTATAGAAACTATTTTAATTTAAATATTCCAAAGTTCTTATCTATGTCGTAAAAATAATATTTTCAAAGTGGATAAAAATTATTAAAATAATTTTACTACTAAATAAATTATATAATTTAAAATTATTTATTTTCATTAAGGAATATGATCCTAAAATAAAGTAGTAATCACACGACGAGACTATACTCAAAAGTAAATTTAAAATGTTAAAAAGTAAAATATGCAAATGGAATAAAATTATATTTTAAAAAAATTGAATCATATGAATTTAATAAATTCATAGTCGGAATAAATTTATCTAGAATTTTTTGCAACGACAAACGATTAAATAAATTTCAACATATTTTTAAAACCATCAATAAAACCATAAAATAAATTAAAACCTTAAAAAATATTTACAATAAACATGATTTAAATAAAGTAACACAATTAATATAAAATTAAAGGTTAAACTCATAAATCAACATTGACATTTATAAAAATTAAGTTTTTGAGAAGCTAGGTGTTACAATTCCACTAGTGGTTATGTTTATACCAAGGGATGAAGGGTTGTGTCATGTAAGTTTTATAAGAAAACATGTATAGCTGGCACCACTATGGAATCCATGCTGATTGCCCTTAAGTTAGCTAGTCAAGAGACAAAGTGGTTGAGGGACTAGTTAGCCAATGTGCCTTTGTGGAGGAAACCTTGTGTATCAATTTATTTACACTATGATTCATAGGCAGCCATTTATGTTGCAAAAATAATGTATATAATGGTAAGAGGAGGTACATCCGTGTGACTTAGAGTTTGTCAAATCAGAGAGAAACCTGACGGATCCTCTTACAAAGGGTCTATCAAGAAGAGTCATTCTTAAATCATTGAGGGGGATGGGGCTTAAGCCTTTGAGTTGAGGGAAGCATAGTAAATACCACTTGTGGTCAAATGAAGTCATATTATTACTCAAGAGCATTGCATTCTTATCCCTATGGCGTGTAGTTGTGCATTATGGACGGGATAAATTTAAAATCTTAATTAGTTTATAACCCTGTTCTTAGGTAAATCTAGTGAGACGATCTTGATGAACTCACCACTTGATATTTATGACGTTGAGCATATTTGTGTTCTTAATGAATCCATAGCCATATATGGTGGTGTTGGTGTGACTCACTTGATGGATTCACCTACATGAGTGTGAAGGTGGATTACCTTCTATGAAAGATTAAAGTTGTATTCTTAGAGCACTTATGAGTACCCAAGATACACGCATGACAGTCAATGGGGATGAGGAAGAGGAGAATTGCAAAAATATCATTTTTAAAAAAATTAGGAAACGGGGATAGTAGGAAATGGCAAAAAAAATATATATGTAAACACACACACACACACACACACACTCTATATATATATATATATAATAGACTAAATATAATAAAATTAAAAGAGAAAAATAAAAAATGTAAAACCACTATCTACCTTAATTGATATAAACCATTAATAAATATTTTTAAAAAAATCAGATGCTTTCGGTACCAATTTTGATACCAAGAAATTTTCGCGTTGGGAAACAGTGAGGGGACATTTTTGAGACAGAAAGCGTCACCCATCCCCCATTTTCATTCTTCATAGATGATAGTTAATAGTTGTTATTTATTATTTTGGAGCTTACAAATTTGAAGATAAGACATGTGTTCTAGAGGTCTCAGTTGAATTAAAGATAGTTCAAGATTTATTCACTCCCTATACATGATTGTTACCTCACTTCACTATATATCAATTCAATCATCGTGACATTGATACTTAAGTGTTATTTCTTCTATTGCCTACTTTATTCCTCGTGTATCATCTCCCTGTTTAGCCAGTGGTGGGGGATTGTGGAAGGTAATGGCACAATAGGTGCTACTTTTGATTACTTGCTTTATTTCATTGTCCAACATTGGTCAAAAGATGGTTTTTTATTTTTGAATTGGTTTATAACATTTAACAAGATTTGCTCTAGTTTGAACATTTTCAAACAAGTTTGAATGCTTTCAATCTTGACGAGTTAAAGAGGAGAGATAGACCATGTAATTAATGGGTAGTTTTGAATATTTTCAAAGAAGTTTTAATGTTTTCAATCTTAACCTGTTAAAGACAGAGAAAGGTCATAATTAATGGGGAGGTTTCAGTTTGTTTTTTCATCAACAATTTTGACTATAAAAGGGGTTATTCGGTTTTAGTTTTAAAGATATAAAAAAATGATATCCACTCTTCTCTCTCTATGATTTATCCATGTAATAAGAAATATAAGGCATTTGAATCTTTTTTTTAATCACGTCAAACTCGACTACACGAGACTAAGGCAAGGTAGTGTAAAATCTTGGAGATGAACTGGCAATCATGATTGCATCGACATCTAATTATTTTTTGCTTTAGGGTGGTGAGTAATTACGACACAATAGAATTTTCTTTTCATTATTATTTGATTAATTTAAATTTCTTCATACATTGTTCTATATTTTCTAGCACCATTTTCCAAAACCATTGTGATAACGCTATTTAAAAGTGAAATTGATTATTAGTTACCCCATTTAGTGGATTAGAAATAAACTATTTACTATCTCTTAACATTAATGAATATGGATACATAGTTGGCAGGTAGGGCGAAGGGAGTAAAAATCATTCGAACAATTGAAAACAAAATCATTTATAGAAGTGATTTTTCCCATACCAAAAGAAAATTTCAATACATAGATGCAAACATGTAAAAGAATGAGCATACACAATGATCTCTCTTGTGGTAACTCTAACCTAGACAAGTCCATTTCCTCGTGTGTTTTTGGATCATTTTCAATATAATCTTTTACATACATGAATGTCTTGTGAGCATGATGCTTTTCAAATAGCCCCATTTGTGGTGATTTAAAACCTTGTGAATGTATTGACAAATTTACATTACAGTCTATAAGCATTACCATTCTTACACACAACAAAACTAAAATAACTTTTAGCAAATGAACAACCCATACCACCATCAACAACCTTAAAATATAGACATTTGGTCATATTTTCTATAGATAAGGACCTCTACAAGACTACCATTTTCCATCAAAAACTACATAGAGAAAAATCATTTACATAGATTGTAAAGGGAAAAGGGAAATGAATAAAATAAATAGAAGAAAATAAGCCTTGAAGTACTTGAAACTCCAAACCTTAGGACCAAAATGAGATGGAGGTTGATCATTTCCCTTGAACCTCTTCCATAGCTTTAGTAGAAAAACATGACTCAATGATAAAGAATGTGATTATTAATATTACAACACACCAAAATAAAAAAACCATAACACAACCTATGTGAGATTCATGACAAGCCTACTCTCATAAAAATGCTAACTGCAAGTGAGAAACAACCAAATTAGTGACAATATCCTTTCCCTTTTTAAAAAGTGGAAAAGTCATCCTTGAATTTGCATTTTACTTCAAAACTTGCATTTTATTACTATGCTATAAATTTAGGAAAAAACATAACTATTTTCGACTATAACTAACACTCATTGCAAAAGACTTTTTAAGGATTTCTTTAAAAAAATATTTTTATTTTCTATTCCTATTGATTTTTGTGTAATAAAAAAAAGAGTAATATTTTTTTTTTGAGTTTTCTTTTAGTAAAATAAAATTTTCAAGTTCAGGGAATGGAAATATGTTTTTTAATTATAAAAACATTTTTCCCACAACTAAAAATTGTTACACTAAATATACATTTGCAACAAAATTCGTGTAGCAAAAAAAACTAATCTTTATTAGCAATAGTAACTTATCGTGAAATAGATTTAGAATAAGATATTGATTGCTACTACATATTTTTTTTCTTTCTCGATTATTATGATTTTTTTATGAACACCTAAAGAAGTTGTTGCAAAATAATATTTTTCACAACATTATATCCATTACAAACAAACACTTACATTTAAGTGATAATAACTTGTCGTGAATATAACAATATAGTAATAACAACAACATATTCTTTTTGCCAAAAAAACACAAGCATTTATGGAAACAATGTTTTGCCACAATGATCAACAATTGTTTCCAAAAATATATTTTTTCAAAAAACAATTTCCATCATTGTCAAAACTAGTTGCCAAATATCCATTTTCTTATAGTGTACCAAGACTCATATGTCATACTAATCCAACATGTCCACTTAATTATCCCACATTATTCATCATTCTCCATTAAGGGTGATAACATCACCACTTAGCAAAATCATATAAAGAAGGATAATGAATATATCCAATACTAACCATAGATGTCCAAGACTATCAGGTATCTCTAAATATTCTTCCTTTTATTCAAAAGGCAAAGGTAGGTCAACACCTCAATTAAGGTCAAGCCATGGTCAACTGAGTCAAACAACCATGGTGGATGGTTAAAATGTCTCAAACAAGCCTTAAGGAATAGTGAGTTAGCCCAACAAAACTAGGGAAATGAATTTGGTTTAAAAGCATAACAATATATGAAGATACAGTGATCATTCGACTAGGCATGCATATAATCAACCAATATGTTGTCAGTAAAACAATTAATAAAAAACCCTTACTAGAAAATAAGCATAATGAGTCGGCTAAAAGAGCACATCAGTCAACCAATAGTAGCAAGCACAATCAATTGACTAAAAACACACATTAGTTGATGGGATCACCAAGGTCAGTCAACTGAAGGTATTAGAACTTCAAATTCAATTTCAAAACTCAAAATAAATATTTCCAAACCATTCAAAACATAATTTCATGAACATACATGCATTACATCATTCCTAAATCAAAATCGTAACATGATTGATACCTACTCGTGCTTAGAAATTCAATAAACAACAAGAATCATACTCACACACACTAAATCATAAATTAATCTTGGGAGAACTTATAACATACGCTCTACATCATGTTTACTTACATTTCATAAAAAAAAATTATCATATCCATGTAACCATTAACATACATTCTTGAATATAACTTAGAATCTAGAGGCCTTCCCAAAACTCATATGCTCACTCACTTTTCAAACTAAGGCAAAAATGGCTTACCATAGCAAGAGCAACCAAAAACCAAAGAAGAGAGAGAGAGAGAGAGAGAGAGAGAGAGAGAAACACTTCCTCTAGCTATAAATTCACTACTTCTTGAACATCTTCAAACTCCACACTTAAAACCTATAGAAAGAACTCATTTTCTTAAAAAAAGTTAACAAGGTTCACAAACCAAAACGGTTTAACTTTCTCCCAAAATTAGAAAACTCAAGAGAAAAAAGCCCAAAGCCTCAAATTTTCCTTAAATATAACCCTCTTTTGTTTAGGAGGAAAAAAAAGAGATAAAAAAGGGATTAGGAGAGGAAATAAAGAACATAGATGGGGGAAAGAAGAAAATAATTATGTGGATAGGAAAAGAAAAGGGAGAGTTAGAGAGAAAATGCTAGCACTTGAAGGAAATGGTGAATATAAGAAGAGGGAAATTGAGACTAAAATGAGGGGTTGTAGTTTGGAAAACTTAAGGATCCATGAGTTCCCTTCCTTCTACCATTTAACATATCACTATTTCCCAAGAAATGAAGGGAAAACTTAAACAAGACCTAACATTAAACAAAATGGTGGATACAAAGGAGAAGATTAGATCCCACAATCAACAATGACCTTCACAAATAAGGGAATGTGACAAGGGTGGTTGAAAATAGAAGGTTTAGCCTTTTCCATGTTGTATAGGAATGAAGATTCATTAAATATTCATGAATGGAGATTTGTGAATGGTTCATGAATAAATTCATAGGGACTTGGAGGTTGGGGGTGTTTTCCATCCCATTTGGACATTTCATCCAAGAAGATGTTATCACATCACAATAATATTGATCAAGGAAACTGACTCTAAGGGTCTTTGGGTATAGAAGTAAAATATGCTCAACCACCTCAAGAACTAAGAATATTCACTAGAGAATAGAGAGGTACTATTTCAATCATTAAATTATATTTCTCTAATAGGAAATAATGGAATATTAGGATTATGAACATATCATCTTTTCTTAGGCCATATATAGTTTTAATTCTAAAATTAGACTAATGTCACGAATGAGGAGTATAAGTCAATGTCAGACACTACAGTATGTGATTTTATCTCATTACTATAAGGTTTGAGTCCTAGCAATGTATAATGAATAGGATTAAAAGGGTAATGTGAAAAGAAATATAGGTTCTTTGATAGCAAAATACTTTTATCCAAAGGAAAAAAATGTCTTCAAGAGACATTAACTTTAGGTTTTTATAAAAACTCTCTTTGTATGTTCATGACTCTTATTGCACATTTTGGCCTACATTAGATGGATATAAATATAACATTTCTTAATGGTGACATTAATGAAATTGTTTATATGGCATGATCATTTTTTTGTCGAGAGACCTAAAATATATTCTTAAGTTTTCACAATAGAGCTATATCAATAAGGTAATTAAATTTTTGACATGTAAGATAACAAATCTATAGATACCCCTATAACTAAATGAGGTGAGTGTAGTCTTAGTAAGAGTCATAAACGTGACCTTGAATTAAAAAGATGCAAAGGATTCTATGCGCATTGGTTATTAGGAGTCTTGTGAGTGTCTAAGGTTGTACACATTCGAACATAACATTCATTTTTATAGGTAGATGTTTAAGAAATTGTGGTTCAATCATTAGCAGGTAACAAAATGGGTTATGAATTGTGAGGAATTTGCAGAAAATAAAAGATTACATGCTCACATATAAGAAATTGTGTTACTAAAAGATCATACAATTTTTATAACTTTAATTTATTTGGATGTCATCATGATAGTAGATCCTTTTTGGCCTACATTTTTTTGCTAATGCTATGGAAGTATAATTTTAAAATGTTGATGTTTAGTCATGGTATATGACAGTAGAATTTTGTCATATGGCTGCACATGATAAATGGTATCAAAATGCCATCGAAGTTATTTTATGACAATAATCTAGAAACGTAAAATTCCGATAAGAATAGTTACTTAATAAATTCATGGTTTACTAACATAATTTTCTAGTTATTAATGGAAGATTTTAGAGTTCTCAAGTGCCTATCAAATACATTGATACAAACTCCATCATGGTAGATCCACTCATCAAGGAAGTATCACCCATGTGGTTTCATGAGCATATTGTTATTCTTGGTACCTTGTCAATTAAGTATGTTTAGATATTGTGGTGTTTATTTTGATATTAACATATTTTGATTGTTTTAGTTTAAGTATTCTTTTTTATGCGCAAAAAAGGTTTTTAATTTAATCACGATCTTATCACAATAAAGTTTGATCTCACTGAGGAATAAGGTGGAATATTTAAAAATAGGCATGTTAGGATCACATTATACAACATTTTCATATTACACATTCACATCTCAATCCATTTTTAGTTATATTAGAATACGTGATCATTGATTAGTTTAGTAAAATGTGATGAAAGCCATTTTGACCCCATGTTGGTGTAATTGATGAACCGGATTGGTTAGTGATACATTTTACAACGACAATAAAGTAGAGCGCATTCAATTATTTTGCGGTTTGTGGTTATAAGGGTACACAAACGTTCAGCTTTTATACGAAAAATATGAATTGTGGATTGTCATTTTGGTTGAACTTATATAAAAGGGATCAAGTAAGGTTTAAGAAATTTGGGTTTAATGTATTTAACCAAATTTAGACCATTATGTGTAGAGACATAGGAAATTCTAATTTGTTGATTCACAGAGCTAGAATAATCCATAGATGATAGATTAGTTATCTATATAAATAGGTCATGGCTCTCCGATCACACACATTTTCATTCTCAAAGTTCCCAATTATGGTTATAAATCAGATAGTAACCAAAGGGCTTTGTAGGAGAGCATGCTAATTTTGGAAGATAACAAGACATGAAAACTAGACATTCTTTCATATTTAACAGTATGCTAATGTTGTTGTTGTTATAGATTTAGGCGTGTTTCTTCTTATCTATTGGGTTTACTATTCTTAGTGGATTAGTATGTCAACTTTATTGATTAAATCTATATACTCATTATTGACAAGCAAGTAATCTCAATGTATATTCATACTGTTTATTTAATTATTATTTTTTTAAGCCATGGGTGGGGATCGAACCCTAGAAAACCACATTATGCTGAAACTAATACCAATTGGGATATGGATATCAATTATTTTTTCTTTCTTTAATAGAAATATAATATCCTTAAAATTCTCCTTTAAACAAAATATCTCTTTTGTGAATGAAAAATATTATTTCCTTCTATTTTTGCATAATCTACCCTCAATATTATGATAACATATCTCAAATAAATAAAATCAATGATGCATGTATTGATTAGAAGATAAATGCTTTGTAAAAAAATAGATATTTGTGCCAAAAATTAATTAAGAATCTAATATGCTATAGATAATTGTGCAAAGTTGATATCCTTGTCATTTAAATTTTGGACCAAATTGGAAAAAAATCATGGCTAATTTTTTTATGGATATCTTGTCTCATAATTCCTAATGAATAAAATGTTTTCCTAGCCATTAATAATTAAGATTGGCGAGTTATGTAAATTATAACCTTTTTAAATCTCATCAAAGATGAAATTCGTATTGGGCATTAGCTTTATTTGACAAATTGATTTCATTATAAGATGAAACGGTGAACATTTCTAACACCTCCAATTTTTAAAATCCAAAATCTAATAAAAATTATTTGGAGAAGCTTAAATAAAGCAAAACTAAGGATATTACCGTCACACTTAACTAAGTTACATATACTGCATCTAACTATATTAGATGCTAAGGCCAAAACCAAGTAAACAAAATCAATAGAAATATTGATTACTATACATGTCAAATAAACCAAATATGAATATAGTCGCAACAAATACAACCTTATGTGAAAATTTAAAATTATTGTTTGTAAACTTCACCAGATAGTAAATAATAGACATCTTCTTATTTTATCCCAAGCAAACACAACATCATCCATGTCACCTGAAAATATAGGTCCACAATCAACAGGTAGTAACACATAATCTAAAGACAAATAATATAATTTGAAAATAAATCACAAATGTTAAAAAACATATTAAAATAAAACATGTATAAGTTAATTAACAATAGTTAATCCATTTATCATGTATCATAATCAAAAAAATGGTCAAATGACATAATCTCTTTTTCCTCTAACACATTCAAGGTTCGCCTATAAATAAGTTTTAAAATTTATATAGGAGCTCATAAATTTATGCATCATCCAATTTTATTTTATTTTTTATTTTATCATAGGAATCATAAAAGAGGGAAGAGAATATTGGTAGAATAGAAAAATGCCGCCAGTTCATTGTCCAAAGGTGACATAGTTGATTGTACAAAGGTGACATGGGGAACCCTTCTAGTCAATCACAAATATAAAATTTGTTCAACATATAGATATATAGTCACTAGTGGGCACACCTCCAATCTATAGCCATACATATAATATAGGAAAACAGTCTAGTTGATTGCAACTAGGGCTATAAATGAGTCAATTTGAGCTAAACACCCTCAAGATTAGCTCGCTTAATAAATGAGCTTAAAAGAAAGCTTGGACTCAACTCATTTAACTCAACAAACGAGCCGAATCAATTAAAGTCGAGATTACAAACCTAAGCTATAAATGAATTAAGCCAAACTTTTTTTTACTCAAGCTTGACTTATTTAATGAACAAGCTTAAAATTGAGGCTCATACTTGACTTGTTTAACTAAACAGACAAATCGAACTAAGCTTTTAACGAGTCAATCCAAATAGCTCACAATCCAGCTAAGGTCATTTATAACCCTAATTGTAACTAATGATAGGGACAAGAAAACTTGGTGACACAATATAGTAACAAAGATAGAAAAGAGAAAAGGAAAGAAAAAAGGAAAAGAAAGGAAAAAGCAAAAGCAAAAAAGGGGATGAAAATTTCTGGGGTTAGGATTAAGTTTAGGTTCTAAAATTTTATCTATCAATTAGTCGAGGTTAGGATTAGGATAAAAGTAATAATTAGAATTTAGATTAGATTAAAATGTTAATAAGTTGTAATTAAAATTAGATAAAATTTTGTGGTATTACATTAGTGATAATCAAGTAGTCTCGATCTATATTCATACTACTTTTTAATGCCATAAGTGGGGATGGAACTGTGGGCGACCGCATTATGTTGAAGCGCTCATAACCCTATGAACGCCATTATTTCCTTCTTTCTCTTTTCTTTTTTTGGCATAGTCTACCATCATTATTACTATAAAATATCTCAGAAAAAAAAAACGAGGTGTATTAATTAGGTGATAAATACGTTGTAAAAAAAGGATGATTATCCTAAAAGAAAATTAATAATATTGTCTCGGATACTCGGGTCATACATTAATTGAGAACTTAATATGTTATAGAGTGTTATATAAAATTGATATCCTTATCGATTAAAATCTTGGATCGTATACGAAATCCTTTATTATGTTAAAGGACATCATATCTATTATTTATCTCCTAATTTTTTAGTGGCTAGTAATTGTAATAGGTATTGTATCTCATGATTCATGACCAGAAAAAAATACTAATCTGTTGGTTAAAAATTAGGATTGGTAGGTTGTATACATTATAACATTTTTAAATCTCATCGAAGATAGAATTCATGTTGGGTGTTAGCTTTATGTAAGAAATCAATATCGTTAGAAGACGAAATAGTGAAGCCTATATATTACGTGCTACAACATATCTAACTCCCATTGATCATTTGTAAGCTATATAACAATTACGTCAAGTAATCTATCGATGGGTCGATGTACATCCGTACCATTATATTAGTGTATGTACATGTGTCTCGATTATCATTATTTTTCTTTATCTCATAAAAAATATAATTTTTAAAAGTTATTTACAATTTAAAGAGTACTTTTCACGATCTAGCTCTTCGCCACTCTTTTTCTACTTTTCATAGAATCTACCCTCATTAAGGGCGACGCTTGCACATCAAGAAGGTATGAAAATCCTAAAAAATTGACATATGAATTAATATTAATTTCATGTAACCTATTTACTTTTGTGAAAATGGTGTCGTTTACTAACGTAGTTGTAATTTCACTAATTATGAAACTTCATTTTCTTTAATTAACCGGTTGATGGAACAGTTCTTTCAAAAGTGGCTATATGCCCTATTCAAATTAGTATACTAAATAGATAAAATTATAAGTATGCTTGTTGTTCTAATTAAATAGATCAATGTTCTAGGAGGTTGTAAATTAATCATTGATGTATATGCTATTGGTTGAGACTTGCGTTCCATAAAAATTAAGTGACCAATGAATATATTCAAATATTGATATGATTTTATTTAAAAGTCTAAATTGTTAGAATTGAGAGTACATACCCATTATTAATTTCATGGATCACATATTGATCTCACATAGCAACTGGTACAGCACTACTAGATATAATTTCAAGAAAATAAATTGATTCACTGATCACGATTGAATGGCTTCAGAATAGCAGCCAACTTGTCTGAGTCCAATGGCTTGGAAAAGCAGAGATCTAAACCAGCAGCCTTGAATTCATCAGCCTCATATGGTGTGCATGCAGTGACACCAATGATGGTGCTTGTTATTCCCATTTCTCGCAGAGCTCGTGTAGCCTTCCATAAAGCATACATACATTCATGCAATATTTATAAGTTAATTTACGAATATAAACACAAGATAATACTGTTATAGATAAATAAATAAATAAATAACCTGAATCCCATCCATGACTGGCATATTCATGTCCATAAGCACAAGATTAAAGTAATTGCCGGCTTTAAAAAGATCAATCGCTTTTTTCCCATTATCAACTATTTGGGTGGCAAAGCCATTCTTGGTCATGTATCCTGCATGAATACGCCCAGTGATCCGATCATCATCAACAACAAGTGCTGATAAGTTGGCTCCGACGGTAAGGCCTCCTCCATTGTGGCGACTGGCTTCCATTTTCCCAATTCTACGTACGTACTATACTTCAACTTCTACTGTGCCCACGCAAACATAAATTAAACCAAGAAGGAGGTTAGTTAGACTCAAGACAAGACCCAAAGAAAGCAAGATAGAGATAGAAAGAAATAATAATAATAATAATAATAATAACAACAACAACAACAACAAATAATATGCTGATTTGAGAATCTTCCTTACACTAGCACGTATTGTTTGACAAATGAGATTTCTATGTGTTGATATCCTGAAGGCGATAAGTATATATAAATGACTAAATGTATGTAGTAATACATAATCTCATTTAATTATTAGTAATTAATAATGAAGATTTCATGGTTGGAAAATCCTTTTTGATTTGCACTCCTAAATTTGCCCATGATATCTCAATCAAAGCAAGGCAAAGCTAATAAGGATAACTAATAGAAAAGGTACAAAAACCATGATCATTGTAATGCCGCTTCTTTTTAAAATTTAATTTTCTTAACTTTAGTGATTTTATTAATGTAATTTAATAAAAATATCTTATTATTTTAATCTCGACTCGTCTTATGATTTTATTAACAGTTTCAAATCCATATTAAAATTTAGATAATCGTTGTCGTTGCGGATTATTCTAGATAAATTTGTTCACGAGCATAATTCTTATTATATTCATATAATTTTAGTTTTAGTTTCAAAATATATTTTTTCTTTATGTTGTTTGTTTTAATTTTCAATATTATAAATTCATTTTGATTATAACTTTGTCATATAATTACGACTTTATTTTCGAATTATATTTTGTTACCTAAATGAATTGTTTAAACTAAAAAGTCCCATTTAAAGTAGCAGAATTATTTTAATGATTTTTGTATATAGTAAATATTCCCTTTATTGAATTTATTAGTTTTTACAAGGTCAAAAAGATCTTTGGCAAAATTTTTAATTAAAAATGATTTTATTTCCGAATTTAGTTTTATTCCATTTTTTCTTTTTGGTTTACAGATGACCTTTTTTCGAAAATTATTTAAATTAATTACAGTTCCTTAAATTTTTATTTAAATATTTTTTTGGATAGTATTAAATATTTTTTCAAAGTCATATTACATATTTTCGTAAATAATATGAATTTTCATGCTCATTGGTATTTTATTTCAAAAGTTTTTCCAAAATTATTTTAATAGCTTTTATATTGATTTATATCTTTTACGAACTGATTTTTATCAAATGAGTTTTAGATAAAATCACCCATTAATATTTTTAAATATTTTGTATCATCTTATGTGCATGTGTATTAGTAAAAAAAATAAACCGGCAACCAGCCCCAACGCTTCTTCATTTTTTTTTCCTTTTTCTCTTTTTTCTCCTTCTTTCCCTTTCCTTTTTAATACATTGGAAAACCTTTTCCCAACCTCCCTACCCTTTGACTCAGACCACCATGTCGACCCACCACCACATCATGATGTTGGCACCATAATGCATTTACATCCTTCAGTTACAACGGACGACAAGTGATGACAACAGCTAGTGCAAGCATGGGAGCTTCACCTCAACCCCACTCCAACATCTCCTTCCATTATCCATCACCACCTCACGATGTCATATCCACCACCACACCACAACACCTAGCCAAACCACCACCAACCGCTCCAACCTCTAACCTCATTACCGCCCCCACCAACACTAACTATAGTAGTAGCAATGAAGGGAGAAGAGTTGAATGCTATGAGTCACAGTGGCACACCACCATCCTACCACCATGAGCTCAATCCAACCAACGATGAGCAATGGCCAACCTTCGGCGATGTTCCACTGGTCTCCCCCCATTCTACTTTTACAAATTTCAAATGGTATAATTTTCCCTAAACTCTAACTTTTATTTTGACGAAGTTAGGATAAATTAGGCTTTATTAAGTTAATTTGATTGTTGGATTATATATATGTGAGTTGTGTGATTGATTTGAAGTGGTTACTTGTATTATATGTTGATACTTGGTGAAATTTGTTTTTTTTAACCCAAATATGTCTGAATTGCTCTAATTTATCTGATCAAGCAAGGTTTGATAAATTGATTATATAATATGTTTTGAAATGCATCTAATGTCATATTGGTGGATTCAATTCGATAAAATTGATTAAATTCAAATGTTTGGGTTCAAACCTTAATCGGAGGGCCATATCTTTGAATTGGATTTTATTTTTTGAGTTATTTTTGCTAGATGGCTTTACAAAATGCTTTTGAATATGAATAATTATATTTACAATGTTAATTTAATAAAATTTATAAGAATTTTTAGGTCATAAATCTAATCTTGTTAAATTAGGACATGCCTTTATGGTTTTTAATCAAATTAATTATATAATATGTTTTAAAATATACTTAATTTTATATTCAATTCATCAATTTTAATATTTGAGTAAGAATTGACTAAATTTTTGAAAAACAATTATCTTAAATTAGTTATTCGTAAGATTATTTTGTTAAAATTGATTATCTAGATTTACCGACCTTAATTGTACTTTTAAACTATCAATCTGAGGCAATGAAAGTAAATTGGTTGATTGATAGTTTGAGTTTAGAAACCCTAATTTTTTAAGATAGTTTTATGAAATTGATTTGTTTATGTTTCTTTTACCTAGTGAATTACTAGTTTTGATTTAAAATCATTCTAATTGTATTTTTTTTTATCAATTTTAATAAGTTCTCTAAAATAGGTTGGTCTGTCTTTTTTGTTGCAAAATCTAATTAGTAAGTCATTTTTATAAAACTAACTAATCCTTTATGGTTATTCCCTCGATTTTCATATTGATTTGAAATGTCCTAGGTGATTTTTGCCAAACTTGATTTGGTTAAGACTCAATTTTAAATCTTAATAGAGTTATACTCTCGAGTTTTAGGTTTTTTGTTATGTTTTCTAAGAAAGCCTATTTTTGATTTTCTTTATTGATTAAATCGTAGTACTTGAATTATTGGTCAATAAGTTAGTTTTCTAACCTAGTCCTATTATTTATATAGGCAATCTAGGAAAACATTCTTGTGGATCCTAGAGCTAGTGATATCCCTATCTTTCTTTTTTTACTTAGCTAACTTTGGACTTAAGTAAGTCTATACTTACCTTTGCTTATGGTGGAATCATGCAATGTATGAATTCTTGGAGTTGAAGGTGATAAGTATGCTTTACATGATTTATTTATATCATACACATATCATGTCTTGTATGATATTTTTTATGTACCTATGAGATTACAATTTTCAATACAAATATATGCTAGCATGTTCTAATATGTTTTAGTTATAATTGGTTTTCAAAAATTGTATAATTGGTTAAGTATAGATTGATATTGTGTGATACCTTATGTTGGAATTTTATGCCATGGAATTGTTAAGCTTTAATGCCACTTAGAATGGATTGGATTTAATACCACTTCAAATGGATCGGCATTAATGTCACTTGAAATTATTCAACTTTAATGCCACTTAGAACTAATTGGATTTAATGCCACTCAGAATGGATATAATAATAGAATTGCATTGTGTTGATGGAAGTGATTTAAGTGTTATTATGTGAGCCTAATTCATGTTTGGTCAAGTTATTAAATAAAACATTAATCATTGAAAGTGAAAGATCTTGAGTCAGGATTTGTATTACTTGGGGTAATTATCCTAGTGGTATTCACTTAGTACCATTTTGTTGTTTTCGATTTTGTGATCCCAGATACCTTACGAGATCTAGAGATGCCCTCTTCTACTCTATAGGTGTACAGATATATTTCACTCCAATAGGAGATATGCATACTTAAGTGATTAAGTGTCTTATTTATTAATGGTCAGGTAACGTTTCTAGGTTGGACAACTAGAGCTAGTACCGCTCGCGTACTAGATTAGTTGCTATTTTTCCTTTGAGTATCCATCCTCTCATTATTATAATCAAATGGTGGTTTATCAACAAATAATGCCTTATTATTAATTAAGTTATAGAAGAACTTGCTCAGTTTCAAGGATATTTGAGCAAAATGGATATCATATAGAAACCACATGTTATGATGGAGTTATATACCTTTACTTGATGCCTTATAAGAATGGTCAAAAGAGAATCTTGGAAAAGATCTTGGTGTGCACATCTGGGATATATGGCACTCTTATACATCACATTGAGTCCCATGGTGTCACAACCCAAAAGGTAACTAAACAAAAAGATGTTTACTCTATGGCATGATAGACTTGATTACCTAAATGAAACAATGATATATAAAATCATTGAGCATAAACATGGAATTCCACTAAAGAATTCTAAGATTCTTTCTATGGGTAACCTAACATGCACAACCTATTCCATTATAAAATTGTTAGAAAGACCATTAGTAACATAAATAAACAAAAAATCTCTTATGTTTCTTGAATACATTCAAGGAGACATATGTGGGTTAATAACACCACCATGAGGACCATTCAGATATTTTATGGTGTTAATTGATGCACCAACCTTATCATCTCATGTAAACCTATTATCCATAAGGAATATGGCATTTTCAAGGCTTTTAGACTAAATAATTAAATTTTGGGCTAATTTTCCTAACCATCTAATTGGAAAAGTCAAGCAGGATAATGTGGGGGAATTTACATACCAAAGTTTTAACAACTATTATCTATCAATTGGGATTACAATATAGCACCCGGTGTCTCACACTCATACTCAAAATGGCCTATTAGAGTTGTTAATTAAGCAATTGTATATGATATCTCAACCCTTGTTGATGTAGCCAAAGTTGCCCACATCGGGTTGGGGACATGCAATATTGCATACAATTGAATTAATTTGGTAAAGACAAACTACATATCATGAATATTTCCCTATACAACTTATCGCTATTATAGAGCTTGACATTTCTCATTTGAAAATTTTTGGATGTGTGGTGTATGTTCATATTCCTCCTGCTTAATAATCTAAATAAGATCATAGAGAAGACTGGGAATTCACGTGGGCTATGATTCTCATTCTATCATAAAGTACCTCAAATCTAAAACTGATGATTTATTTACAGTTAGGTACTTAGACTGCCATTTTGATGAAATGGTATTCCCATCCTTAGGGTTAGAGTAGAAGGAAAATGAGATTGTTAAGAAATGTATTACATTTAATATCACCTCTATGAAATTTTTAGATGTTATCACTAATCAAAGTGAACTTGAAGATCAACAAATCATACACTTACAAAATGTAGCCAACAGGCTACTAGATGCGTTTACTGATATCAAGAAAGTGATGAGATCACATATACCAAATGAAAATACTCCACCTCATTTAAAAGTCCCTATGGGGGCATCATCCCAACAAATAAAAAGTGGGTCACATGTAAGCTGAAATTGTGGTAGACCACTTGGCTCAAAGGATTCTACTACACCCAGGAAGAGGAAAGATTCCATAATAACTCCAAAAGTTATTGATGTGGAAAATAATAATGATAAAGATAAAATATTTTAAGATATTTTATGAGAGGATCATGATAACAAAGACAATGATAGAGAAAATGACAATTATGAATATCAATTAATTATGCTACCATCAAAAGTGGATGATATGGAAATGAAGTTGTCATCAATGATGTCTTTATATATAAAGTTGTCGGCAACATTAAGGAGGAAAATGACAATGAGCCTCAATAAATTGAGGAATGTAGGCAAAGGAATGATTAATATAGTTGAAAAGAGGTCATACAAGAAAATATAGACTTGCTAAACAAACAAGAAGTGTTTGGACCTATTAGTCCAACACCTATAGGTGTTAAACCAGTTGATTATAAGTGGGTGTTTGTGTGTAAACGCAATGAGTGTAATGAGGTTGTGAGATGTAAATCTAAACTAGTAGCACAAGTTATAACACCCCAAAATTTACTACTAAAATTTTTTATTTTAGTGGAAGCATAATAGCAAGATAAGTTGATGTTTACATCGTACTAGACATAAATCTTACTTACCACACCATCCTTACATCAAAGATAAGGCAAAATACTTAGAACTTGATATTAGATAAATAGAGAAAAAAAATAACATTTTAGAAAACCTAAATAATCATTTGGAGATTATCTTTGAATACAAAATAAACAAAATACAATGAAAATGGATCCATTAAAATTAAGAGTCCAAAAAGTATCCAAACAAAAACTAACTACCGTATAACATTAACTCTACATCCAAACCTCAAGAATTAAAATCATGAAAAGGATGACCAATACTTACGTATTGAGTAAGATAACAATACAATCATATTAAAGGAGCAAAAACACATAGAAGGTCATATGGAAGGTTAATTATGCACATTAATTATATCACGAGATGATATAAGACAAGAACCAAACCATATTTCCATATTAGATATACTTGTGATCCCTTTACTTTATTAAATTGAGTTCAAAGACCTTACTATTTTTGTCTGACGAATCAAATAGTTACAACTTCCAAAACATAACACTCTTGGTCACTATTCTCATCTAGTGGAATGGACTAGTAAAACTCTCAAGGCATAACACTCATTGCCACTATTTTCATCCAGTGGAATGGACTAGTAAAACTCCCATAGCATAACACACCTGTCCACTATTCTTGTCTAGTGGAATAGACGGGTAGAACTCGGCCTTAACACATGTGATCTTTCACTTTAAGTATTAATATTTTATTAAATAATTGGTTATCTTGACATTATCATGTTATCCTATCAAAAATATAAAAGGCACATAAGACATAGCCAATAGATATTTGGGTCATTCCCTAATGGGAAGGGCAACGACATCCCTATGAAACCCTAATTTCACGAGATCAATTTAACTTCTTCCATAAGACTCGTCTATCACCAAATTTAGTACATCCTTATAATATATCATTATCGGTAATATATTCAAAATTCAAGGTCTGACTCTAACATTTTACACATGCAATAACGGGGCTATCTCTAATGTTACTATTCTCAACTTATGTCATTTTCTCATTTTATTAGACTTAGGTTTCTCATAATTACCACATGTATTCCACATAACATAGTTATCAATTCTAATGTGATTAAATAGGATTTATATAACTAAATTACACCTCCTAAAGCCAAATCTTCCACAAACATAAGATAATATGACATCTTATATTATTTCAAATTAATTAGACTTTGCATGGATTAATAAAAAATCATGATTATATATATCAGCCTTGTATGTGTGAAGTTAAGTTATGAAAAGGATAAGAATCTTAGATTGGTAGTCTAGTTTGATTTATGGAAACTTGCAAAATTCTTAAGTATTGGTCAATTAACTTAATATTAATTGAATTGATTAACTATATTATATTACCAAGTTTTACTAATATATTTATCATAATTGGTGGAGGTACAAGCTAAGTAAATTGAAAACCCTCATTGGTTAATGTGTAAATATATTAACATATTCTTAAAATTCTTTTAGTGTCAATTTAGTTATGGTTGTTTTTACAGGTTTATGTACCATGGTGATTTGGATGTGGATATTGAGAATAAAGATAATTACATATTTGGTCGAATTATGGTTATGTGTTATGTGATCACCATTAATTAAAATATTAATCACTAAAATTGAAATATGATGAAATGGAGGGTAAAATAGTTGATACATATGAGATCCAAATTGGATCCTACTTAGTTTTGGTGTTCTAAAAATTATAGAACAATTGAAAATAAGAGAAAGAAATGAGGAAGAATAGAAGTGATAAAAATTGATTATCGGTAACCCCTTGAATCAATATTTGCAAGAACCACCTAAGTTATTCAACTCTTAGGATAAATCTTGAGGGATTTAATAAAGAACTTCAACTCTTGCACTTGAGTATAAGGAAGAGGATCTTAGCTTTGAGAAAAGAAAATATGCATCCAAAGGTAAGTTGTTCTTTCATATGATACTACCTTAACACTTATAGATGAATTGTAAGATTAAGGTATAAAAATTAAACAACTAGTACATGCATTAGAGCCTAAGTGGAGACAAAAACTAAGTTAGGTTCCCAATCCATCATTTTTGGTTATGGAAGGATGCTTAATGCTGATTTTTGACACCTCTAATCCACAACATCACATGTTACAACTTACAAAAGCCATATTACCCAAAAGAAAAGAGACAAAGATTCATTTTAACATTATGAAAAAAAAAGTAAGTAATATCTTATAGTCTTCCTTACTCTTCCGCAAATCTGCATTGATTTTTCCAAGGGATGAAAATGACTAGTCATCTAAGTGAAAGGGACATGCGGCTGAATTGTGTGGTTTATAAGAGGGCTTGTTAGGGGTGTATTTTTAGGGTTGTTTGACGCTGAAAATAGTAAGGGAGATAGCGTTTAAAAAGGAGGTAAAAAGGCATGCAAACTTGTGGCGTAGGGTGCCTTATTTTTTAATGTTTGTTGGAAGAAAAGGAGAAAGGAAATTTTGCATGGCTAGGGTTTGATTAATTTGTCCAAGTAAGAAGAGTTTTGTGGTTCTCAACCTTGAAAAAATTAATGGCTAAATTATGATCCTTGATTGGGGATGCTCCTGCATCAATAGCCTTTGAGATGATAATCTTATAAGTGAATAACACACAAGAAATAGGTCAACTAGAGAGATTCAGAAAGTTTTCTTGCTATTCTTTTGTTAATATATTGTGTCCCAGGTTTTGGCATCCATATCCTCAATTGGAATAATGGCTATAAATGAGTTAAGCTGGTTTGCGAGATATTCGTCTTGACTCATTAAAAGCTCGGCTCAATTCATTCATTTAGTTAAACGAGTTGAGCTTGAGCGTCACTCTTAGACTTATTTATTGAATGAGCCGAGCTCAAATCTAAAAGAGTTCAGCTCAAATCATTTATAGTTTCAGCTCGTGGGCTTGGATAAACTCAGTTTTGCTCTTTAATTTAGTTAAACGATTTGAGAATATGCCTTATTTTATCCCCATTTATTAAATGAGTCGAGATTAGTGGTGTTTGGTTCGGTTCAGCTCATTTACAATCCTAGTTGCAATCTACTAAAGGGTTTTCTTGTGTTGTATATGTGGATATGGATTAGGAATGTGCACACTAGTGATTGTATATCTATTTGTTGACCAATTTTTTTACCTTGAACCAACTAGAAGGTTTCCTTAGGTCACCTTTAGAAGAGAGACTAAAGGGTTTTCTCGATTTTATCAGTGCTCTCGTCCCTCCTTATGATTCCCATGATAAATAAAAAATGGATGAAGTATAAATTTATGAGTTCCTAAATAAATCATAAAACTTATTTATAGGGAGGCCTTGAATGTGTTAGGAAAAAAAAAGATTATGTTATTTAACCAGTGGTTTTATCATGATACTTGATAAATGGATTAACTATTGTTAATTAATTTAGACATGTTTTATTTTAATGTATTTTTCAAGAGCTATCATTTATTTTAAAATTATATTATGTGTGTTTAGATTATGTGTTACTCCCCATTAATTGTGGACCTACATTTTTAGGTGACATTGATGATGTTGTGTTTTCTTAGGGATTGAATGAGAATGTGTCTATTGTTTACTATTTGGTAAAGTTTACCAATAATAATTTGAAATTTTCATATAAGGTCTTATTTTTCACAAAAATAATCATATTTGGTTTATTCAAAATTTATAGTAAGTAATATTTATGTTGATTTTGTTTTGGTTTTAGCATTAGCATCTAACTTAGTTATGGATTGTGGTATATCTAACTTAGTTAAGTGTGGCGGTACTGGTCTTAGTTTTGCTTAAGTTAGGCTCATGGAAGTATATTTTATTTTATTTTGAATTTTGAAAATCAGGGGGTGTTAGAAATTCTCATTATTTCATCTACTAATCATATCAATTTATCAAATAAAGCTAACACCTAATATGAATTCCATCTTTGATGAGATTTAAAAAGGTTATAATTTACACAACCTGCCAATCCTAATTATTAACCACCAGGCAAATATTTTGTTCATCATGACTTCTGAGACAAGATATCCATGACAATTATTAGCCATGTACGTAGTTGATATGATGTCCATTTATCTAAACAAAAAAATTCCTATTTGGCCCAAAATGTTGATGACAAGGATATCAAATTTGCACAATTTTTTTGTAGAATATCGGATTCTTAATAAAAATTTTATCCAAATATCTATCTTTACAAAGCATTTATCGCCTAATTAATACATGCGTCGTTTTTATTTATTTGAGATATGTTATTGTAATATTGAGGGTAGATTATGCCAAAAATAAAAGGAAATAATGTTGTTCATTCACAATAGATATATTATGTTTAAATGAGAATTTTCAGGATATTATATTTCTATTAAAGAAAGAGATAAAATTCAATATCCAAAGCCCTTGTGATGTGATAATGTTTTATTAGAAGAGATGCTTGAATAGGATGGAGAACACATCCTTTTGTAGCCTCCAAGTCTCCATAAATTCATTCATGAACCCTTCATAGATATCAATTAATTTTCAATTGCTAGGTTATTATTTTTTATGTCAAGAATCACAAGATATGATATCAATAACAATTACTAGTCACACAAGAAAATTAGCCGATAAACAGCTAATATAATGTCCATTTAATAGAACAAAAGATTACGTATCTTATCTAAATTTTCGATCAATAAAATTACTAAATTTTCTAAACTTTATGTAACATATTAGATTTACAATTAAATTTCTACCCAAATTATCCAAAACAATATTATTATTTTTATTTGAGAGTATCCTTACTTTTTTATAACACATTTCTTACACAATAAATATATGCATCCTTGATTTTATTTATATGAGATTCATTGTAGTAATAATGAGTGATGCTTATGAAAAAAAAGTAAAAGGAAATAATGATGTTCATTCATAAAAAATTATTTTGTTTAAATGCAAATTTTAAGGATCATATTTTTTTATTAAAGAAAGAAAAAATAATTGATATCCATGTACACATCATAGTCTAAGTGGTATTGATATTTCATTTAAGGATAATAATAATAGAGCAAAATTGGTAACCCGGTATCCACAGATACATACACTGCCTCTAAAGGAAAGATTGCTTTTGCTCGTGTTCTTATTGAGTTGGATGTCACCAAAGATCTGCCTGAGACCATTTCACTTAAGACTCCCTTTAATGGTATCATCCAGCAGCAGGTTGAATATGAATGGATACCTTTTTTCTGTGACCATTGCAGAAGACTGGGCCACACCACAAATGACTGCAGGAAAAAGAAAGTCTGGGTTGTTAAAAGTGATAAATCTAATTCCATGACTCAAGCCCCCCATCCTGCAGTAATTCCAGTTGACCCAGTTCAGGCAGAGCCTTTTTCACAGGCCCCTACCCTTAATAAGAGCTCTGCTGCTGTGGTGCCAACAGATTCTCATCACAGTAGCAAAACTGATAATCCTAAACAAGATTGGCTTGTGGTCAAAAAGGGATCACCTAAAACTCATATAACCCCAACCCAGTGCATGTCCAACAGTGAAAACAAGTTCAGCATTCTGCACACAAGTGATCTCCCATAGGATGGGGATACAGGAGACCCTAATGTACATGAAGTGGATAAGCTGCTCTCTGAATGCATGGTGACTCCCTCAACTAATCACCCCCCTCAATGAAGATAGCATCTTGGAATGTAAGGGGCTGCAATAAGGCCCAAAGACAGATGGAAGTTTTATCTTTCATCAAACAGAATAAAATTGATATCATTGCCATTCTTGAAACTAGAGTCAAAGCTAAGAATTGTGACAGACTTATACATAAAAGGTTCAATAAGCTGAGTTTTGAAAATAATTATGATTTTCACCCAAATGGCAGAATCTGGGTGTTATGGGACAACTTAAAGATGGATATCTCTGTCCTTTATAAATCTGATCAACTGATCCATTGTCTTGTTAAAGGTGAATCCCTCACTTGTTTTGTCACTTTCATATATGGGAAAAATACTAGAAATGAAAGGAATTCCCTGTGGTCTGATCTTTACCAGCTGAGCCAAGGCATCTCCTGTCCTTGGATATGTTTAGGAGACTTCAACATTGTTCTTGCTGAGTCTGAAAGAATAAGTTATGCACCTCCCTCTTCTCCTGACATGAATGACTTCCAGAGATGCCTTACACTTACCAAGCTTAGTGATTTACCCTTTACTGGCTACCTCTACACTTGGAAAAATAATCAAGATGGTTCTAATAGGATTTGGGCTAAGTTGGACAGAATCCTTGCCAATCACCACTGGTTCCTTAGTAATACCAGCAATTCAGTTGAATTTCTCCCCTCTGGAGTTTCTGACCATTCTCCAACCATCATCAACATTCATGAGAATGTCAACCATGGCCATAAGTCTCAGCCCTTTAGATACTTAAACTGTTGGGGTGAGGATCCATCATTCATGGGCCTTGTAAAGAATGTCTGGGATCATGACATCCATGGTTCTAAAATGAAAATCATTTTTGATAAGTTGAAGATGTTGAAGCCTCTGCTCAAAAAACTCCATCATCAAAATTACAGCAACATCACCCAAAAAACCCAGTTGTGCCTCCAGGAACTCACCTCAGTTCAAAAGTTGCTGCATGCCAATCCACTCCATACCTCTCTTTAAGCCACTGAAAAACACATAAAGGCTAAATACAACATTCTCAAAAAAGTTGAAATTAGCAGCCTCTTCCAAAGAGCCAAAATAAAATTTCTTGCTGAAAATGATGAAAATACAAGATACTTTCATGCAAAAATTGCTGAAAAAAGAGCCAGAAATAAGATCTCTTCCATCTATGATATCCATGGTGATCACAAGACCTCTCCACATGACATTGCTGCTGCCTTCCTGGACTACTATAGAAATTTGCTTGGCACTACTAGATCAGCTACCTCTGTAAATATCCCTCAGCTCCCTGGCACTTTCCTTTCTCCTGCAGACCAGCTCCCTCTGATTGCTCCTCTTTCATCCTTTGAAATTAAGGAGGCCCTCTTTAGCATGAAAGATCATAAAAGCCCAGGTCAGGATGGTTTCACTGCTGGTTTCTTCAAGAAAGCTTGGCCTATTATTGGTAACTCCATCTGTGAGGCAATTCTTGATTACTTCAATAATGGCACCATGTCAAACCAGCTGAAAGCTACTCTGCTGGTTCTTATACCCAAAGGAAACTCCCCCTCCTCTGTCACTGATTACAGACCAATCTCTTGTTGTTCCATTCTTTATAAAATCATTACCAAGATTCTCAAAAATAGGCTACTCCCTGCCATGGATAAGCTTATCAGCAAGGAGCAGGGTGCCTTCATGAAAGGGAGATCATTATCTGAAAATGTGATGCTGGCTCATGAGCTTATTAAAAATTATGATAGGAAAATTGCCTTCCCAAGGGTTGTGATTAAAGTTGACATCAGAAAAGCTTTTGACTCCCTGAATTGGAAATTTCTTGAGATTATTCTCAGCCACTTTGGCTTTCCTGCTCCCTTCATTAACTGGATAATGGGATGTGTCTATTCCCCCAAATACTCCATCTGCTTTAATGGTAATTCCCATGATTTCTTTGAGGGTAAAAGAGGTTTAAGACAAGGAGACCCTATATCCCCATACCTCTTCATCCTTGCCATAGAATCCTTATCAAGAATGTTGAAAAATCTTGGCCCTAACACTGAATATCAAAAACACCCCAAATGTGTTGGGCAAGGCATTACTCACCTTCTATTTGCTGATGACCTCCTCCTTTTCTCTAGGGGTAACCTAAAATCTGTTTTGGCTCTTAAAGATTGTCTTTTGAACTTTGCTCTCCTATCTGGTCTTGAAGCAAACCCTGCAAAAACAGCTATATTTTTTGGTGGTACAGCTTCCCTTGCCAAGAAAGACATCCTGCAGGCTACAGAATTCAAAGAAGGCAAGCTCCCCTTCAAGTATCTTGGTCTCCCTCTTCATGGAAGTAAGCTTAACACTGCCATGTGTAATATCCTTATTGAAAAATTCAAGAAAAAGCTCCAGCATAGGGCAACTTGCTTCCTTTCCTATGATGGGAGAAAAGAGCTCATAAATTCTGTGATGCAAGGGATTTCTACATTCTGGCTCTCTTCCTTCCTTCTTCCCAAAACTGTCTTAACTGAAATTAACAAGCTATGCAGAAGTTTCTTTTGGGGGCACACTGAAGGCAGAAATAAGATGGTCTTTGCTAGCTGGGATAACATTTGCAAAAGCAAAAAATGTGGAGGATTGGACATCAAGGAGGCTCTCAGCTGGAATAAATCCCTCACCCTCAAATGGATATGGAAACTGGAAAACAGACACCCTTCCCTTTGGGCTGAATGGATTCACCACTACTATCTTAAGGGGAAGGATATATGGACTATCCCAAAAAAGCAGGCTGATTCATGGGGCTGGAAACAGATGCTCAATGTAAGAACTTGGCTTATCAATAAGGCTGGGAATATTACTGCAGCCAAGCTGCTACTCCAAAAATGCACACTTGGTGGTAATCTTAGAGCTACCTCAGTCTATAACTGGATTAAGGGTAACCATCATGGCACTTATTATGCAAAAACTCTCTGGGATAAGAGTGTCATCCCCAAGCACCAAGTCATTTCCTGGTTAGCCTGTCAAAGAAGCCTCCCTACCATTGACAACTTAACATCCAGAGGCATTTCCATCATCAATAGATGTGAGCTTTGCAAATGCAAAGCTGAATCCCACGCACACCTCTTTTTTGATTGCCTTTTATCTACTGAAATTTGGCAATGTATTCTAAAATGGATGGGGATTACTAGAAAAGGTAGATGTTTAAATAAGGAACTCGGATGGATGCATAAACATAACAGGGGGAAGCATTGGCGAAAGAAATGGCTTAGAGCCTCCATTTGTGCTACTGTTTATGAAATATGGACTGAAAGAAATCTCAGAATCTTCTCCAACAAATCCCTCTCCGTCTCTCAAATTGTCCACTCAATCCAATTCAACACCTCTTGCAAGATTCTCGCCTCTTGTCCTAAGGATCATAACAGCCTGTATCAAGCTCTTTTGAATTAGCTTGGCTTTTTCTTTCTTGTTATCTCTAGCTTATAGTTCCTTTTTTGTCTTGATTAGAGGTGTATCCTCATGTCTCTACCATGAAATGTAATTTTTCCTATTACTTCCCCATCGTGGATGAATAACATGTCTCAACTAACTTTCTCCAAAAAATAATAATAATAGAGCAAGGATGGGGCAAGGATAAGGACTCCATCCCTATCTTTGAATCCAAAATAAATCTGAATCCATAAACCCTCCCTAGTTCCCAAAATTTTTCTCATGGGGATTCCCTACCCTAATCCGTCTAAGGACCAAATCTCCACCTCCGCCTTAATCTCTATGAAGACTAAATTTCCATCCCCACCCTAATCCCATATCCAAATCTCCATCCCCAACCCTAAAATGTGTCCTCATCCCTAATACTTGAATAATATTCTTGAAATCTAAAATCCAAAACCAAATAACTTTACCTTTATTATTCTTTTTAAAATTTTTAAAATTATAATTTTATAAAATATTGAAAGAAGATAACATGATATTATTAGACCCCATCCCCTCTTCATCCACTAAAAAAATCCATGGAGCTTTTTCCCAAACACAAGCCTAAAGCCCAAAAATATCCCTGAATCTGAATGGGGATTCCTTTATAGGGTATTATATCGATGGGAAAATTTGGCATCCATATCTTTGGTGTAATATGGTTATTTAGGGTTTGATCCTTGCCTAGGACATAAAAAATCAAATAAAAACTATATATATACATCGAGACTATTTGTTTATTGATAATTAGCTTAACATACAGATGAATACTTGTTAGCTTTGTCATAGCATGAATTTATCAATGTTTATTATTTCTTCTTCTAGTCATATAGTTCCTTTCTTATATTTTTTCTTGAGTGTTTCAATATTTAATTGGAAAAAACTACAAATATAGGGGATAATTCTTCATCATATTCATAGGAAGGATGTAATGGAAAAGTGACAAAAGGCCCAAATATAGTGAACATCAATGGTCACACTTAAGAGCACTGGGAGAAATTTGTACAACTATGTGAGGCTTTGAAAGAATAATTAAATTGAAGTTATAAGTTACACTTTGAATATATAAAAAGCTCATTACTAATTTCTTGTTATTTGTATAAATAACATCAACTAATAACAGGAAGAATAAGATCCCCAAATGCATAGCTCAATTGGAAAAAGAGTGTGAAAAAAGTAATGATGAGACTTCCCTTGTTAGCAGCATAAGAGTAGGAGTTAAAATCTAACTAGTAATGTGGCTTGGATGATTCTTTATGGGCATTAGTTTACATAAAGCACATGTGATGATTCACCTCCTTTAGGATGTCCTAGGACAATGGTGGTAGGAGCCTTGAGGGTAAGGGTTTTACCTTTTGATGATGAAGAATATGAAGAAGTTGAATATTAGTATCCTACAACATCATATTCATTGTTTTTTTAATCAAGTATATAAAATTTAAAATTTTTCTAACAGGTGTCTTAAGAGACATGTTAAGAATATTACGAACTACCTACCTCTAATTAATATTTATATCAAGAAAATGCATGAACAACTTTCTTAATTTTATACTTGAATAAGAACTCCCCTCTCTCAATCAAGCTTGTTGTTAGATCTAGAATACAAGAATTATATATACTAATTCTTATACCTTATATATAATGCTATAAAAATTACCTATTTATATATACTAACATAACATTGGAACTAAAAAAAGGTAGAATTTGTATCTCTAAGATATACTAAAAAGAAAATGAGAACATAAGGAGAGAGAGAAAACATGGAGCTTGCATATTTCTTTATTTTTAAACTTATGCATTGCATTCTTTACTCTTATTTGACATAGGCAAGTTTTCTAACACTCCCAAATGGTGTAAAACTTGAAGGGCCCTTCTTTCATATGTTATCCTCCAATCTAGACCCTCATTATCCTACAAACATAGACTTGAATCTCAACAAGCCTTGTGTGTCCTCATCCAGAATCAAATTGCATGATAATGGAATTTCCCAATGCCCCCTCAAAATAAAGCTCTTCTCCACACAAGCTTGAAGAGGTTCCCTCTGGTCTTCGTACCATATAATATCATATTCCTTTGTTTTGTGACCTTCATCCAACTAAACTCTATATGAATAGCATAACCAATGCATCTAACATTTCCAAGGAAATTAGATTTTGACCAAGTTTTTTTATGCTACCTACTCCTAACCAACTATCTATGCATCTCAATCATGGTAGTAAATTAGATAAATACGGTCCATTAGATTAGATAAATGAACAAACAAAATACAAATCTAAGGAAGATAACCGCTAGCATAAACAAGGTGGTATTATTGTTATAAATGGGAATCAAAACCATGCTCTCGATTCTCATTTCCTTCTTTGTGTTGCATTATTATATTTTAATGACAAGTAAATAATAGCAAAATAGGTTTTGAGGGGTGGTTGTTCCATTCCTTTTATCTTACTTCACATGGAATTTATCCCTAGACGTGCATTAATGTCATATTTTGCTTTTCATTTCTACAACTTTGGAATGTTTTTCGTTACCTTTCTTTTTAATGCATTTAATTTTCTATTTTTAATGCTTATATATTTCCTTATTGTTACAATAATATAATTGTTATTATTAGATTGATTTATATTTAATTTCATCTAGATTTAGAAATTATCCTTTAAAGTCTATGGTTTTTAGGTTTATCTAAGTTTAGATTTCTAAATAAATATGTAGTAAATTTTCATAATCTATTTTTAGCCTTATTTAATTTTAGGTGTTTTAGATTAATTTGTGGTTAAGCTTAGTTTTTCTAGGTATTGTTTCATATTATTTAGATATATAAGGTTAAAGATTTTTTAATTTATTCAATTTTAGTTTTTTAGACTTGTTTGAGGTTAAATTTGGTTATATTTATTTTTCCCATTTAAGTTTAATGGATCAAGACGATTTTCCGACAAGGAAGACGATTCGCCAACGACAAATCGTCTGCAATCTCACTCGAGAGAAATTAGAACACAGGAAGGGAGAAGATGATTTATTGAAAAAGCCTTCTACTAGAGCTAGGGAAGGCTTTTTCGCACAACAACTCATGACAGGGAAGTTACACTAATGAACCTAACGAAAAATAATAAACACATACCAAAAGGTCTATAGTAAAAGGGAAAATTACACATGAAAAAAACAACATGAAGAAATGAGCAAGTTAGAGAAATAGTCCAACAGTAGGAATTTAGGGTTTTTAGATTTATTCAAATTTAGGGTTTTATATTCAATATTTATGGATTTGAATTTATTCAAATTCATGGTTTATACTTTATAGTTTATGGAATAATTTCCCCCCTAAATTTAGTGTTTAGGACTTTAGATTTTTTAAGGTGTATTCCATTTATTTTAGGTTCTTAGACTTGTTAGTGTTTAGAGTTTAGGAATTAGTAGGGTTAAGAGCTTATGGTTATGGTTTAGGGTTTAGAGGTTAGTATGGTTTAGTTTTTAAGGTTAGGGTTTAATAGGGTTCAAGTATAGTTTTTTGGGTTCATTGTTAATGGTTTAGTAGAATTTATGGTTTAGTGTTTGGGGTTTGAAGTGTAGTGTAGATGCCTTAAGGCTTAGTTTTTAGAGATAGGGTTAGGGTTTAGGGTATGGGGTTTGGGGTTTAATGTTTAGTGTTTAGTGTTTAAGGTTTGTGGTTTGGAGTTTGAATTTTAGGTTTAGGATTATAGTTTAGGGTTTAGGGTTTGGATTTGGATTTGGGCTTTAGCTTGTAATTGGGTTTGGGATTGGATTTAGGCTTAAAGATTAGTTTGGATAAGGGCATAGGTTAAGTATTAACTAAATCTTGATTGTTGAATGAATATAAATATAATGGTTAAGATTGATTCCTATGTTTGTATTATAAGCATAGTTTATATGTGACAATCACTCTATATAAATATATAACAAAATTTATACCTAGAAAGAGAAAATAGTAATAGCAATGATATATTCTAATAACACACACACACACACACACACACACACACATTCATAGCTTATCCAATCCTAACAACACCTATTTATTCTTCTAATTTTTTATATGTATTTTCTTTCATGAGCTAACTCTTACAATTCACGACTTTCTCACCATCTTCTTCATTTCCATATTTATCATCTTTGTTTTCCAAGATGTAAGCATGCTTAATTGAAACTAATTTTAATACCCCATATTTTAGAAATTTAGTTTTACTTGATTAATTCCATAATGAGGAATTAATCCAACCTTAATATTTGTTTGATTGTGGGTTGAATTAGCCATCTTACTTTTTCTCTAATTTTGAGTTTGCAGTATCACCATTCAACTAGTTTTTAAGTAACCGGTTGTGCTTGTCTTATTTTTGGTTTCTGGTGAGACTTGTTGATAAGTCTTACCAAACCAGCTGACTAGTTCAACTAGTCCTACCAAACCAATTGACTAGTTGAACTAGATTTTAGCTTTGTGATATACTTTAATCTATTTTAATCCATAAATCTTATTGAATCAATTTCTAATCTTCCAGTCTTATTGATAATCACTTTATGAGTTGCATGATTATTATCTAAACTTATAGAATATTATTTCAATTAATTTATCAAAAATCTACCAAAAGTTCTTATGCTACCAACCACTCATTACCTTACCAAGCCAACTATCCTCTCTCCTATCATATCTTATGCAGTAGCGCCGATAGAAGTCGACTGAGCTGACTGACCTGTCTCCTTCTTGGCCATGATTAGTTTCATACAATCAACCTCACTTTCATCCTCGCCTTACCCCATAATCATTTTATTCAAGTGTTGTTTAAGCATCCCCCTTTCCCTCTATTTTCCCTCTTATTTTGTTCTTGTGTGTACCCCTAAACATGCTAGCAATGTGTTTTGTTTACCTTAGATCTTTTAGTTCATGCACTCTCTTTTTTCAAGAAAATCCCAAATGTTGAAGAAGCATCCATCTCCTTATTTGATTTCCTTACAAAGGCTTGTGCTCTATTTTTCTTGTTGTTCTCCCTTCTAAATCCTTTAGCTTAGTCCATTGGTACTTATCTCAAGTAGAGGTGGATTAAGGTTTATTGGTGTGAAGGATTTTTTGCTTTTCTTTGGCGCTCTTCCCTCTGTGTTGGAATCTTTGTTTGGAGTATGTTTCCATCTTCTTCTTCTTCTTCTTTTTATCCTGAAAGTTAGTTAATCTATACTCCTCAATATGTGATAATCCTGATGGTAGCATGCATATTATTAGTGTGTTAAGCATGATATGTTTAGGATTTGGGGGGTTGATCTCAAGCATGTTGGGTTTCCTTAGATTGGGAGTATATTGTATGAATCCATGTGCTCCAAGGCATTAAGCATGTTTTTATATATTGGAAAATTAAATGTGTTTTAATAATATAAGAGCAAGATAGGATGATTGGGTTAAGTTAGAAAATTATGCTAAGATTAATCGTAAGTTGTATTTATCTTCTGCCCAGTTATACTAGCTTATTAGTGTTGGTTAACTATCAAATTTGTTTACTCTCTACCTGGACTCCAGTCAACTATTCTTCCCCCACCAGTCAACTGATCATCTTGTCACAGGTATTTTATATTTTTTTACCTTCACTTTTTTTTATTGTTATATATATATATAATACTTTATTATTATTTTCATAAATAGTGAAAGTATAATTTTAAAAATATGATTATTATCTCCTTAACCTCATAACTAAAAGGTATAACATTATAAGAATCTCCTTTTATATATTGATTCCATTGATGCTAAATCCCAACTCATTTTTCACATTCGGTCATTAGTGGTGGGTTTGGACTTATACTTAGCTAACCTCTAATTAATTACGAGTTAGCAGGAAAAAAGTATGAAGGCAATGAAGATGACTATTTGGAATGTGATTTCTCTTTAAGCACCCTTTGATTCAAAGAAAGTGTTGAGCAAAAAATATATTAATAAAGAATTGATTTTTTTTTCTTTTGTTTGTTGTTTGAAAAGCTCCAAATAAATAAATTCTTATTATTGAATTAGTAGATAAGACAAAAAAATGTAGTTATTTATAATTATAAACATTTATTTTTACATAAAAAAACACATAATGTATCTTACCGCTTCTACCATTGCAACCACCTTCCACTTCCAATACCACATCTACCTCCATTTCATGCTTTGTCTATTTTTATCCCAGTAATGAAGCATCACAAGGTCTATATTATTTATTTTTAGTTATAAATTTATTTAATTATTATTATTTACTTGTCTACTTAAAATTTGACCTACTTTTTTTTCTCTTCTTTTTTCTTTTTTCACAACCAATATATCACAATTGTATATACTTGAAACTATACTAAATTAAATTAGTACAATCCAAAATAAACATGAATCGAAATAAACTCAAATTAGTTACATAATATATTTGACTTAAATATCCGAATCAAAGCCAATTTGAATGACCCAATTTCAACCTCTACATTAAATATACATAATAATATGAGCAAAATCCAACTTATATCTAAATATAAATGTAATAATGATCTAACTTAAATTGATGAAATCTAAAAGAATTAACATCGATCAGATTATATCAGATTTGATCGTTGTACTTATTATTACTATGAACATTATAATTATAATCATACTATATAATAATATAATTACAATAATAAAATTATTGTTTGGTTTCCATATCTGACATAATTACTTTCTTTGTCTGATATAATTACTTTTTTAACTATGCTACTTCTTTAGTGTGTGTACTATTTGGTTCTTGGAAATTTTGAAAGGAAATTAAAATTAAAAATGATAGGAAAAATAATTTCTTTTACATTTGCAAAGGAAAATATGAAAAAGATGTCAAAAGAAAAAGGAAAAAAAAGCATTGGAAGCTATAGTTTTCGAGCCAAGACCCACGTGATAAGAGACGATTAATTGCCGACAAATTAATGATGAGGCCTAGGTACCATTCGATACCTATATTATTTTAATCTTATTTTTATATTAATTTTGATTTGATATATTATTTTTATAAAATTTTAAAATTATATTTACTTTTTATTATAATTTTCTATAAAAATAACTTTAAATAAATTAACTAACATTAAAATATATTTGCAAAATATTAATATATACAGATCAATTCATATTAGACTTAAATAAAATATTAATCTACCTAACGGCAGCTTATGCTTTGTTTGGTTCTGAAAAAAATTTAAGGAAAGAAAATAAATTTTATAGAAAATACTTTTATAGTGTTTTGTTGATAGAAAAATTACGAAGAAAGAAAATTAGGATAAAAAGATGATGAAACTTATACTATATTATTTTCCTTGCCAAAACTTGAGGGAAAAAAATTAAAAAGTCAGGAAAGTTTATTGAGCACACGTTCTCCTCCTCTCATCTAACTCATATCCTCTTTCTTCGACAAGTTGTCATCCATAAATATTTTTTTGTTTTTTTTCTACCCCCATATATATATATATGTCAAATTTGACTTTTTCGTTGATTTTACTTACTTTACAATGATTCTATCGCAGTCCATATATATATAATACATACATATATCTTTTGTCAAATTTAACTTTGTCGCTGATTTTGCTCCATATTTTTTTCTTCCTTTTCTATATTTATTTATATATTTACCTAATAAAATCCATCAAAGTTCAAATAAAACATATTCAATTCAAAATACAAATCATTTAATATTAAAATTATATATTTTAATTGTTTAAATTTAATTATATTTTTACTTTTAACTTTAAAAAATATATTAGATATATATAAATAAAAAATAAATTTTATATTAGGTAAATAGAGACGAATTGATACGGATATAAAAATAGATATATATTTCATAGAGTTATTTATGTTATTCGATATCTACATATTTGATCCAATATCCGAAGCAATCCTATCCAAAAAAGCAAATAATCAATCCGATTTTTTTTCCAAATCAAATATACGATCCGGTCAACAAAAAATCAAATAAAACAAATATCTTATATGACAAATACAAATAATATACAATTCAAAAAAATATATTTATACATTTTTTATAATTTTTTTATTTTATATATTATTGTATATAAATAAATTTAAACGTCTCTGTGTGTGTATACTTTTTACTTACTTTATTTATTATTTGAGGTAAAATTTCATTTAGTTAAAATTATATTTTTAATATAATCCCTTTTTAGATATTTATAAAAAAAATTACATGCCGATCTTGACATATTAATAAACATTAATAGGAATTTATTTTATTTTATTTTTACATACTTTGGTTTTTATAAAATTATACTTTGGTAAGTAAAGTAGCATGAGTTTTGGTTTTTAAATTCTTACTTTGGTAAGTAAAGTAGGATGATTTATTTTATTTTATTTTTACTTACTCTATCTCTTATGAATAGGAATTTTTGAATGTTATTAATATTGTACAAATATTTTTAAAAAAAATTATGTTCAATTATATATGTAATATTTTAGAATTTTTTTGAAAAAATTTGGAATTAGTATTGAGTTTATATAATTTTATAATTTTGTTATAGACTTTAAGAAAATTTTTATATATTAATATAATATTTTAATTTTTATTAAATATATAAAAAATTAAAATAATAATATTCGAGTTTTCTCAAAATTTTCTTTCGATATGCCAAACACTAAAAATATTTTCTAAGATTTTAATTTTCCACAAAATTTTCTCCAACAACCAAACAAAGAAAAGAAAATTAATTTATTTTATTTTCTTTCCTTTCTACGAACCAAACATAGCCTTAGTATT
Source organism: Tamarix austromongolica (assembly GCA_039764185.1). Lineage (NCBI taxonomy): Eukaryota > Viridiplantae > Streptophyta > Magnoliopsida > Caryophyllales > Tamaricaceae > Tamarix > Tamarix austromongolica. Next base: position 12,154,239 of record CM077819.1, read on the forward strand.
TTTTTTGCATTTGAATATTTACTTTTGACGAAGAAATAGCTTAAAATGCGCTAATAGTGAAAGACTCTTATAAATGGTTTTTTTTTCTAATTGCACTTCCCTAACGCATAGCATCCTCCGGAACAATTTCTTATCCTCCATTCGATTTCAGGAAAGTTTTAAAGAAAAAAAATAAGGAGGAAAACAATATTTTATATTTGGTTTATATAAATTAATAAAATAAAAAAAAGTGATGAATAAAATTATTAAATATTAATTATTTAATTTTTTTTAGGAAATTTTAAAATAAAGTATTTTGATTTTAATTTTCTTTCCTCCAAATTTTATTAAAATCAAATAAAGCCTAAGCTTTTTCTTAAGTTTGTATTTATTTGTTTTATCATCTAAAATATAATCTGACGTGAAGTGATGAAGATGTTTAACCAATGGATAAAAAAAAATTGATTTTGAAAATAGTATATTGATAAAAAATATCGACAAAATAATAATTTTTTTAATAACTCATCTTATCTCATATACATTGATATATAGTGATTATTTTAGACAAGTGACATTTATAATTATGATTTTTATAATAATTATTAATTTATCATAATAATTAATTATATCATTATTAATTAATTCATTATAATTATAATATTATTATATTATTGTAATTATAACTAATAATATATTATTAATTATAATTAATAAATTTAACTAATAATACTCTTATTAAGTATTTCTTATAATTATAATTAACATGTTTCCTTATTATAGTGATTAATATTAATTTTATAAATATTTTATATATTATTAAATTTAATATTATGTACATTGATTAACTATTTATAATTATGAATAATAATATTTTCATTAAATATTAATTCATAGTCAAAATGATTACCATCCTCATTAATTTGCAATTTCACATTAAAATTAATATTTTTTGTATAAATTAATTAATTATAATTAGGATTAATATAATTTTTAATAATTATTAAATTAACATTAAAATTAATAGTACCATTATTACTTAAAATAATATATATTGGTTTTTTGGTTATTTAATTAAAATTAAAAAATAATAAATTTTTATTCATTGTAAATAATAATGATGAAAAATAATATTCTTGCCATTTATTTATTTCTAATTATATTTAAAATTATTATATATAAATATGATTAATATTAATGTTATAAAAATTTTATATATCGTGAAAATTAATATTATTTATAGATTTTATATTGATTAATTATTAATAATTATGATTAATAATATTTTTTTTGTTATTAATTCATAGTTATAATAAATACTATCCTTAATAATTTTCTATTTAAGATTATAACTGCTATTTTTTACATCGATTAAATAATTATAATTATTACAACAAATGTGATTTTTAATATTAATTAATTTATCTTGGAAATTAAGGTTAATATTATTTGATTTTATTTTTTTTAATTATATTCATAATTAATAATATTTTATTAATTATAGTTAATAACTATAACTAAAATTATTATTATTATTATTATTAATGCTGTACAATTTTAATTAGCATCACTTGTAATAATGATGATTAATATTATTCTTCCAAACAATTTATTTATCATTAAAATTAATATTCATTGTATTAAGTTATTATTAATTGAATGAAATTAATAATATATTTTATTCTTAATTTAGAGTTATAATTAATATGATTTTTATGAATAATAAATACAATTAATATATTTTACATTGATTAATTATTAGGATTAAATCATTTTCAATCATTTATTTATTTATATTTCCAATTAATTTTATTGTTCTTAATTAATTATTTTAAATTATAATTATTTAATAATGATTGGTGATAGTGGGTAATTGATAAGGTGATAATGGTACCAATATAGGATAATTTAGATATTTAGTAAAAAGTAGTGGGATTTACTTATGAAGTAATCATATACTAGATAATGATATTCTAAAAATAATATATATAACCAATAGTTTGAAATTTGTCAGAAACAATAATGTAAAAATAAGATGAAAAATAAATTGACACTTTATGTGAGGAAAATGGTAACTTATCATTTTTTGTAATTGTCTGCTTATTATTTTATTTCATAGCTTTTTTCCTCGGCAATCAAACATTAAGAGAATATTTTCTTTTTAATTTACTTTCCTATTTATTTTTCTTGAACCCAATCATTAATGTTTGTAGCTAACTATCTTTTTGACTGAAATTTGGCGTAAAATGAAATATAATCCAATATAAAAGGGAAGAGTTTTAAAATAAAGTTATGAAAAGTTAGTAGTTTAATTGTGAAGTTTGGAATTTGCAGGTTCTTATATCATCATATGATTAAAAAATAAAAATGTTATGATTGTTATTATTATTTTGATTAGTATTATATGTTTGTCCTCAATTTTCTTTTATAGTAGGGTGTTATATGTACACCTTTTTTTATGAGTTCACATCCCTTAAAGAGGATTATTATATTTTTGTTTGACAAATTTAACCATTTCATTTGTTCACTACTTCTTCTCACCACTCTTTTTCTCTCTCTTTTGTTTCTCATCTCCTCAATTAAGCACACAACATTTTTATTCTTTCAAACTTGAATACAATAATTATGGAACAATATAATGAATCAAATATTTTTTTTTTTAGCAAAGATGAGCTCAATGAAATAATGGTAAGGTGAATTTTTTTTTTCAATTTTTTTTATGTGACGGCTAACTAACCCATAAAAACTTTTAGGTGATGGACGAATCATCCATCATAGAGCAAATATAATGGGTGATTCACCAATTAGAAGGAATTTTTGACGGGCTAATCGCCCATCATAAGCTGACTTTAAAAGGCACCTCACCCGTTAGGCCCCAATATTGATGGGTAATTTATTCGACAGAGGGTAAAATCTTTCAGGGCATTTATCTGTTGATTTTAAACTCTAGGGGGTGAATTATCCGAAAACCCTCCTTCCATAATTTTTTCATTCATATTTATATTTACATATTCTTTAAATTTTCATATTTTGAATATTAATTATAGAATCAAATTCAATTGATACTAATTGAAGTGGATTATTTGCTACGGATGAGATTTTTAATGATTGTGAGTCATTAATTTGGTGGGTTAACAAAATTAGAATGCTACATAATATGGTTTTAGATATTGAGATATAATAATAATAATGATAAAGGTAAAGTTTGGATACGTTGTGAGAGAGGTGGTGCTTATAACAGATAACCTTCGATAAATCCCCAAAGTATTCGATCTAATAGGACCAAAGAGTGTAGTTGTGAATTCAGGATTCATGGAAGGAAAGATAATTGTCGTAGTTGAAGACTAATGGTAGAATGTCGAATGCATAATCATATATTAGGTAAGTATTTGCAAGGATATTCATTTGCCTATCAATTATCTTTAGAAAAACGCAAGTAGATGCACGAGCTAACCCAAATAAATATCAAACCAAGAGAGAATATCGACAAGTTGAAATGGAATGATGGGAATAATAATGCACCACTTAGGATAATCTACAATGCTATACATAATTTCAAGGTACATAGATTGATGGGGTGATACAATCATGTGGCATTTATTGCACTTCATGGAAACCAATGAATACCACTCATGGCAGTATTAGTTGCCCGATTATGATGTGGTTTGTGATATTATATCTACGCACCCAGATTCTGTTGCTTTGTTGCATGTGTTTCCGTATGTCTTTTTTTTTGAATTGCACATACATAACCAATAATTACAACATTTCTTTCTTCAAGGTTGTTGGTTGTATGTCTAGTGGTGAGAATTTAATCATTACATTGACATTTCTGATTAAGGAAAATGAAGATAACTACAAATGGGTGTATGATAAGGTAAAGAGATTGATGGAGCCTCATGAACCAAATGTGATGATCACTAATAGGGAACTGAGACTGACACAAATAGTGTTAAAAGACTTTCCTAATGCAACACCCTTCTTGTATAGATGACTCATTAGTAAGAATGTTCTCTCTCACGCTGTAAAAAAGTTGGGAAGTATAGTAGCAGGAGAACGCTTCTTAGGAGGTTGGAAGAAGATTGTACAAGCGATTATAATTGAGATATATGAGAAAAAACTTCTACTTACAAGTGATAAATGTGGCACGTTTCCACATCTTTTACAATATGTGTATGAGATCTAGTTGAATCCCTATAAGGAGAGGTTTATTTCAGTGTGGAGTGACAAAATTGTTTATTTTAGCACTCATACAACCAATAGGTATATTTTTTTTGTTATAAATATTCAATGTTAGTTAACTTATTACTAAATAACAATTAACCATTATTTATATTTTAAAATTCTAATCGTAAGGTGGAAAGTGAACATGGTAAGCTGAAGAAATATCTATCATCATCACAAATGAGTTTTGACACACTATGTTTGGAAATTGACACACTGATAAGACTCCAAATTAATGAGATGAAAAAAGATCTGGAGCAATTATGGGTTATTATTCCACATTACTCTATTGATGTTATATTGCTCGAGGAGCTTAAGTCTTTTGTAGGTCATAAAGCATTGGACTTAATCTAAGAGGTGAGTAAAAGGTCCAATACAGTTGGTCCCGAATCCTTGGGATGTAAGTGTTACTTGAGGTTGATACACAGTCTACCATGTGCACACAAGATATTTAATTATAAATGAGATCATCAACCCATTCCTATATCATTAATGCACCAATTCTAGAATACTTTCACTTTTATCAAACCACAAGAAGAAAGGTTTGCTTTTGATGATTCAATTGTTGATCTATTTATATGCCCATTTGCTTATAACATTATGTATAAGGTTCAAATGATGATTGACCACTTTCCATCACATCTATGATACTATTTTAATCTTATCGAAGAGATTCTTGAACTCGCACTGATAAGTATGGTAGAACAAAATGTTCAACAAAGCAAAGGGCTCTCTAGTAATAAAAAAAGGAGGAAACCATCCGAGTGGGAACACACAGAGCATGCTTATTCAAAATCAGCTGTGGGGCAAGTTTAATTGAGTCAAGAATGTGGCCATGTATCTCTTGGAATAGTTTGCTCTTTCCCTTGTCAATCAAATCAAGAAAAAAGTGGTAGTGGGATGCATAGCACTAGGAGGACGTGTCGACTCATCGAAGATTTCCCATGGTCCTATGATATTGAGGCAATTATGCTCCTATGGGTGAAATTATGGTGTAATATTTTGGGAGATGGAAACTGTGGGTTTAGAGTAGTTGCACTACAACTTTTGGATACGGAATCAGAATGGTCAAATGTTAGAGCTTCAATGTATAAGGAATTTGTGACTCATCAAGAGTTATATGAGAATACCTTTATAGATCCATTTGCTAAAAACATGCAACACCTAATACATTGGAGGGGATCAGCTCTGATGGAGAAATGGTAGCATCAGGCTAACTTTGGATTACTCTTTGCGATAATGTATAATGTCGTATTCATTTGCTTGAGTTTTCATGGGTCAATTACATGTTTACCATCCAGAGCTCCACCTAACAGCGTACAAGCTAATCAAATTATTACCACCTTAAGTGTCAACAAATTTTCACACTACATATTGGTATGCCTTTTACTCACATTAGTGTTGTATGCAATTTTCATTATAATACATATGTCTTACTCTTATGTTATGATAATTTATATGCTAGTTAACCTTGATGGAAAATACAATACTACGACGTGTATCTAGCCATTGGTACAGACATATTGCTTCAAGTGTATATGGATGGGACAAGCCATATCATGACTGTATTTAGCTATATCAGAATGCAATGGGTATGGGTGCCAACCAAGGAGGAGACTTAGGTTGATAAATTGTGCATAATGTAATGAGTTTAGTGAAAAACTTTACGTGCTTTGGTGTATCATATTCTCTGAAGTATTTTTTGTATAACTTTATGGATTTGTGTATGGGTGTGTAATATAACAAAATTTTTAAATTAACATACAAAAAAATTGCTTCGATAACAAATTCATAATAATATACAGATTCAAAATATAAATACAAGAAAAAAATCTACTAACTATCATTAGCAGGGGTTTGGTAGGCCTACTCCTCTTCACTAGAGGAGAGTTTGAGGCCACCCATGGTAAGTTACACCTCTTTCAACTTTTCAAAACCTTCATCCTTATTAATTCTACCCATCTTCTCTTCTTTAAACTAGTAGTAGAACCTACCCATCAATTTATTATTTGTCTCCACTTTTGTCCTGATGTATGGGGCATCACTAAGCCTTTTATCTACTGGTACAAGATGAACTACTGGGTGAGTCGAGGATGATATTAATAAATGTATTGATCTGAGTCATCATACTTATATGTCAATTGATGAAATTGGGAGCCGAAGTTTGATCTATGTGGCCTTAACTCACCCAACCCTTAGCCCCGTCCAGCACCATGCAACCCCTCTTTTTTTCGTGCATGACTCACGCTGCATGCACCCTGAGTAGTGTTGTATTTTAATAAATTTGGTACCTATATTAAATGTAAGGATATTTTAGTAATTTCAGATAAAGAAATATTTTATATTATAATTATTATTTTATCTAATAGATATTAATTCGGTAATTGTGGTATTATTTTTAGGTACGAAAGCTTATTAGCATAACCTAATAATTTTTAGTGGATACAGCTCATTTTATATTTTTGCTGGAATTTAGGTAACCGTTATACTCTACTAAAATAATAAATATTGCGTGATAGCACATTAGGATTTTTTGTGTATGAAATATGTTAAGCATGATTTATTTCGATATAATTATGTGTTAATTATTATTATCATGCAAAACAATAAAACAAGCATGTTATATGATGTAAAATATTCCAGATACAAAAGTATGATTAAAATAATTCTAATGACGGAAAAATATTTTGTATGCCAATTATGTATAAAATAATAGGTTGAGCATGTTTAAATATAATTGTGGAATAATTATTATGGACGTATGCCCTAGGGGCAATTTAGTCATTTCTTGTATATTATGATATTGATCCTAAAAATCATGTCTAACATGTATTATCTATTGTGGATTATGTGATCATGTGTTTTGTACATTTCAGAAGTATATGATAAGGTTTTGTATGCAGAAATACGTGTAAGGGTAAAATGGTCTTTTGATATAGCTGATAATGTAAATTGCATAATAAATAATTAAATTATTCCGTTTTATCCTTTTCACTACAAATTAATAAATAAAATGAATTTAGTATTTAAATGGATGATAATTTGATAATTATTGGTCATAGGGGCATTTTGGTCATTTTGACCTAATGTGCCCAAAAGTGAATAATTGGACATAGGATGGCCTTAGACTTTTAATAGGTTGGCCTTAGTGCTTACCTTATTTTGGATTGTTGACCTTAGGGTTGACTTGGATAATTGGAAAAAAGAAAAAATGAATAAGTATGGAAATGAGAATAAATGTGCAATATATGTTATATGTGATCACCTTATAAAAATACTAATACGTAAAGTGGAAGATCTCGAGTTTGGGAATAATTTCTCTAAGGGTAGCTACCCTAGAGATGAGGTAGGAGTCCTAGATTTGCTTGGGTTTCTAGTGTGTTGGTTGTGCCCCAATAAGGCCCTAATCTACTCTATAGGTGACTTACGAGGCCTATAAGGGGTATTGATACTTAAGGATTAGGTGTTCAAGGTGGGGAGAGTACTATGTGCCTCATGGATCAGTATAACCAGAGTACTGTTATGCCTCCGAGTTAAATGGTTGGGAGGGTACCGTGATGCTTGTGTGCTGATATGACCGATGTACTTTTATGTCTCCTAGTTATTATTGTATCCCCCTCGAGTAAATAAAAAAGGAAATGATTTGATTTGATTAGAATGATTATTATTATTGGATATTAGATTGGTTTGGTAGTAGCCTTTGTACCTACCTACGGTTTTGGGCAGCATCCTCTATGCCTACCTATGGTTTCAGTAGCAGCTGTTGTGTCTACCTATAGTTTTGGGTAGTAGCCCTTGTACCTACCTGTGGTTTTTGGTAGCAGCCTTTGTGCCTACCTATGGTTTCAGTAGCAGCCTTTATTCCTATATGTTATTTCAGTAGCATCCTTTGTACCTACCTATATTGGTATTATGTCTGTAAGCATACCTGTGGTGTTATGCATTTTATTATACTGTATCTGTAAGTATACCTGTGATTTATGGATTTTATCATACTATACCTATAGGTACATCATACCTGTAAGTATACCTGTGATGTTATGGATTTTATCATATTGTACTTGTAAGTATACCTATGATGTTGTACATTTTATTATACTATACATATAAGTATACCTATGAGGCTATGAATTTTAGTATACTATACCTGTAAGTATAGCTGTGACATTATGTACTTGGTTATTATACGGTACCTGTAAGTATACCTATGATGTTATGGATTTTATCATACTGTACTTGTAAGTATACTTGAGATGTTCTGTATTTGGTTATGATACTATACCTGTAAGTATATCTGTGATGTTATGTATTTTATCATACTGTACCTATAAGTATACCTATAATGTTAGGGAGCTGAGTATATTATACCTGTAAACATACCTATGATATTATGTAATTGGTTGGGATTGATGTTGAGACATGAATTATGCTATAAAGGTTATAATCGAGGTGTAGAGTGGGTTTTGACTATTGCTTTAGAGAGCATCTAGGGATGCTTAGTTGATAAGTGTTACTATGTTCTAAATGAGTACGCATGAACAGTATGTAGTTTGGTGACTACTGCTTATCTATTATGATTATTGTGTTTGGATTATCTCACGTATGTCTTATTGTTTATACCATGTATTGTTGTGATGCCTTATGGATATTATGTCAGGGTTTTCTTCTAATCATACTTCAGATAATATCTCTGGGTTGTTCATTTAGCAAGTTCTGTTGTTTCAGATGAATGAATATGAGTAGTCTATGACCTTGATGGAATTTGGCTGTCTAAATGATTACTGTATATCAATTTTCGTATGAATGCTTAAATGTCTTGTACATGTTAGTTGTATGCCTTGCATGTGTTCCATGCTAGTTTATCATATTAGTTTAGCATAAAAGGTCGCTCAATATCGTAGTACTGAAGGGTTCATTTTCCTGGGCCCCTGCCTATTCAATGGACAGTGGACTTTGCAGGTCAATTTTCAAGTCCAGTTAAAAGTAGTCAGTTGGTTTTGAGAACGTAGGAATACCCGATGTCTCTTCTGTTATCTGGTCTCCGCTTGTATTTGGACTTTCATGTCCTCCTGAAATTTCTCTCTTGAGTTTTGGTAGATTGTTGATGTTGCTTTTAACTAGCACCATACTTATTTATTATCCTCTGTATTCTGACTTTTGTAATTATGTTATTTAAGTAAAGTAATGTTTTAGCCTTAGCACTTAGTATAAGAATGGTAGAAGATTCTAGACTTATATTGAGTGTGGTGATAACACCCATTATGTTGTAATCAACGCTTTCGCAAAATAAAAAAAAATTAATAGTAAAAATGGGGGTGTTATAAGAATAATCTACCTTATTAATGTTTGCACTTCAACAAAATCTATATGTTGGAATGATAGAAGGAATCAAAATGCGTTAGGTTAGTTAAACTGTCAGGCAATTCGATTTGGCATGTAAGGATCCATAACATCCATAAAGCATAAGCCACCTTGGTACATCAACTTGAATGTTTCATACTCGTATCTTGGTCAAACGGTAAGAAGTCAACCTACAAATGCATGTAAAATGCTAATAATATTAGTTATCATAAATAACTACAACTATAAACCCTTCAACAAAGTACGCCACCCATCTATTGAGGCCTTAGAGAATATAGTTGCCTCTTGTATTGTATTAAGTCATCCATGGTGATGTGGTTTTTATCAAAGTAACGGAAGGTTAGATCAAAATTTACATTAGAAGCTGTCACCCACGATCTAATGCAAAAGAAATGAAGTGAATTGGTGGATTATGGATGAAGAAATTGAAGATACCAGTTGAAGGTGTATTCGGCAGATTTGAAGAATTTCAAATGTGTCAAATGAAGGATAGATTTGAGGAAGGATTATCCCATATTTTCCTTGCTCAATGTAGACCCAAAAGGGAGGATTAGATTTTAGCTCTCTTGCTCAAAGTTTTATCAAAATTCTTATTCAATATCTATTTAATCTGCCCACAAAGTTGCGCACAACATAGTTTATATAGGAGAAGGAATAAGCTTGGTGGTGACTAGCTTAAACCAGCCGAGTATTCTTCCTTAATTCAACCCATTAATCACGGTTGAATTAAGCCCATATTAACCTTAATCCAAAGCATAATATCATTGTTTAAATAATACTAAGGATTAATATTACAAAGCTATATAATAGACTAAGATACATACATGAAATTATAGCCATACCCTAACTTACATAAAATATACTTAGGGTTAGGGTTTACAAAAAGTTTATACAAATAATGAATATCATCACTTTATCTCTTGTTTTAAGGTATCATCCCATGTATTTCATAGCCTTGTATGCCTTGGAATACTTGTACACATCAATGTGCATGAACATCATCTTCTTGTAAATATGTAACATACCTACAAGAATAAATTGAATGGTTTTCAATGTCAAGCATATTAGAATTATCAAGAATATTTAACATGATAGGCTCCAACATTAATAAAGATAAATCATCTTCCTTACCTTGAGGATTATAATGAAAATGACAATCATTATATTCAATGGATGCTCCTGCATCACATGGATTTATGGGAAGCATCTAATGATATGTACCCCACCTCATCATTGCGGCATCACATGATGCATTATACATACGAGAATATGATGCAGGAGAAAATGATCAAGACTTAGCATTTATTATTATGGATCCTATTGTTCTTTACTTAGAGGGGATACCCTACGAATTTGAGGTCAAATTGATGATTACATTGCTAGTTATGGATAAAACTTGCAAAATAAGTCACTAGCGATAAAGGCATGTGCATGGCATACACGAGATGCATGAGAATATTTTTTAGACATAAATGGTGTGTGTTTAGTCTTTATTTAGTGTGTTATTTACTTAATTCTTTTGTTAATTATTTGAATTATGATTGGCTAGTGCATAAAGTAGCTTTTAAAGGATATTCTATCTTATAGTATTTATCTTATAAGATGTGCTTGGAGTTGGGAACAAGGCATTATATGGGGCAATTTTAATCAGATTTTTTTGTCTAATTAATTATGATTATCTTGTAATATTGAGGAGTGTAAATAGGCTATAAAATCCTTGGGTTTACACGTTCATATGCATAGCCGATTGAATGAAAATACAAGTTATTCCTTATCTAAATTCTGTATAAGTTCTCAATTATAACCATTTACGTGTGAGTGATTATTATTGAAACCCTTAATCTCTTTGTATGTGTAAATTAGAGGTTGAGGACTATCCCTAAACCCATCCATAACCCATTCCAATCATCAACCCTAGTCGCCATATTTAAACCAAAATTCATCATCTTCAATTTATTCTTCTATACCTAATTCTACCTATTCTATACCTAGACCCTATATAATAATCATATTATTATTATCATACATTCATCATCATCATATCATATTCAAACTCCCTTCATCAAATCACCATCATCACAATCGTTCATCATCTTCTTCATCCCACATTCAAAACCCTAATCACAAACCCTATCCCTAAACCTAAACCCTAACCCTACTTCACGAACCCTATCACCCTAAAAACCTAAATATTCGACCATCATCATCCTTAATCCATCATCACCGAATCATTATCATTATATTCAAACCCTAGTTTCATAATTCTATATAAATCAGAATAACTCCGCCGAAAGTATGAGAAATACTCGTAAATCCAAGCCTGTGTACAATTACAACACATATATAAATAATTAAACTAACAATTATAACATGTATATAAATAATTAAACTAATAATTACCAATATATAATTACCTCTAATAATGTCATGCAACCACCTATCTTCTTGAACCCGGTCCTAGATTATATCCCAAACTGCCTATATAAATACCTTAAAGTTCTAGATCCAAAGGTTTGATCGCCTAACTTACTCATATCAACTATTAACCTAAGCATTAATAATGGAGCATGATTATTGAACTTGTCTACAAAAATCAGGCAATATAGTAGGTACCATATATAAAACTAACCATAAGACTCATCATCCTCAACACGGTTAATAATAAGCTTACAATAGATATTATCCAATACGACTATACTTCCCTTCACAAAAGCTGACTTAACCAACACCTTGGGTTCACCCCTCACGTTGGCAAGAAGCTCCACCACATTTCCATTAGTAGAAAAATGATCGTGCATGAGTCATTTCAGCACATTTTTGCCCACTCACATGCTTCCTGAGAAATGTTTAGAAATTTTTTGAAACTTTCTAGGAGGTTCACCTATCTTAAAAATTGCACCACATCCAACAGGCTTAATTGTGAGTTCTTAGGATGATATTACCAAAAGGATGGCATATCATGTTGATATAAGTAGCCATATCAATCATTATAGTACTCTACTCAATTTGGGGAGAGCCCTGATGGGTGAACTATCTATTGGTAGTTATGAATAATGGATGAACCACCTGCTGATGCCACTATTTGCCTCTGACCTCTATTGATATCATTCAAAAATAAAAATTTAACCCAATATTATAACAAATTTTCTTGCATGACAAAAATGATAAAAATTAACCAAAAAAAAGGCAAAATCTTACATGCCTTTAGATGTAGAATGTATTAGCATGTTGATTAAATTTGATTTCTTAAATTAATGAAAGATTTGAGAATAATTAAGTGATTCTAAAAGGAGTTGATATTATGGAGAATAAGAAAATCTGATAGAGAGATAGAAAGGGTGGGAAAATGAAAAAGGTAAAATTGAAAAAGATAACAAATTTAGGGGGTATATGTAACACCCCAAGTTGATATGACCACACGGGGCGACCCTAAAGTACTTTTGGATTGATTGACTAATTCCACAGATCAACACAAGTTCTTTTAGCAAACTTTGTCCTCACTCATGCAATTTTCAAAAAAAGTTTAGAAAATTTCTAAAACTTGTCAAAAGGATCACTCACCCTAAAAATTGTTCCACGGCCAACACGCTTAACTTTGGAGTTTTTAGGACGGAATTACCAAAAGGATGATATACCATGCTTATATAAGTAGCCAGATCAATATTTATAACACTCCATTCAATTTGGAGTATTACATTCACTCCCACTTAAAGAATGCAATGTTCTTGTTGCACCTCAACTACTAAATGTCTCAATAAAGTTTATCCCATAAATTGTCTTGCTAGGTGGCTAACTAGCTCATCTAAGTTCAGCTCACAGTCACGGTTTCGCTCTAATACCATTTGTAATACCCCGAGTTGATACGATAATGCGGGGCTACCTTGGAGTACTTTCGAATTGATCGACTAGCCTAATAGATCAACATGAGTCCCTTTAACGTGTTTAATCCTCACTCACGCACTTTTCGAGAAATTTTTAGAAATTTTTTGAAACTTCCTAGAAATGTCACTCATTTTAAAATTTTCTCTACGGCTAGCATGCTTAACTGTAGAGTTCTTAAGATAGAATCACCAAAAAGATGTTATACTATATTGATATAAGTAGCTAGATTACTTTTTATAATACTTCACTCAATTTGGGGTATATGAGTGTGTGTTTAGTAAAATAGTTATTTAAGAAGATGTAAGGTTTATAGGAATGCTCTACTATATTTTACACCTCTATAAAATTTATTACTATGTTTTTTGTGAGTACTTCTTAATTTTCTTTCCTATTAGTATTTCACTTGTTTTTTTACCTAATCTACTAAATATATATCGTGATTATGGTAAAACTATTTGTTGGGATGTTTCTCTCTCTCTCTCTCTCTTTTATAAGTTGTTGGGATGATGTTGTGGTAGCATTTATAGATATATTATTTTTATATTATCTAATGATATAGATTAGCATAAATTTCAGTTGTTGCTTTACATATTTTTATAATTTGATTGTCTACAACTTATTTATAAGTTACAACTTATTATTGCTTCATAATTAGATCTTATTAATTTTAATTAAATATCTAAAAAAATTTATATTATTATTTCAGTCTATATAAATTACCAAACATTATTATTATTTCAGTCATATTCTTAAATTAATATATACACAGACACACACATTCCAAAAACTCTACCATGTAATTATTTTGCATATTATTATTTCATATCTGTTTTAGATTATATATTAAATTATTCAAACGATACTTCCCAAATGATAAATCTCTCGTCATCAGGGATTCATAGTCCTACCGGTGAGATATATCATAGAGTAGAAAAAATTAATCACAGCACGTACATTAACGGTTTATATCTATATATATTTTGTTTAAGGTGGGGTTTATATATACACATATATTGCAACAAAGTGGGATTTATATTGGGCCAGTTGTTCTACTCGTTTTAAAACCGAACCACAGTTGGGCCATATATGTAGTAAATGGACTTCATCTCTAACTTAAGAGTTAATTTTACTATGGGCTAAACCTAGAAATCTCTAACCGACCCATGCCCCGAACTTAGCCACAAATTTCTAGCAGGCAGCACGCCTACGAAAGGCCGTACCTGCCATGGGCACATCAGAAGGTGAAATGGCGGGAACACCAGAAGCGGTAGTAGCGGAGAGGACATCAGAAATGCTTCCGCCGCCGCCACTGCCGCCGCGTTCGAGGTTTCGTCCACTACAAACACCTCCTTCGAGTTTTCCTGCACCTCCTCCGCTTCTGTCCGGACAACGTCCTCCTCGTCCTCTGACAACTCGTCCCCGTCCGATTCCCGTCGACCGTGAGAAGGTTGTCCTCCTTTCTCTCGCCGTATACATTTTAGTTTTTTTTTTTTTCCTTTCCTTCCTCTGTTTACGTAGTGCAGCGATTTTCACATTGATTTCTTACCTTTGTTTCTTTGCGACCAGTTTAATTTAATAGGCTTAGAGTTCATGCTAGCCTGCTACTATGAAACTGAGTGGTCGTATCTGAAATTGAATGCCGTTGTCATTTTTAGTTTGAAACTGGTCATCTTTGTGCATAAGTTAACGAGTAAACATCAGTAGGTTTCAAGTTGGAATGAAACATGCAAAATAGCTTTCTCTGCTTATCTTTTGTTCTATTTTTTTTTTCCCTTCAATTTTCCATTGTTTTTTTTATCCACGTCTACAAAAACAGCAGACAAGAGTTGCAATCCGATTAGAGCAATATGATGCTGGGTTGATTATGACTGAAAGAGGCTTTAGGAATAGGAAGATAATGTTTGCTCATAATTGTTTTCATTTTTCCGCCAAAAAGTTATTTGTGACTTATATGGACCTAGGAATTGATGCAGCGTTGAAACATTGATAAATACTGTGATCTGGAGTTGCATATTAGAACTCTTGTTATATCTAAGAAATATTGCTACAAGCATCTAGCACGAAATTGGTAAAGATGGCCTTGTTAAGTTGGTCAACGCAAATGCATTCATGAAACAACTTCAATCTAGCATAGTAACTGTGTTTATGTAAATATAGCGACTTGTTGTGTGCTCTGAAGGATTTTCCCATTCTCTACTTCCTCATGCATATTTTGATACTCTGAGACATGCTGTGGAGGAGGCAGTGCATTGGTGCATCCTCTTCACTTTTATGTCAGATTCATATGTGACTTAATTGTTGCTGCGTCTGAACGCATGCAGCTAGTTGACATATTCACTTAGTTATGTCATTCTTTTGTGTTCATGTGCTTTGGCCATTTGGATTTCTGAAATTGTTTTCTTTCACCTCAGAGTACCATCTGTTTGATTGACCCATGAATGCCTTATATTGATGCCTGGCAATGATTTTGCCTGTTACTATGCGTATGCCGCGATTGACACTTGCTTGTATATGCAGACTTGTCCTCTGCTGCTTCGAGTTTTCACTAAGGTATGTTAGCTGCTCCGATGTCATAAAATTACTTTTTGAATCAGATTATTCCTGCCCAATCCATGTAGACTATATATTGCCAGATGTTGTTTTCTTCTATAGCAGAAGCAGTTATTCTGGTGATAAAAGAGAAAATGTTCAAATGGTTGGGTAACGGACAGATATGCACCTTTTTAAAGCCTTTTCATCCTTTGAGCTAATACTTTGTGTTATAATTCATAGATTGGAGAGCATCATAACGGGGAAGACTTTGCCATGAGAGGGCAAGAGCCTAAGTTTGAGTTTCAAATATACACCTGGAAGGATGCTACCCTTCGAGAGTTGACTGAACTGGTATGCTTAATCAAGCATTAACACCCCCCCCCCCACTCACCAAAAAACGAAAGGAAAGGAGTCAAAAAGATGATGTTGTGAGCTCAGCTGTAACTGAATGTGGCATACCTATTTATTGATATTAGGGACACTTTTTTTGTGTGTTGCTCCTAAGTGCTTTAGCTTACATGATAAATCACTGTAAGAAAGCAAATTTGGTGATTGTCTTGTTATTTTATTTTCTTGTACATGTGACGATGCCTTCAAGATCTCTATGAGCCATCTTTCATAAAGGGCTGAGATAGATTGCAGAAGATTTGGGAATGTAGATGTAATGAAATGTGAACAGCAGTGTACATGCAATCTGCAGCATTGGATTAGTGGCCTTTGTTTGTTGCCATAATATGCATGTTAACTTTTCCTCCTATCTTTGTTTTGTTTTGTTTTCTAGTAGCCCCCCTTATTGTGTGGCTACTAAGGAAATTCTGTTTTATTCTCAGCACTGTAAAAAAAGGAAAGGACACAGAGGACTTGATCATGAAAGTTCTCTATGATGTTGGGGTTTCTTCTCCTTATTTTTGTCTCTAGGCTAGAAAAGACTGACTTGAAGAAATCGATGGTAGGAGGAAGCGAGAGTACACAAGCAAAAACACTCAAGCCACACAGAAAAATATCAGCACAGTATGTAATCATTTGTGGGAATTTGTAAGAGATTTGATTAGCTAGAGAGCAAATGTCTAGTATTAGAGGTCTTGACACGCTCCCATACAATACCCTTATCCCTCCCTCCCGCCTCTGGGCCACTGCCTCCTATATATAGCTGATAACAGATTCCCTATGACGTGACACAGCATAACAGAAAAAAGATGACTCATAACACCACACACCCATTAAATAAACGAAAAGACTAAAAAGGACAAGAAATGAAAAACGCCACACTGCATACTAATCATCCATCCTAGATGCTCCTTGCTCCGCTTGTTTTCCCCTCCTGACATAGGTAAATTTGATGACGGGCTTTTTCACCTTGTCCTCAAGATGAAAGGCTGGAAACTGCTGGTTGAGGTCAAACCCTTCCCAAGAAGCCTCAAATTTTGATAACCCTTTCTACTTAACTAAGACCTCCAATAAGCCTTGTTAATTGTAACACAAATTAAATACTACCTCAGGTTCCACTTTCCATTCCATGTTAGCTATCAAAACTGGTGTGAATGGCTGTGCTTGGCAACTGTTGCCCATGGCTGGCTTGAGGATGGACACATGGAAAACTGGGTGGATAGATGTAGATTCTGGTAGCTTGAGGCGATGATCAATTTCCCCCACCTTTGCCACTACTTGATATGGGTCAAACTCAAACTATTTTGAGTTTCACGTACACCTAGCTGTCTAATGCATAAGTTTGTTCATGTCTCCTCATATCACCTTGTTGTTTCATTCTAGTGTGAGCACGCTAGAGGTGATACTTTAACTTTTCCAAAATCATGTCTTTGTCCACCAAGTCTTGCTCTACAACAACAAAGGGTGTATCACACACCTCATAACGCAATACAAGAGGAGGTCTCTACCATACAAAGCATTGAAGAGTGTAGTTTGTATAGCTGAATGATAGGAGGTATTATACCAAAACTCTGCCCAAGGAAGGTGTCAAGCTTTTATTTATTTATTTTTTTTTTTTTTTATCTATCCTCATAGTGAATTTTTGTCCCAGAAGATAATGTCTCCAACGTTGGATGGCAATCACCATCGCCATGAGATCCCTCTCATAAGCTAACTTTAAATGCTCATGCTAAACCAATGCTTGACTAAAATAAGAAATGGGTCGCTGCCTTTGCATTAGAACAACTCCTATCCCCACACCTGAAGCCTCAATCTTTACAACAAAAGGCTCCTTAAAATCTGGCAGCCCCAAAACCGGCATTGTGAGGATGACTTGCTTGAGTTTTTCAAAAGCCTCTTGCGCCTCCCTATTACACCTAAGACTGCCTTTCTTCAAGTGAGCTGTAAAGGGGGCTATGAGATGACAATAATGCTGCACAAATCTCCAATTATAGCTGGTGAGTCCCAAGAAACCCCTTAGCTCCTATAATGTCTTGGGTATTGGCGGTCTTTCATGCATTGCAGCTTGGATGGATGTAGCTACTCCCTTGTTGGATATAATATGCCCTATATAGTCCAATTCGGATTTCCCAAAGACACTCTTTCATGTTCACAGTCAAAGAGTTGGCAAGAAGCACTTTAAAGACCAAGATAAGTTTGGCGGGTATGCACTTCTAAGGACAGGTTGTAAATAAATATCTTTAAAAATTACCAACACGAATTTACAAAGGAAGGGATTGAATACCTCATTCATCAATGCCTGGAAGGTGGCCGGTGCATTTCTTAGCCCAAATGACATTACCAAGAATTCGTATTGTCCCTCGTGTGTGAGGAAAGCTATTTTTGGAATATCATCTGGATCCACCCGAATCTGTTGATATCCAAACTTTAAATCCAACTTTGAGAATACCTTTGCCCCATTCAATTCGTTCAGCAGCTCATCGATCATCGGAATTGGAAATTTGTCGCGAATGGAGACCTTGCTCAGCGCCCAATAGTCCATGCACAATCACAAACTGCCATCCTTGTTTTTTTACAAATAAGCAACAATATTGAGCTGGAAAACGGGCTACGGCTAGGTTGGATGATCCCTGCTGCTAACGTTTCCCCCACTAACCATTCAATTTCATCCTTTTGCACCTATAGGTGGCTATGGGGACAAACACTCACTGGTTTGGTGTCTAGAAATAGGGGAATCTAATGATCTAGTTTCTAAGGAGGGGGAAGACCTTGGGGGTTCTCTGATTACTTTAGGAAATTGTTGTATCACTGCCTGGAGTTGTGGGGGAATTATGGTGTCAATTTCCATGCCCAAAGCACTACACTCTAATAAAAACCCCGGTCCACCCTTTCCCACAGTCCTAACCAAAGCCTTGAGGGATACTTGTGTTTTTCCCAATCCTGCATTTCCTTTAAGAGTTACTCGTTCTTTTCCCAACATAAATTTCATCGTCAAATTTCTCCAATCTACCTACATCTCCTCTAATCCCTTTAACCTGCGCATTTCCAATATTACACTAGCACTTCCTAATCTTAAGGGTAAAAAATCCTCAATTACCTCAACCTCTTTCAAAGCCAGCAATACTCCTTTACAAATTCCCTGAGTCTATATAGAGTCGTTAGTGCTCATAAGGACACCGTATGAAGTTGCGACGTTGATCAGTAATTGTAATGTAACCTCTCCACCAAGTCAATAGCAATAAAATTATAGGTAGTACCACAACCAATTAAAAAAACCACCTCTTCCCCTTGAATGATTCCCTTCATCTTCATGGTTCTGGGTGAGGTGAACCCCACAACAGAGTTCATGGAAAGTTCAAAGGCACCCTCGATCTCCTCTTTTTCGCCGACAAGCCTTCTTCCATCTCATCATTGCCTATCGTATCATCTAGGAGAGGAACACTTGGAGCAATTGGTTTTCGCAAACATGACCGAGCCTGAATTTTTCATCACATTAGAAACATAACCTCTTCTCTCGCCAACATAGGCACTCAGCGTCAGACAAGCATTTAAATCTAGAGTTACTTGTGTCTCTTCGGCCTAACTATGATCATTCGAACTCATAGCTAGCAGTTTCGATGAAGGAGTTGAAGTGTTAGGTTTCTCCTTCCTTAAATCCTCCTTCCTCGCTAATGTCCTCTCTTCTAATTGTTTTCATTTTGTTATCGTGCTAGGTGATTATGAAGACTAATAACGTGATGATTAGGAGTATTTTGCTAATAGATTGATGTAGCCTAGATAATAATACACATCTCTAACTTTAGGCTTTTGTTAAATGATGTGTTAATTCAATTACCATAATACATGCTTTTGTTTAGGTAAAAATTTGGCTCTTTGGTCAAGTGGCGAGACTGCCGCGAGACCTAGAGGTCCCATGCAATCTAAAAACCCACAAGGCCTTCCTCTCAAGCCTTGATAGCTTAGCACACGCAACAACAACTTATTCATACTTCGGTTATAACAACCAACACAAATGATTCAAAAATCAATTGTTGCTTATCTTATTTGAGTGTGGCTCAACTCTCCCTTATTTCCTAGCATCATTACCTCTAACGACGACATCATTCCCCCTCTATTATAAATACATTGCTAGCCACGAATATATCTCCATAAATAGTGGAGTCACAAAACTTCTAAGGCAAGTTAAATCAGTGAATCTTATAAATCTAATAAGTGATCACAATTCAATGCACAAGCATGCACTCATCAAAACTCTTCGTCCTTATATCATCTCAACCATTTAACCTTACCTAATTGCGACCCTTACACACTCTTTCGATAAAGGACCCCAAATCATTCACCATCAATGGCTACACTTTCACAACTCAATAGCTAAGTCACTCTGACCTCTCACTACCAAAAAAAAATCCATTTTTAGCAACGATGCTTTTTGTTGCTATAGAGAGAAAGTCGTTGCAATAAATATATATCGTAATGATATTTTTTGTTGCGGGGTCGTTGCACGTCATGGCATTGCAAAAAAATAAAGCAACAATAATGGTTGTTGCAAAAAAAGTAATTAAATGCAATATAAATTGTCATTGCCAAAAAAATGACTTTGCAGTACATCACTTTACCTAATTACATGTGTTTATATATTGCAACGACTTTTGTCGTTGTGAAATATTGAACCTACTTCGGCAACAATTTATGTCATTACAAAAACTTGTAATTAGCCCACTATTGATGTTGTGGATTATACGATTTTTATCTAGTGCCTCCATTATTTCATTACCTTGTGGGCCGTAATAACCTATCCTCCACCCTTATTGCTCGATTCATCCCATTGAGGAAAGTACTCTTGAGTACCGCCTCTGGCATTTGTCCTTGCAACGGAGCAGCAAGCAACTTGAACAATTGTAGGTACTCCTCGATTAACCATTGTTGCCTAATTGCTAGGAACTTTTCACACAACGATCTCTATGTTTTGGCCAAAATCGATTGAGAAAAGCTTCCCGAATTCCCTTCCAAGTGTTGAATTTCTTCCGCTCCTCTACATACTAAAACTAGGTCAGCGCTCTTTCCTCCATAGCTACCGTCACCGCTTCTAATATTTCATGTTTAGTGAGTTAGTTAATATTAAAGTACCTCTCTGTGCGAAATAACCATCCCTCAGGGTCAACTCCATTGAAGAGTAGAAATTTTAATTGTCGGGTTGGGCGATTCTGCACTTCTTGTTGTGATTCCTTTGTCCTGGATGAATTTGTGGCAACTTCCTTAGTTATCTGCATTCCCATATTTCTTGAAGATGATGCTCGACCTCCCTGAACCATCAGTTAATCCAGCCTGCTCAACACCTATATCGTGGTTCTCTCTAATTGAGGTATCTTCCCTATATGTTCCTTAATAGCATTGATCTCCTGTTGTCATTCTTCCTGCTCCATAGTCATTTTTTCTTCGAGCCACCCCATCCTTTCCTCTACAGCTTCCACCTTCTTGGCCATCTCCTCTAGTCTTGAGCCTCGCTTTGATGCCGAAATGGTAGGAGGAAGCTAGAGTACACAGGCGAAAACACTCAAGCCACACACCAAAAAAAAAAAAGAAAAAAAAAAAGATGACTCGGCAACCACATAACAGACTTGCTACTACAGCTAACTTCTACACACCCAAACAGATCACTAAATAGAGGAAAAGACCGAAAAGAACAGGAAATGAAAAATGACACACTGCATACTAATCATCCAGCCCAGAAGCTCCTTGCTCCACCCGTTCTCCCCTCCACATACGTAAATTTGATGACGGGCTTATCAATGAAACAGTTTGCTGTTACATTTGTTTATTGGCCTTTTTTCCCCTTATTTCTTGGTGTCCTTGCTGTGATGATGTAGGTAAGTTTCTCTCCATCTTCACCTCACTACTATAGTTGTCCTGGCATCTGTGCCTATGCTCATTGGAGAGGGGAGCAGGAGGAAAGTGGAGCAATAAACATACACAAACACACATGTATTATTTGAATAGAAAACTGAAATTTGTTTCTGTGCCTATCTACCGTTGTATATCATCTTTGGTATCTGAATATGAGGACTGATGAAGCTAAAACTCCAGAGATGTATCTGGAAGCCTTTTCAAAGGCTTAAAAGATCTGTTCAATATGATGACTTAGGAGGCAAAACTGAAAGATGTATTTTCTATGGAACCCAAGACAGCATTATTTTGTCCCACCTCATGCATTTATACCAGAGGCTGCATGCAGGTTGCTATCTTCTAAAGAAGTGTAGCGATTAGGTATTTAGGTGAATCAAGAAAACAGGTACACCAAACCAGGATCTGATCATATTTTTGATGAGTATTGATGAGCCATTATCTTTTTCTGTACAGTACGATGTTAACGAGGGATGCTTTATTTTGCCATTTTGTGCTGTTGGTGTTGGTTGGATTAGAATGCTTCATCTTCATCAAAGGTTCTTTATCCAGCTTTCCAGTGGCATAAAGTTTGTTCACTTAATTAACTATATATCAGTAGTGGGTAAATCCATGGATGCTTAGCACACTGATTTATGATTGGATTTTAGTGTTTTCTTAAGGTGTAAATCACTCTTTATTGGCTTCCAGTACCAGCGGTGCGATTGTTTTCCTTCCATGTGACTCCTTTTTTCATTTTTTGGGTACGGGAAGAGGAATGCTAGGGTTGTTTGATTGATTTCTCTATAATTGGTTGTGACAAAATAAATTTTGCACTATGCAGTCTACTCAAGTTGCCTTCATGATATTTATTTTACAACGCTAGTTTCTTTACCATGTAATTTTGCTGAAAATAAATAAGATGTATTAATGTGTTTTAATTGAAGCTATGAGCTTCGTTTATTTGATTATTATATATGTTTTTTATGCTACTTCTTTTTAAGTGATTATTCATGTCTTGCTTCTGTTTAGGTGAAAGAG
The DNA here is from genome assembly GCA_039764185.1 of Tamarix austromongolica. NCBI lineage: Eukaryota > Viridiplantae > Streptophyta > Magnoliopsida > Caryophyllales > Tamaricaceae > Tamarix > Tamarix austromongolica. Next base: position 12,177,522 of record CM077819.1, read on the forward strand.
GTAACTCCGGGAGCAAGGAGAAGAGACGCAAGACTATCTTTTGCTTTCGTGTATCCCCATAGTGGCCGTTTTAGGGTCAAACTGGTCTCTCTCTCTCTCTCTCTCTCTCTCTCTCTCTCTGTAGTGCTTGTATATCTGAATGATTTCCCTGCAAATGGGTATTTTCTTATGTAGTGTCCACATGTTGGCTTTACTAGTATGGGTTGTCTCCCTTGTCGAAAAATAACTCGTTCTATAGAATGATTTATGACCATAAGATCGATTTTGAATATAATTTCGTGCTTCTGGAGCCTAGCCTTATAGTTCTATTACAACTTGTGGTCTAGATCTGGTAAGAAAGGTCCAGACGGTATGCATTCCTTGATTCAATCCTCAAATTTAAGTCGTCTGTCTAGATCTGATATGAGAGGTAGGTGGTTCTGTCTGATTCCTAACTGTGTGGTTCTGTGTACACTGGTGGATGGGTTTATGAAGGTTGCATGATTTCGTACAACAGAGAGATCGATGATAAAGCTTTGAGTGGGTATTGATATAGCATAGGATACGCTAACATGAGTTTGTTGCTGGATGCAGGTAGGGCAGACCTTCTCCGATGGAAAGAGAGAGAGACTAGATGATGCCTTGGCTTTGACAGAGCTTGGCTTTGTGGTAAGTAGAGCAGTCGACTGAACTAAACACCAAAAGGTTTTCTTTGAGTAAGTTACTCATGTTTCTCCGTATGTGCAGATTGGAGACTACTTGGACGTGGCTATTCTCTGACAAGTCCCGCATAACATCATCTTTTGTGCCTTCACTGGCTGGTGAACATCCGAGTATTATGGTCTACAACTTATCAATTTGGCTTATCTTGCATGTATATTTGGCGAATTCATGTTTTTGTATAGAATCAGAAACCAGAAGCCATCGGTACAAAGCTTAGGCGAATTCATGTTAATGATCATGTTATGAACCTAATGACGTCTTTCATTTGTCCTTTTTTTAAAAACACGAGTACATTCCTACCCTACCTACTAAACTATCTTTTGCGCTTGGGGGAAAAAAAAGTCAGCCTACCTGCTTTTAGCTTGCTGCTCGACTGTTTAATTAGATTGATCTTTTTACCGGATAATAGATATAATGTCTGGTGTGGCGTGGGGCTGTAGAAAAGCCGCATTACTGGAGTCATGAGTTTGGAATGCCGTTGGTAGGGATGTAAACGGGGCGGGTTCGGGGCGGGTATTCCCATACTCGTACCCGATACCCGATAAGTATATTATACCCGAATTCATATCCGTATCCGAATGGATATCCATTAATATATCTATATCCGTATCCGTCGGATATCCGTTACCCGACGGATAATCCGTTACCCGTTTAAATTATCCAATGGATATTACCCGACGGATAATCTGTTACCCGTTTAAATAATCCAATGGATATTACCCGATGGATTTTACCCGACGGATAAATCCGATACCTGTTTGAATTTTTGCTTAACCTATCATATATAGTATATGATATATAAAATCTATAATTTCAATCAAACAACCTATTATTTAAAGATCAAATTTTAAACTTGCTCCAACAAGTTTAAATCTTCAACCTGCTCCAACAAATCCATATTATCAATATCACCATTCACCAATTTATCAAACAATAAAGCAATCAACAATAATACAAGTCTAGTTTAAAAACACCATAGCCAATAATGTTTGTTTATACAAATACTTCCACAAATAAAACTGAAATCAATGCATGTGAAACATAATAATATAACTTCGATTAGCTAAAAATAGCATAGAGAAGCTGTTCGTTTTGAGCTCCAAAAATTCCATATCACCATTCACCAATTTGTCTTTCCATCTTCAACCTTCATATCTTTTGGTTTATGCATTCATCTAAAAAAACATAAATAAATTAAATAATTAAGTGTAATCAAATATTTTAATCACTAATAATATTTATGACAAGTTTTACCTCATGCTCACCAACATCTGAGTCGGATTCTTCATTTTGCAAGGTAAACCTATGATAAGTTGAGTTCGCAGTACCATCATTATCTAACAAAAATTTAAAAAAAATTAGAACATTAGAATTAAACAAATATAATAATAGATATATTATAATTATTTAAACATCAAACATATAAATTTAAATATTACCTTCATTCCTTATACTAGCCCAAAGCCAATCTCTACAACACATTAATGCTTCTAGAGTTTTTGGGTGTAATCGGTTGCGATGAGGACTTACAAATCTCCCGCTTGTGCTAAAAGCTGACTCAGAAGCAACTGTAGAAATAGGGATGGCAAATATGTCTCTGGTCATTCGTTGTAAAATTGGATACTTAGTATTTGTCTTCCACCATGATAACACATCAAAGTCATCCATCTCTGGCATCACAGGCTCCTCCAAATAACAATCTAACTCGGTCTTCTGTGGCGCACTAGTTATGTCTTGGCTCGCCAACCATTGATTATAATTAAGCTTAAGGGAGATTCTAGAACCCGAAGTCACACTACTAAGACTTGAACCACAACTTTGACTACTAACACCAGAATCGCGCGATATTGATGAACTTCTCTCCCTACGTTTATAATTCTCTTCATACTCATGAAACAATTCATAGCATACTTTACGAACATTATCTACCTCTTCATCATAGGTGCTCCCATAAATGATAGAATAATAAAACTCTACCAACTTTAATTTATACCTCGGATCCAAAATAGTTGCCACGGCCATCAGTTCATGAATCACACTCCAATATTTATCAAACTTTTCTATCATTTTTGTTGCCATACCACTAATAATTTTATCTTGATCAAGAGACCATTCAATCAAAGACATTCTGACTTCACAAACCTTGGGAAAGTATAAATTGGCAGTAGGATATCTACTCCCAGAAAACATCAAAGTGACATCATAAAATAATGACAATCTCTCACAAATAGATCGAGCCAAATTCCATTCATCACTTGTAGGACAACAACTATAATTAGATTCCAATCGTGCCAAGCGAGCAAACACATCTTCATACATTAGAGCAACATCAAGCATCAAAAATGTTGAATTCCATCTTGTCCTACAATCATGTGTTAACGCTCTACTATACGGAATTTCTTTTTGACGACAAACCTCCATAAACTTTTCCAGCCTTTTTGGTGTGGCTTTCCAATACATCACACTCTCTCGTATGCTCTCAATAGCTTTTTGAATGATTTCCATACCATAGATAACAATAATATTAAGCACATGAGCAGCACAACGCATATGAAAATATTTCCCACGCAATAAAAAACTCTTCGACTCAAATCTATTTTTCAAATCTCCGATCAAAGCATCATTGGTAGTACAATTATCGACGGTCAATGTGGTAAGTTTTGAATCAATATTCCATTCCATCAAACAATTGACCAAAACATCACACAAAACTTCAGATGTATGCGGACTTGGAACATAGACAAACCTTCAACAAAATACAATAATACAATAAATAAACCAAAGAACAACATATAATTACATAATATTAATAATTGCAAAGAACTACCATTTTTATGAATTTAGTATACCTTATTATTCGACTTTGCAAGGTCTAATAATTATCAATCCAGTGAGCCGTGATAGCCATGAAACCCTTTTTTTGATTCTGAGATGTCCACATATCTGTTGTGATTGAAACTCGACTCTTGTTACTACTCAACAACGACATTGTTTTATCTTTTTCATATTCAAACAACTTGAAAATATCGCTTCGCAAAGTGTTCCTTGAAATCATTTTAAATGATGGTTGAAGAGCTGATGAATATCTTCTAAAGCCTTCATGTTCCACTATACAAATTGGATACTCATGCATAACTACCATATTACATAGCTCACGCCTTGCAACTTCTTGATTAAATTCAACAACCATAAGCTTTCCTTTTCCTTCCCCCTTCTGATCAAAACACAACTTAGTTTGTCCTACCCCTTGTATAGGCCTTAAACGTACACATTTCCTCATGTGATCATGCAAATGAGAAGTACCATTTTTTGGATCACCGCTCAAACTCTTATTACAACCTTTACAAATTGCTTTTTTCAAACCGTTAATTTCTGCCGCATTAAAATAATCCCAAACAACTGAAGTTTTCTTCCTTTTTTTCACTAAAGAAAATGGATTCACTTCTTCTACCTCCTCATTGGTTGATGGTTCACTAGGTATAGGATTACTAGCTGCGCCGGAAGAATATGGTGGTACACTGTGTGAATCAGTATTAGGTTGGCTACTTGATGCCATCAAACTATTTTAGGAGATCCCAAACGCTGCACAACAAGAGAACATAATATTTACTTACTCTCACTTATTTATATTTACTTAATAATGATAATATTAATAATGATAACGATTATAAACATAATAAGATAAGATCAAACAAGGTTAGTAAAAAACTAAAAATAAGTTGAAGAGAATACGACCTTAGTTTTTTTTTGTTACAAAAAAAATTATTTTAAACAATAATTTGGGTCACCTTAGTTTTTTATGGCATCTTTTTGGTTTTTATATGTTAGGTGACTTCTCATTGCAGCTTATTGATATAAAGTTAGCAACAAATGAATTCTGAAACCCTAATTATTCTTATTTTGGATGAGTAGTAATCTTTAGGAGACGCGGATAGTAATTCTTGAATCATGAGGTGGGTGTGTTGCACCAATTTAGTAAGTTCATCGCAGAGTTATTTCATATTTGTTGAACAAGAGTATGTCCTGATTTTGTGGAATGAGATTTTTGTTGCATTTTTTACATTCCATCTTTTGAAGAAGAGATTGAATTTTGTGATGCAGAGTTTCTCTTCTTGATGTTGCTGCTGTTGTTGTTTATGGGACACCATGATCCATGGTTAAATATTTTTGGTAGTGAATTTCAGATGTGATGAATGAGCATTATTATATATATATAGGAGAATTAAATAAATAGAATTTACTAGTATATAGCTGTCTTTGGATTGGTAGTGACTATGAAGTTCATGTCATGGAATTTTTAGGAGGGAGGGTGTCATGCCCGGCAGCTGGTAGGGAGGTGTGAGTATTTGCTTAGCTTCCATGTTCAACGATAGATGTAGATAAATATGAATAAGGTTGTTAGGATTAGTCTTGGGTATTCATATATTATTCCCATTTTTTATGTATCAATAATGTTCTGTTTTCATGTCCTTGCCATTACAGAGATAGATTTAGATGAATATGAATAAGGCTGCTAGGATTGGTTCTGGGTATGCATATATTATTCCCCTTTTTTATATAACAACAATGTATGTTTTGAGGGGGGTGTGTGTGTGTGTGTATGACTTACATGATATATTATCATGGCTTGAGTTAAAGTTTCGGATATCCCTTAACACCACCTTTCTCCAACTAAACTTTGGTATGGCTAAAGTCAGGAGTAAGAGAAAATGTCTCTTACTAGCATTTGAAGTAAGAGAAAAGGTATAGGTAACCTGCCTTCTCGCCCTTCCAGTAGTTTTAAACTGTATTGAAGAATTGTAAGAAAGCTAGCTAGCACATTTAGTCAAACTAATAATGCTTTAAATTATGAGCATATGTACTTGAGTTCCAAATTTGCAAACCAAAAGTATCTTAATGTTGCAAAGTTGCTTAAGAAGTTGAGGAATTGTGCATATCAAGCCAGCCAGTTCATCATCATAAAAATGAAGTCCTCCAAAATTAAGTTCAATTTCTTCCTACGATTCAACATTCTCAATCTCGAAACCAGTACTTGACCCAGTAAATTTCCAAAAATTCAAACTCAGATTATTAAGTCATAGAGTATGCAAACACTGATAACTGCTATCAATCACCAGTCTCTTTGAAATCCTAGAATTTTTATAAACTCCAATGCTGAAACCCCCCTCAACCCATTTCTCCAACTATCAACAATGCTGGAGATGAGCAATATGTGGGTAAATCTAAGAAGAAAGGAAAGAAAAGGCAACAGTCACACACAAAAAGAGAGGTAATTTGTTTCATAACTTTCGAACTTATATCCTGGTCTTGAGAACATGTTTTCTGTGCTCAGTCATGCTCATGTTTAAGAACACTAGCTAAGATTATGCTAATATTAATTACCCATCTCCTTCATCTTCATTTTTTGTTTGATTATTATACATATCTTTTTCAAGGCTGAACGATGTGCTCATGAATTTAAGGCAAACAAAGCAAGACTGGTATGCTAACATGTGAATGAAGAAATATGATTATTGTGAAGCAAGCTGTTGATGATGAAGTCGAGGGAAATGAGAAGATGAATAGGAGGGAATTAAACACAGAATCGCGCACGCATCCAAGAACGAAGAAGAGAAGCTGACCAAGACAAGATTTTGAAAAAAAATGCTGCGTGAATCGTAGAACTGTCGAAGGAAGCCTGAAGCAGAAAGGCCCGAAACTCAAGTCGAACTTTCGATTCTGTCGAACAAGAACAGCAAGTCAGCAACGGCGCAATGCAAAACAGCCAAATAGGTTACAGGGGCGGGGCGGCGAAACTATTCAAACGAAATGGATTAATGGAATTGGGATACTTACTCGAAGTGTCGATTCTCAGATTCTGTCGAACAAGAACAGCAGCAACGGCGCAGACGGCAGAAGCAAAACAGGTGGTTACAGGGGCGGGCGGCGAAATGATTCAAACGAAATGGAATTGGGATACAGGATACTTACTCGAAGTGTCGACTGTCGATTCTCAATTTCTGTTGAACAAGAAGTCAAGAACAGCAGCAACGACGCAGAAGGCCAGAAGCAAAACAGGTGGTTACAGGGGCGGGCGGCGAAATGATTCAAATCAAACGAAATGGAAATGGAATTGGGTTGATTAGGGTTTGGCAATTGGCAGATAGATATTAGATAAGTTAAATTTAATTGTTTAATTTAACTTAATTACTATTATAACCTTACTGAATATATTGAATATGTTATATATATGAGGGGTAAAAAGGTAATTTTATATCGGGTTTTATCCAACGGGTATTAAAACGGATATGGATACGGGTACGGATATGGAGACCCATTACCCGTATCCGTACCCGAACCCGACGGATTTTTTTTCTCCATACCCGTATCCGTACCCGAACCCGTTTATCCATATCCGTTTATATATCCGTTGGGTTTTATCCGTCGGATATCGGGTAAAACCCGTCCCGTTTACATCCCTAGCCGTTGGAAAATCTCCCTCCGAGATTTAGTACTCGCTTAGTATAGGGTAACAGACATGGAAAAATGATCTTTGTGTTTACATATTTTGTATAGTATAATTGAAAAATAATAATTGTATATTTATTTTAGATTTTAATTTGATCTAAAATGGATATTTTATTAGAAATATTTTTTTTATTATTAAATAATTGATTTAAAAGACATAAAATAGGAAAAAAATTTGTTACTTCTATTATCTCCAAACTAAACAAGCTTAGGGTTTTAAGCTCAAGATTTGCATGGGGACGGAGCGGTATTTCCTTTCCCCCAACCCAATATATATACATACACATGCTCAGATATATCTAGTAAGAATTATATTTTATTGTTGGAATTGAGAACCGTTCAAATTTTCTAATTTAAAGTATATATTTATAGTATTTATAAAAATATTATCTTCTTTTTTTCATTTAATTCAAATATTTTAGTTTTAAAAAAAATTACAATAGATTTTTTTATCCACTAGAGGTAGTTTCTATTAGTTATGCAGTTATTTTTCTAACTTAAATATAAATATTTAATATTTATAAAAAAAATATTTTTTTAGCACTCAAATACTATAATTTATTAAAGATTTATGGTAATTTCTTCTATCTATTAAAATTAATTTTTTATTACCTATTGTAGGTAGTTTGTAAACTTAAAAATACAATATTTATAAAAAATATTGTCATTTTTTTTTCTAGCATTCAAATACTCTCTATTTATTAAAAGTGATTTCTACCACCAGCTATGAGTAATTTTTTTAACTAAATACTAGTTTTTAGTTTCCATTAAGAGAGTTATTTCTTATTAGATTCTCTCTCTCTCTCTCTCTCTCTCTCTCTCTCTTCTAATTTGGGTTTTGTAAGTTGGATTCCGTTGCTTCCTTTTCGTTGAGGCTTTTATGTAGTTGGTTTTTCATAGGGTAGTGTTTTAGTTGTCATTTCTCATCGACAAAAGAGAGGAGAATGTGTGTACCGTTTGTTCTCTATTTTGTGCCGGTTAAGAGTCACGATCCAATTATTAAGCTTGGCTCCTTTGTGTTTCTTCAATGATGAGTTTAATTCATGAGCTTGCAAGGGTATATGCTTTATTATAATTATAATTGTTGTCAATCCCGTTAGTGTGGAGCATTTTATTTTGTTGTTACTTAATTGTTCGATTCTTATCAAAATATTTCATATATACTCCGGGTTTCTTTTCTTATGTAGAAACCAATTAAAAAAAATCTAACATCTCAACTTCATATTCTTTTAACTTCGAATTTGTTATGCCTACATTCAAAAAAGAATTTTTGAGAAGTAAAAGCAATAAATGGATACTTTAGTAATAGGATTGACAATGGATGAAGAATTGGATACTCAATTGTGAATAAATAATGAGTTTTGTTTAAAAATATACTACACGACCCTTGTAATTCTTATAAGCATGAATGTTGTTTCTAATATGGAAACTCATTTTGATAATCTAATATAGGAGCTTGAATTGCTCATGACATGTAGAGATAGTAGTATTTATGTATTTTACTTTTAAATTTGGAGAATAAAATCGGATTTTGAAAATAGAGATATTTTTTCTTATGCATCCTCTTTGACAATGGCGTCCCCTCCTTTGCAATATTACCATCATTCAAATTCCTTATTTTCAACGTCACCTATCACTCTTTCCCTAATTCCACTCAACTTGTCAAGATGCAAAGATATTAGCCTCCATCCTCACCTTTTATTGTAATCATTATAAGATAAGGCTCAAATAAGCAATATTATATAGGCTCATAATTTACGTAGCAATCATAATTTCAATTTATGATCCCACAAGATAATTGAATAACACCAACAATACGATTTTAAGAAATAGAGATATACTAACATGATATTACATACAATTTACACATAGCATCAAACCTCATTCTATGACATTTATCATTATCCTAATGCCACCAGTCTCTAAGCAAACTAAAGGCCCTAAGCCTCTTCCTCCAAGGCCACCAAGGAATCACCTAAGGGGTAAGAGAAAAACACATGGTTTGGAGAATAGGACGATCGAGGGAGAGTAAACAAGTTTGGCCAATACTAAGGTAGAATAATGCAAACTCTTTCAACAAGATAACTAAGACCGAGGCACAACAACTCGCCCAACAAGATCAATTAAGACTAAGGGAGAATAACACAAACTCGTCCGACAAGATCAACCAAGACTGACAAAGAATAATGAAACTTAACTGAAAGTGGGAAAGTAACACAAACAACTGAGAGGCATTTGGTTGAGTGATTGAGACGAACAAAAGGGGTGGAGATTTTTGGGTGGTGTTTGGCTGGGGGAGTTGCGAATAATGAAAACATTGACGATGACATATTGACTGGTAGTGGAGAAATTAATCAAAAAGTAGGGATGGAAAATCTTAGAGAAAAAGAAAAGAGGAGATTTGGGTGGTTGTAATAAATGATCAAAAGTGAGAGGGGGTTATATGGCTTATTGCACGAGGAAGGATGGTGTGGGGAGTTGCGAAGAGAGGGAATTTGCATGTCTAGCACAAAACACATGGAATGGGGTGGGACTTAGCTTGAAAAACATTGGAATGAAAGGAGGTCATGATGATGGAGTGAAAGTTTAGTTATAGTTGGGGAATTCAGTTTGAGTAACCAAACTGAACAAACTAGGTCAAGGAAGGGAAAGTCACGTAGGTAAGGAGAATCAATAAAAAGAAAAGGAGAAGAAGGGGAAAAAGGAAAGAAAGGAAAAGAAAAGAGTTCCATTGGGTGATTTCAGATTCTCATCATATCCGGATCAAGGGATTTCTCTTCACCTCAACACAAATCAATTATCCAATCACGACTTTCATTAAGCACAACATCTTAAACAAAGAAAATTGCATCAATTAGAAAAAATATAATACCCTCTTTATTCACGATTAAAAAAATCATTGTTCAATTCATCCAACTAAGAATACAAAATTGAGATCAAGAGAGTGGATAATGTGGATGAATTGGGGTTAGTATTGGATTGGAGGATGTAAAGAGAAGAAAATAAACCTAGATCTCTCTTTCATGCTCCCAAATTGTTGTTCTCCTAATCCCAGGGTTCTATCTTAAAAACTAAGCAAAAATGGCCTTATATAGGCGCATCTGCTTGTTGACATGAGGTGTGTCAATCAACACAAGCACCCCATGTCGAGGGGTGCTGAAGGAATTCTCACTTGCATCAACACGCCCCTAGTTATTGGGCGACATGGTTTGTGTTGGTTATCTACTTCAACTATGTTGGGTATTTCAGCCATAACTTCTTCATTTGATCTCAGATTGATCCAATTTTTTATGTATTGGAAAGCTTACGAAAATATATAAAACTTTCATGCATAGAAATTTTACAAATTCAAATCAAATCATGATTAGATTTTTTATATCTTTCCACCTTTTCCCACTTTGAGCACTCTTTTTACTTCCATTTTGCTCCAGATGTTATGTTTTAGCTTCTTTTGATCCAATTTTCTCCAACTACCTATAAAATATGATTAAGAGAAGTAAAAAAAATAACAAGTGGAATAAAGTATGTAAAAATCATCACATAATCACATTAAATATTTATGTTAAAGTTCTACATGATTGATAGAATCCATAACTATAATTACAAAACCTCAAATCCTTAAGTATGTATAACTCTATAGGCAATTGAATCGACCAGATAGAGTAGAATAGGGCCATATGGTTCCATTAAGACTAGGCAATTAATTTCAATAATTTCAAAGTAATTGGTCCTGACTCATGTGTTCTTCCGTTGGAAGTATTAATGTCTTATTAGTACTTAGAAAAACTTAGCACATACCAAATGCATTACTCGAATTACTTAGGTCATTATACTTTTACTTTCATTATCATTGGTTTATTATGAGATAAGTTGCTTACTATGATCCCAGTTTATTATGAATTTATTCCAACAATTGGTGACATCCAATCACTTAGAGCGCATCACTAATAGCACATTGAACATAGTATAGGAGTAAGGCAAGACATAGGCATATTTGTTAAATACATAAAGGAAATTCTTCACAAGGTAAAAGGTCATACAACCCTTATAAATCCTAATTTCACATATACACCATAACTTCATCCATAAGGATTTCATACTCACCAAAGTTAACACCCTACCCTAAAATAGCATTAACACCATTATATCCAAAAATCATAACTTAAATCCAAAATTTTGCACATAAAATACTAATGCTACCCTTTTGATTATTATTTGCAAATTAAATATTTTCTCATAAAAGTATACCTTATGCTAATCATAATTTATCAAGATAGTTAAAAAATTATCGTATTCATATTTCAACTCATATTTTATTTCTACAACAACCAAATTTCCATATTTGACATAAAAGACCAAAATGCCCTTAGTTCACCTAAATATCTCTAATTTTATTATTTTTATAACTTAAGTCATCCGTATCCGAAACTTAATATATTACATATCAACTTTATTGTAAAAACCCTAAGGAAATGAAAGCAATCAACAACACCATAAGCCTGAGACTTCTCCAAAAGCACAAATTTTGGAAAAAAGGAGTGGGGTTCAGCAAATTTTATTATTTTCAACAAAATCCCCTTAGTTCACCTAAACATCTCTAATTTTATTATTTTCATAATTTAAGTCATCCATATCCGAAACTTAATATATCACATATCAAATTTATTGTAAAAACCCTAAGAAAATGAAAACAATCAACAACACCATAAGCCTGAGACTTCTCCAAAAGCACAAATTTTGGAAAAAAGGAGTGGGGTTCAACAATTAAATGAGTAAAAGTATGATTTCCAAAATTAGAGAGTGTCAACATAATGGGGGTAGAGGTAATGGTGTATTTTTACAATTTGTTTAATAATTTATTGTGTAGAAAAAGGATTTAGTAAGGATTTATCAAAAATAATATTAAATAGATGCCAAAAATTATGAAAAATTAGGAAAATGTGAAGAATAATTTAAAAAACTCTAGTATATAAATTTTTTGGATATTAAAGTTGATTTGAAGCTCAAATAAATTTAAATAAGTAAAATGAATAAAATCATATAATAGCGTCGACGAGTTTTTACGTAATTTAACATTTGAGAATAGCGAAGGAATTTTGTTTGAGTGGATCAAATGAATGATTTAAGAAAATTAATGAATGGTTATCAAGTCCTAATTATATAGGATAATTAATGTGATGAAAGTAGGGTATTTCATATTATTTCAATATAACAATACTAAAAAGAAATAAAATGTCAAATGAATAGCAAATATTATAATGAGACAATGAAAATTGACATCAATAACTTCTCATGGAGTAAGAGTCACATTTTTGGGTAAAAGAAACATATAGCTTAAGGCGTTCTATATATAAATTGTTACCATGAAGAAAATCACACGATGAATAAAGAATCAAGGCAACTATGAAGGCAACATCAAGTCTAATAAATAGTCTTCTTTATAGTATATTTAAGAGAACCAATACCTAAAAAGTATTATGTTAGATTGTGTCATTTAGGTTTGTCAAGGAAAAAAAAAGAAAAAGAAAAAAGAAAAATGGACTAAACACACATACTAAGTTGGTATATGAATGATATGTACATCATAAACTTAAAGTATGTTTACATCACATAGCCTACAAGAACATAAAAGAAAATAAGAAAGATAATACTAATCATGAACTAAATAGAAGATAGTACTCAATATCATTATAAATTTTGATATATTCACTATACCTTTTAAATAGAGTTTGGACTCTTTGTTGATATTGTACTTCAATAATCAGCTTTGTTCTTTCAGTGGCGCATAAATCTTACTTTCGTCATATTCACTTATTTTCAAAATATGTAGCAAAAATAATACCACACAATGATTAAAGGGATAGGAAAGAAATATAGTGGGACTAAGAGGTAAACTAGGTTTTGAGACAACAAATAAAATTTATAGTTATTATATAGAATTATAAGATTCTACCTATGGTTGTAAGATTCCACCAATTCTTCATAGAGTCTTACAATTCTATCATGATTCTACTTGTGTAAGATTATATCTACGATCAAGGATTGTTTAACTTTTGGATCATACAATTGTTCAATTGTAAATTTGAATCAAAATTTCAACAACCATGCATCTAACTAATAACTCCCACAATCAAGAGTTTGTTAAACAAGAAGTGTAACACCCCCAAAATTCACTACTGAAAAATTTCGTTTAATTAAAAGAAAATTAGTAGAAGCAAATTAATAAACTGTGAACTTTGGGGATATTACCGCCATACTTAGTACCAGACCGGTTCACTCCTACCGCTCCAATACCAAGTGCTAAGGCTAAAAGAGTATAACACAATTTACAAGAAATTCAGACATATTTAAATCAGAGTAACGCAAGCAAACATTTTATAAGAGTATAATCCATCAATGGTGGTTCAAGACAACAAATACATTGAGATTGTGAATTTAAAGGTGATCAAGTAAAACCTTAATGATTCCGGATAGTTCCTTATGCTCTTTTCTGATGGCCCACTTGAGTAACACCGAATACAACCTGCAAGGGATACTGCCCATTGAATAGGTAGGCCCCCCACGAATGGAACCCTTTAGTACTACGGTACTGAGTAGTAACCCTTTAAAAATGTACTTAAAAGTAGGCACGCAATGTAACACATGTTATACTACTATGTTTATATATAACGACAGGTGTAAACATAATATTCAAACCCATACACTCACATATTCCACAAGTCAATCAGATATTAATGGTGTACACATATCATTCACTTTCGTACATTCGCATACTTAACATGTCAACCAAATATTAATAGGTCATACTGAATAATCGATACTTTTAGGGCCTTAAGGCCATCAGTCCATCATTAGTTAATCATCTCGGATTATAATCTCCATGAGAGTGCGGGAATCCTACTATTATAGCTGGTGGATCGGTCACTTATAGGGTAGAATGCACCTAACCACTATTATATGCTGGTGGATCGATTTCCAGGGCAAAATGCTCTTGGCCATTATTATGTAGGTGGATCGGTCTGGCCCTAACTCTCATGGTGTTCCACTGTAAGTACTTAGTGTCTTTTACTTATCTTAACAAATTAGGGTTTGGTTTATTGAGCTCGGGATCCCCCACTATTATTGTCGGTGGGCTAGTCACTTGTGAGACAATGTCCACACCACTATTATTCGCCGGTGGATCGGTCACTTATAGGGCAGAACACACCTAACTACTATTCCTAATCGGTGGATCGGCTGGATTTGACTCAATAATCTTCCACTTTACATAATTAGTATTTAATCGTATCTTATTCAATAGATTCCGCCCTAGACATGCATGGCTAACTCCAGCTATACTTATCCTCCTAAGAGGGCCCGTCCTATATCTTGAGACTCGGCGCCTCCTAACTCGCCCCGCCATCCTTCCCTTAATCCACTTACTCACATTGGGAACCCGACTCCTAAATGCGTGGGTCAAGCCCACTCACCGCCTTACCCTAGGGTTTCTCCAAAACCCTAATCCGGGCCTATGTGGCTCATCCTTCTCTACCTTACATAATCCGGACTATTTCAACACTCCACGCGTCATGACCCTTATATCCAACCCTCACTTTCTACCCCACTCATTCTCGTTTATTTTTATTATTATTTTCTTTTTCTTTTTCCACCTTCTCATATTAGGGTTTCTTCCCAACCCTAGATTAGTCTCCTACACACTCTTATACTGTCCTACGTACTATTTTTCGCCCGAAGCCCCCAGACACCCAAACGACACTTCTATTACCTTCCTCACGTCCTGAGGTAACTTTCCATATATAAATTTTGCCCCTATGCATACTCTAACCATCTCATGCAAACCCGAATTCCTCCCATACCTATATTAGCCAACTTACTTCCCTTTGGTTATCTTATTTTCCCATTTTATTTTTCATGCCTCTATCCCTAATCACCACGTTAATTATCCTTGCAAGCATGCATGTCCTAAAGGATCACATCACATCACATCATAACTTACAGCATATCCATATTAGCACATAGCAAAAGAGGACACATGAAGACATCTCGGTTCTGAGCCACGCCACACATGAAACAATTAAGATAATAGCATACAGAACATGACATATAAAGTATATAGGGCATCCAAGGCATGTAGGACATATAGTAAACATTCGATCTTAGCTACACCCTTACTCGGTTTAGGTTACTGAGCTATCTCCTACCCTTATTAGGCCACTAATCACCCTTGGTAATTGTTACACTTAATATATTTTCCATTTAGTTGGTTAGATTACCAATTTACCCATTTCCTCTATTATAATTAACAAATTGCCCTTTAGTTACAAAATTACCAAATTACCCCCTGTTCAATATCCTAATTACAAAATTACCCATTTAGTTGGTTAAATTACCAAATTGCCCCTCACATTTATCATATTTACCATTTTACATTTTTCCATTATTAAATTATTATTTTACCCTTCTCTTTTATTAAATTATTATTTTACCCTTCTCGATTATTATAATTACAAAGTTATTCCTTTCCAATTCCCACTTTTACCCCTTTATTTACAAAATTACCATTTTACCCCTTTACTTTCAAATTTACCATTTTACCCCCTTAACTTCCAAAAATTACCATAACACCCTTTCACTTATAAAATTTCCATTTTATCCTTAATTACGAAATTACCATTTTGCCCTTTAATCCCAAAATTACCATTTAGCCCTTTAATTACAACATTACCATTTTGCTCTTTTATTACAAAATCACCATTTGCCCTTTAATTACTATTTTATCCTTTATTCATAAAATTACCATTTTGCCCATTTATTACAAAATTACCATTTTACCCTTTTATTACAAAATTACTATTTTGCCCTTTAATTACAAAATTACCATTTTACTCCCCTTACTTCCAAAATTACCAATTTGCCCCTTTTCATTTACAATTTGCCACTTTACCCTTTCTACTTCCAAAATTACCAATTTATCCATTAATTCCAAAATTACCCTTTTACGCTTTAATTACAAATTTACCACTTTGCCCTTGCCTCCAAAATTATCATAATACCCTTTTTAATTAAAATTTACCATTTTTTCCCTTAGTACACCACTTATATTAAATTATTATTATTACTACATAAAATATTAATATTAACCTCATCTGCAACTCTTATAATTAATATAATATTATTAGCACCCATATATATATATATATTAGGCCATATTCTTGTACAAGATAAATTACTAAAATACGTCTAAGGCTCACAAAATATTAATCATGCATTAAGATCACAATACCATAATACACCCTAGATAATACTTGATATTTTCATTAACAACCAAACTCTTACCTTAAACAATATTCCCATACATATCATATAACTTATCACGCTTCCTTTTATCATCCAACACAAAGAAACCACATATAATATATTAAACAACATATATCAAGCATAATACACATTAAAAATGCCTAATGTGCTAACATACGTTATCCATGCGTTTAAGTGGAATTTAACGGTTACCTCGATTCTTGCAAAAACGAACCTTACCGGTATTCCGGTTAAAGGTTCAAGTTTTGATTATCAAAACCAATACCTAAAAATATTATCAAGGTTTATTATGATAGAAATAATAAAAATCAAAGTATAAAACTTTATAATACTTAATTAATCAAAATCAAAATATTATTATACCTTAAAAATGATTACCCAAATTAATCAACAAAGGCAATAGCTCATCTACTCATGCAGCATGAGCTGCATGCAAGGAAAGAAGGAGGAGGGGGGCTCGAAGGTGGTTAAAAGAGGGAAAATTGGGCACTTTCGGGTTAGTGGTTTGGGGCTAACAAAAAGACATGATGGGGAAGGATTTGGGGTAAGGGAATGGTGCAGAAGTGGAGAGGGGGTGTAGGTGGTGGTCGAGGATGGGTTGAAGGCAGCTAAGTGTGGCGAAGGCGACGACAGCGAGGCTGCAAAGGTGGCAGCCGAGGAGGGAGTTGAAATGGGGGCTGGTGAGGAAGGAAAAGGGAGAGGAAAAATGAAGGCTTTTGGGTTGTGTTTTCGGGCAAAGTAGGATTGGGGGTGGTATAGGGGGTTGCAAGGATTGGTTTGGTGGCTCAGGTGGCGGCAGAAGCGGCGGGACGGCGGAGGATCGGGGCTGCGCAGGGTGGCTGCCAAGAAGGGAGGGAGAGAAGAGAAAAAGAGGAGAGGAGGAAGAAGGAGGCTGCGGGGTGGCTCAATGGGGGTTGTGATGGTTCGAGGGTGAGGTAGAGGGTGGCAGGGGGTGGTTGAGGCGGTGGCAGCGGCGGAGATGGGCGATGAAACAAAAACAAGGGGAGAGAGGGGAGGAGAAGAAAGGGAGAAAAGGAGGCTCGAACAAGGCATATGGGGCTCGAAAAATGGCCGAATGGAACAAGAAGGGAAGAAGAAAAAGAAGAAGGAGAGAGAGGAGGGGATAGGGTGCTCAAGGGGTGGCAGTAGGGTGGTAGAGGAATGGCGGTGGTAGGGAGAGGGAGAAGGGAGGTATGGTCGGGTATGGGGGAAGGGAGACAGGGATGGTGGGGCCAGGATGGTGCAGAGAAAACGATGAGAGGGAGAGAGAGAGATAGGGGGAAGCAATGGGGGAGAGGGAGTTGCAGGTGGATGGCCGGAATTCTCGCTGGGGATGGAGGAAGAAGAAAGAAAGAAGAAGAAGAAGAAGGGGAGGGGCTGGGTGAGTGCGACGAGCGAGCAGGCTAGCCAAAGGGGGAAATAACGTGGGCCGGCCAGGTCGGGGAAGAAGGGAAAGAAAAAAAAAGGCAGGCCGGGCGACGCGGGAAGGGAAGAAAGAAAAAAAAAGGAAGGGAGTTGGGCCGAGGGAAAGAAAAGGAAAGGAGGGGAGGAGGAGGGAGAATGGGCCAGCGGCCCAGGCGTAGAAGGGAAGAGGCAAGCCAGCCAGCTGGCGGCCCAAAGAAGAAGAAAAAGAAAGAAAAGATAAAATAAGGAAAATGAGAAGGAAAAAGGGAAAAAGGAAAAAGAGAAGGAAAAATGGTATTAAACAAAATAATTTAATTTATAAGATAATACAATATAATATATTTTGGGTAATAAATTGATTTAATAATTTAATTTAATATAATTAAAGTATAAGGGTTTAAAAAGGATAATTTAAGTAAAATAATGGTTTGAAAATTTATTTTAAATAAAAAGGGTGTGATAAAATAACAAAATATTGATTTTAATTTATTAAATATTTATATCCAATCTTATATATTCAAAAATCCATAAAATAATTAAATTAAATAGATTTAAAGGCTAATTTATCCCAAATAAAATTTATTTATTAAATTATAAGCTTTTGAAAATTTTGGGGATTACAAGAAGGTTCCTTGCTCCAACAACTGTAATATGTTAAGAAGTGCAAGAGAAGCTTCCTATGATAAAAATATAGGTTTAGTGTCCCGGATAATGTGATGGCAACACAAAGGTTTTTGAAGGAATCATTAAGGGCAAGAAACATCTTAATCAAAGTTTTGCTTTTAGGATGATGATGGATTTCTTCATACATACCACAATAACATTTCCTAGACTCTTAATCAATGTTACTATATGCTCCTTTGTACATAAGTATCATTAATGTGGGGGATTCATGCATGAGGTTGTGAAAAAAGATTAATTATGTAGTCAAAATGGTGATCAAACATATTGACCTTAGTTTGAAAAGATGAAGTAAGTCACACGTCTTTCATTATGTTTACCGACTCATTAGAGGTTATTCAAGAGGATAGAATGATTGCCATGACATAGACGTCTCGGTAGCTTGTGTATTTTGTAATGACCAAAATGAGATTCTTCTCACTTATTCTTCCAATGTTCATATGGTGCAAAACTAACTCTTCTTCACTTATTCTTCTGATATTCATATGATGCAAAATAAGACTCTTTCCTCACTTATTCTTCCAATGTTCATATGGTACAACCGATCGTCATATAGGATCAATTCTTATATTGGGGTTAGTTGTGTTAGTGTGGATTAAAGATTCGAAAATTGGATGGTGCTTGAATTTTATGTTTTACCATATATGACAACAATGAATATAATTTTTCATCAACGAAGAGAACTTCAACTTAAAAAAGTTATTCAAGAATTGACCTGTTGTATATAATCATATTTTTTTCGACGGTAAATTTTTAAGAAAACTCACAAAACGATAATTTGATCGATTTTTTTTATTGATGGTATTAATTATTTTTAACTTAGGATGTACTTCTCACTTTATAGTGATATAAGTAATAAAAGTTTACACATATGCAAAATAAAATAAAATAAAATAAAATGTTCCTTAGGTATTCTCAAAATAAATTAATTACGTATTTCTACGAAATTATTCAAAATACTAGATGAAATATGATAATATCAAGTATAACAAAACCCTTTCTCTCTTGATTACAAAAAATAAAAAGTAAATTCCTTTGTCTTTCAATTTCAGCAACTCGCCGAAAGTGAAGGCCCCGGCGCGTCAGTGCCGACTGCCGACACCCCAACGACAATAAATGCGCCAACGACACCGTTTCGTTCCGCATATTTGACGAGCGAAAACAAATACAGTCTGAAATGAAAAATAGAGGACTGACTTATTTCCCCACCCCCAAAAAAATAAAAATAAAAATAAAAATAGGGGACTGCGAAAAAGAAGATTTTCCGCCTTCGGTGTCTCATCTCATCTCCATCGATCGCTCTCCCCTCTCCTCCCCGTCTCTCTCGTCTCATATTGTCGACGCTCTCTCCCTCACTCCTCCTCTCTACTCTCTGCCGCTGCAGTTGGAGGCTGGGGCGGTAAATAGAGGACATAAATTCTTGTCAATTTCAACAGATCTTCTCTTTCAATTCTCTCCCAATGCTGATCCTTCTCCTCTATAACACTGTCCCGTTCTAGTTAAATTTCTAGATAGCGATTCTTTCTCTAAATTCTTCTTTGTTCCCATTTTTATTTTTCTCTACTTTTTCCTCCTTCCCATCTTGATCATTTCCTCCTTTTGTACTTTTCACCTAATCTGTTTACAATAGAATTACGTTATTAAGGTCTCTTTCAATTTCTCTTTTCAATTGCGCTCCTGCCTGAACCCCTGCAATATCCAATTTCTCTTGCTCAATGGCGATGCACAGGGGATTATTATCTGCTACGGGACGGAGCAAGAGCAGTGGATCTTGGTTATCAGCTCTGACTCGTTTAGTTTTCGTCACATTAGTGCTCGTGCCTGTGTTTTTCTTCGTCAGTCGTGGTCTTCATGCCGCTTCTGGTTAGTTTCACCGCTGCATTGATTAAGGGCGTTATTTCCATCCCCCCCCCCCCAGATTTGATTGAGTTTGTATTCATCTGAATCTTTGATTGAACATAGTTCTTGCTTTTGTATTTTGATACGTTAGGGTTTCTTTTCTTTATTTACTAGATTTTGAGGATGCTCAGTGTTCTGCTTGATTTTCTATTCTGCTTTTTTTTTTTTTTTAGTGTCGATTTGCGTAGTGAATTTTCTATGATTGTGAATGGTACGATGTTGGTCGGTAAATTTAAACTTTCTCATCAAAATTTTCTGGTACGGCGATGTTTGCGCGTCGATTGGGTGCCTACATCAGTTATGTGAATTTGGATCCGCAATCGGAAGGGAAGGGATATGATTCTGGAAAAAAGGGAATGCCATTTTTTTTTCGTGTGTGTGTGTGAGAGATCAGTGGGATCTGTAAGTTGCGAAGCAGATGTGAGTCTTTGCGAGGCATGGAAATGAACTCATTGTATTTTCTATTGTTATTTTATTTGGGCATAGGATAGCCGTTGTTCATCATTGGGTTTGTTTCCTTGAAAGGATATAAAAAGGCGCTTCTACTTGCTTAGGATTATATATGTGACACTGACATTTTCATTTTATCATATATGACTGGATTAGGATTATTACACCACATCAAATTTATCAAGAAGTGGCAGTAGGAAGATAGATGTAATTGTTTTCGTGAGTAATGAGATAGCTTTTTGGTGGCCATACAATAAGTAAGCTTATGTTGAGTTGGATGCTGCTTCTCTCCATGTTTGTTTTCAATTTTTTTGGGTGATATCCTATTGTGCTTCTACTCTCTATGTAAATCATAATAAAAGAAGAAATGTGAGTCCTTACATAGCATGGACGATTTATGTTGCAAACTTTGAGAGGTTACAAGTCTGAAGTTTCAGCCTTGCATTGATTGACATGGCTTCTGATGATTGCCGTCATATCTATTGTGTTTGAGGTATCCATGCAAACCATAATAAAAGAAGGAAAAACTGCTCTCCATAGCATGAACAATTTACGTTGGAAGCTATGAGTAAGAGAGAGGTTACAAGTCCAAAGTCGCAGCCTTGCATTTGATTGACATGGTTTCTACAAGTCAGTTTTTTTTTTTTTTTTTTTTCCGGAGATCAAACACTCCTAAAGAGTGATGCACATCAGCAGAAGCTACAATCAAAATAGATGAAGGGAGATCCCTAATCTAAAAGCAGTAATCAGAGTTAGTACTGTATTCAACAATAGGACGGGGCAAGGAATTCCCACTCCTCTTCGTATGATCCCAAGCAATGTCTTCAACCTGTCTTGCTGTCTCAAAGATCCTGTTGACTGGGAAGCTAAACCTCGATCTCAGCTACTTAGACATATCAAGCATCAACATTAACTCCAGGCAATTGGAATCAATTGTGATCTTGCCAATATCGAGCTCCACTGCCTTCCATTAGGCCATTTCAACTGTGAGCCGTTTAGTTCTATGACCCAATGTCCTGCAAAAAGCTTCCGGCACTCCCAGAGCACTGATCCGTCATGATATCTGCTCACAGCGCCTAACACCCATTCCTCATCATAACAATTCAAACATTTTGAACCCCTTTATCAGGTCATATTGGAGCAAAGTTGTACTAAGAGGTGGTAGAAGCTGCAACTTTTGTGCTTTGCCCTTCCAGAAATAGTTTTTTTTTGAGCAAAATTATATCATTTCATTAATGGATGGAAGTATTCCAGCTAAGTTCATTGAACTTGTCCATATAACTTTTGACAAAATCACTACTAATCCTCTCACAGGAAGAAGAAAACCTAATTGAGACTATAGATTATTTTCTTAAGTATTTCCTTCCAACTACATTCTTTGCGTGAGAAAAGTTTGGAGTTACAAGTATGCTGATGTTCATAGATGCACACTAGTTCTAGCCATCTGTATTTTCCTTTTGAATATTCTTGTATTAAGGGCTAGGCGATTAATAGCTCAAGGCCAACTATGAGCTGGACCATACAATGAAATATCGGTACCGCAATTGCGTATTGGCCGCAATTTTGTGGTTTTTAGGTCAGCCGCGACGTGAAATTCCGAAATTGCGGCTGTTTCAGAAAATCACATATTTATCGCCGCAATATCGGCGAAATTTCGGATATCGACCGATATTTACTGATATTGGCCGATGTTTACCGATATTTGTTAGTATTTGTTGTGAAAAAAAATTAAAAAATCACACCGCGACAACCACAACATATAAAATATCATTCGCGATACCCCGATACCGCGACGCCACGACCGCAACCGCAATCGCGACCGTAACCGCGGTTTTATTGCTTGAGCTGGACCCCGGATACCAACACTAGCTGAGGCATTGTGTAATATATGTTTCATGACTGGACAATCAAACCGGAGACGAGGAAGGGTCTCAATAGCGTCACAAAAGCAGCATGATGTGTCTTCAATGTAAAAGAATCTGCTAATGATGTCCTTTGTGGGAAGTCTGCTGTGTGCAGCAATCCAAAGGATGAACTTGTGCTTGGGCCTTGCATTATTCTTCCAAATTGCCTTCCAAGAGGTGACACAAGAGGCTCTAAAGTATGATTTTGTCATAGACTGAGCTAATCTTATAGGATGTGAACCTTCCATAAATTGTTGCATCCACATTTTCATAGTTATTTGAAAATGTTATTGTTTCTGCCAGAGGATAGTGAACCTCTAGTGCTTCAAGTCATGTATAATGACATTTTAAGAAATAGGCTTTAGCCTTTTTTTTATTTTTATTTCATATCAACTGAAATGAAGTAATAATTCATAAATAATCTAGTCACAGAAAGGAGCCTAGATATCCTACTCAAGCTCCCTGAGTGTCTGAAAATGCTGATAGATATTTAGGTTTTGAATAATATATATATTTTTTTTCTCCTCTGCTTCTCTTTAATTGATTTGTGTCTATACGGAACTAGTTGAGGCTTAAGGTTACTAGATTCTGAATAAAAATCTACATCTAGTAACAAGTGTACATGTTTGTACTTTTCATATATTTGTGGGAAACAGTTAGGAAAAAAAGAAGGAAGTGCCAAAAGGCTCTCATTAACCAAACTGCTTGAAGAATTATGTAGGAATTGGCATCAAAATGTGGTGGTTAACTTTGTGCTGCTTGTGTATAGAAATGCTGCATTTTCCTGAGCGAGAAGATATATTGTAAATGAAATATGCAAAGTTGGAAGATTCATATATTTTTCTGACTTTATAACTATTGGCTATGTGACTATATGCTAAATCAGGTTCCAAAGATTATTAATTGAAGGAAGATATGATTTCTATAGTATTGTTTCATGTAAGTCACAAAGTTTCTAAAATCACAGAATAATATGAATAGTTCCATAAAAGTAGGCACTTAACAATTAATAGAAAAACCATCTTAATTGACTACACATATTGCTGCAAATTGCTACGTTTTTACAAATTAAAATTATAAAATACATTTATGTAGAAACTAAAAAGTTATGCAATAGTTTTGTTGGTCCCATTAAATACTCCTTTCATCCGGCAACTTGAATACTCCTTAAACCTAGTTTCAACTATCACAAAACCTCATTCCTATACCTATGGTGCCCACTTACTAACGCTGAACCAATATTTTTTTCTTCTTCGGTGCTTGGAACAACCATGGTGTTGATGTTTGAGCTCCTTACAAATTTAGATTGGTCTTTGTACTCAGCTTTTCTGCATTCCTGTAACACCATCAGTTATGTAGCATCAGGTCATGCTCAGGTGGCTTGACTTTACAATAAGGACTCGATCCGGGCCATCTTCAAGATTCTACTTACTAGCAAAAGAGCCTTTTTCTTTTTCATATCTTGTATTACGATAATATACATTCTGATTGGTTGTAAATGAATCATGAAGATGATTATGGAGAGTATAGTATTGATGTGAAGGATCCGAAATAATAGAAGGTAGCTGGTTCATGCCTAAAAAATATTCCTGTTATTGTATGTATTGGGGAATTTCTTCAGAATTCAATCAATTTTCTTCTTCAATACCAAGTTTGCAATAGCTTTTTACATCTGAAAAGTCTTATTCACCATCATTTGTCTGCTCTGTAAATGTGAATTTGCCATATATTTTTGTTCTGCCAATGCCATGCCAAAGGAGCTTTTGATGATTTGCATTGACTCCCTAATATGCAAAACCATTAAGAGTGTCCCAGCATTAAGATATAAATGATCTATACTAATTTTTAAGCCTAGCATCCTTATGGTACCCATAATCGAGACTACCTATATTGCCCTTGCATTTTTTAAATATTGCAAAATTGTTGCAGAGCTAAATTCTTTCGAAACAATGTAGAATGGTGTTCAATACCTCTTTTCTCACTGCCAAAAAAAAAATTTTTTTTTAAATCAAATCTTTTCTATTTGATTACCTAACGATTGGTTTTGTATATTTTCTAAATTAAAACTGCAACTCTTCTTTCTTGATTACCTTGTTGGCATTTTGCCTGACTTATTTCTACATTTTATTAATGCTATACAAAAATCGGATTCTATCAATGCAATACAAGAATACAAGAGCATATGTGTTGTATGTGAGTATCCATGACTTGCATAAATGTTTTTATTTACATGCATCGTATATTTACCTCATGTAATTTTATTATTATTGTTTAGTATGAAAAATGTTAATTATGATAATATAAACTGCAACAAATTTGTGTCATTTCTATTGATTTTCCTTGTTTTAGGTGGCAATACTTATTTAGAATGATCACATGGTATCTAAATAAAGTTGCCCCCCCCCCCCGGCGGTACATATTATAAAGGATAAGTTCCACATGACATTTGGCATAATTCTACTTAGGTGCCATGTATTGTAAACAATCCCATTTAGGTATCATATGTTTTTAATTTTTATTTTACTCTAATATTATCTTATTAATGCTTTTAGTTTTATATGACTAAAATAATAAATTTTCTAATATTGAATATTTTTTTATATATTAATTAAAAAATTCTGAATATTTAAATATTTTTTTTTCAAAATGTTTAGAATTTTCTAGATGTTTTTGAATTTTATAACATTTCCATGTTGTTTCTTTTTAGAAAAAATTCTAGAATATACCAATACACACACACACACACACACTCATATATATAAATATTATATTTTTCCCATTCAATATTAAAAAGTTATCATTTCAGTTGTACAAAATTAAAAATACAAATAAGATAGTATTAAAGTGAAACAAAAAGTTAAAACACATGGTATCTAAATGAGATTGTTTAAAACATATGGTATCTAAGTGGAATTAGTTCAAATTAGCTCCGGACATTCATATATTGGCAACTGAAATCCCTCTCTAATTTTTGTGTTGCATACTGCTGTTGTTCCTGCTGCACTCACTCCCTCTTTTGGTTAAACCTTTTGAATTTTGTTTACCCTGGACTGAACTGGAGTTGAAATAAATAATCCTATGTGCAGAGTGGGCTGAATATTCGGATGAGAGAAATAAACCGGTAACTCATCTGTCCTTTTTAGCTGTTACTGATACCAAACCTGTGCTTTAGTCGAGAAATAACTGATTAGGTTGTAATTAATTTGCAGGATGTAGATTGGAGGGAGAAACTACCAATTCAACATTTGAAATCAATATTGTCTGAAGAGGCATGGGCTAGAAATCTATATTTATAACACACACAACTTCCAGTTTTTGAGTTTCACTTCTAATTCTTATATGTAATGGTGTGTAGGTTCTCGATGTCATAAAAACCAATCTATATGATTTGGGTCCCTTGACCCTTGATTCCTTTGTAAAGAATAATTTGTCTGCTTCATGGAAGGTTGTGGGACAGGAGACCTCAGATAATCCTGAGATTAAGGTACCAAAGTTAGATCCTTTAAATGATGGAGGCACTGCATATCTCTTTTCTCTCTCTTTCAGGGACTGTTCTTTTTCCTGATTTTGCTGTCTTCTGCATTTCAATTGTTTATATAGACAACCAAGATACCTTCACATTTAAAACAAGTATTAGCAGGGAACAAGCAACATGGTTTATCAGGTTGATATCTGATCTGGGATTTGATTGTTTTGGCTTACAGATGCACAATTTTATCTCTTGATTATTACTGATTGATTATTCTCCATGTTTAGCAGATGATCATTCTGACTTACCTGATTCTCCAGGAAAACAATCCCGAAGAGTAATAATCATCCTTATTTGATCAATTGTTGCATGGTGCATTTATTGGTATCATTTTCATATTCATCTTTCCCCATTACGAGCGTTTTGATCCTATGCGTTTTTGCAGATACTGAGAGAAAGAAGGCGTGAAAGACGAGCAGCTGAATTATTGAAACTAAATGATGAAGCTATTTTAAAACTTGAAAATGCTGCGATTGAACGTTCGAAGTCGGTTGACTCTGCAGTTTTAGGAAAATATAACATATGGAGGAGAGAAAATGATAATGAGAACTCTGATTCTACTGTGCGTCTGATGCGTGATCAAATCATCATGGCAAGAGTATATATAAGCATTGCTAAGATGAAGAACAGAAACGATCTGCTTCCGGAACTTCAGAATAGGCTTAAAGAGAGTCAACGTGCCTTAGGAGATGCAACAACAGATGCTGATCTACAGCGTGGGTATGATGTTGATATCAACTCATTTCCTTGATTCCTTTTATACTACTTTGGGTTTCTCCTCTGCATTGATGAACGTATCTTTTAATAGTGCACCTGAGAAAATGAAAGCTATGGGTCAGATTCTTTCAAGAGCAAAAGAGCAGCTCTATGACTGTAAATTGGTAACTGCAAAGCTGAGAGCAATGCTTCAATCTGCAGAAGAACAAGTTAGAAGCTTAAAGAAGCAAAGCACGTTTTTGAGCCAATTAGCTGCAAAAACTATTCCTAATGGGATTCACTGTCTATCCATGCGCTTAACCATTGATTATCATCTCCTACCTCCTGAAAAGAGGGAGTTCCCTAAGAGTGAGAACCGGGAAAATACCAAACTTTATCATTACGCACTCTTCTCTGACAATGTCTTAGCTGCTTCTGTGGTAGTCAACTCTGCTGTCAGGAATGCCAAGGTGATTTATCATTTATTTCTTCTACACACGATACTTTTCTTTACTTGGTGTTT
The DNA here is from genome assembly GCA_039764185.1 of Tamarix austromongolica. NCBI lineage: Eukaryota > Viridiplantae > Streptophyta > Magnoliopsida > Caryophyllales > Tamaricaceae > Tamarix > Tamarix austromongolica. Next base: position 12,205,135 of record CM077819.1, read on the forward strand.
TGAATTTTAGATCTTGCATCTCTATAGGCATACTCATAAGTCATAATAATTTGGTCTCAGAAACCAAACTTGTTTTTTATTGTCTAAGTTACAAGTATGCATGGCTCGCATAGTTGTTGTTATTAATATTCCAAAATGAAAATTGCTCAATTAAATAATCGCCACAAATATTCTTTGGCCATCTTTTTTGAAAGTGTGGGTAAAATACTTTATGAATTCTTTTCCATGTTTCAGGGGTTTAGATAAACTACTTAACACATTGAAATCCTGCAAGGGTAAAAGCTAGTTTTCTGCTATTTTAATATTTTTAGCCTTTGATTATCCATTTGTGGTTGGGTTGCAGGAACCAGAAAAACATGTATTCCATCTTGTCACGGATAAATTGAATTTTGGAGCGATGAACATGTGGTTTCTGTTAAATCCCCCAGGAAAAGCTACCATCCATGTGGAAAATGTGGATGAATTCAAGTGGCTGAACTCTTCATACTGTCCTGTTCTGAGGCAGCTTGAATCCGCTTCAATGAAGGAATATTATTTTAAGGCAGACCATTCCTCCTCTATCTCATCTGGTGCATCTAATTTGAAGTACAGAAACCCAAAGTATCTTTCCATGCTTAACCACCTTAGGTTCTATCTACCAGAAGTCTATCCCAAGTTGGATAAGATCTTATTTCTTGATGATGATATTGTTGTTCAGAAGGATTTGACCCCACTTTGGTCTGTGGATCTTCACGGAAAAGTGAATGGTGCTGTGGAAACCTGTGGAGAGAGTTTTCACCGGTTTGATAAATATCTGAACTTCTCGAATCCACATATTGCTAGAAACTTTGATCCAAATGCCTGTGGATGGGCTTATGGGATGAATCTGTTTGATCTGAAGGAGTGGAAAAAGAAAGATATCACTGGCATCTATCACAAGTGGCAGGACAGGGTGAGGACATTCCGACCAGCCTATTTTTCTCCATCTCTGCTCCCTATTGCGATTGTTTTTCCTGATAAAATGAAATTACCTGACCATGCCTGATCGCTATATATCATGTTTTGTACAATGGGCCATTGTATTGTTTCTGTCGGTGCATAACAAGCATGTTGACTCCCTTTGTCAGTCTAAAAGTAACAAAAAGAGAAGGAGAAAGAAGAGTAGATTTGTTTTATTCAGAGCTTGTTTGGTATCAGAGTAATGGGGGTGGAAAAAGTTTTTTCATATTTTGTGTCTTTTATATTAAGTATTTAATAATAATAAATATATTTTTAATAAAATACTCATTTTAGATTAAATTAAGATCTAAAATGGGTATTCATTATAATATGAATATTTAATTTTAACTAAATTATATAAGATATATAAAATATGAGAGTAATTTTTCTACCCCTATTACCTCCTAACCAAATGAGCACTCGGTGCATATTATCCTTAACTTTCTCAAATTTATCATTTTTTTCATTGTTTATGATGTGCAGAATGAAGGTAGGACGCTTTGGAAACTAGGGACATTGCCTCCTGGACTGATTACATTCTATGGGCTGACACATCCTCTCGACAAGAACTGGCATGTTCTTGGTTTGGGCTACAATCCTAGTGTTGATAAGTCAGATATCGAGAACGCAGCAGTCGTACACTATAATGGGAACATGAAGCCATGGCTGGAGATTGCAATGACAAAATATCGATCATACTGGACCAAGTACATCAAGTATGACCATCCCTATCTTCGCCGCTGCAAGCTCACTGAATAAATGGCCGTTTAGCATGACAGTGTCCTTTCACTCTTTGTGGCAACGTATATTAGCCGACCTTCAAAGGGCATGCCAATGGATTGATGGCACGATGATAAGGGTGGCGCTGTCGGTTTTTTGACCTGGATATCCTTATCCAGTTTTCACATTGTTTATTCTTTTATGTGATTCAGTCTACTACATGCCATGGAGTGTCAACCCAAGCCCAATTAACCTGTAAGAATTTCAAAGTGTCATTCTGTTGTGTTGTTGAGCCAATTTCATTGTTTGGGGAGCCAATTAACCTGTATTCTTTGAACATTAATCACCTCATTTGTAGAATTCAGCAAGTGTAACTGAAAAATGTGATATCATTTGTTTATTTATGGCCGCCATTTGTAATTTTTATCGCTTGACCGTGTTGTGTTATGTCTCTCTTTCCATGCTCTTGGATGACCGCACTCCTTTCCTCTGCAGTCCCATTCCCCGCCTTCCCGGTCCCACCTATTTATATATTTTTTATTATATCCGCATTCAGTGGAAGGGAAAACTCGATTACATCAAGAACTCAAACATGAGGGATAAATCTGGGCAACAAACCACCAACCAAATCAAAGTACAATCGGTCCCTAATGAAGGGAGGGGGTATATCGAAGAAAAGAGTGCCAAAATTAAGATCGTGGACAATATGAGTCAGACTGTTGGCCACTTGGATAGTCTCCCTTTTATTGTGCATGAGTCGGCATGAAGTAAAATGGGAGATTAGGTTACGGCAGGCTGCAATAAGAGGAAGAGTAGGGGTGGAAAGCATCACAGTCACAGCCTTGTTCAGGAAGCTTGATAGCAGTCGCCGAATCGTAGCTGACTTCAATGTGATGTGACGAATTTTTCGTCAAGCTCAATCCAGATGCTCCTGAGCTCAGCTGAAAGAACGGACCCTGTGCCGAGGTCAGCAGCATGCCCAAAGACCCACCGGCTGGTATGATCTCTGGTGACTCCCTCAGCAGCAACGGCGCCATGATTTCCCAGGGCACTGACGTCTGTGTTCAACTTAATTATGCCTGGTGCAGGTGGAGTCCAGTTTAACAGGGTGCCGACTTTAACACCAGAGGGATTACCTAAAGATTCGATCGCTTCCCATGCATGACATTCATTCTTTTGGCTAATAGACATAACCAAAGAGCAGGACGAACGGAACCATGATCTTCGTTGTGAAGTACTCTTTTGTTCCTCCAGTACCAAAGGCGCCAACATGTGATAATAAAGGTGGCGGACCGTAGGACTTCATCCTCGTGCAATATGGTGGATTTCCGAATATTCGACCACATCCAATCTTGGAGAGAGGCTGAGAAAAAATTCATCAACCAAGTAGGCCGGTCGCAACTTCCTCCAAATTTCCCTGACAAGATCGAAAAACATGGAGTGTCTTCGTGTGGGTGATGGCACACGTCGCAACTGGTATGAGCCAAGTCCTTGTGAACTTTCCTGGTGGTGGCTAGCAAGTAGCAGCTGGCAGATGAGAAACCCTGGCTACCTATTTTCGCGCTGATGGATCTGTGAGATTTAACATACTGGACAAAGTGGTGGGTTTCCGTTCATGGCTTCGTGGCAGCGTGGGTGCTGGAGAGTCAGGTATTGGATTCTCAATGAGACAGCCTGCCCTTATCTGAATGTCTGTTTCATATTTACTTATCAAGACGAGGGCCACAGTGATCCGTCCGCTATGGTAGAATGTTAGGTGATTTCACCTTTGTAGTTTGCCATGTATGGATGTAGTTGCATTGCTTACCGTCCTGCTGATGAGCGATGGTGATAGTTGTTCTAAAGATATCTTTTGTTCTAAAAATTATCCAAGTTAGATTGTTGTAGGGGAATAAAAATAAATGTTCTAAAATATTATTTATATAAGATTAATCAAACTTGGGAGAATGATAAGAAAATGTCGTTGGTGTCCTTTAAAAATTGCTTACTTTTTACTCCGATTAACCTCAATTTTGGAGGTAATGAAAATGGGGCGAATCGGTGGAAAAGATTTACTTAGGTGAAGATGAAAAATGAACTATAAATCAGTGTAAGTGATTTGATTGGGTATGGTTTATCCCATTGAAATGGTTGAGCAAACATGGGGAGCTTAAAAATGTAACCAATGAATGATTTTATTTTTCCCTTCTTCTTTCCTTCGTAATATCATAATAATCACTTATCTCTGGAAGCATGCGTCAACATTCAAGAATTTAAATTAAGTTTAATACTCTTGCTAATTGTAATAGTCGGGGGAAGAGAGGAGGGGAAGAATTTGTTTATGGTCATCTCTTCCGTTCCCAACAGCGGCGGCTGACTGCTTAATCAATGTGCTGAATCGGTCGACTTCTGCTGCTCGCGGAGCCACACGGAGAAAGCATCAAGAGTATTCACGTCGGACCTGTAATGCTTCTGTGTAAATTCCAGGAAAACCCTCCAGGTGAAGTCTGGATAGGCCCTTGATTTTTCTTCGTTCACCAATTCATCTGGTGCCCTAACAACTTTGTCCCATTCTGGGTTCAGAAAAAATGCCATGGATTTTCTTGCACACCGGCTGTTCACCACTGCCCTGTGCAGACAACTCTTGTACAGCCCATTTGTCAAAGCCTATATATTAATTTTACACAAGTAAGTACTACTTCATGCCGTATATATAATTTTAAAATTTCACACACATCATTTACGTACCATGAAGGTATCGCCTATGTTGACGACAAAGGTGCCGGGGGTGGGATCAACAGAGCGCCACTTGTCGTTTACAAACACCTCAAGGCCACCGACATGATCCTGATGAAGGATTGTTAGAGATGTAGGATCGCAGTGAGGACCCGTGCCGAGGGTTAATTCAGGTTTTTGACATGGAGGATAGTGGTTCAATCGCAACACCGAGTCATTTTCTTCATAAAAGCCTCGAAAGCATCCTTTCCCAACTCCTAAACTCATGCCCAACAGCTCCATGATCCGAAGGGAGAGGTTACTCATTGCTGCGCAATACTCTTGATACACCTTTCTGCCGCGCGGTCAAGAAGCTAATCAATTAAATTTCTTAATACTATAAGAAATATCTGAAATTAATACACACACTAAAATTTTTACATTGTGATCAGGAATTGGTAAGTTTAAATTAATCAACAGAATACTTATATTAATTTGTCTAATAAATACCATCGGATACACTTTACTATGTATGAATTTTCACCCAGAATGATATAACTAGTGTAATAATTATAAATACACAAGTTGGTTTGCAACCATAAATGTTGGCTTCCTTTCTATTTTTTTTTGTTTTAATGCATGTCCAAGGGCATGAAAACTCAAAAGGAACTAAGGGAGACACACTTGAAAAAGGATACAGGTGCAATCTTGAGATCTATGGCAGGCATATTGTCCTCAGCTTATTTTTCAAGACATATTAAAACAAATTAGTTTAAATCTAAATGATTGGTCTAGCATGAGGTGGATTTGAATCCATACTCGTATCTAAAATAGTATTTCAATAAAGTTTATTATCAAATTTGGTTCACAATATCTATTGATAAATTTTAATTGAAATATAATTAAAAAACAAAAGAGATTGATATCTACTTATTTTACAATATTTGTATCGAATAAAAAGAATAACGACAACATCAATAATAAAATTGCCATGATCTCTTTAACCTTCCATATATATATATATATATATATATATATATATCCATTGGCTGTGGGGATGGAAAGATTTTAAAATGTAAATTTGAAATGCGAAAGAGAAATGTATTTTAAAATGAGAAACTATTTCCTTTATTGAGGGGAAAAATTAGAAAATATAAAAAGTAAAATATTTATTTATTAATTATGTTTACTTACTATATTCGTGGCTGTCAATTGAACCCTAAATTTATCTGTACACAACTTTCTCTTATTGGTTTTGTTTCTTTAGCCAATACTCCATTACTAAAATTAATATATTCCAGCTACATACATTTTTTTTTGGATAGATGATAGATAATCAATAGAAGATACAATTTTTCCCTTTTTAATTTATAAAGTGATGGGGTTTTGAATAATCTTATTTATTGGCATAAAATTAGTATAGATCAATATATTATAAACACAGCACACGAAAATAACATACAATATTGAGGAAATACAGTAAATAATATAAAAAGGGTAAACACTTTGACTAAAAAAGGTTAATTATGATAAAAAATTATCACTGTTGTCAAAGTACAGTCGTGAAGATTTGCGTGAATGGTTCAAATTACCAGACGTTCAAATCATCAAAACTATTGAATGATTCATTCAATTTGAATCATAATTTTTTGCCTAATAACTTATAGGAGTTAGATGATAATTAATGTTACAAAATAAACGTCCTATTTAGTTACGTATTGTTTTATCTTATAATAGATATATGTAAGCGTTGGTCTAAATAAGGTTGAGTTTTCTTGGTCTCATTTTTGCCGATATAATTTGATATAATTTGACATGATAAATCTGGTTTCATTAGATTTTTAAAAAAAATCAATGTATTATCATCATTATTATTTTACTATTATTAGTTCCATAATCAATATTTTTTGCTATTGTTATTACCATTGTTATAATTACTCTTATCATTTATTGCATATTACTTCTATTATGGTTAAAATTTTGCCGATTTAATTTGATTCGATAATCTTGAAAATAGGGCAAGAACGTAGCCTAAATTTTCTAATCTAAACAAAACATGAAAACAGGTATTAATGGTGACCTCAAACCTCATCCTTGATATATATAAAATTAAAAGAAAGATTAATTTCAAATAAAAAGAAAAAAATAAACAATTTAAAGAAAATAAAAATTCTAACGAGAATTCTTGGTGTTCTCCAATTACGGAAGAGCTAATTTTCTTTGATAAGTAATTTTTTTTTTTGTTACTGCTGAAAATATAGAAGAAATAAATTAAATACACATACCCAGCTTTTTTGAATTCACAACCCATGACATTCAAGAAGTAGTCCTCGACTGAGTCATCCTCAATTTCAGTGTAACGAAGTGAAAGCGTTTCTTTCCATGGAAGCTTGGAGTTGAAGCGACCAGTAAAGCTGCTAGCATAACCATAACTCTCCCCAGCCTTCCTTTGAGCCCTTTGTTTCTTTGATAGGGGCATGCTGAAGAACAATTCACTGTATTCACATGCTTTGTTTACAAGTTTAGAATCAACACCATGATTTACGACAAGAAAGAAGCCATATTTCTTACATGCTTCATCCACAAGGCGAACTGCATCAGCAGTTTCATTATCAGAATTGAAGCAACGTCCAACATCAATGACAGGAACATGAATTTTCTCCGGTGGCTGCAAGCTTGGTCTCTCTTCATCTGGCCATATAAATCCTGTTGGTATGTTGGGCTCATTTTGAAGAACTGACGAATCAAAGACGATGGATTTTTCTATATCTTTCACATGATCATTTGTTGTTGACAAAAAGGATGGAGAAGACACGGGAGGAAGCTGCATGTTTATATACCGGCTATAGTATTTGTCTGGCTATTTGTTTTTTTCCTGAGAGGCGATGATAAGAACTAATTAGATCTTGGCTGTAGTACTAGTATATATGAGAGAAAATTAATTCATATCCATTATATGTATAATATTGAGGAACTTAAATAGAAAATAAATCAAAGATAGAGGGGAAGAGAGGAAAGAGTCTTTGATATAACTAACACACATACATACATATATATATATATATATATAGGAGACAAAAAGTTAGGACTTTATAGCCATAATAATAAAAAAAAATTGTTACAACTAATAGTATTAATGAAAGTATTAAACCTGTAATTTAATGCAGTACAATATGTAAATAGGTTATTTACAACGCTCCTCCATAAATATACATCTTCTAATACTTACAATAGTTATTCAATATGTGCATTTCAAAATATTTTTAATATTTACAATAGTTATTTAATATGTACATCTTAAAGTATTTGTACCTCTCTTCATAATTAATGAATATTCATGAAGGTGTAGGAGAACCTCAAAAGCATATCCTCATATATAAAGGTATCTCATTTACTAATATTTGGTATTTATCCTCAAAAGTATACCTTTGAAATATTACCTTGTTAAAAACTTTGTCAAGAAAACCTAATAGGACTAAACCATAGCTAAAAAAAATAGTACAATATTCTCTCAAACAACTTGGTATATCTACTTCATATGTTATATCTCGGATAATTTTATTTAGATGTGCATATTTCTCATATTCTCTTTTGAAAATATTCTAGTAAAAACTTCATGGCACAAAACCTAACTTTTGTATTGAGACTTGTGTCACTATATTAACTTTTAGATTATTTATTTATGGACACCCACTACTATTCAATTAATTTGACACATTCAAATGTTGGACTTGTTGTCCATATAAATTACACTAATTAATCATTTTTATTTGACTTTCGTATGTCTATTCTATCTCATTCAATAATTTATCTAACGATATTATATAGTGAATCGAGAATAGTTCTCAAATTTATCCATTAATAGTTGCAATAATTTGAGTAAAGACATCATTAATGTCTACCCCATACAATCTTACACTAGTGTAAGGATAATTTACGGATATTTCATTCTCCGACGGGATCTATTCTCAGGTTCTATCCATATGCGCAAGTCAAACTATTGTGGCAAGTTTTCTATCTTTTTCAAGGATTATATATCCTCTTTTGAGGATTCAATCATTTGAACCCATATCATATGATTCTAGTATGTTTGTATCATACTTGCCATTAACTTATTGAAAGTCAATATAAGGACTTCTATAAGTTGGAACTTTAGTCAATATAAATATGACTTTCATAATTTCTTGGCCATAATGAATGCAAGTTATAGGTAAGCTACATCTAACGAGCATAAGAATCATCAAGTGTACTCTAATTTTTATTTGGGCCCATATATCATGGAAGACCCCTTCTAAGTGCTTACTTGCTTTATAATCTCAATCTCTTATTCTCTCCCCCTAAGACAGAGGAAACTAACATCCTTAGCCCTCTTTGTGGCTTAATTTCATATCCATGGTGGAGTGCAAGTATATATTAGACACATCCAATCTCTTAAGATAAACATCATGTTCATTCCAACTAACCTAGCTTAAGAGATAATGTGATATGTAATTGGTATATACCAAAAATCTTTTCATGCATACTAACATATCACTTCTATACCTCACTAACAAAGGCTTATAAATTAAATGCATACTCAATGACTCTACCAGGTCGTCCTAGTTCTAACTTGAAGCATTGTTTGCATTTTTTAACCCAATTGTATTATTATTTACTATTGTGCTAATGCATCAATATTCATTTCAAGATATAACATGTGACCTTACAATGATGCATCATTTTATACCATGGTATATTTATTTAGTCCACGCATGTCTCCTTGAAATCTATCAAAGGCATGAGAGATTTTGTATTTACTTACATTATAACAACTTGATTGTAATTTTTCCAAGAATTATATGCCATTCATATGAGATCACAAGTTAACAAAATTATTTAGGATTCTAAGTGGGTTATCATGTAAGTTTCAATGATCTTGCCTTTCATTGCTGCACTAACATGATATCATTTCTCATGCCACAAAGATACTATTTTATGGTCTACTAACTTTTGGTTAGTGACACCTTTTATATTTTTTACATATACCATATGCATACATTGTGCATTTATCTCAAACTTACTTCTAACCAATATTGATGGTAGCAATACCATCAAATACTTATAGATCATAGTGAGTTTTCTAGAAACTTAGCTACAATATCATGCACAATTTTTCTATCCGATTTTTTCTTCAGGAAACCCTTTAATATGTTTGTCACGCTATATACACGTGTACATCATTTCCAATTATAAGTTTATAAAAAACTTCATCCTTAAAAAAAGCGTAATAGCATTTCAATCAGATATATCAATCTTCTATATCGTACTTAGGTCCATGATACGGGAGGCATTTATCTTCTACCATTAAATTACTTATATCAAATGAGAGACTTCACATTTCAATCATTAAACTAACAATTGAATGGGAAGCTTTATGATTTAACCATCAAGCTACTTATTAGATAGGAAAATTTAGGTTTCAACCATCAAATCCCTTTACCTACTAAAACTATAATATTATGCACAAAGTCATCATCACTACTTCATGATTACAGAAATTGAAATTGCAAAAAATAAATTGCAAGAGTTAAAATTGCATAAATAAAAAGTAAAAAAATATTAGTACTTGGTCTATAGACCACCAAATAATTTGATCTTTTGTATGAAAATGTACTTGAGGTATTCAATATCATCCAATCTTCTTGGTTGGTATTACATAAGTCTTGAAAGACTTTAAGCTATTTGATTTTCTTGATCAAATTGCACATAAGGTATTTATTACCTTTTAATTATTTGATCTTTGGGATCAAATTTTTCATAAGGTTTTTAGGACCATTAAATCATTGAGTGAAACTTCCGACTTCCACATCAAATTCTGTCAATATCTTTCTGTACCTTATGTACTTGTATTCATTCTTCTATTGGTACTTGTGCCATCACCCATTCGTACTTTTGGGAGAAGCCACTTCTAGTAGCCCTCCATTAACTTGGTTAATGAAGGTTTACATTATATTCTCCAATAAACTTCAAGTGATGAGATATATAGGAGGCTACCTATCCATCATTTTCATGTAAATGGCGATAGGGACAATCAATCCATTACTTTTAAATTTATGTAAGTTTATTAACATTTCCACTTCAAGTGGATTTCCATCATCTTCAAGTAATGGACATCTACATATGGTGATGGACAATGTAGCCGTCAGTCCATCACTTTTGATATTGAAATTGATCATACTAGATCAACTTTGTATCTATTAAATGAGAGATTTTTATCCTTCTACCATCATTTACCTCTACTATCCATATAATTATTCGAATGGAGATTATCAATATATATATATATATATATATAATAAAATAAAACACATATTTTCAATATATACAATTATAATTGATAAAAAGAATAAGAATCAAGCAATCGATCCCAATCTTAGGGGAGAAGAGAGTAAATTTCCTTGTTCAAAGTCGATTCTAGACCATGCTATATCACCATTAAAGCGTTTAATTAATCCATATTAAGTGGGGGATTAATTTCCTTGAATTTTGCTTGGTTATAAGATATGTCACGTATGTGACCTTTCATATGATTACAAAAAATAATATCTCACGCAATAAATAAATAAAAGGTATAGGTTAGTCCTCTATGACAAAAACTTATTATATCTATATAAAATGATAACTAACGAAGATAGGGCAACCCCTCTTATTAAGCATACCTAGGATAACAAAAAAAATAATGTTACCTATCCATACGGATTGAACTCTACATCAACTCTATGATTAGTGGTTTATGGGAACCCTAATATCTCCAAATTACACAAAAACAATAATTATATACTAAAATCAAGATATACCCAATGTAATGATAGATAAAGAAAATTTTCAAAGTTACTAAAGGTTCATGTTTCTTGATTTTAGAGGATTAATTTAGAAGTAGTTATTAAAAATGAACCAAACATGTGATTATTCAAATATTAGAATGTAGAAATCAACGTATGAAAGCATGATGGTACTTATCCTATATTTATTATTCAACTCTTATAGATAGACAACTTGTCGGATCATCCCACAAAGTTAAAACTAGCACCCTCATATAGAGAACATTCCCCATCCATATACCATGCCTCAATTCTTCCCCTTAAAAATTTCACTGTACTTCGAACAAATGACAAAAGGCATCAAACTATATTTGTTACGAGTATCTCTTACCGATAACGTATTATAATATTGAAAAACCTAAATAGAAAATAAATCAAAGATAGAGGGGGAAGAGAGGAGAGAGTCTCTTATTCATTTATATATATGATTTGTAACACCCCAAAATTCACTACTTTTTTTTAAAAAAAAAAGCGAAAGAAATTACAACAATGGAAGAATTTAAATTTTAAAACCTGTGAATTATGGGGATGTTACCGCTGCACTTAATACCAGACCGGTTTACTCCGACCGTTCCAGTACCAAGTGCTAAGGCTAAATAAAAGATTGACATTAAATTCAAACCAAGAGTTCATAAAAGAACTATAAAGAATTATACATAAAAAATTAGAGTATGCGTAATCCAAATTCCTCGAAGGGAATAGTATTACAAATGATAAAAGGTTTAATTGAAATACTTAATGCAAGGTAATAAATCAAAAGGAATAAATGTGATACAAAATAAATAACATAATGAAATAAAATCACATGAAGAGAAAATACGGCCACGATACTCTCAAACCTCGAGCCAAAATATGCTCAACACTTAGCCCCACCAGATGTCTTTCCCACCTACATAAAGTCAGAAAGGCATACTACTCGTGGGAATGAGCAATACCCATGAAAAGGGTGATCAGTACGCTATGTACTGAGTAAGGTAACCAAGCACTAATGCCAACACAAAACATTACATAAATAATGCAAAAGAATTAAAAGAGCATAATCCATCACGATAACATAATAACGTACAATCATTCGAGTAGAAAAATAAAAGCCCATTTATAATTTGGATTAATTACTTAATTAATTTCTGATCGGAAATCGATTCACACCATACTTTTTATCAAATCTATGTGAGTACAGGAACACCCCACTATTATAACCAGTGGGTCGGTCACACATAGAGCATCATGCCCTAACCACTATTACAACCGGTGGATCGATCACATATAGGGTAAAAACCCTAACCACTATTATAACTAGTAGATTGGTCACACATAGGGTAAAAACCCTAACCACTATTCCTAACTAGTGGATCAGTTCGGCTCCTGCTTGCATAGTATTCCACTGTAAGTAATTAGTATCTTTTAAGTGCCTTAGCAAAACTCTGATTTGTTTTTATTGAGCTCGGGATCCGCCACTATTATAACCGGTGGATTGGTCACATATAGGGTAAAAATCCTAACCACGATTCCTATCCGGTGGATCGGCTGGTCCCATCTTAATATCTTCCACTTTAAGTGATTAATGTCTTAAGTGTCTTATTCAAAAGCTTTCACCCTAGACATGCATGCATCATTCTCTTTACACTTCATACATCACAAATCATAGATTCCATATTCATCATCATACTTTATTCACCAGGTACACACGATACCACAAAACTCTAAGCAACCACACCAAACCCTAATTGTCCACACAAACCCTACCTCGGTCTCCTACGTATCCTTATAATGCTCCGTGTACTATTTTTCATCCAAAGTGTTCAAACACCCAAACAACACTTACATTACCTTCCTTACATCCCAAATTAACTTTTCATACGTAAATTTCACTTCCATGTAGACTTTATATATCCCATGTAACCTTTTGAATTTTTCATGCAGAACCCTAAGTCCATCCATATGAAACCATAAATTCTTTCATGAAAAACCCAAGACTCCGTCAAACAAACCCCTAAATTCAATCCACACAAAACCAAAGATTCATCCATACCAAACCCTAGATTCAAACCATATAAAACCCAAAAATTAGATTCTACCATACAAAACCATAAATTAGATTCTCCCATACAAAATCATAAATTAGATTCTCCCATATAAGACCACAAATTATATTCTCCCACACAAAACCATAAATTAGATTCCCCCATGTAAAACCATAAATTATATTCTCCTACACAAAACCATAAATTATATTCTCCCACACAAAACCATAGATTAGATTCTCTCATACGAAACCATAAATTAGATTCCCCCATATAAAACCATAAATTATATTCTCCCACACAAAACCATAAGTTAGATTCTCCCATATAAAATCATAAATTAGATTCTCCCCCACGAAACCCTAGATTTCCCATTTTATTCTTCCACTCATGGATCATTAAAATATTTAGGTTAACTTACACCCCTTGGTCAACTTAATTCCCCATTCTCCTTTTTCACCCGTTCCCCCACACAAACCATATTAACATCCTCACATGCATGTCTTACAGGGTCACAACACATAACATCACACACCACAATATCACATACACATAAAACACATGCCATATAACAACACAAGAACATGCTTGAACTCCACATCATACCACATACTAAATAATTACAATAATAACATAGCATGCATAACATACAAGGCATACAATGCACATTAACACATAAAAGGCCTTAGTAATACTTTTACCTAAAATAACACCGATCTTGGAGCACACTTCTATTCCTCCTTAGGGCTTTGATAAAATAATAACATATCAATAAAAATAACATTAACAAATTTCTAACTTTACTAAAGATATAAGAAATGATAGAAATATTATAAAAGTTGATAATATAGGGTTAAAGACTTTACCCTAATAATAATAATTGTACTAAAATAATAATAGCAAAGACACTAAAAATAATATAAATAAGCATAATAATAATAGTAACAGTAATAATAATAAAAAGGACATTATTCAAAAACAAAGTAAAATAAGGGCTTTGGCCCCTTTACCAAAATAATACTAATAATAACATTAGTAAAATAAATAACCAAATTCAGTAATAATAATAATGATGAAATAATAATAATAATAATAATAATAATAATAATAATAAAAACCATAATAATATTACAAAATAATAATAACCATAATGGTAATAATAGTAAGGATAATATTTTAAGATAAAATGAAGTAGGGTTTCCACCCTACATTGAAAAAAATAAACTTATTAAATAATAATAATAATAAAAATAACACTAATAAGAATAATAAATGATATTGATAAAATATTAATAATAATAAGACCCAATATTTGTAATACCACTACTACAATTCAAAATAGGCACAATAGGGTTTCAGCACTATATAAAATAATAATACTAACACTTGAAAATAATAATAATAATAATAATAGAAATAATAAGAGTAATAATGATAAAATCGAAATAAAAATTACAATAGGGATTCGGCCCTCAACATAAATAATAATAAAAACATTAATAATAATAATAATAATAATAATACATATTAATAATAGAAAATAATAATAATAATAATAGTATTGATATTCAAATAAATGAAATAAAATAAATTAAGGCTTGTAAAAATAGGAAAAAGGGTGGAGAGGGTCTAGGGTTTAATCTTAGGCTGGAGGTGATGGGCGGCACCGGCGGTGGTGCACGGCGGCGCCGGCGGTGGCCGGAAAAAGAGAAGAAAAGGGGAAAAGTTGAAGGTTGGGAACAAAATAAGAATAATAGAGGTGAGAGTTGGGGTGTTTAGGGTTGCCCAGGTGGAGATGGACAGAATAAGGGTGGTGGAGCAGCCAAAGGTGGGGCGTATGGCGGTGGTGGTGGTGGCCGACTGGGGAAGAAGGAGAGAAAGAGAGGAGGAGAGGGAGGGAGAGGAAAAGAAAGGTAGGAGAAGGTAGAGGGTGGTCTGCAGTACATAATGGGAGGTGAAAGGAGCGGCGACAACGGCAGAAGAGGTAGCTAAGGGTAACGCAAAAGGTGGTGGGTTGGTCAAGGGGGCTACTTCGCACAACCGGGGGTGGCTTATTGTAACACCCCCAAATTTACTACTGAAAAATTTCGTTTAAATCCAAAGGTTTAGCGGAAGCGAAAGAATTAAAACCGTAAACTTGGGGGTATTACCGCCACACTTAGTACCAGACCGGTTCATTCCTACCGTTCCGATACTAAGTGCTAAGGCTAAACTAAACAATCATTAAGTAAGAATCATCAAAACATAGGTACGTAGTTAACATAGATCATTCACGAAAACACGAGCCAACAACGGTTAGAATATCGTTTAGAAATACAACTTAAGAGTACGGTTTCAAAACAAGGAGCGTAGTACAAAATATAGCTAAATAAAACAGATCCCAAGGGACCAATATCCAGACCGCCTACTCACTCAAGTCAAGCCTTCCACCCCAAATTAGTAATCGATCAAACCTGCATAGGAGGTTTGCTCCCCACCATTGGTGAATCATCACAGGACCCATTCAATCAAGGTAGTATCAGTATGGGTCCAATACTGAGTAAGGGCGCTGGTGCGCTAAGGCCAAGCATACAATCATACCACATAGCACATATAACACAATCAGGTAGACAACATGCGAAGATACGGTCTGGTGACTTATTCTTTATTCTCATTGATGATAATAAGTCCATTTCCACACATTTCTTCAATAACCCATGTGAGCGCGGGAGCCCCACTATTATAGCCGGTGGACCGGAAGATATACGCATAGGGCAGAACGCCTCTGATCCACTATTATAGCCGGTGGACCGGAAAATAAACGCACAGGGCAAAACGCCTCTGATCCACTATTATAGCCGGTGGACCGGATCACAGCCCCGACTCATATGGTGTTTCGCTTTAAGTACTTAGTATCTTTCCCATGGATTAACTTATACGTTTGGTTTGTCGAGCACGAGATCCCCCACTATTACTGGTGGACCTGAAGATATCGCACAGGGCAGAACGCCTCTGATCCACTATTATAGCTGGTGGACCGGAAATGAACGCACAGGGAAAAACGCCTCTGATCCACTATTATAGCCGGTGGACCGGATCATAGGCTCGGCTCGACATCTTTCGCTTTACGTGATTAATGGCTTATCGGTGTCTTATTAAATCACACATTACCCTTGACATGCATGCGGCTAATACTCTACTACTTTCCCCTCCAAGGGATCGTCCCATATTTTGAGACCCGTACCTCTTCTCACACCCGACATCCATCCCCCGTAGACTTACGCATAGTGGCATACAGTAAGGCGCGATCTCCAAGAACATAGGCTACCCCAACACATATGACATCGACTCCGTATGTCCTCATCCCTCTAGGGTTCCTACTCGGAGACCCTAGTCGGACCTATGTTGCCCAACTCTTTCTTACTTACCCAAACGTTACTTTGTTCTTTATCTTGCACCTCATTTTTATTAGGAAACTCCCCAAATGTATTACTTTATCTCCCAAGTTCTCGTGTGACCGACAAAACCCTAGTTGGCCACCCAAACCCTAGCACTTTACTTCCTCAATAAGTAATCTCCCTCTTTCACCCCAAATCTCTCATTTCCTTTAGAAAACCCATACTCATACTCTATATAAGTGAATTCTCACTCTCAACTCCATACTCCCTCCTTCCTTGATCATTTTTACCCTTGTACCCCTCAATTTCCTCATTTTCTCCCAAAACCCTAATTGGGTCCCTTAAACACCCTTACATCGACCCACGTAAAATTTTGCACCCAAGTCTCCAATGGACCCATAACTTTGACATTATCCTATTTACTTCTTAAATCAACTTTCCTCACGTAAGATTCATTCCCATGCATAATTTAAACACTCCATGTAGACTCTCCAACACCCACTTACACACAAAACCCTAATAAGGCCTCTTATGCACCAACTTACGTACTATTTTTCATACTAAGTCTCCAATCATTCCAAGACTTTCCCAAGCTCTTACTTACAACCCAAATCAACTTTTTCCACGTAAGGATCACACCCATGCAAGGTCTAGTTCCCCCATGCAAACTTCCCAAACGTCCACCTCCCCGTTATTCTTTTATTATCATTTCATGCTACCCAAAACCTTAGCATGCATGTCCCAGAGGGCCATAACAAGTCACATCATCAACATCAACAATAAACATGGAACATGGCATACATGTGTAACATAAGGCACACACAACATACCTCATGATCCATGCTGCGCTACACAAAGCAGGTTATTCATAACACATGCATAATACACATCAACATGGCATGCTCATCATTCATCAACACATTACATCACACATAATGCAAGGCCATAGCTTCGTCCTTATCTAAGGCGACGCCGGGCTTGGAGCACGCTCCTCTAACTCCTTAGGGCTTTGGTCGGGGTTACCTATAAAAGGGAAAAATGCTAAGTATTAGTTTCCCTTATAATTACTATCAATCCTCATTCTAGTTTAAGGTTAGGGTTTTTATTACTAAAAAGGGTTTTATACAAAAACTAGGGTTTTACCTTAGAATTAGTATACTAAATATTAGTAGTCAAAATATGTTTATTTTTAATACCTATTGTTACACTTATATTATTAGACCCGTTAGCCCTATTCTTATAATAATAATGTTCATGCTAACTATAAAAAATAGTGATAATAATAATAATAAAACTAATACTAGTGACACTAATGTTTATAGTGAGAGAAACCCTAGCATTTTTAAGGCTAAGTCTATTAATGGTGTCATATTCGAAATAATATTATTATAAGGTCACAATATTACAAGTAACTATTCCTAAGGGTGATAATGATAATAGTTGTATATTCTTGAATAATAAAAGGGTTCAAATGCTTTTGATTACAACAATAAGGTAGTGATAGTAGTAATAATAGTAATAGCTAATAATAGTGTCATAGTAATGAGGTTAGGGTTAATGTTAAATGGTATGGTAATAAGGTTCAAGTACTCTTCTTAGTTAACAACCACATGATATTTACTAGCTTGAGTTAAGTAACATGGATAAGAACAAAAGTAGTATTATTATTAACAATAGTGATAAATGTGTTAAGTATAATAATAATAATAATAATAATAATAACAATAGTACAACCAAGTAAGGTTAAGCAATAATAATAATAACCATAGTAAGGATAATAGAAATAATAATAATAAAAAGGTTAATACTAATAATTATAAAAATAAGACCAAAGTTAAGTATAATATAAGTTAGGGTTTAAAAGGGATGTTAGTATTAGTAAGAAAATAAGAACATTAATAATAAAGACAATAATAATGGTAATAATGATAATAATAATAAGGATAATAATAATAATAAGTATATTAGTATTAATATTAGTAGAAAATAGTAGCAATTATATAAAAGGGGTATTAGGGTTCAGATGAGTGGAGAACCACCTAGGGTCGGTGGTGGTCCGGCGGCGGCGCGTGGCGGCGACGGCGGCGGCGGTGGAGGAGGAAGAGAAGGGAAAAGATCAAGGTGGGGGCTGGATGGCAGGAGGAAAAGAGAAGTTTGAGGTGGGGGAGAAGCAGCAGGTGAAGGGGAGTGGAGTGAGGGCGGCGCGCGGCGGCGACGGCGGCGGCCGAGGGTGGTGGAGAGAGGTGGAAGATGAGGGAGGAAGGAGGAGAGGGAGGCGGGGGAAGTTGAAGGCAGGGAAAGGTAGAGGGAGGTCTGCTGGGTATTTTGGAGGGTGAAAGAGGCTCTGGTGGCGGCTGGGCTGGCGGTGGGAGGCGGCGCAAGGGCGGCGAAGGCTAGAGGTGGTGGTTTCGGGATAGGAATTTTGCACGGCTAGGGCGGCACGCGCAGGGCAAGGCAGAGGGTGGTGGTGGCTTGGTTTTGTCGAGGGAGTTGCAGGGAAGATCCCGGTGGGGAGCGGTGGCGGTGGCGGCCATCGGTGGCGGCGGAAGGCTCATCTTTTTGGGGCGGCGGAGAGGTAGGGTTTCGGGGCAAAATCGAAGGAAGGGCTGATTATGGCTGCCGAAAGAGGGTATTTGTAGGCGATTGGGAGGTGGAAGACGACAAGGGAAGAAAGAGGCGTGCGGGGCAAGGGTGCAGGTGGCTGGCCGGTGGCAGGCGGTGCAGGTCCTGCCATGGCAGGTTAGGTCGGGGAAGGTGAGAGGAAAAGGGAAGGAGGTAACACGCGAGAAAGGGAGAGAGGGACTTGGTCGGGGTCGAAAAGAGAAAGAAAACGACGGGAGAGAGGCAGGGAAGGATGGTCGGCGCTGGTGGCTGCCGGCGAAGATCGCGCTGCAGGCGTCGACTTGTAGGACGCAGTGCAGGTTGGGGAAGAAGAAGACAAGCAGGGTGGACCGGTGGTCCAGGGGAAAAAGAAAAAGAAGGGGAACCGGCCGGTTCGGCATTTATAAGTTTTTTTTTAAAACTAAACGCGGCGTTTCAACGTTATGGGGGACAGAGCACCGCGTCGCGTTGCCCGTTTGGCAACGGCTATCTTCAGTGATCGGACGCAGCGTCTCAGCGGATGGAGGGCCGAAACGCTGCGTTCGGATGCAGGGCAGGCGTCCAACGGCGCTGGGCCGCGGGAAGGGAAAAGAAGGAAGGGCCGGATGTTGGGCGGCCTGTACGCGAGACGGGGGAGGGGAGGGGGATTTGGGCTGGTGGGATGGCCCAACCGGGGGGAGAGGAAGAGAAAAAAAAGAAAGAGGAGGGGGAAAAAGGAATAAAAGGGAAAATAAGAAAATAAATAGGATGGAAAAATAATTAAAATAACTTATGGGGGAAATTGGGGTATTTTTGGGTTATTTAGAATATTAATATTTATAAAATATGAAATAAATTCCTTTTTGCTTATTTTAGACTATTTTAGATAAATTCCCGTAACCTCCATGCTAATTAGGAAAAATACCCAAATTTTCTTCTAATTAATATCTTTATTATTTTCCTCTTAATCTACCTTAATTAACTCTCTACATTTTAATAAATGAATTTATATAATTAATTTTCCTAATAATTCCTTATTTGGCCATAATTTTGGAAATTAGGATTTTGGGATATTACACTTATGCAAGAAGAATCGAGGGATATAGGATGTTTGGTTAGCTAGAGGGTGGTGCAAGAAAGAGTTTGGTAGGTGGAGTGGGTGACGGAGTTGGCCGACGGCAACACAGATGGTGTCTAAACGGGTGGAGGCGAAAAGGAAGGATTCCCTAGGTTCGAAAAACAAAACTGGACTACAGGGTTGGTAAGGGGTATTTATAGGGTTTAAATGAAAGGTTAAGGTCTATTTAACGACAAGGGAGTAGGGAATGTAGGGTTAGGGTTCGCCTACGGCGACAAAACCAGCGAAAATAAAATTCAGGGCAGGGGCTGTGTAGGGAAAGGAGAGGGAATCGCATGAGAAGGGGGAGATTTGGTTGGGCTGATGAGGCTTTTGAGTCAGCGAGGGAGAGAGAAGAAAGATTGGCCGGTCAATAGGGCGAGATCGGAGGTGAAGTTGCAGGTTGGCATCGACGGCAAGTGCGAAGGAAGAAGAAGAAGAAAGGTGGGGGGAACTAGGCGGTTTGGGGAAAGAAAGAAAGAAAGGAAAATAAGGGTGTACTGGGTGGTTAAGCGTGAGGACTAAGGTTCTTAAACCAAACGACGCGTTTCGATAGAAAAAGAAGGGAAGTGCGGCGCAGCGAGGGAGAAAGAAGAGGATCGGCTGCGTGGGTTGGGTCTTGCCGAGGGAAAGGAAGAAGAGGAAGGGGAACTGGGCTGCGAGCTGGCCCAGGTTGGGGAAAGGAAAAAAGAAAAAGAAAAGAACAAGAAAGAAAAAGGAAGAAAGAAAAAGAAAAAGGAAAAGGAAAAAAAAGGAAAATTAATAGATTAGGTTAATTAAATTAATTGAGATATTTGGGATATTTAAAAATAATATTTAAATCCCTTTTTAGGCTAATTTAGGATTTTTGAAAGATTTTTTATAAATTCCATTTTAATTAGCAAAATACCTTTATTTTCTTCAATTAAATTATTTATAAAAATAATATTAATTTGAAACTATTTTCTCCTTCTTATTTTAAATAAAATAATTATTTAATTAATTTTTATAATAAAACCTCATTTAAATATAATTTTTAAAATTATAAATTTTCGGGGCATTTCATGAGTTCTCTTAAATTTACAATTCACTATGTCCCACATATACAATATCAATACTTATTACATCTATTATGAACGGGAGCTAAGAAATATGGAAGATGGTGGAGAAGGAGAAGAGTTGAGTGGTTACAGCCTTAATATGAAAAGTTGTAACAATTGATGGTAATAATAAGAATATTAAACCTAGGATTTAATACAATATACATTCATAAATTATAAATGTAAATAGGTTATTTACAATAGAGTAGTAGTTTTTCTATTTTTTTTTAATTTTATTTTTACAATTGATACATAGGTGAGGGAGGGGTAAAACTATGTGTTGATGATGGTAAAAAATCAAACTCGAACCTCTTACTTAGCATCACTAACAACTGACTAGCCCCCATGACTTTCTATATGCTTTCTTATTAGGTTAAGCTACTATTTTTTTTTTCAAATTAGGTTGATTCACTAAGAAACCTTATCCAATTGTTCCTTATATCTCTAACACACATACAATTGAATTGAGACAATATCTTATGACTAAAATTGTGAGAGAGGGGCCTGTAAAGGTAAATACTCTCAAGTTTATTAGTTGATCAGTCTTGTAACAAAGTAGGTAATCTTTATTTTTTGATTTATAGGGGTTTGTAAAATCAAGTACAAATCACTATATAGGTAAGAGAGGGGGGAAGGGGATTTAAACCTAGGACCAAGATCTGGTTTTTACTACTAGATCAAACCTCATCCGGTAGGTAATATTTACTTGATATAAGTAGAAATGTTACATCAAGTAAATTTTTAATTATCACAAACATGAATTATTGATATGTTCTATCAATACTAATGTGGAAGCACGTACATTAAATGGGTATTTTTAAGTAGGTAAGAATCAATAGTATAAAATATAATAAAATACTTCTATTTCAGCTTCTCTATATAAATTGTATGATTAATTAAACAATAAACCATATTAATACAATATGAAAGAATCACTTTATAAATGTTAAAAGTTTCCATAAAATTAATTTTACAAATAAAATAAAGATCTCTTAGAGAACATTCGCTTTATTTATCGTACTATATGATAAAGATAATGTTGACAATTTATATATGTATAGTTCATATTGATAACAAAATAAATAGATAAACTAATGCGTCTATAATGTTCTTGATAATAATTATAAGATTAGAACAAAGTTAAAGTAGATAATTGTAGTATTTTTTTTTGTATTGATGCAATCATAAAATAATATGCATAATTTTGGAAATTATAGAAAATTATAATGATAAGATGAAGGGGATTAATATATATATATATATATATATATATATATATATATATAATTTTTTTTTAACAAAAAGGGGCACAAATGATACTATATAAATTTTATTTAGCTAGCAGCTAGCTTGATAATATATTTTGTGTCATTGAACCTAAATTTTTGATACACATAGTTAGATGACCATTACTTTTATAATTGTATGTTCTAAGAGTTAATAATTATATTTTAAGGTTCATTGCAAAAAAGAATATAAATGTAAATAAAAATAATAATTTTTTCACCATTAATGTGCATAAAAAGTTGTATATTAATAAATTTTCAAAGTAATAATAAAAGGGAGTATATTTAAAAAGTAATTTTATAGATCATCCTAAGGGTTACGATTAAAACACTAAGTGTGTATTTGAAATGAATCAAAGTAACGTATAAATTTGCTTTTATCTAATGAAAACTAGCTTATTTTGACAAAAAAAAAAGGTGTTTGGCAAGTAATTTTTTTACTAGCTTAAATGTTAGTTTTTGAAAAGCTACTTCAAGTAGCTCATAGTTCATAGGTTTTCAACTAGTTTTTCTAAATATACTATAAGAATGAGAATGTTTTACATCTCATACTAATTTCAAATAATGTGTGTCTTTGTCATTCCTTCCCAATTTAATACTATTTGAAAAAATAAGTTAAAACTTATCCATTGTTATTATGCCTATTAAATATGCTAAAACTATTACCTAATTAATTGGCCTAATAAACCACAATTAATTAGGGATTAATACTATTTTAGGGGAGTATTTATTAATGATATATGATAATAATATTTATCTAATTAATTTTCTTAATAAACTACACTAGCACATTAGTTATATACTTAATATAGTATATGTATATTAACTTTATAAATAAAGTGGCTGTAAGCATTAATTGCAATAAAATTATTATTGAGGTGTTGAAGTTTAGGAGGGAAAATAATAATGCTTGGTCATTGTTTACATTTATATACTAATGCCAATTCAAAATAAGTGTCGTTTTAGACTTTTACATACTTATTAAGAAAATACACAAATTAACTATTATATCCTTATTAAGTATACCTTATTAAATAAAATTTATAATAGAAAATATTAAAGGAGTAAGGGTAAATTCGAAAAAATATATCAATTTTTTGCATTGAAAATATGAAATAACACTTATTTTGAATAAAAATAACTTTGCTAATTTGACACTTAATATAAATTGAAGGTAGAGTGTATATATATATAATATTAATAGACTCTATATCATTATTTATTCTATAATCTATGAGACCTATTTGTCTGCAAGAAAGTATTACTAACTTAAACTAATAAACTCATATGATTTTATAACCTCACTATGGGAGGAAAATACACACAACCTCATAATTCATATCTCTATCACGAGCTATAGTATTTTTTGGAATCCCTCTGGTAAAAATACATTGTACAAAAGATCCTCCCTTTATGCTTCAAAAAAATAACCTTATATAAGTTTCAATTCCTATCAAAAAATAAATTATTCTATCACCAAATTCTTATATGAAAAAAAAATCACTTAAAAAAAATAAAACCTATTTTTCATTTTTAGCCTAATTTTTTTCTTTCATTATCTATGCATTATGTGATTTGCTATATTTTAATGAAAGGTGTAAGTAAAAATTTAAAACTACATATATATATTGTTTTCTAGGAAAGTGCATAAATTTTTAAATTGATTTTCTTTTTGACACAAATGGAATATTAAATACTTCTCTTCTCCCTATTAATAGGTAATGTTTATATTTTAGCTTGTTGTAGAATATATGCTTATTTTTATAGTATTTCCTATGATATCATTTTTGTTTGATTGCCTACTATGCAGTATTTACTATGTTAAAATTCATATAGTTGATTGATGGGAATTTGTTGAAATCAATTTTGCATATTTCCAAAGTGGATATTATACACTCGGGTGTATCTTGTAAAGTGTTCTCGATGTTCAAAATAGTATAAAATATATAATAAGTGCAATAATATTTTAAATATTTTAGTTTTAAATTATAATAACTATGAATATAATTTGATAATAACAATTATGCATTTAATTTTAAGTTAAAAATTATTATACTTATTGTTATTATTATAAATATTCTTATTATAATAAGTATAATCAAAAAATATTAATCCAAATTAAAATAAATATCAACCCAAGGAAAGATAAACATGAAATGAAGTTTAATTAAACATCAAACTAAAGAAAGAAAAATGTCAACCAAATATTAACTTAAAAAAGGAAAAGCATTAACAAAAATTTAGATAAACATCAATTCGAAGAAGAAAAATCGTCAAGCCAAAAATGGCAACTCAAAAAAAAAATCAAGATGTAACATATAGTATTTTGATTTTTAAATAAATTATTATTATACACTATGGATGTACCTTGTAAGTTACACATAGGTACATAATATAATCTAATCAAAAATAAAAATAAATGAGATTGTAAGAAAATTAAAGAGCATTTATTTTCATTAAAGAGAGCTTTTACTAGATGGAAAAATGAAATGAAGAAAATAGATCAATCAGAAAAGATACTATTTCCTTCATTTCCAAAATAAGGTACTAGCAATTTTCAAGGAAAACATTTGAAAGATAATTTCTCTTAAAGTAGAATAAAATATGATATAAAACTATAATTATTATATTTGTATATAAATTTATTTTTAAAAATTTTTATGAATGTATATTAATATATAATGATGGTCAAAATTTATTTTCAAAATCTATGATGACTTTTGTTTTGAAATAGAGGAAATACTATTTTCCTTTTCTATTTTTTGATACGTAGAAGAAATCTTAAGGTTAGTATAATAAACATAAATTGAACAAGAGAAGTTTCCAAATTATAGTTTTTAACTTCTTAGATAAAGAGTAGGGCTCACATTACTAGCAAAAAAGTTAGCTTAAACTTGAAACTTAGCTAAAAGTGAAAACTTGAAAAACAAAAAAAAATTCAAAAGCTCATTGTCAAAGCTATTCCAACAAGCTTATATATATATTTCAAAATTTTATTATCCCAAAAATAGTATGAGTTTTTCATCCCTAATAATTTTGTCATGCAAACAAAGTTTTCTTAGGTCAATTTTTTTTCTTTAAAGGACAAATAACCTAAAAGTCAAATTATTTGGACATCCAAAAATGTGGTAAAACTTCACTGATTAAAAGTTTATTATGCTTCTTACTACATTTAATAACAACTATTACCTTTTTTATTTTTATTTTTATCATGATTAAAAAACTAGTGTGTTTTAAACATCCCTTTTATATATTTTTGATGTAAATCTCACAACCTTATATTATATTAAATCCCATGTTTAATACACCATTACATCAATCAATTATAAAAACTTTCATCATTATGGTTGTAACCCTTAAATCTTCATACATTATGAATGCAATAACTATGAGTTACTATAGACAAAAGTACATTTAAATGCATAAACATTTTGAATTTGTTCCTTTAAAAGTATAAAAATTTTTGAATTTTTTTATAAAGGCATGAACATTTGGACTTTGTTCCCGTGAAGATTTATTATAGGAGAGAGAGAATAGATTTGAGATTGGTTTTCAAAATTACTTTGTCATTTTACTTTTCAACATAATGACGATGATGGAAAATAATTTACATAAACTTTTAATTAAAATGTTTCATATAATGATATATTTTCTTTACTAGGATGAGGGCTCTTCTCTCCATGCCCACCAATTTTTTTTATGTCTCTTATAACATTTACCGACATTTATATATTTTCTAATGGTGTATAATGGAACATACGCTACATGGCATAGGGTTCCCTCTTCATTTTGTGAACTCATCATGAAGTGCATCACTAGTGTTAGGTATTATCTATTGTTTAATGGTGAGCACACACCATCTTTTGATGCTAAGAAAAGGGATTTAACAAGGATACCTTATATCCCTATATCTCTTTGTCCTAGCTATGGAGTACCTAAATTGTTTACTCTATGTTTATGGCAGTATTAAAGCTATAAAGCACATCTCAAATGTAGTAAAGCAATTATTATTAGCCTCTCTTTCATGGATGATCTTCTATTATTCTCTCAAGGAGGTAAGACCTCAATTGAACAACTACTCTCTACTTTCCACTACTTCTCTTTACTATCTATCTTGCAATTAAACAATCTTAAGAGCCAACTTTCCTATGGTGTTATGACTCAAACAAATAGAACATAATTGGTGAATATGATCCATATCAATGAGAGCTCACTATTGGCCACTTATTTACGAGTCCCCCCTTCTAGTGCTAGGTCGCTTAAACACCATTATAATGGCCTTATTGAAAAGATGATTGCTATGTTGAAACTTTGGTATGTTAGGTTACTTACATATGTTGGTAGGCATCAACTTGTTAAACTTGTTATATTTAACATACAAGCTTAATGGTCCCAACTCTTCATTTTGTCTAAGAAGATCATTACCACCTTTGAATCTCTTTATAGGTCCTTCTTATGGTGATGTTCAACTTTTGTGACAAATAAGGCTCTATTTGAGTGTTCTAAGGTCTACTTCCCCCCTAAACAAATGTAGTTTAGGCCATTTCAACATTCAAGTATGGAACAAGGCAGCTGCTTGCAAATGGTTGTGGCATCTCTTGATGGAAAAGAAATACCCTCTCCATTAAATGGAGCCATGAATTTTATTTCAAAATTATATCACTTTGAGAGATTCAGCCTAAATCCTCATTTTCTTGGGTTGTGAGGATATATTGAAAATATGCCAATATTTTACTAGCTAAAACCTATACTCAATTTATACCTATAACCCCCCATTTTAGTACTTAAAACTTTTGTTTAAATATTCAATTACAAAAGTTAAAATAGTAAAAATGCAAGATGTTACCGCTATATTTGGTACACGTCTGGTCTCCTTTACCATTTTTGTACCAATTGCTAAGGTTAAAAACGTTAATCCACAATTAACATCATTTTGATAATAACACAATTATAAGAACCAAAATATAGATTATAAAGCCAATTAACATCATTTTGATAATACAAACTGTTAGCAGTTACAAAATTTAAAGAAAAGAAAATATAGAGGGACATAATAGTTTAAGGATATCTGGATCAAAAGATACTAGGTAGGATATTAGATAGTCCTAACACTCAGCCCAAAGTACTAGCCTTCAAACTAATCTCACAAGCTAACCTACAAAGCCACCAATGTCCATTGAATAAGCAGGAATCCATGAAACATAATCCATCAAGATAACACTATTGAGTAATCCATTATACAAAACTAACATGAGAAGCTCGCATGGAACACATAGAAGGTATTACAATAGGATGTGGTATAAAGTATTAAAATACACATGCGATGATAAAAATTTGATAATTTTTTTAGATAAAAAAATATCACCAAGGCTACATATTGCTTATGCTCATTCATTTAGAATATAATGAAACTTACAAATTAATCATCCAAGGGATGCTATCTGAAGTAATAATTAGAACCAATATTAACCCAATAACCATAACATTCATAATATATCTCATATCTTAACATTAATATCAATAAATTCCATAACACCATATGTAGGGCTCAAAAGCAACTATCGACCACATGTAGGCACAAATGCTACTACTGAACCATAGGTAGGTACGAATATTACTACCAAACTATAGGTAGAAATGAAGGCTACTACCGAACCAACCTAGTAATCATTTGAACCAATTATGTTCATTTTTAGTTTGCTCAAGGGGAGATCATATCATCACTAAGATACTAAGATACTCTATTCATAGCGGTATACAAAAGAAACATAGTAGCTGTAACACCCCCAAAATTCACTACTGAAAAATTTCGTTTAATTAAAAAAAATTAGTGGAAGCAAAGTAACAAACCGTGGATTATGGGGATATTACCGCCACACTTAGTACCAGACCGGTTCACTCATATTGTTCCAGTACCAAGTGTTAAGGCTAAAGGAGACAAATACAAATTATGAGAAACTCAACTAATAATTAAATCAGAGTAGCGCAAGTAAATATAATCCATCAAGCGATGGTTACAAAACAATGAATACATTGAAATTGTGAATTTATGGAGACAAAGTAAAATCCTAACAGTTCCGGATAGTTCCTTATGCTATTTCCCGAGGCCCACTTGAATAGCACCTAAAAATGACCTGCAAGGGACACTGCCCATTGAATAGGCATGGGTCCCACGAATGGAACCCTTCAGTACAACGGTACTGAGTAACCCTTTAAAAACACACTTAAAAGTAGGCACACAATGTAACACACGATATACTACTGTATCCATACATAACAACAGGTATAAACATAACATTCAAATCCATACATTCGCATATTCAATGAGTCAATCAGATATTAACGGTGTATACGTAACATTCACTTTCGTCTATTCACATACTTAACAAGTCAACCAAATATTAATAGGCCATAATGAATAATCGATACTTTTAGGGCCTTAAGGCCATTAGTCCATCATTAATCAATCATCTCGGATTATAAATGTCTATGTGAGTACGGGAATCCCACTATTATAGCCGGTGGAACGACCATGCAGGGCAAAATGCTCCTGGCCACTATTATTTGCTGGTGGACCGGTCGTGCAAGGCAAAACGCTCCTGGCCACTATTATTCGCCGGTGGACCGGTCTGGCTCCGACTCACAAGGTGTTCCACTATCAGTAATTAGTATCTTTCCCGTGTCTTATCGTTTTTACGTTTGGTTTGTTGAGCATGGAATCCCCCACTATTATAGCTGGTGGAATGGTCATGTAGGGTAAAATGCTCCTGGCCACTATTATTTGCCGGTGGACCGATCATGTAGGGCACCCCGACCCTAGCCACTATTATTCGCCGGTGGACCGGTCTGGGTCTGGCTCAACATCTTCCTCTTTAAGTGATTAGTGTCTTAAACGTATCTTATTCGAAAGTATTTTACCGTTGACATGCATGGCTAACTATATCCACACTTATCCTCCTAGAAGGGCCCGTCTCATATCTTGAGACTTCTGCACCTCCTAACTCGCCCCGACATCCTTCCCTTAATCCACTTTCTCACACCGGGAGCCTGACTCCTAAGTGTGTGGGTCAATACCACGTTTTATACCCCAAGGTCCACTCACCGCCTTACCCTAGGGTTTTCTCCGAAAACCCTAATTTGGGCCTATGTGGCCCACCTTCTCTGTCTTACACATCCTAACTATTTTAACACCCTACACGTCATGACCATTAGATCCAACCTTCACTTTCTACCCCACTTGTTCTCGTTTATTTTCATTATTTTCTTTTTCTTTTTCTACCTTCTCACATTAGGGTTTCCTCCCAACCCTAGATTAGTCTCCTACATACCCTTATACTGTCCCACGTACTATTTTTCGCCCGAAGCCCCCAGACACCCAAATGTCACTTCTATTACCTTCTTCATGCCCCGAGGCAACTTGCCATACATAAAGTTTTCCCCCCATGAGAACTCTAACCATCCCATGCAAACCCTAGTTCCTCCCATACCTACATTAGCCAACTTACTTCCCCTCGGTTATCTTTCTCTCCCATTTCTCTTTTTCATGCCTCCATCCCACATTTCCACATTAATTATCCTAGCATGCATGTCCTAAAGGGCCACATCGCATCACATCATAACTTACAACATATCTATATTATCACATACCAAAAGAGGACACATGTACACATCTCGATTCCAAGCTACGCCACACATGAAACAGTTAAGATAATAGCATATAAACATGACATATAATTATATAGGACATCCAAGGCATGTAGGAAACATAACACACATTCGGCCTTAGCTACACCCTTACTCGGTTTAGGTTACCGAGCTATTTCCCACACTTATTAGGCCACTAATCACCCTTCGTAATTGTTACACTTAATATATTTCCCATTTGGTTGGTCAGATTACCAATTTGCCCATTTCCTTTATTATAATTAACAAATTGCCCTTTAGTTGGTCAAATTACCAAATTACCCCTGTTTAATATCCTAATTACCAAATTACCCATTTAGTTGCTTAAATTACCAAATTACCCATCACACTTATCATGTTTACCATTTTACCCTTCTCCATTATTAAATTATCAAATTACCCTTTAGTTATTTAAATTATTATTTTACCCTTCTCAATTATTATAATTACCAAGTTACTCCTTTCCAATTTCCACTTTTATCCCTTTTATTTACAAAATTACCATTTTACCCCTTAACTTCTAAAAATTACCATAACACCCTCTCACTTATAAGACTATCATTTTATCCTTAATTACGGGATTACCATTTGACCTCTTTTAATTTCAAAATTTTCATTTTGCCCTTTAATTATGAAATTACTATTTTACCCTTTTATTATAAAATTACCGTTTTGCCCTTTTATCACAAAATTACCATTTTTCCCTTTTATTACAAAATTACCATATTACCCTTTTATTACGAAATTACCATTTTGCCCTTCAATCATAAATTTACTATTTTACCCTTTAATCACAAGATTACCATTTTTACCCTTTAACTACAAAATTAGGATTTTACCCCTTAAATTACAAAATTACCATTTTACCCTTTCACTTCCAAAATTAACATATTACCCCTTGATTATAAAATTACCAATTTACCCTTTTTATTATACAATTACCATTATACCCCCTTTTAATTACAAATTATCATTTTGCCCCTTGTTACACCACTCATTTTAAATTATCACCGCTACTTAAAATATTAATAATAATACCTCATCCACAACTAATATATTTAATATATACTTTTACTACCCACACATATTAGGCCATACTCTTGTACAAGATATATATTACTAAAATACCCCTAAGGCTCACAAAATATTAATCATAAATTAAGATCACAATAGCATAATACAACATGGATAATACTTAACATTTTCATTAATAACCAACTCCTACCTTAAACAATATCTCCATACATAGCACATAATCTATCATGCTTCCTTTTTATCAAACATCACAATAAACTACATATATGATATCAACCAACATATATCAAGCATAATAATATACTAAAAATCCTAATGTGCTAACATACGTTAATCCATACGTTTAAGTGAGATTTAACGGTTACCTCGATTCCCGCAAAAACAAACCTTACCGATATTCCGGTTAAAGGTTCAAGATTTGATTATCAAAACTAATACCTAAAAATAATATCAAGGTTTATTACATTAGAAATAATAAAAACCAAAGTATAAAACTTTATAATGATTAATTAATCAAATACTTGAATTAAAATATAATTATACCTTAACATTGTTATTCAACTAAATGAAGAAATGCAACAACTCATGCTGCTCATGCAGCATGACCTGCATGTAAATAAATGGGGAGGAGGGGCTCAAAGGTGGGTAATAGGATGAAAATTGGACATTTTTGGGTTAGGATTTTTTGGCTAAGAAAAAGGGCATGTGGGGGAAGATTTGGGGCAAGGGAATGGTGCAGAAGTGGAGAGGGGGTGTAGGTGGTGGTGTGGGATGGGTTGAAGTTGGCGGAGGTGGCGGCAGCAAGGCTGCGATGGTGGCGGCCAAGGAGGGGTCAAAATGGAAGGCTGAGAAGGAAGGAAAAGGGAGGGGAAAACGAGGGCCTGTAGGTGGTGGTTTCGGCCAAAGGATGATTTGGGGTGGTAAAGGGGGTTGCAAGGATTAGCTTGGTGGCTCCGGTGGCGGCATAGGTGGCGGAACGACGGCGGATTGGGAATGCACAGGGTGGTTGCTGAGAAGGGAGGGAAAGAAGAGAAAAAGAAGAGAGGAGGAAGGAGGAGGCTGCGGGGTGCCTCAATGGGTGTTTTGATCGGCCGAGGATGAGGTAGAGGGTGGAAGGGGGTGGTGTAGGTGGCTTTTGAGGTAGCGGCAATGGCGGAGATGGGCGGCGAAACAAAAATAGGGGGAGAGAGGGGAGGAGAAGAAAGGGAGAATAGGAGGGTCGGGGAGCATGTGAGGCTTGAGAAAATGGCCGAATGGGACAGGAAGGGAAGAAGAAAAAGAAGAAGGAGAGATAGGAGGGGATAGGGAGCTCGGGGTGGTGGTAGGGGGTAAGGAAATGGGAGTTGCAGGGAGAGGGAGAAAGGAGGTATGGCAGGGCATGGGGGAAGGGAGACAGGAATGATGGGACCGAAATGGGGTAGAGAAAACGATGAGAGGGAGAGAGAGATAGGGGGAATCAATGGGGGGAGAGGGAGTTGCAGGTGGAGTGGCAATGATGGCGGGTGGTCGGGAATTTCGCCGGGGAAAGAGGAAGAAGAAATAAGAAAGAAAGAAGAAGGGGAGGGGGACCAGCGACGAGCGAGTAGGTTGGCCGAAAGGGGGAAAGAACGCGGGCCGGGGCGGTCGGGGAAGAAGGGAAAGAAAAAAAAGGAGGGAGGCGGCTTGGGCTGACGACGCAGGAGAAGGAGGGGGGAAAGAAGAGTGGGTCTACAGCCCAGCGCGCAAGGGAGAGGAAGGGGCAGGCCAGGGCACTGGCGGCCCAAGAAAGAAAAGGAGAAAGAAGGAAAAGAGAAAAAGGAGAAAGAAAAAGGGAAAAAGGAAAAGAAAAAGGGAAATGGAATAAAATAATTTAATTGATAAATTAATAAAATAGAATAATTTTGGGTAATAAATTTATTTAATAATTCAATTTAATGTAATTAGAATATAAGGGTTTAAAAGGATAATTTTAGTAAAATAATGATTTGGAAAATTATTTAAATAATAAGAGTATGATAAAATAACAAAATATTTATTTTAATTTATTAAATATTTATATCCAATCTTATATACTAAAAATCTATAAAATAATTAAATTAAATAGATTTAAAGGCTAATTTATCTCCAATAATTTTTTAAATTAAACTATAGGCTTTTAAAATTTTGGAGGATTACAGTTGCTCATTGACTATTAACCCAAGGATACTAAGGTGCCCTGGTCATACTACCCCAAAAAGGAAGCATAATACTCTACCAAAAAGGATACCTAATCCATAAACCTTCTACAAATTTAGTAGAGCTAAATATAGTAAGATATAGGGTCTGGCTGGGGCACTAAGACACATAAAAAAAAACATCCATGACTAACTGTGGATTAAACCACGTCTTTAGGGTATCGACCCATAAAGAGATACCATTTTCGATCTCAAGATCTTTCACTTTAAATATACTTTATTAAAGTGACCATGAAATTACATAACACACAAATAAATCCAATTTCCATACTTAACCATTATTATTTATTTCCAATTATTAAGGATAACCATAAATTAATCAACACTAAAGTAAACTAAAAAATATACTAAGTCCATCCTAGGTTCAATCATTTATAATTAGGTACATTATTTTAAAAATAAATAAAATGACCTTGAGATCATAATTATCCCATTATTATCCATTTTAAATACCAAATGCACTTTATTTACTAATTTGTTATGAAAAGGCTAAAATATAATAAATTAAATATTTTATCATGCAAGCAAATCACTAGACATAACAACTGACCATTTTACTCTTACAAATAATTTATCACATGAAACCCTAACATGCATTTCTAAAACATCAACTTATATAATTCCATGCTTAACATAAAATAATATATATTAGACATACTTATGGTAATAAATAATATAGTATGCTTAAAAATACCAAATTGCTCCTAAGACACACAATGATAATAATCATACTAAAAATACACCTAAGCATTCTAAACCTATAATATTAGGCATACATAACATACATAATGTATTTTCGCCAATAAACTCATTCTAGCATAATTTTGCATGCAAAATATTTTACACAAATTAACATACTCTATTTTACCAAATTTCATGCTAACATTATTAGGCAAATAATTATAACGTAAAAAAAATTTTTTAACATGCTTTATACATCAAAACTCTAATGTGCTATCAGGTAATATCTAACATTTTAGTAAAGTATATGGATTACCTGAATTTCGTAAAAAAACACAAACTATAGGCAACCTAATAAAATTATTAGGCCACACTAATCAAACTTTTTTTACTTAAAAATAAAACCAACATTAATCATGTTCACTCATAAAATAATAATTAAACTTAACATAAATTAATTAAATATTAATAAAACACTACTACATGAAGATTGACTGAAGAAGAAGAAGAGCAAAAATCATGCACATAGAACAAAAAGGACAAGGTTGTTATGTGGGAGGTGAACGCATCACAGGCAGAGAAAAGGCGAGGGTTGCAGTGGTTGGTAGGTAAAAGTGGCAATTTAAGGTAACGAAAAATAAAGAGGAGGGCTAATAGGAAGGTAAAGCTAGAGCTAGTGTGATGGGCAAGGTGGAGAGGAATAGCTAATGATGGAGAAATGATGTAAGTAGGAGGGAGTAGCCTGGCCAGCTCACGAGACGGGGGAGGTGGCGGTGTGAACTGTTGATGCTTTGGGGAAGTGTTGGTGGAGTGAATGGGCAACGTTGGGGAAAGGATGGTGCATGCTACATTAACATAGTTGGGTAAGAGGCAGCAAAGCAACGTGAAAGGTTGACACTAAGGGGGTTGGAGTTTCATAGAGAGTAAACATAAGGGAGGTGAGGAAAAGAGGTGATGGATGACAAGGAAGATGGTGGTGATGGGCGATGATGGAGATGGGGGTGATGGTGGCATGAGAGGGTAATTGTGAATGGTTGTATTGTTGGGTGAGGGTGTGAATGGTGGTGGGCGGTTGGGAAAAGAAACCATAGGAGAGATGAGGGTGGTGGTTTTTGGTATAAAGGAGAAGAGTAGATGGGAGACGAGGGAGGAAGTGGTGGTGGATATTTAGGGAAAGAAACTAGAGGTAGGGGATGGGAGGAAGAGGGAGAAGAAGAATGGAGTAGGGAGGTTGGCCTAGTTCAAAGAAAATGGAGGGGAGGATTATGGGTATATATATGCAGTCGATTGAGAGAGGATTTGGTGTAGAGAGTGTGGTGTGGGTGTAGGGCTAGGGGAGGCTTGCAGATGAAGGGGTAAAGGCATGGTTTAGGTTGTAGGGGTAGCAAAAAGGTAGGTGCTAAGAAGGGAAGGAGAAGAGGGCATGTGCGAGGCATTGCATGGCTTGAAAAGGAAAGAAGTATACAGGTCTATTAGGATAGGGGAAAAGGAAAAGAAAAGGAAAAGGGAAAGGGGAGGAAAAAGGAAAATAAAAAGAATTTTAGGGTTAGGATTATAATTAGGGTTAAACTTAAGATTAAGAAATTAGGGTAAGATAAATTAATTAGGGTAATATTAATTTATCAATCATTTGGGGTTAGGGTACTCGGTTAGAAAATAATATGAAGAAAATTAACTAATCTAGGGTAGGTTTATTAGAATAAAAAAGATAAAACTAACTAGGATAATTTATTTAAGAATTTATTTAGGCTTATAGGTTGAAGGTTAATAAAAATAATTAAACCAAAGTTTTAGGGTTATGTTTTGAATAAAAGGTTAAATGCTCAAAAACAAATGTTACAAAATTTCAGGATGTTAAAGTACCATCTGTGGCAAATTTAACATCTCTAATTACTATCACCATTTGAGATAGACACCCTAGGGTACTATGGATAGAGCTAGTAATCAGGTAGGTCGGGTTACTATCGAATTAGGTTACATGATAATTTGGTCATTTTATTTTTAGATAATCTCAGATCATTTTATTAGGTTGGATTAGGTTGAGTTTGATTCGGATCAAATCTATATCAAATAATCTCGGGTCATTCTAAGTTTTAGGATCAGGTCTAGTTGAGATCGGATGAACTCAGATTCAAATAAATTTATGTTGTTCTAATTTTAGTTCGGGTTTAGATAAGATTCGAATGAGTTTCAATTATTATATTTTTGGGTTGAGTTTGGATCGAATTCAGGTCATTTTAGATTTGAGCTATGATTGTACCATTTTCTTTGTGTTTTTTATTCCAAGATGTTATTAAAATCTAATTATTTTGGAGAATTTTTATTTCAATTTATATTATTTAATTAAAAGTGAATTATTTTATTGATTGATTTTGGGCCTTAGAATTTTTTTTATCATTATTTCCTCTTTAGAGATGTATTTGACGTTTCAAATTTAAAACTCTTCAAATCGGATTACTTTTCTTTTTATGTTAAGGTATAGCTTATAGTTCAACTGCATTATTAGCTTGGTCATATTTATTTCAAGTATTATTTTAATTTAATATTTTATAATATAATATTAACTTACAATGATTGTTGATAATTGATAACTGATAAAGGCTTCTAAGGTTGTACTTCTCATATTATTTTTATAACATATTGATCACATCACATGAACATAATTTTAATAAATATCATAATGATAACAATAATAATAGTAATTCATGAATATCAATTATGGCAAAAATAATAATAACAAAATTTTTTTTTATATATTTTAATTATGTCATATCAAGCTAAATAAGATAAAAATTAGATAAAGTAAGTAATAATGATAAATTAAGTAATAATGAATAATGGTCATTGAACATTATTGACAAAGGGCCAACTAATATTGATTTCTTACTATTTAACATAGTTGATGTAATAAAAAACAATAATAATCAATTTTCATAATGACTAATTAACATCCTCACTCTAGATTTTTTCTACTTTCCTATGATGTTGTAGGTGATATATTGTAAGGTATAGATACTAACATATAATATTTAAGGCTATAATTTTTTTTAATGTGTACTTATAATAGAATTGATAAAATTTTCCCTTATTTGATTGGATTTTACTTATGATGCAATCTTCCTTATATATATATATTTACAGAATTGTTCCAAATATTTTAAATATTAGAATTATTATTATTGATAATTACATTTTGAATAATTGAATAAACTATGATTATGTAATATTCATTTTAAGTTGCAACGACAATTGGTTTTTATCATAGTTGTTGTTCGGGATTTGGTTGCTAGATCGTGGACTTGAAGACTTTGTTGGAACTTTTTGTGGACTTGATAAATCAAAATGTGTTGGATATCATAATTCATATCACTTGTATCCCATAAGATATGTTCTATAGTTACTTGACTTAATATTGTAATAATTAGTTGTCAACCTAAATATCATATTGTATTATTAATTAGTTGGGGTAATTGATAATTCAAGCTTATGTTTTTAGGTCAATGTATTTAGTTGGTTTCAACTATTTAGTCGGACTATGTATTATATTGTGAGTTGTGACTCATGAGCTAAAATGCTCCTTACCAATTGCTATTGCATATGATTAAACCTATATATTTTGTATTTTTTTAGCCTAGGGTTGGAAGAAATCATATGCACCACAAGTCCATGACTACTGAGTCACCGACCACCCTCTTCCTTACCTTTCGTCTTCTTTTTCTTTTTGCTCCATTTAACCATTCTCGTTTCCAGCTCCCTGGTTCGATAGCCAATGGAGGTGGTGAGTGTGATTTACACTTCGTGAACACCCGTGAACTTTTCTTCTCTCCCAACACCCTCTGTTTTCCTTCCTTCATCCATCTCCTTCCTCCATTTGCACCACAAGTAAGTCTATGACCAGTTGACCACCGGCCACCCTCTTCCTTTCCTTTCTCCTTCTTTTTATTTCTACTCCATTTCTCCATCCCTATGCCCATATCCTTAGTTCTTCTCCCTTCCCTACATCATGGATTGAACTCCTCCATCGCACTCGCATGCCATAGCCTCAAGGCCCTCAATAGTCGAGCTTCTCCTTGAACCTCCCCGTCAAGCTTCCCGCCGGACTGAACTTGCTGTCACCACTCAACCTTTTCTATTGCTATGCTTCATCTCTACTAGCTTGCTTGACCAACCATCTCTAATGCCTCGCCTTAGTATCATCCTACCTTGTTTGGCTTCCTCTTCTCCTTTGAGCCTCCCTGCTCGAACTCCAGCAACATTGCCAACATCGTGCACCTGTTTTGCAAGTAATTATCACCTGTAGACATTTGAGGGTTATCCAAATATCTTGCCCCTCGACCGTCCCACCCTTGCCTTGCTAACCACCCTAGCCGAACTCCTCTTCTCAACACCATGCCACCCCATGTAGCCAGCCACCATCGAGCTTTTTAGCCCCTTGCCTCCCTTAGTCCCTTGCATCGAGCACATAAGCTCTGGTTGGTTTCTTGCAAGCTTAAAATTTTCATATGATTTTATATTTTTTTATCCTGTAAATTGTTATAAATATCATTGTATTTTTTGTATCCTGTAAATTGTTATAAATATCAATGTATATTTTCATCCATGATATAAATCAAGGTTCCTGGCATCCTGCTAATATTCTGAGTAGAAAAGTTTAAAAAATTTGTTTTCTTGGAGCTATTGTTTGCTTGTGTGGGTGTGAAATGAAAGCCACCCCTGAGTTTTTGCAATTACATGATTTGAAAAAGACTAAAGCTATTGTTGTTAACATATTGATTTTCTTTTGGTTAACTAGCTTAGCTTATTGTTGACTACCTTCTTAGTTAATCCAAAATCACAAAAGTATATATGCTTGTTTGATTAATGTTAAATAAGACATTGCATTACTTTTTCCCTATATCATTATTAAGGACAATATAGGTGAAGGATATGATTGTAGGTATTACCTAGTGGTTCTAACATCCAATATAAAGAAAGACAACTCAAAATTTGATTATGTTTGTTAGCAACCACATATAGGGGCATTCAAATGATAACCATGGTTTAATCCAACCCATACTTTTGTAATTATGTTGGAAAATAAAAGCATGCAATATTACATTTTTGTGTAAATTTGGTGATGTGTGAAATAATATATGTTGCCATTTTAATAATTAATAATTCATGTATACCTTGGTAATATTGTAGTGTTAAATTCATGGAGGAAAATTTTAGGACTCCACAACAAGAAGAGCATTTTGATACTTATGATTTTTCATCTGTTGTTAGTAGAGGTCTTGGTTTACCTTTAATCTTTAATATTAGTAATATTTGATACTTATTATTGTTTGATGAACTATATTCTCTTTTATTAATTTCACACTTTTCAAAATTATAGCCCCTAATTTTGAATATATTGAAAGTGATCAAGTGTCAACTCCAACTTCAATCCTCAATGCAATTGGTGATGGCTGGGTCCCTATAAATCTAAAGAGAAAGACTGAGGTATGGAAATAGGATGATTTTTATGAAGATAGTCAAAAGAAGTTTCATGGTGTATGTAATAATTGCTAAGAGGTATCATATAGAGCTGAATAAAAAAATGGCACATCTAATTATAAGAGACACTTAGTAAGTTGTTTGAAGTACACGAATCTTATCGGGTCCTGCATGCATACATCTCAATTTGATTAAAAATTATATAGTCAGTTGGTTTGTGAATTGATAATGAAACATGGGTTACTATTTTCACACGTTGAGTATGAAGGAAAGAGAAAAGTCCATTGGTATTTCAATTCGAATGTCAAACCCATTTGTAGAAATACTGTAAAGAACTTTTTTTTTGAAGAAGCATGCTGAATTTAAGGAAATTCTTAAAGCGGCTTTAATAAAAAATTACAGTATGATTTGTTTAACTTGTGATATATGGACAAAATGCATAGGGCATGTTTATCTTACTCTTACAACACATTATGTTGATGATAATTGGAAATTGAACTCTAAGGTGTTAATTTTTTTACCATTGTCCTCCTCCCCATACCGCTGTAGAGATATATAATCTTTTACATTAATTGATAATGGATTGGGCCATTGAAAAAAAGATTTTTACCATGACTGTGGACAATGCATCAAATATGATCAATATGATTATGAATATGAAATCCAAGTTTCTTGGAAACTTGGTGTATGATGGCAATTTTTTTCATATTCCTTGTTCAACTCATGTTTTAAATATGATAATGAAAGAAGGAATGAAAAATATTTAAGAATGTGTGGTGAAGGTTCGAGAGAATATCAAGTATATAGATGGATCATAAGGTAGGATACTTAAGTTTCATGAATATGCTGTGTAGTTGAACATATATGTTTTTGCAAAGTTGTGGTTGGATGTTGCAACCAAGTGAAAATATACATATTTGATGCTAAGTAGAGCATTCTTATAGTCATGTTTTAAGTAGTGAATGGATCAAGGTAAAAAAAAATGTGATTTGTTACAACCATTCTACAATATCACAAATTTGTTTTCTAGAATCAAGTATTCGACATCCAATCTATACTTCTTTAATGTATGGACCATTCAAAGGTGCCTAGAAAAGGCAATGTCGTGTGATCATATGGAAATTAGTAGAATGGAAACTCATATGTATGAAAATTTTAGAAAATATTACACAGACTACTCTATATCTCTAGCTTTTGCCATAATTTTTTATCCTCGTTACAAGGTTGACTTCATGACATTTGCTTTTAAAAAATTGTATGGAAGTGACAAAGGTTCACAGGTGACTAAAGAAGTATATGCTCAACTTCTTGACTTATACAAGTATTATGAGGATAATTGCCAAGTAGATGCTTGTGTTCCAAGCATGTCTACTCAAAGAGAAGTTAACACTTATCGAATAAACGATGACATAGGGGTAAACTATTATTGTTAGATATTACGTTTACTAATATCTTTTATATTCATCCTATTGTTTAGTTTACTTTTATTATATACATAGTCTTATGCTTTTTTTTGTTTCTTTTTATTTAGGAATTTGAATCTTCAATATTTCTTGGAGCTAGCAATACTGGAAAAACTAAATTGGAGAGCTATCATGAAATTCAAAGAATGGAGTGATTGATTAGGATTGATGTGCTTTCTTATTGGAAGGATAAATCTAGTTGTTTTCCAATACTTAGTTCTATGGCATACAATGATAGAATGTAGATTATAGCCACTCATTTAGTGTTGCCTTAGCTATCATATCTTACCTTTTGTAGAAACTTTTTTAGCTATCATATCCAAGTTTGAAGAAACTTTTGAATATTATAACTAGTTTGAATTGGTTTAGCTGTATAGATTTCATTTTTTTAATAGAGCTACCAACATGTGGTAAGCCAAAGACATTTTGATCTTCTAGGAAGATATAAGTGTCAATTATATAATATTTTGATATTAAAACTACCAACATGTAGCAAATTCAGGCTTTTGATTAGTTTAGGTACACCTGACAAACTAAGTGTTGGATGTGTGACTTTTGAGGCTTTTCAAAAACTCAGGCGATGCCCTTTGATACTTTTTTTTGTGTTTTGAGTTATAGATGTTGGATATATTTACATCATCATCATCATCATCATCATCATCATCATCATCATCATCATCATCATCATCATCATCATCATCATCATTATTATTATTATTATTATTATTATTATTATTATTATTATTATTATTATTATTATTATTATTATTATTATTATTATTATTATTATTATTATTATTATTATTATTATGATCATCATCATCATCATCATCATCTTATGGTGCTTTTTAAGGATTACATATTTGTGTATTGGGTTAAACTGGTACTTGAAGTGCTTATATCATTCCTTTTGAGGCTTACATATTTATATTTTAAGTTATCAATGTGGAGATGTACCTTTTGAGGCTTTTTAAGTGCTTATATGGTATCTTTTAAAGCTTTTGTGTTTGTAACTTGAGTTTAAGGTGTAGAATGTGGAGATGTAAAATATTATTATCTAATTGTACTACATGGAAGTGAACTAATATTTAGATGGCATAGTAGAGTTTTTTTCTTTTTCCTCTACTTTTATTTCTATACTTCAATATTGGTATCAATGGATATTTTACTTGCATATACATAAGAAGTGATATAAAATGTAAGAAAGTATATTGTTTCTAGATTTTGATGT
Source organism: Tamarix austromongolica (assembly GCA_039764185.1). NCBI lineage: Eukaryota > Viridiplantae > Streptophyta > Magnoliopsida > Caryophyllales > Tamaricaceae > Tamarix > Tamarix austromongolica. The sequence continues at coordinate 12,247,631 of CM077819.1, forward strand.
AAGTACTAGTTTGGACTAGTTGCACATAATATTCGTCTCTAGATTTTGATGTAAGTACTAGTATGGAGTAGTTGCACATCTATATTATTTCAAGTTTTATGAAGTTTTGAAAAATTTGAGTAATGGGTTAATGTTAAGTTTTGAGTAGCACCGAGTTGAATATTTATAGATTTATAATTTTTTTGGTAATATTATATTTTGGATAAATGATAGATTGAGTTGGGTAATTTTGGATTTATAGTTTTATGGGTTATATTAGGTTTTGGGTAAGTATATAGGTTGGGTCAGGTTTATTTCGGACTTATAATTTCTCTGGTTATATCAAATATCGAATATATATCGGATTGGATTAGATAAGTTTTGGGCTCCTAATTTTTCGAATAAAACTGGATCAAATTTCAGACGGATTGAGTCAATATTCGCAGGATTTTTTGGGTCGGGTCAACTTTTGCTAGCTTTAACTGTGGAGAGCAAGTGTATGGCCTTCAATCTGAATTCCTAAGCATCAATTCATCCTATGGTTGGCGACTCATGAGACTTAGGCAACAAAACTCAAACTGACGAAGTTGGGTGTCATGGTTGATCCACGTGTGTTTTATGTGATGTTGTTGATGAGGACCTAAAACAACTTTTTATCTAATTCCCCTTTTCACATTTTGTATAGGGCTTGATCTTTTACAAGATAGGGTAGGGCGAAATACCTAGGTCTTGGTATATGGAGTTAAAATGGGTTTCACAAATAAGGAGGAGACCTAGAGTGAAGAAGATTGCTTTAAAGGTCCTTTTTGTTGCATTTGTATACCATATTTGGAGGGAGAGAAATAATAAAATCTTCTGAGAAAATATTGAAGCAAATCATTCGTGAAGTATCATATAGAATTGCAAACATGCATGCTAGCTCTAGCTTCCGCACCGTAGTTTTGATGATTGAAATAATTCATGTATAGCTTAGTTTACTTTGTCTTTCATGTGCTCCCTTAACTGTTAATTTGTACTTTATGCCCTTTTGGTAGACTTGGTAAGGCTAACCTAAACCGACCGACTCGATCTAAACATAAAAAATTAAATCAAATATTAACCCAAAAATCTAAAATAAATTCGAAACTGACCCAAATTTAACTAACCCGATAATAACTTGTGTATGAAATAATTCAAACTGAAATAACCTAATTCAAAAAGAACTGAACCCATATTCAGACAGAAACCCGATAATGACCCGACCCAAACTTATCCATCTCGAAACGACCCTACTCAAATACGACTCATACTCATACATAGTTTTAAATTTAATCCAAACTAAAGCCAAATTTGATCTACAAAAGTAACATTTTATCTTATATAAATTAATACATAAATGTCAACAAACTATCTTATTAATAAAATTTTAATTAAACAAAAATATGTAACTCATATAACAACAAATGAAACAAAATTAGTAAGTCTCTATTCTCCTCACTATATTTTGATATCATATTAGCATCAAACATATTAGGTCATAGAAATTTCTATTATTATAATTATTATTATAAACATAAAATTATAATTGTAATTATAATAATAGTAAAATTTATGTTTGTATTTGTACTAATAATAATGATTATTATATTCCTAAAAATGATAATAATAATAATAATTAATTAAAACTGGCAATTAAATACTTATATAAAGAAAAAGATGGAGTAAAGTAGTGAGCTTATCTTGATTTAGTGATGGAGATGCAAAATTCTGAGCAAATGTAGATTAAAGTGTTTAAGGAAGGAGAGAAGAAGGGAAAGTTGGGGAAGGAGAGGGAGACTGAAGTTAGAAAATGAAACAACCGAATGAAACAGATCGGGGAAATAAGGTTGGGTAGTGTGCAAAATTATTTTGTTTTCGGTAGAAGCGTTCTTAGTGGGGGCATTTTTAGGTTAATTTTAAAAATTAAGTCTCTTATCAGTAAATACCGACAAAAAAAAAAAGAAAGTCTAGTTATCATGCTATTTTGGATATTTTAAAACCCATCGTATTATTTCTGTAATTTCAAAATTCAGCCAGGCTATTTTGATAGTTTGCCCGGAAATAATCAATCAACTTAATATTTTCTCCGAACTACCTAATTATTTGACACCACATACAATAACCATATATAGCTTTCATTAATTAGTGGTGCATGGTACATATACGTGGAAAGTTTTGGTGCTCGATCAACCGTACCTTGAATATTTCGCCAATGTTGACGACGAAGGTTCCAGGGGTGGGATAAATAGTGTCATTTCTCGTTTACAAACACCTCAAGGCCAGTCCCATATCAACGGTGACCCATTTCCTACATGAAATTCTCGAAAGTATCCCTTTCCAACTCCTAAACCCGTGCCCAAAAGTCCCATGATCTGAAGAGAGAGGTTACTCATTGCTTCACCATACTCATGATAAATCTTTCGCAAGACCGTAATCAATTAAATGGCATAGCTACTGGTCGGAGAGTGCAAGACCGAATATTCATATTAACTTTGATATTTAAAATAATATATATATATATATATATATATATATATATTTCTGCATCTTATATATCGGATATCTAAATTTTGGATAATAAAAAATACGGATAAGATATGAACCAAATTATGAGATATTTAATATTGTATAAAGATATTATTTTATCAATTTGAATAATTTTTACAAAAAACAATTAAAGATTGTATATTAGTTTATATTCATATAAATGTTTTATTCTTGCTAAAGAAAAGTATGAAAATATTATTATAAAAGTTTAAGTTACAAAAAAAACCCTCAAAACTATAAAAATACAATATTATTATATATTATTGAAATAATAAAAATCTACCAGATAATCTAGTAAAAATAAGATATTCTAAATGTCGGATATTCTTTTGACTAAAACTAAATTAGATATCATAAATATGGGATTAGATTTCTTGGATAATGGATCAGATTTTTGAATCCCGAATTTTTTCCAAAACCTAACCTATGGGTAGTTAATTCAGGAAAATAAATAAATAAATAAACATAACATCATCCATTAGGAATATTTAATTTCATTACTTGAAAAAAGAATGGAATATTGAACTTCCTAATTAATACTATAAGAAATATTTAATATATATACACATTAAATTATTAACACAGTGGTCATGAATTTGTAAGTACAATCTTGAGATAATTAAATCAATTGGTCTAACAAATGTCCGTTCATACTTGTTCACGCCAAATTTTTTTATCTAAAATAGTGCGATTACTGCATTAATTGTAAATGTACAGGATACATGAAGAATTAAATGTTCGGTTTTTATAACAAGTGTCCAAATGCAAGGAAACTAAAAAGGAACAGAGACACTGAATAGAGGACTAGGTACAATCCTTAGATTTAATTTAGTGGTGACAATATAATTTTATGTTAATATGTATTAGTATTTTTTTAATGTATATATATATATTCCTAAGGAAATTTTAATATATTTTAAGGTTCTATTGGTGATATATTTTTTTAAACTTATTTAAAATATTTATGATGAATAAATAATAACAAAAAATACGCTTGCTATTCTCTACATTTTAACAAGTGGGATGAACAAAATCAAGTAATAAATTGTACATGCACACTATACTTGCCCATACAAATCAACAAAGACATATCGAACAATGTATTAAAAAGGAAAAAAACCTTTAATATTAAAATAAAAGTATTTTAAAGTACATTGTGCATGCATGCATGATTATTCTAAAAATTACTTAAAATATAAAAAAATATAAATTAAATTTAATGATCTATTTTGATCAATTATGAGGTGATTTGATTCCATAACCATATACAAAGTAGCATTGCAATAAAATTTAGCCAATTCCATTGGCCACTTATATATTATCTATTTCTTTGTGTAATAGCTTTTGGTATATTTCTATTGAAATATAATTAAAAATAAAAATTTAAAAGAGGTTGGTATTTATTTCTCTGTATAATAATAATAATAATAATAATAATAATAATAATAATAATAATAATAATAATAATAATAATAATAATAATAATAATAACAATAATAATAATAATAATAATTTGCCATAAATTCTAAAACTATTGATTGGTTGTAGAAATTGAAAGAATTTAAAATTTGAAACTAAAATAAGAAAGAGAAATATATTTCAAAAAGAGAAATTGTTTCTTTTAATCTAGGGAAATTTTTTTAAGAAATTAAGGTAAAATATTTAATTATTAATTATATTTATTTACATTACTTGTGATCGCCAATTAAACTTTTTATCTTTTAGTATTTTTTTTCTAATTTATATTAATCATTTTATCCTAGTTTTTTTAGCTAATCTTAAAATTAGTACATATGACAATTACATAAAGTTTCTATTTCGTGTGTGTGTAGTAATGGTGTTTTGGGTAATCTAGCCCATTTATGCATGCCATAAGGTACATTGATTGAATAGTACTATAGATAGACAAATTATAAACAAAGCATATTAAAATGACATATTATATCGAGGAAAAAAGAAAATACAAAAAAATGGTAAATACTTCAATTAAAAAAGGTTGATTATGATAAAAATCATCGTTGTTGTTGAAGTATATTAGCGAAGATTTGTTAGAATGGTTCATATAATTACTAGATGTTCAAATCATCATAACTTAATTTTTGATGATAAATGAAATTCAAATCATAGAAAAATATTCTTTTCCAAATAATTTATTGGAGTTGGATTATGATTAAGTTAGAAAATGCATGCCCAATTTAGTTACATATTATTTTATCATATAATAAAAGCATGAAAATATTAAGGCTATGTTCTCTTCATCTAATTTTTACTGACTTAACAATGGGATCAATTCTAATTTGATTACATTTGAAAATTTTCAATGTGTTATTATTATTATTATTAGGATAAATTGTACTTAAGTACTAAATATTTGACATAATTCCACTTAAATATCATATGTTTTAAACAATTTTACTTAAATAACAAGTGTTTTTTTGGTTTTGCACTAATATCATGTTATTAATATTTTTAAGTATATATAACTAAAATAATGAATTTTCTAGCACTGAATATTTTTTATACATGATATGAAAAATTAATAAGTGAAATTTATCATTATTATTATTATTATTATTTTACTATTATGAATGGCATAATTAATATTTTTTATTGCTACTATTACCATTATTATTAGCACTATTAATAATAATAGTTTTGAATTCTCTTCTTTAATCGCCACAAATATAATATTTTGTATTTGCCTCTATAAATTCCTTTAAATAATAATAATAATAATTTATTATATACTGTTTCTATTATGATTAACATATAATAATTTGATCTGATTTGATAAGTGTTAAAAATAAATACTATGAAAGAACGTAACCTAAATGGCTAAATGCTTCGATGTATATAAAAAATGAATATATGTGTTAGCGGTGAGTCGGTGACCTCAAACCTCATCATTTAAGTAGTCCTCGAATACCCTTGAGGAATCACCATCGGCTTCTGTGTATCGAAGTGAAAGCGTTTCTCTCCGTGGAAGCTTGGACTTGTAGCGACCAGAGCTGCTAATTTTGTAACCATTATTCTCCCAGCCTAACTTTGTTTGACCCCTTTGTTTCTCTGATAATGGCATTCTGAAGAAAAACTTACCGTATTTACATGCTTTGTTCACAAGATTAGGATCTACACCATGTTTCGCGACAAGAAAAAAACCATGTCTCTTGCATACTTCATCCACAAGACGAATTGCATTAGCTGTTTCATCATCAGAATTGAAGCAACGCCCTATATCAATGATAGATAGGAATTACGTTCGTGAATTTTCTCCGGTGGCTGCAAGCTTGGTTTCTCTGCATCTGGCCATATAAATTATGTGGGTATGTTTGTCTCATTTTGAAGAATTGATGAATCAAAGAAGACGACGGATTTTTCTTCAGCTTTTACTTGATCATACGTTGCTGACGAAAAGGATGGGGGAGACACGAGAGGTGGCTGCATGTTTGTATACAACTATTTATACTATTTTTTTCAGCAAGTTTGAGAGGAAATATAGCCCGGCAATAGTATATATAAGAGAAAATAATGCATACCTATACAGGTTATGAGCATGTTCCTTGATTTATACTATGCAACCAACAGACGGTTGCTACAGTATTATTATTATTATTATTATTATTATTATTTAAAATTCTTCAAATCAATTTATTTTCATTTTATATTAAAAAATTAAAAATTATACCACAATATTTCTAAAAATTTGATTTATAAATAGAGATCTACATTAATATATTTTTTTAATAAAAAATTTGGTAAAAAAATTAGTAAATTGGAGGTGAAATATTAGTTTTAAGTAGATCAATGGTGAAAAATCATCTCGTTGGTAAAAGATTAGTACATTAGCGATGAAAAATAATTTTAAGTAGAATAATAATGAAATATCAACTTGTTGGTGAAAAATAAATACATTAATATTGAAAGATCAATATACTAATGGTAAAAAATTAATTTGAAGTATAATAATTGTGAAATATTAACTCACTAGTGAAAGATTAATACATAGTAAAATATTAGTACATTTGTGGTGAAAGACCAGTTTTAAGTAGAATAATAATAAAAGATTAACTTGCTAGTGAATAATAAATACGTTAGTGGTGAAACATCAATGATCAATAAAAAATTAATTTTAAGTAGAATAATGGTAAGAGAACAACTCGTTGGTGAAAGGTCAACTCGCTAGTAAAATATCAACTTATTAGTGAAAGATCGTTACATTAAAGATCAATACATTAGTAGTAAAAGATTAGCACATTATTAATGTTAGATTAGTTTTAAGCAAAATAATAGTAAAAGATCAACTTGCTATTGAAAAACCAGTACATTAGTGACGAAAGATCAATACATTAGTGATAAAAGATTAGTGAATTAGAGGTGAAAGATCAGTTTAAATGTGATAAAATATGATTTTAATAACGGTAAAATATTAAGTTAAGGTTGGTGAAAGATTGCTATTAAGATAATAAAATAAAAGTTTAATGTTGATGAGATATTACTTAAACACTAATGAAAATTCATTTGAAATAAAGGAAGAATAGAATAGGGATGATTTCTTAGCCTTTCTTTGTTAAAATGCCGATATGGCACATGTCACACGGTTTTACAACATGCAATATGTTGTATAATATTGAAATTGTGTTCCCTGGCTTATTTTGCTTATATAAACCAATTAGATTTGATATGAAATAAGAAAAAAGTTATTATTATTATTATTACAATAACTATTCTCATAATTAGTATTTTCCTCATTTATATTATTACTATTATTATTATTATCATTAGTATCATTATTATAATTATCATCATTAAATTTTTATAATTTTCTACTATTATAAAAAATAATTTTATCTAATTTGAACTGATTTGATATGATACGTGTTAAAATAATAGGCCCCAAGTACATGTTTTAAGGGAATAAGATGGATTCACTAAGAAAACTTATATGAGTGGTCTTTCTACCTATAAAACTATAATGCATTTACAATTGAATTGAGACAACTACCAAGTTAGATAAAAAATTTATATTATTTTTTAATTAACAACTTATAATAGTATTTTTATTTTTATGTGGTTTATGCCAAATATTAAACTCCATATGTTTTACAATAAAGGGATCATTGTTTTTTTTAAAGAAAAATATATAAGTCATCTTGTGTTATTGATAAAATTTAATGCAATTTTTGTAAGTTTACCCTCTCCCCACCTCTCAAAATAATTAAAAATTTCAAGTTTTCATATAAGTCTCTTAGTCAATTTGGATATTATTTATTCTAAACTTTAATGATTTTTAGTTTACACGTTGAAAAATCATAGACCATTTATCATAGTATTAAAAACCGGACCGAACCGGCCGGTTGAACCAGTTAACCCGTGAACCGGTGATAAAACTGGGCAAAAAGGTCATTAAAACCAGTTTTACAAAAAAATCGGGTGATGTGGACAAAACCGGCCGGTTTTTTGTAAAAACTGGGAACCGGCGGTTTTGTTCTGAACCGGTACGGTTTTGTTTTTCGTCCAAATTTACCCTTTTGCCCTCAAATTAATTTTTTAGGGTGTTGTGTGTTGAGGGGTACATATGTCTTTTTAACAAATTAAATCCTAACCCTAAACCAAACCAAACAGGGTACATTGTGCGTGCTGCTCTGGTGTGCTGCGAGCTGCTCTGCTGGTGCTGCGTCTTCTTCAGTCGATCTCCCGTCCCGACGAACGAACACTTTGGTCGACTGCGCTGCCTGTGCTGGTGGTGGTGCCGGCAATTCGCACGACTGCGCTGCCTGTGCTGCGAGCTGCGTCTTGACAATTCGCAAGACTGCGCTGCCTGTGCTGGTCGATCTCCCCGGGTACTGGCAAATCTGCCAACGTCTGATGTGTGAGTGTCGTGCGCCCATGTAATCGGTTCGCCATAGTGCTCATGTGATCGATAATCGGAACCTCCTGCCTCCGATGAGTATCGTTTTATCTCTTTTTAATGCTAATTTTAAGCTGATTTTTATTGTTTGAGTGTATGTTAGATGTTTTTTTATTAAAAAATAATAATTATTATTAATGATAATAAAAAATTATATATTAATTGATATTTATATATTAATATAAAATTAAATATAAATAGTATAAAATGTAAATAATTTATTATTTGATTGATAAAAGTAATTAGGTATTTTAAAATCAAGGTACTTGGATGTACATTAGAGCTGCTACCATTAGATATGAGGTGTTTTTTTCAAAAAAAGTAATCGATATTAATAACAACAATAATAAAAATAATGTTTATAGATTAATATAAATTAAAAATTAGATAATATAAAATGTAAATAATTGGTAGTACGATTGATCTTATATGGAATATGTAATGATCACTTTAATTGATCTTTAATTATGTTATTTTGTAATATTAAGTATTAAATACTCAAACTATATTTTTAAACAAATACGGATAGATTTGACTTTAATTGAGTGAACCAGTTGAACCACTGGTTCGACCAGTTCGAACCACTGGTCCGACCACTAAACCAGTGAACCAGTAATCCGACCGGTTCGATGACCGGTTCGGTTTTTAAAACTATGCCATTTATTGTGAAATAGATCATTTTTTTATTACCTATAATAACAACTTTCTCTAGTAGTGTATTTACTCCCTTTGGTTCATGGTATATAAGCCCCCTTCAAATTGTGAGACAAGATTTAACTCCTAATTGTTTTTAAAAAATATAATAAATTGTAATATAAGATTATTATTCTTATTTTCATATTATTTTTAATGAATTTTTTCAATATATATATATATATATATATTGAAAGATATTTATGGTCAAATATATCAATGTTGTCTATGCTAGTATTGTTAAATATTTATAGCAGTATTTTTTTTTATCTATATGTAATAAAAAAAATATTTGTCGATATATGTGTAAGGGAAGTTTATGCCAAAAACACATTAACTAACTCTCCCGCTCATAAATCATGTCTAATATCAAACTAAAATTTAAAATAGTTAATTGGAGTAATATTTTTTTTGTTACTATGCTACTATTTAATTGAATTTTAAATAAAAAAATCAAATCCATCCAATATTAATTGATGAAAAATATCATAATTTTCCTATATTTTATTATCAAATTATCCATCTTTCAAATTCAACCCAAATATATTTAAAATATTTGAAACGAAAAAAAACATATTAATAAGTTCCAATCTTTATCCAATTACCATATTAATAATGAGAGTCTATGAAATGCCCCGAAAATTCTAATTTTAAGAATAATAGTTAAATAATATTTTATTAGAAAAATTAATTAAATTAATTATTTTTATTAAAATAAAAGAGAAATTAATTAGGGCAAATCAAGAAGAAATTTTTTAAATTAGGAGAAATTTGGGTATTTTAGCTAATTAAATATTTTATTTTGGAAAATAATTAAATAATTTTATTTTGGAAATTAATTAAATAAATTATTTTATTTAAAATAAGAAGGAGATGTTAGGTCTAAATTAATAGTAATTTTATAAATAATTTAATTGGAGAAAATTATAGTGATTTACTAATTCAAAAGGAATTTATGAAATTTTTTTCAAAAACCCTAAATTAGCCTAAAAAGGGATTTAATATTATTTTATTTAAATATTTTTATTTTTAAATATCCCAAATATCCAAATTAATTTAATTAATCTAACCTATTATTTTTTCCTTTTTCCTTCTCTTTCTTCCTTTTTCTTTCTTTTTCTTTCTTTTCTTTTCTTCCTTACCCTTCCCCGACCTAGGCCAGCCCAACGCCCTAGTCCTCTCTCCCTCCATCCTTTCCTTCGGCGCAACCCAACCCGCATGACTGACCCCCTTCCCTTTCCCTCTTGTGCGGCACTTTCCTTCATTTGTTATTGAAACGCGGCGTTTGACTTAAAAAAATTTACTCGCCGTCCTACCGGTTCTCCCCTCCTTTTTCCTTTCTTTCTTTTTCTCGGTCCGCTCCCACCTTTCTTTCTTTCTTCTTCCTCCCGTCGACCACCTGCAATCGTCTGAAAATCTCGCCGCTGATCTTGCCATTTGACCGGCCTTATCTCACTCTTTTTCCCTGTTGATCCGTTGGCCCGTCGCCCAACCCACTCTCTCCCTCTTTTCGAGCAGTCTCTCCTTTTCTTATGCATACCCCAACCCCGTTTTGATTTCCACTAGCCAACCATTGCCGCCGGCGACCCTAACCCTACCTTCCCTATTCCCACGCTGACCCACAGAACCCTAACCTCTCATCTAAGATCTATAAATACCCCCATAATCAGCAAGGCTCGAGGTTTTGATCTCCTACCTAGAGAACTCCACTTGTGCGCCGTCGTCCCTTTAGACGGCCATTTCGCCACCATCGGCCAACCACGCCACCCACTTAGCCCATCTAATCCTTCCCTGCATCGTCCTCTACCCAACTAAACCTCCCATCTCCCTCGATTCCTCCTGCACAAGCCACCCCGACCGTGTAAAGTCACCTCCTCAATCAACCCATTCTTCCACCTCCGCCACCTCCGCCACCTTTCGCACCACCCTTAGACACCACTTCCATCGCTCCTTTCACCTTCCAATCTATTCTGCAGACCGCCTTCTACCTTCCCCTACCTTTCTTTTTCTCTTCCTCCCTCTCCTCCTCCCTTTTTCTTCTTCTTCCCCATTCAGCCACCACTGTTGCCGCTGTGCGCCACCACCCTCATTATGTTCCTCTCCCTCTAGACAACCATAATCACCCTTATTTCTACCTTCCTTCTCCCCACCTTTTTCCCAACCATAAACTTTTTCCCTTTTCTTCTCTTTTTCTGGCCACCGCCACCACCACCGTGCACCACCGCCAGTGTCGCCCCTCACCACTAGTTTAAGGTTGAACCCTAAGCCCTCTCAACCCTTCTTTTCTATTTAATTAAGCTTATTTTATTTTATTTCAATTTTAACCTATTATTCGAATATTATTATTATTATTATTATTATTATTATTATTATTATTATTGTTATTAAGTTCAGTATTATTAGTATTATTATTTGTTATTAGGCCGACCCTATTTGGCTTAGTAGATTATTATATTATTATTATTAATATTATTAGTATTATTATGAGTTTTTATTTTATTTGTTAATGATATTATTATTATTATTATTACTATTTCAAAATTATTATTTATTATTATTATTATTATTATTATTATTATTTTCATTATTAGTATTATCATTTTATATAGAGCGGAAACCCTATTGTGCTATTTTAAATTGTAGTAGTAGTATTATAAATATCAAGTCTTATTATTATTAATATTATTTATAATTTTATCATTAGCATTTATTATTCTTATTCTTATTATTATTATTATTTAATAAGTTTATTATTATTCAATGTAGGGTTGAAACCCTATTTCATTTTATTTTCAATTATCATCATTACTATTATTACCATTATCATTATTATTTTTGCAATATTATTATGGTTTTTATCATTATTATTATTACTAAATATTTTTATTTATTTTAATAATGTTATTATTAGTATTATTTTGGTAAAGGGTTTGAAGCCCTTATTTCACTATATTTTTGAGTAATGCCCTTTTTATTATTATTGTTACTATTATTATTATTCTTGTTAATATTAACATTGATATATTTTTAGTATCTTTGCTATTATTATTATTATTATTATTATTATTATTATTATTATTAGGATAAAGTCTTCAACCTTATATTATCAACTTTTATAATATTACTATTAATTCTTATATTTTTAGCCAAATTTAGTAATTAGTTAATGGTTATTATTATTATTATTATTTTATTATTTTTTCAAAAGCCTAGTCTTAGAATAAGTTAGTAATTAATAGTATTTTTGGTAGGAGAGAATCTAATTTTAGTTTTTCCTTCATATAGGTGAGACCAGTCAAAGCCCTATGGAGGTGTAGGAGCGTGCTCCAAGACCGATGTCGTTTTAGGTAAGGATGTTACTAAGGCCTATTGTGTGTTGATGTACATTATATGCCTTGTATGTTATGCATCCTATGTTTATCATTGTAATTATTTCATGTGTGGCATGGCGTGGGTTTGAAGTATGTTCATGTATTATTATATGGCATATGTATTATGTATATGTGAAGAAATATTGTGGTATGTGATAATATGTGTTGTGATCCTGTAAGATATGCATGTGAGGATGTTAATATGGTTTGTGTGGGGGAAATGATGAAAAAGGAGAATGGGGAAAGACGTTGACAAAGGGAAGTAAGTTAACTAAAAGGGAAAGAGGTTGACCAAGAGGAGTAAGTGACCAAAGGGGAATAAGTTGACCAAAGGGTGTGAGTTGACCTAAGTATTTTAATGATCCATGAGTAGAAAAATAAAATGGGAAATTTATGATTTTTTATGAGAGAATCTAATTTATGGTTTTGTATGGGAGAATCTAATTTATGGTTTTGTATGGGAAAATCTAATCTATAGTTTTGTATGAGAGAATTTAATCTATGGTGTAACGTGAGAGAATTTAATCTATGGTGTAACATGGGAGAATCTAATATATGGTGTAATATAGGAGAATCTAATCTATGGTTTGCATGGATTGAATTTAGGGTTTTGTATGGAGAAACCTTGGGTTTTGTGTGGATTGAATTTAGGGTTTTGTATGAAGGAATCTTGGGTTTTGCATGAAAGAATTTAGGGTTTTGTATGGATGGACTTAGGGTTTTGCATGGCAGATTCTATGGTGTTGCATGGGAGGATCTAATCTAGAGTTTTGTATAGATTGAATCTAAAGTTTTGTATGGAGAAATCTAGGGTTTTATACAAATGGATCTAGGGTTTGCATGGTTGATTCTAGGGTTTTTACATGGAATTTTTAGGGTTTGCATGAAAAAGTTTGAAGGTTTGCATGGGGAGGTTATCATCTACATGGGAGTAAAGTTTACGTATGAAAGGTTGACTTGGGATGTAAGGAAGGTAATAGAAGAGTTATTTGGGTGTTTGGAAGTTTTGGGTGAAAAATAGTACGTAGGACATTATAAGGGTATTGAGGAGACTGAATTAAGGATTGGAATGATTAACTATGGGTTATTGTAATTAACTAGGGTTTGGAGTGGCTAATTATGGGTTGTTGTGGTTAAATACGGTTTGGAGTGGTTAATTAGGGTTTGGAGTGGTTAACTAGGGTTTTGATATGGCTAACTAGGGTTCAGTGGTAACATGCACTACTACAAACACGGGAAATAATAACGGGACATTAATAACGGTAGTTTGAAAACCATTGTCAAACGCGTGAAAATTAATCGGCGAGAAGTTTTGATAACGGTTCTAGTTAAAAACCGTTATTAAAAGGGCAACGTTAAAATTTGGACGGATGTTTTAATAACGGTTTTATATAAACTGTTATTAAAAGAGGATTTAATAACGGTTCATATTAGAACCGTTGTCAAAAGTCAGAAGCTTTTAATGACGGTTCCTGGAAGAACCGTTATTAAAAGATGTTTTAATAACGGTTCTCTCAGGAACCGTTATTAAAACCCCAAAATCAAACTTTTATTTTGCTCGGTTCTATTTCATGCCAAAGTTTTCAGACTCTCTGCACTTTCGTTCTCTTGCTCTCCTTCCTTCTCCTTGCAAACCCTCGCACCGCCACACCGTGCACCACCAACTCGCACCACCAGGCTCCTCTCAAGTAAAGGAAACCCAAGTAAAGGAAACCCTCGCACCGCCAACTCTCCACCACGCCTCTGCCATTGTTCCGAAGCTAGCTGGCACTTGCACCTTCATCCTTCGTCGTGTTTGAAGCCCTTGCCTCTCTCAACATTCTCACCGTCGTGTTTGTAGCTAGCTCACTTTATGTATTTGTTCTTCCTTTCGTTTGTTTGTTATTGAAAGATTGTGGTTTGTCGTTCGAAAATGTGTTGGCTGAAAATTTTGCTGTTTGTTGTTGAATTTGTTGCGTTATTGTTATATATTAACAAATGCATGTGTTGGTCGAGACCTTTACATATTATTGTTGTATTTTTTTGTATGGAGAATATAGATTCAACATTATTTAGAGCTACAACCATAATAAACAAAAGAGAAGACATTATTGAGGTTATTTAGAGCTAGATTCAACCGTAAACTTTGGAGGGTCATAAATTTTTCATGAGACCTCAGATTTAGGTGATTTAGGAGGCTATTTTGGGTATTTTTTCGAGATCTACGACGTGACAAACGGCGGAGCCGGTTTGGGCAATATCGGAGCCCAAAAAGGGCCATTTTGGCCTCTAAATTGAGGTTTTTTTGTTACATACAAGTGAGGGTATATTTTTAGGGCCTTTTTTACAAATTGAACCTTTAATTTAGACTATCCTGAAAACCTTTTTCACATTCTAGGGTATGAGGGTGTTATATAACCTCTTGATTAAAGTGGTATTACATGTTTCCTACCTTTGTATTATTTTGTATGTAGGGTAATACATGTTTCAGTTATTGTTTATCTCTTTATCCTCTATTGTAATTATGGATGAGATAAGAGCTGTAGGTACCTCCAAAATTGAAGATCTTCGAGACAAAGGAACTAAGATGATGATGATGAAATTGAAGTTTTTAAGGGTTCAAGTGAAGAAGACGAGCAATGGATCTTATAGTCTAGAATAGATTGGTCAACATAGATCCAAGCCATGTATGTTTGCTTTTCCATATTTTTCTATTAATGAATCATGACATACCTAATGGCTAACTGTATATTAATTGAAACATGGGTGTTGTAGTTTTTCACCGATGACTATGCACAAGGCCAGCAATATAATGTTGATGAAATTGATGAAGTTAGAGATCAATGGGCCAAGCACATGCACTCATTCATTCGGTATTAGGTAGCAATCTATATATTCTACATGCATTTTTAGGTTTGTATTTCGTCTACCAACCTAGATCTGTGAACTTTTTACTTTGGGGTATAGAGCTACCAAGTTGTGGTATGCCCACTAATTATAGTTGTGCTAAGTATAGTTGGTGTATTGAGACATGCATACCAATTATAGATTGATTGAAATTATGGTGTGATTGCATATTTGGTATGAATTGATGTTGTTTTACATTGCAGATTTGGTAATTGTTTTAACATACAACTGTGTATGTGGGCAGGAACAAAACTGCAAAAAAAAAGAAAAAAAAGTGGAGTTTTAATAATGGTTCTTATAAAAACCGTTATTAAAACATAGGTTTTAATAACGGTTCTTCTAAAACCGTTATTAAAACTCCAGTTTTTAATAACAGTTTTTCATAAGAACCGTTATTAAAAACTGAGTTTTAATAATGGTTTTTAAGTAAAAACCGTTATTAAATATGAAGTTTACGCATATATTCGCGGGTTTTTGTGTATTTTCCATGACGATTATGAACCGTTATTAAAGATTTAATAACGGGCGATTCAATAACGGTTGAAAACCGTTATTAAAACTATAAAATAACCGTTATTAAAACCCATTTCTGTGGTAGTGATGTGTGTACTTAGGGAATAAAGTATGATGATAAATATGGGATTGATGGGTTGTGAAAAATGGGGTATTAAAATGAATTGGGTTGTGTGAGGTGGAGTAGGATGGGCCACTTAGGCCTAAATTAGGGTTTATGGGAAAAACCCTAGAGTAAGGAAATAAGTGGATTTAGAGGTGTGTAGTAATGGGTCTTAACCCACATATTTTGGTGTTGGAGTTCTGGTGTGAGTTGGAGTACAAAGGAAAGGTTGTTGGACAAGTTAGAAGGTGTAAGGTTCTCATGATATGATACAGATCAGTTGGAGGATAAATGTAAAGGGAGTGATTCATGCATGTCTGGGTGAAAGCTTCTGAATAAGATACTTAAGACCTTAATCATTTAAAGTGAAAGAATATTGAGTCGGGTCCAGCCAATCCACCGGTTAGGAATAGTGGTTAGGGTTTTTACCCTATAAGTGAATGATCCACCGACGAATAATAGTGGTGAGGACATGATGTCCTGCAAGTGATCGACCCACCGGCTATAATAGTGGGGGATCCCGAGCTCAATAAATACAAACCAGAGTTTTTCTAAGGCACTTAAAATATACTAATTACTTACAGTAGAACACTATGTGAGTAGGAACCTAGCCAATCCACCAATAAGGAATAGTGGTTAGGGTTTTATCCTATAAGTAACTAATCCACCGGCAAATAATAGTGATGAGGACATGATGTCCCACAAGTGACTGACCCGCCAGCTAAAATAGTGGGAGGTTCCCGTACTCACATGGATTTGATAAAAATACATGGTGTGAATCGATTTTCGATAAGAGATTGATTAAATAATTAATCTGGACTATAATTGGGCCTTATGTATCTACTGAATGATTGTTCGATAGTATGTTATCATGATGGTCTCTATGCTTTTGTTATTTCTTCTGCATTGTTTATGTGATTTTTGTGTTGGCCTTAGTGCACGGTTACTTTACTCAGTACGTAGCATACTAATCACCCTTTTATGGGTGCTATTCATTCCCACGAGTAGTAGGCCCTTCTGACTTTGTGTAGGTGAGCGAGACATTAGGCAGTGCTGAGTGTTGAGCTTGTATTGTGGCAATATTTACTTGTTATGCAATTTATTCCTTCTCTATTTCTTTTTTATCGTATTTACCCTTTTATGATTTATTTCCTTGTATTGAGTATTTCAATTAAATCTTTTATCGATTGTAAGATTAATCCCTCTAAGGAATCTTGATTTCGTACTCTGATTTCTATCTTATTATTAATTATAAACTCTTATGCATACTCTGATTTCTATGTTATGATATTTTTAATTCATTTTACGAACTCTTGGTTTAAGTTTGAAGATAATCTTTTTAGCCTTAGTACTTGGTATTGGAATGGTCGGAGTGAATCAGTTTGGTATTAAGTGTGGCGGTAACATCCCCAGAATTCATGGATTTTAATTTAAGTGCTTCCGTTTTTTTTTAAATAGTGAATTTTGGGGTGTTACAGTATAAATTACTCATCCACAACCATCTATCTCATCTTTTTGGTTCAAATTTAAATTTGAAATTCAAAGTCCATATCTATACTTCTATACTACATAATCAAGTTTTTCATTTAAATCTTCTTAGGGCGTTAAAAAGTTTTATTTTATCTATGTAACGTGGATAAAAAATTGAACATAAAAAATGATAACAATTACTCATCTTTCATATTCAATCCCAATAAACTTAAAATCTTTCAAACAAAAAGTTACAAAGAAGAAAAAGATTTCAATCTTTCTCAAACGACCACCTTGGTAATGAGATGTTAAATTATTCATCTACGACCCTTAATTCAAATTCAAAGTCTATAATCTATATTACATAATCAAATATGTTATTTGAATATTCTATAAGGGCTAAAATAATGGTTTTCAACAATTATTTATTTCATATTTTATAAAGATCAATATCTCATATATCTTTATATTTATTATATATAATAGCAAAACCCACAAATATAATTTTTTTTGTCCAAAATTTATCCCATATAGAATTGTAATTATAGATGTTCATATTATTCGATATTTGTTTATTTGATTCGATATCTAAAGCGATCCGATAAGAAAAAAGTAAATAAGCGATCCAATATTTTTAATCAAATATCTGATCTAGTTAATAAAAAGTCAAACAAACTAGATACCTGATCTAAAAAATACAAATAATATCCGATCATAAGAAAAATATTTATACATTTTTTAATAATTTGTTTCATATATAAATAAATTTATAAGTGTATATATATATATATATATATTTACTTACTTGATTTATTATTTGGACCAAAATTTAATTTAGTTGAAATTATATTTTTAATATAATTCCTCTTTAGATATTTATACAAAAAATAAAAAATAAAAACACTTTACTTTTTGATAGATCCCACCCATCCTGTCGCCGTCAAATGTTCCATGACCTCATATGAAGCTCCACCTCCATTTACCTGCTCTTTTTTGACTGATTTCAGTGGATATATTTTTCCCAAACCCTACCTCTTGTTTTGATTAAATTTCCACGAGTATCTTATGATAAGTTAAATTAATTGCTGAATTGGTGATGTAATGTAGTTTAAAGAATTGGATATGATAGAATCTAATTAATTCTTGTGATATAGTAGCTTTAATTTTAGTTTTAATATTAAATATTTGCTAAGCGGATCGAATATTTTCTTAGTAGATCGGATAATATCAAATATATTTGTGATTTGGTTGTATTTTTATATTTGAAATTTTATTCAGATAATATTGGTTATATTTGATATCCGATTCGAAAATTTGGATATCTAATTTTTCTGATATTCGATGTTTCAAATTAAATATCAAATATTATTTTTAGATATTTGAAATATCATATATTTGAATCATGAATAACCCTAATTAAAATTATTTGCTTCATTAATTAATAAATGATCTATGATCTATGAATACTATGATCAAAAGGGTCATTGACAAACATTTAATATAAACAAATATATTAATAGAGGTTTTGACCAAAGTTATTAATGGAGATCGTCCTATAAGATTAATAAAGAGTATTTCCTACTAATATAGTAGTAATGACAAATGAAAATAAGAGTCAACTAGTTTCCCATATACAATAAAATTTGAATCGATAATAACTACGTAACAATATTATTAACCAAAATAACCTTATATAAATCAATTAACGTATTTCTCTAAATAAAATTACAATTTTTTAACCAAGTTATAATGTATAATATTATATTATTGTAATTTTTTTAAATAATGAGATAGTTGTATTAAAAATATTTGTTATTCAATTATATGTATCAATATATTATCATGTTACATTTTGTCGTATATCTTTCATATATCCACTTGTCTTTTAATTTTTACTTATGAGCTTTTACTTATTAAATAGTTATTATTGTATTTAACATGAAATCAATATTATTTATGTTATTATTTAAAAATTTATATATATAATTATTTTCACAATTTCATTTTTTATGATTTTTATCAATATATATTGAAATATATTAATGATCAAAGATATCAATGTTGTCTATGTTAGTGTTGTTAGATGTTTATAGCATTATTTTTATCTATGCACAATAAAATAGTTCTCTATCTCTCTCTCTTTGTCTCTCTCTCTCTCTCGGCAGATAATTAATACTTTCATTTTTATCAATTAATAAATCTCATGACAAAATAGGTAATATTTAATTGATACAGGTAGAAATATTATATCTAGTAAAGTTTAGTTAGCACAAATATAAATTATTGATATGTTGTATAAATACTAATGCTTAAGCATTTTCATTACACATGTAGTTTTTAATAGATAAGAAGTGGTAGTGTGAAATATATTAAAAATAAATAAATTATATTTTAACTTCTCTATATAGATGGTATGACGAATGAACAATAAACTTATGAAGATTTACAAGAGGGAGAGCTTGCGCCCCACCAAACCATCTTTGACCTTCATGGTGTCACATTGTTTGTTGATAATTTACTTCCTTTCTTAGATAGTTTTTTCAAGCCTATGAGGATGTCATAGATGCCTTACAAGACATTGCATGGGAGAATGGTCAGAGACTTGGACAAAGAACCATAATAGTACAAAGGAAAATTTTGCAAGGTTCACATGTCCTTAGGAAAGTCTATGGTGGAAATTTCCAAAAATGATTCCTATCGAGCGATAGATCGAAAGACTAGCCAGTAGAGATCGGAGAACTTATAGGAAGACCTTATGCCCTTGCCTACAAGGCGAGATCCCTTACGAAACTATACTAGATGAAGCTTGGGAACCAGAGAAGTACGGTAAGGGGGCGTCGAAGATAGTATTTGCCACTATAAGCTACGACAATCTAGGGATTGATCCTTGCATGAGCCCAAATTATTTTAAATCTTAATTACATAAATGTAGAGTACATTTGTAACACCCAAAAATTTTACAGTTGAAAATTTTCATTTGCACATAAACCATACACTAAAATAGGGGGTGCAGCCGCCGTGATCGGTACAAGACTAACCCCGACCAATCTCATACCAACCACAAGGAAAAAAATTTAAAAGATATTAATTCAAGTAGAAGATACGACCATAATGTTTATAATAATTCATAAATAAAACATAGTGTGCAATGTCAGAGTCAATACAAAGATAGAAAACAAGTACATAAGGCCCCTATGAGGGAAATAAAATGATCAATACAACGACGAGAAAAACAAAATAAAGTGAGTCCGCATAACACTCTCTCGGACCCCAGGACAAGTCCAACAGGCCATCATTTAGTCCTGCTCAATGCATTGAAGGCATCAAAATCATCATATGCAACATCTCCTCCTACACTAAGGTATCCATGCGGCTAAGACCATAAAACATAAATGGTAGATAATACATGCAGTGAATTAGTCTGGTTAATCATAAGCATTAGATCCCAGGACATTATTTTCATTTTCAAACAACTCTCAATTTAGATCCATGCAAGTACGGGAACTCTACTATTATAGTAGGTGGATCAAAAATACCTAGGACAAAATGCTCTTGGCCACTATTTTTTATCCGGTGGATGGGTCTCCATGGCAAAGTGTTCTTGGCTACTATTATGCCAGTGGATCGGTCCGGCCCTAACTTTCATGGTGTTCCACTATAAGTAATTTGTATTTTCCCATTGCTTATTATCATTTAAGGTTTACTGAGCTTGGGATCCCCCACTATTATAGCCGATGGATCAGAGACACCCAGGACAATATGAATATGCACCTAGCCATTATTATTCGCCGATGGATCAGTCTCCAAGGTACCCTACACCTGGCTACTATTATTACCGGTGGATCGGTATGGGCCCAGCTCAATAATCTTCACTTTAAATGATTAGTGTCTTATTCATATCTTATTCAACAGGTACTTCATACCATACATACATGCCCCACTAAACTTCTCATTCTCACCCCTGCTCTCCTGAAAAGCCCCGTCTCATATCTTGGAACTTCTACACATCCTAGAACTCTTAGACTTCTTCTCCACTTTTCCCTTAATCACCATGAAAAACCCAAACTCCTATGTACATGGGTCAAGGCTGAATGCCCCAAAAATTCTAATTTTATTATTTATTATTAAATAAGATTTTATTATGAAAATTAATTAAATAATTTATTTTTATTAAAATAAAGAAAATTAATTAGGGAAAATCAAGAAGAAATTTAAAGGTATTTTAATTAGGGTGAAATTTGGGTATTTTAGCTAATTAAGGATTTTATTTTAAAAATTAATTAAATTAATTATTTTACTTAAAATAATAAGGAGAAAATAGTTTCAAATTAATAATAATTTTATAAATAATTTAATTGGAGAAAATTAGGGTGTTTTGCTAATTAAAAATGAATTTATGGAAATTATTTTTTTAAATCCTAATTTAGACTAAAAGGGATTTAAATATTTTTTTATTTAAATATTATTATTTTTAAATATCCCAAATATTCTAATTAATTTAATTATCCCAACCCATTATTTTTCTCTTTTCCTTTTTCTTTTTTTTCTTTCTTCTTCTTTTCTTTTTCTTTATCTCCTCGTCGAACTGGGCCAGCCCAGCGGCCCAGTTCCTCTTTTTCTTTCCTTTCCTTCGGCGCCACCCAGCCCATGCAACCACCTCCTTTTTCTGTCCTAGCGCCGCGTTTTGTTCTTCTTTTACACTCGAGCGCCACATTTTATTAAACCCTCCCTCTCCTTGCGCCAACCAGCCTGGTCTCCCTTCTTTTCTTTTCTTTCTTCCCTGGACTACCGGTCCAGTCCTTTCTTCCTCCTTTCTTCTTCCCACAGCCCTTTGCACCGTTCCCGTCACCGACTTGCACCTGCACTGCCGCCTACCCTGGTATTTTGCGGCCGGTTACGCTCTATTGACAGGTCATTTCTTCTCCACTCTTCTCCCCCTGAATCGCCGACCCTTTTGACCCAACCCATCTCCCCTTTTCTCGCCCACAAATCACTTTTTCCTGCGTAACAACCCTTGCCCCGTTTGACTTTTGCCGGCCAACGATCGCCGCCGGCAACTGGAACCCTACTGGTTCTACTCTTTAGCCGGCCCATAGAACCCTACCCTCTCTTCATTTTCTCTATAAATACCCTCATAACTAGCAAGGGTCGAACTTTTGCTCCTTAACTAGAATTTCCTGACCTGCCACCGCCACTCCTTTAGATGCCTCGTCCGCCGTCTCTAGCGTACTCCGGCACCCACTCGGCTTACCAAACTCTTCTTTGCACCGCTCTCTAGCTAACCAAACGTCCCATATCCTTCGATTCTTCTTGCACAAGCCGCCCTGGCTGTGCAAAGTCCCCTTCCCAACCAACCTATTTTTCTGTCTTCGCCACCTTTCAAACCACCTTTAGCCACCTCTTCCGCCACTGCGGCCGCTTCTCTCACCTCCCAAACTATATTGCAGACCCTCCCCTACCTTCCCCTATCTTTCTTTTCCTCTTTCTCCCTCTCCTCCTCTCTCTTTCTTCTTCTTCCCCATTCGGCCACTGCCGCCGCCGCCGTGCGCCGCCACCTTTGGTTGCGCCACCACCTCCATTCCATTCCTCTCCACCTGGGAAACCCTAAACACCCCATTTCCCACCTCCATTCTGCCTCTCCTTTTCCCAGTATTTAACTTTCTCCTTTTTCTTCCCTTTTTCTAGCCACCGCCTCCGCCTTCGTGCACCACCGTCGTTGCCGCCTATCCCCACCAGCCTAAGGTTGAACCCTAGACACTCTCAACCCTTCTCCCTATTTTTTTTATAAGCCTTAAATTTATTTTATTTCATTTATTGAATATAAATAATAATAATAATAATAATAATATTATTATTATTATTATTATTATTATTATCAGTAGTAGTATTAATGTTTTTTATTATTATTTCTGTTGAGGGCTGAAGCCCTATTGTATTTTTATTTTTCAATTTTATTATTATTATTAGTGTTTTTTCTAATATTACTATTATTAATATGTGTTTATTATTATAATTATTTTTTTATTATTAATATTTTGAATTACTATTATTATTACTTCATTATTAGTATTACAGCTACTTTACTATTATTTTTTCTGTTATTCTTAATATTATTAAATTTGGTTATTTATTTTACTATTATTATTATTAGTATTTTTTTGGTAAAGGGGCTTATTTCACTATGTTTTTGAGTAATGTCCTTTTTATTATTATTGTTACTATTTTTATTATTCTTGTTATTATTAATATTGATATTATTTTTAGTATTTTTGCTATTATTATTTTAATATTTAATAAAAAGCCTAGTATTATATTAAGTTAGTGATTAATAGTATTTTTGATAGGAGGGAGTCTAATTTTAGCTTTTCCCTCATAATAGGTAAAACCAGTCAAAGCCCTAAGGAGGTGTAGGAGTGTGCTCCAAGACCGGTGTCGTTTTAGGTAAGGGGTGCTAAGGCCTTTTGTGTGCTTATATGCATTATGTGCTTCGCATGCTATGTATCCTATGTTTATCATTATTAATTATGTCGTGTGTGGTATGATATGGAGTTAAAGTATGTTTTCATGTATTTGCATGGCATATGTATTATGTATATGTGATGATATGTTTTGTGACCCTGTAAGATATGCATGTGAAGGTATTGATGTGGTTTGTGTGGGAGAAAGGATGAAAAAGGAGGATGGGAAAAGAATTTGACCAAGGGATGAGAGTTGACTTAAGTATTATAATGATCCATGTGTGGAAGAGTAAAATATAATTTATGGTTTCGTGTGGAAGTATATAAATTATGGTTTTTATATGGAAGAATCTAATTTATAGTTTTATATGGGAGAATCTAATTTATGGTTTTGTGTGGAAGAATATAATTTATGGTTTTATATGGGAGGCTCTAATTTATGGTTTTATATGGGAGAATCTAATTTATGGTTTTGTCTGAGAGAATATAATTTATGGTTATATATGGGAGAATGTAATTTATGGTTTTGTGTGGAAGAATATAATTTATGGTTTTATTGTTCTATATGGGAGAATCTAATTTATGGTTTTGTATGGGAGGATTTAATGTAGGGTTTTGTATGGATGAATCTTTGGTTTTATATGGTTTGAAGTTAGGGTTTGGTATGGATGAATCCTTGGTTTTTATATGGTTTGAATTTAGAGTTTGGTAAGGATGAATCTTTGGTTGTGTATGGATTGAATATAAGGTTTTGTATGGAGGGAATCTAGGGTTTTAATTATATGGAAGAATCTAGGGTTGCATGGTTGAATTTAGGGTTTCACGTGGGATTTTAGGGTTTGCATGAAAGAGTTCGAAGGATTGCATGGGGAGGTTAATGTCTACATGGGTATGAAATTTACGAGTGGAAATTTGATTTGGGATGTAAGGAAGGTAATGTAAGTGTTGTTTGGGTGTTTGAACACTTGGGATGAAAAATAGTACGTAGGACATTATAAGGGTATGGAGGATACTGAATTAGGGTTTGGAGTGATTAACTATGGGTTGCTGTGATTAACAAGGGTTGGAGTGGATAATTGTGGTTTGTTGTAATTAACTAAGGTTTGGAACGGCTAAATTATGGTTGTTATGGTTAAATAGGGTTTGGAATGGTTAACTATAGTTTGTTGTGGCTACTTAGGGTTTTTTTGTTATCATGTGTATTTGGTGATTAAAGTATAATTATGATTGTGAAATTTATGATTTGTGATGTGTGAAGTGTAAAGGGAATGATTCATGCATGTCCAGGACGAAAGCTTCTGAATAAGATACTTAAGACACTAATAATTTAAAGTGGAAGATTATTGAGCCAGGTCCAGACTGATCCACCGATCAAGAATAGTAGTTAGGATTTTTACCCTATAAGTGACTGGTCCACTAGTGAATAATAGTGGTGTGGACATTGTCCCGCAAGTGACTGGCCCACCGGCAATAATAGTGGGGTGACTCAAGCTTAATAAACACAAACCAAAGTTTGCTAAAGCGCTTAAAAGATACTAATTACTTACAATGGAACACCATGTGAGCAGGAACTAGACCGATCCACTGGTCAAGAAGAGTGGTGTGGACTTTGTCCCATAAGTGACCGATCCACTGGCGAATAATAGTGGTGTGGACTTTATCCCGCAAGTGACCGGCCCAGTGGCTAAAATAGTGGGGTGTTCCTGTACTTACATGGATTTGATAAAAGGCATGGTGTATATCGACTTCCGATAAAAGATCAATTAAATAATTAATCCGGACTATAATTGGGCCTTTATGTATCTACCCGAACGATTGTTCGTTATTATGTTATCATGTTAGCCTTTATGTTCTTTTATACTTATGCATGGTTTATGTGCTTATGTGTTGGCCTTAGTGCTCGGTTTCCTCACTCAGTACGTAGCATACTGATTATCCTTTTCATGGGTGTTGCTCATTCCCACGAGTAGTATGCCCTTCTAACTTTGTGTAGGTGGGCGAGACATCAGTCGGGGCTGAGTGTTGAGCATGTTTGGCTCGAAGTTCGAGTGTAGTGTGGCAAGATCCCCTCTTCTGGTTATCTTATTTGTTTCTATTATTTCTTCTTATATCGGACTTATCTTGTTTGATTTATTACCTCGTATTAAATATTTCAAATAAACCTTTTATCAATTGTAATGTTATTCCCTCCGAGGAATTTTAATTTCGCACTTTAATTTCCATTTGATTCGTGATTCTTTTACGCACACTCTGATTTTTTTTTATGTATGATCTTTATAGTTCTTTTATGGACTATTGGTTTGAGTTTAATGTTAATAAATTTCTTTAGCCTTAGTACTTGGTACTGAAACGGTCGGAGAGAACCGGTTTGGTACTAAGTGTGGTGGTAACATCTCTAAAATTTACGGGTTTTAATTTAAAATTCTTCTACAAAAATAAAGTAGTGAATTTTGGGGTGTTACAAAGGCCCACTTTCCCATATCTTCGCTTTAACTCATCATTTTCCTCTAGGGTTTCCCTCATAAATCCTAATTTGGCCTATGTGGCCTAACCTCTTCCTATCATACATGGCCTATACCCCTATTTGCTTCTAACACTATCACCCCACTCAATCCACACCCAACATCACAACCTTATTTCCCATCCATCACATGTAATCATGAAAACCTTAGTTAGCCACCTCAAACCCTAACACTTTTTCTTTCTTTTATGGAATCCCCTCATCACACACACTCTACCCACCTTTCCACTTGACTCAATCCCCCCTTGATAAGACACTTCCTAGTCTCAACCTTCACTCCAACCACTTACCATCGACTCTCCCTTCCACACACTTCCCCCACTTAGGGCTTTTTCCACAAACGTTAGTTAAGTCCCCCCCATGCACACTTCTACCAACCCACGTACTATTTTTCACTCGTGGATTCTCATCACCCAAAATACTCTTCCCCCACTTTTCTTAACCCTTAAATTACCTTTTCCCACGTAAATGTTACCCCCATGTAAAGTTTAACCACCCCATACAAGCCTTACACTTCCCATGCAATATTTACGCCAACCTTTTATTTTATTCCTATTATCCTTTTATTTTTCCACCCATAAGTCATAACCTAGAACTTTCTCACTTCTCTCTAATCACTCCACTTTCTTTATTTCTTTTAACTCCCCACAACCTCATCATACTACCTAAGGACTCCTACCATGCATGTCATATTAGGGCAACAATACATAAGGACATAACACAAAATACAATTCATGTCACCATATTACACATGTCATAACACATATACAACTTACCTTAGCTCCATGCTTAGCAAGTTGCGCTACAAGTATTTAGTCCATAACCACATATGATACAAGCACATAACCAAACACACATGAACACATAACACACAATTTGGCCTTAACCACATCCTTACCTAGATCTACATTGGGCTTGGAGCACGACTCTTACGCCTCCTTAGGGGAAGGGTTTGATTCACCTATAAGAGTAGAACACTAACGTTAACTTTCCTCTTATTTCTTTTATTATTCCCTAATTAATTATTAGTAAAAGAATAATAATAGTAATGATAATAATAATAATAATAGTCTCAATAATAATAAGATTAGTATTATTAATGATACTAACAATAATAATAATGGTAATAAGAACCATAATAAAATTAATAGTAGTAATGATGATGATGATGATGATGATGATGATGATAATAATAATAACAATAACAATAATAATAATAATAATAATAATAATAATAATAATAATAATAATAATAATAATAATAATGATGATGATGATGATGATGATGATGATGATGATGATGATAAGAATGGAAATGATAATGATAATGATAATAATAATTATACAAAATAATTTATACTTAAGTAGAAACAAGGGTTAGGGCACAACTAGGGGTGGAGGTGGCAGCGGCGACGGCGCACAGCGGCGGAGGTGGTGGTGATCTAGAAGGTCTAAACTTTGGGGTTAGAAAAGGGAAAGGGAGGTGGTGGTGATCTAAAAGGTCTAAAATTTGGGGTTAGAAAAGGGAAAGGGAGGTGGTGGTTGTGAGATAGTAAGTTTCCTAGGCCAGGAGGGTTGGAGTGGTGGTGGTGGAGTGTCAAGGTTGTGCCTACAGCTGTGATGGCTGAAGGAGGATGAGAAGGAAGGAAGAGAAAAGGAGGGGGATAAAGAGGTAAGGAAGGGTATGGGGAGGTAGGGGAAGGTTTCTTGGGTAGAGAGGGAGGTAGGTAGTGGGGGTGGTGGTTGTGGTGGAGGAGGTGGCATAGGGTGGCGAATGGGGCGGCGATAGGGTGCAAAGGGTAGCTCAAGCTGCCCACTTTGTAAGAGTAGGGAGGGTAGTGTAAGAGGATTTAGGGACAAGGAATTGTCTTGTTTGGGAGAGGGTAGTGCTGGGAAGAGGTTGGGTGGAGTTTGGATAGTGACAAGGCACGACGGAGGTTGGGGCTACATCTGATGGGGCAATAGAGGAGAGCTTTGGGATTTTCTATGTAGAAAAAAAAGAAGAGGAAGAAAGGTGAGGGCAAGGGTTTTTATAGACATGGGGAGGAGAAGAAGATAAGGGAGTGGGAGGGGCAGGTGGCTGTCAGCCGCTGTGGCAGGCCGGTGTAGGCCTGCAGATGTGTAGGTTTGTAGGGGGAAATTTATGCAGGGCTGTAGGGAGGTTAAGTGAGGGTATCAAGATTGCATAGGGGAGGGGACTAGTGCAGGGCAGTGCCAGCTACACACCTTGTAGGTTAGGTTGAGGGGAGAGGGAAAGCCACGACTGTGAAGCAGCCATGCGCACCGGCGATTGGGGAGGGGTGAGGTAGAAGACAAGGGCAGAAGTGGAAAATGGGAAAAGGCAAGGAGAAAAAAGGGAGGACCAGCGAGGTTTGGGGTCGCGTGAGGGGGAAAGAAAAAAAGAAGAAAAGGTGGGTTGGGTTGCGTGGGGAAAAGAAGGAGAGGAGGGAGGGGGAGAGGGTTAGGTTGTGCTGGGTGGGGTCCAAATTGGCAGAAAGGAGAGAAAAAAAGAAGAAAAGATGAAAAAAAGGAAGAAAAATATAGAAAAGGGGAAAAAAGGAAAAGGAAAATGAGGTGGTTGGGATATTTGGATTTTTTGTGAATTTTTTTTTAAAATAATAAAATTAGTGAAAATAAATAATTTAAATTTTCTTCTTATATTAATTTAGAACTTATGGTTAAATTTTCTTAAAACCCATTTTAGCTAGCAAATTACCTTATCCTCCACTAATTTAATTCCTACATTATTTTCCTCTTTTTTCTTAATTAATTCCATTATAATAACATTATTTTATTAAAAATGTTATATTTAATTGATCACACCTATTAATCCCTATTTTATTATTAATTTCTAAATTAAGGTTTTGGGGTATTACAACATTTTAGGACACATACATTATATGTGAGAGAGTTCACCATAAGTTGGACTCATGCAAGAATTTCTCTAATTTGGAATGTCTCAACATAAGCTTGATTGGTCACACTAAACCCTTGGCATCACCATGGTCAATAGAGTTACTTATCATGGCTAAGGGGGTCATGGGGCTGAAGATATGACTAATGGGAGGCCTTCATCACCTGATTATGTTTCCTAATCTCAAATATATGGAGATAATGTTAAGTGATACTCTCTAATGGATACTATAATGGTACTCTTGCATATAAAAATGGATTTGTGATATTAGAAGAGACTAGCGAGAGGCTTGGGTCACAGTGGTTGGCGTACCTCTCCTTACATGGATGCGGGTGGCTTTCATCCATATTGGTGAGCTATAAAGGAAGGTCGTTTCCATGGAAAATGCAAGCTTCTATTCGGGAAGGTACGAAAATTGTAAGATTATATTAGTAGCTGGAGAGATGAAACATATACAAGAGTGGAGTAGGCTCAACTTTTCCGAGTCAAATGTTTACATACATGTGCTTGAAGAGAGCAGGCCCGTGGTGCTTACAATGGAGGGAGCTATTTTTGATGTTAATAGGTGATCAAAGTATGAAAATTTCACTACTCAGGAGGATGATGTGATGGGCCATGGGATAAGTGTAATAAAATATTAGGATGGGATAAAGATACCAAGGGTAACAAATGTAGCCTAAAAATATATCGAGCCCTTTAGAGCCCAACTAGAGGAGAAAGGTATGAAAGGCCCCTCGAGATTCACATCAGCTCAAAAGGTGAGGGAGATTGGGCATTAATGATGGAATGGAGTGGCAGTGGCTGATGGTGATGAAGGAGAAGGATCAAACTAGGCAAATCAATTTGATGCGTAGGGAAGGCAATTAGGACAAGAGGGGGAATCTTTGGTCATTGAATACCCCAAAAATTTACTTAGCCTAATCCCACATCATTAACCCCATAATTTGATTATAATATCAAGAAATCTTATTTTTAGCCTTAACTCAATTCCTTAATCCCAAAACTTTAATAGAATCCCAAACCTTGACTTAGATAAATCGTAGTTCGTAAGCCAAAATCAAAATCCGCTAAATTTTCTACTAATCCTAATTACTTATGGCAAACCTAATAACACCCCTAAACTAATGCCCTATACCTTCTCTTTTTCCTTTTCTTTCTCCTTTTCTTTTATTTCTTTCTTCTCCTCCTTCCTTCAAACCAAGCCGCAACATTTGAAAAATGTTGTAACTTACACCCCCACTTGCACCATCACCCATCACCTTTCTACACCCTCATCCATCATCCATCACCTTTCTCCTTCTTCCATCTTTACATACTTGCACACCCATGCGCACACCCTACCACTCTTCTTCTTCTTATTCCTCTTATCCTTACGTAATACTCACACACACAACCATCCCCATCACCTGCCATTGTCCCCAAAACTCAACCATCTTTTCTTCTACACCACCCTGCACCATTGATGTCATGTCTCCCCCTCTCTTACCCTTCTTCCTTTCTTCCTTCCTCAATTCACTCCATACAAACACACATGTATATGTATATGTGTATATATATATATACACATACACTACATACTCTTCTTCCCTCCTCTTTGGTTTGCCTCCATTTTGCCCATCTTTATGTCCAAAACCACTACTAGATAATTCCCTCTTCCTTCTCTATTCTTCTTCTTCCTCCTCCTTCTTTCCCTATTTTTGGTCTGCACACCACCCATTCCACCACCGTGCACCACCTCAGCCACCACTTGTCGTCCATTGGCCGGTGGACCGACCATCAAGGTCACTCCAACCTTCCACAACACCATCACGAGCCATCATCACTGACCACCACCTCTTTTTCCTTCTTATTTCTCTCGTTCGTCGCACTTTTGTAGAGTGCACAGCCTCAGCACAACCGTACAACACAAAAAATTCCTATTGTATAGTCGTATAACCTTTGCATTGCATGTCCATGCGTGATCTTTTCTCTCATCTTGGGTTTGCACCGCTATAGTACACTCATGCAACTCAGCACCGCCTGGCCATGCGTGATCTTTTCTCTCAACCAGGGGTTGCACCACTACAACATAGCCATACAACTTCCCATTTTCAGTCGTGCACCCCTATTTTCACCCCCAAACCCTATCCAAATACCACCAAAATTTTACCATAGCTCCACAAATTTCTCTACACATCCACACATCTCAAACTCTTATTTAACTATGGTTATTTTTGTTTTTATGCTCTTTACCTTGATTTCTCCTTCAATTTAACTCTTCGAGCCTAACCATGAATTTTATTATTTTTTGTCGGTGGTATTCTAGTAGATTCGGAGGAGGAAGTCTAGGATTTGCATTCTTAGAGTCCAGTGTCCTAGTTGGTAAGGATACTATATGATATTTTAGGTTTTTGGTGTTATTTGCTTGTATGGTTATATGTGTTTTTCATGATAATGTTGATATGTAATGTAACATGCGTTGATCATGATATTTTGCAAGGGAGAGAAAATGGGTGAGAGGTACCATTATGTTATGGTTTTTGTTGTAATCATGTCATATTGTGGAAATATATCTTATGGTATGAAATAAGGGCTTAAGGATATTATGTTATTGAAAGAAAGTAAGAATAGGTAAGAGGTACCATTACTATTTTATTGTGATAATGTAATATTTGTGGAAATATATCTTATGGTATTAAATATGGGCTTAAGGATGTTCTGTTATTGAAAGAAAGAATGAATGAGTAAGAGGTGTCATTATTATCTTATCCTCGAGAGTGACTCGACAACTCTCATCAACATGTTAGTGAACTTTAATCAAGCATCTCCTCAATGAATTCATCGTATAATTGAAGAGAATAGGGCTTCAATTGCACAATGTGGTGAATCTATTGTGATTTTTCATCTTGGACAGGATGTTAATCGAGTTGGGTGCATATTAGCCTAAATGGTGTTTTATCATTGATTTCATCTTATTGGACTACTATTTTTCCTACATGTATTACAAATGGTATTGTAAATAATGTTGATTAGTAAGATTAGTCCATGTGATTAAAAAACAAACTCTAATCTAATTTCTATCAAAATATTTAGAAATGTACCTTCTCCATCTTTGTTGATATTTTGGTTTTCATCATTTACTAATCTTCTTGTCATACACTATTGATCGGTGGTGAATTGATGTCAATCTTCATTGATTTTATTTGTCAATGCAATGTTGAGGCACTTTGGAAACTTCAATGTGTAGTATTTCTACATTCTTTGCATTAGATTAGAATGAAAAATAATTTAAAAAGTAGTGTTTTATTATAGAGAGAGATTGAAGAGTTGTCTTCTTCTCTTTATGCGCCTTTTTTTTCTTTAATTACTAATTACATATCATAGATTCGTTATTTACCTAATGTACAGTTGTTGGTTTTTCGAAGCATGTTTTATAGTTTAACCAAATTTGGAATTACCAATATCCCTGTTCCGATACACATTAACTCTTTCTCACTATTAATTTATTTTTTGCTAAACGTAGTTTTACTAAACATCTTTCTTTTACTATTGATGTCTTTTCTTCTTTTACAAATGTTGATTTTACTGATCAGTTAATATTGAATGGGCTAACAACATTAACTATGTTGTATTTTGTAAGAGAATCTACTATCTTGACTCTCTATCCTCTATTTCAACTTCCAATATCACCAATATAATTATAGAAGCTAATTCAATCAATTGCATTGCATGCAGATATGGAGGTCTGATTTATATGAGAATTCAGTGGGATAATGAATGCGTTATTATATAATATATAGATATAATTACCTGTTTTGTGAAAAAAATAAATATCAGTAACTTAATAAACTTGTATGATAACTAAGAATCTCACAGTTTGGAAAATAAAATTACAAAGTTTTTCTAGTACATTGCAGCTTATTAGGTATGTCTTGTATAACATCTATGCATATTGGAGCCAAATCTTCTTTCTACTAAAAAAAGGTTAGAAAGACCATTGAGGCAATATACAAATCCTTCCTTTCTTGGTCCGGCAATTCACATATTAATCAGAAGGCTTTGGTTTCGTGGAACAAATTTCTCAAGCCTAATATTGAAAGAGGCTCAGGGGGTTATATGATATCTACAATTGAAATAAAGCTATTGTTACCAAGTTACTTTGGAACTTAGCAAGCAAGAAAGATACACTATGGATGAAATGGGCACACAAAAATTATTTCAACCACAATATCTAGGAAAAGACTATAGAATACCTATTTTTCTCATGCCAATAGTCATTCGAGGTCTGGGGGACAATTACCAACAAGTTAGATCAAGGACATTGAATTAGTAGTTGGAAAAGGGAAATTCATCAAGTTATTAATCAAAGAAGGATGATAAAAGTGAAAAGTGACACTTTTAAGGTTCTGCTAACAGTTGTGGTGTGCCATTTGTGGCAGGAAAGGAATGCTTGGGTTTTTAAGTAAAGAAGTAGAACACCTCAGGAAATCTTGAAACTAATTGTAATTAAAATTGCTACGATAGTAATGGTTGCCTAGAATTGTAAAGGTTTTCCTATCCCTTAATCATTTTATAGATAGCCTTCTAATTTTGGGACCATCATAAGATAAACACATTGAATTTGGAAGTAATATAATATATCCTTTACTTACGAAAAAAATAATTATAATTTCTTAATTTGTGAAAAAGTAAACAAGCTTATTTTTTTGGGAGTGCTATGCAAACCTAATCCTGTTGCAAATTTTGAATACATGTAATCAAATATATATAGAAAATCAATGAGATAATATGAATTAAAAGAGCACTTACTTTCATCAAAGAGAAAATTTATTAGATGACAAAATGAATTGAATTAAATAGATCAGATGGAAAAAGATTCAAACCTCGATTCCTTATGAACCCACACAAAGTAGAAGACGTAACAATGAATTACGAGATCATGGTAATAAAATTATTTCTTGTGTAGGTTCACTTAGATAATATCATGAATATCCTTGCTTATATAATTTGAAACATATATATAAGCACTCCTTTTTTCTCTTTTACTATTTGACATCTTAAAAATAATAATTTTAATTAATAATTTAATTCACTCTTATACTTATTATATAATGACAAATAAAAACTATAATTTCAATATATTTACCACTTTTTCTTGAAATCATTTATCTTGAGTCTGATAACCTACTTTTTTCTTTATTCGTAAATAAATTTTGTATATTCCCATCTTTTATATTTCTAATCAATTATTATCCCCATTAACTATTATCTTAAATAATAACTACATGTATAATATACCAAATGATATGATCCATAATCATAATAATTAATATCATAATTAGTTAATATTTCTTTACTCTTTGTACAAAAAATTTAAACCAAATATATATTAATTCTTTTAATGTATATTTTATAATTGGTGAAATATTTATGAAGCAAATGCTAGTTTATTATGTATAAATGTTTTTTTATTATTGGTGTGTTGCATGAAATTGTAAACTAGTTTAAAGTGATAAAATTAAAGCACAAGATTCTAATTTTATCCCATTATTCGTACTCAACAAAAGTCTCAATTTTTTTTATATAACAAGTCCTCATTCTTTATGCTTACAATTTACTCTTACATTTCCTCATAATTGTGCATCTAGCCAAATGAGTTATTGTCCACCTGATCGAGGGAGAATTTTCTCAACAATTGTTATTAAAGCTTGGTTCATAGTTATGGCAATTGGAAAACCAGTTAAGGTGATGTTGAACAATATAGATTATAGGATATGGAAGAGTAATATAGAAGTCAAATTCTATGTGAAAGAGTTGGTTGATTTGATTGAGAATGGAATAATCATGCCTAAAACCATGAACCAAAAATAAAGGGAGTGGAAAAGACTCAATAGAAGAGCTTTTGGTTATATATCCTTCAATGGGTAAATGATAGTTCCATTCATCATGTTGGGGAAGGAACCATTGCTTATGGAATGTGATCCAAGCTAGATTCACTTTATGTAAACTAAACAGATCAAAACAAGGTGTACCTCATGAGGAAGTTGTACAAATTGAGGTATGAAGATGGAGAGCCCATTGTTGCACACTTTAATGAATTCCGAAACATATTCATTTAATTGAATAGCAAGGAGATAATGTTCGAGGGCGAAATTCAAACTCTTTTGGTCTTAGTTTCTTGATCAGACAACTAAGAAATTATTTGTGTGTATCTCAAAAATTACACCCCGTGCTGAAATCTCATGATGGCATTGGTGACAATGTCACTTTTTGGAGACAAGATAAGAAGATGAGGTAGTGTATCCTCTTCATCAAGGTATGAGACACTTATAGTGAGCCAAGGGAGATCCAAGGGTAAGAAGCAAAGAGGGATGTCTAAGAGTAGATCTAGGATAATGATTGTGAAAAACTTAGTCACTAGAAAAATTATTGTTAAGAGTTGAGGAAGGGTGTGAGTGGAAAAGACAATATGGATGAGGAGACGATAATCATTATCGATGATGAACCGATGGTTATCTCAAAGCATTTGAATGCTTACACAAGTACCTTATGGACAATTATCAATTAGATAATGGACATCGATGCATCTTACTATGCCACCTCACACAAGAATTACTTCTCTTCCTCCATATCCGAAATATTTTGTGAGGTGCTAAAGAGAAATTATGGTGTCTCCAAAAAAGCCAGTATGGGGAGTCTACGACTAGAGACGGGATTAGGTTACACTTTGCAATTGAAGGAAGTGAGACATGTTCAGTCTTGAGGATTAGTCACATCTCAGCTAGGAAGATCTATGATGAAGGATATATGAGTCAGTTTGGAAGATGTTTGTGAAAGTTGACAAAAGGGTCCATGGTAGTGGCTAGGGGGAGCAAGTGTTGCTCACTATATTAGACTCAAGAAAAATTGTTCCAGCCAGTTGAGGTGAACTCCATGGAAGACTTCTATGATGCACGGTATCATAGACTCAACCATATGAGTGAGAAGGGGGTAAATTTGCTTAGCAATCGAAGCACTCTACCAGAGGTCCGAGGAGGTTAAGTTGGCCAATGCACTCACTATGTTATTGTAACATCCCCAAAATTTACTACTAAAAAGTTTCATTTGTAAAAGTTGTATACCGAAGCAACTATAGTATATTTTGGGGTTGGAATACCCCAAAACCTTAAGTTTAGAAATTATGGCTAAATACGGATTTATTAGGATATTAATTAAATAAATTATTTTATTAAAATAAAAGGGGAATTAATTAAGGCAAAACAAGGAGAAAATAATAAATGATTTATTTAGGTAAAATTTGGACATTTTACTAATTAATATGGAAGTTAAGGAAATTTGTCCAAAATAACAAAATTAAGCTAAAAAGGAATTTAATTATTATTATTATTTTAAATATTCAAGTATACCAAAATACCCTAAACAACCTATTTTTCTCTTTTTCCTTTTTCCCTTTTTCTCTTTTTTTCCCTTCTTTTCTTTTTCTCTATTCCTCCCCTTCCTCCTTTTTCTTTATTCTTCCTTCCCCGAAATGGGCTAGCCCGCCGGCCGAGTTCCTTTCCCCCTCCCTTCCTCCTTCGGCATGGCCCAAGCCCATGTGACCGCCCCTTCACCTGTTGCCGAGCCACCCGGTCGAGCCGCCCCTTTTCTTTTTCTTTTCTTTCCCTTGGATCGGCAGTCCACCCCTTTCCCTTTTCTTCTTCTTCCCACGCGACATGCACTCAACCCTGCAACCCTACACTTGTCGGTAGCCACCTGCACCATCCGGCCATCCTCCCCTCCCTCTCCCATCACTTTCTTTCACAACTTCAACCCCAACCGACCCTTTTCCCTATCCCGAGCACCCTGCCCCTTTCCCTTTCCCTCGTCCCTCGACCTTGCCGCCCTGCCATGGCAGCACCGCCTCGACTACCACCACCGGTGGCATGCCTGGCACTTATACCCCTCTTGTCTTTTCCCCATTGTAATTACCCACCCAATTGGCCTATAAATACCCCATAGGCATCCTTAATTGAGGTTCTGATTTCAAAACCCAGAAATCTGCCCCTTCTCGCCACCACCCCATCAAACGAGCACTCTACCGCCTTCGCCTATCGCCGTTGACCAAACCACCCCCAGATCTACCCCTTGCACCACCCTCTACCTAAATAAACCTTCCTCATCCCATGATTTCCCCTGCACGAGCCACCCCAGCCGTGCAAAATCACCATCCCGATCAACCCACTTTGACCCCTCACCGCCCCTTGCACCGTCGTCTGCTACTGATTTCGCCGCAACCAACGCCTCCTCCACCCTCCAAAACAACCAGGGGACCTTCCTATACCTACCCATACCTCCATATTTCCCTGCCTCCCTCTTCTTCTTCCTTCTTCACCTTCAACCACTGCACCGGCCGTCGTGTGCCACCACTTCCGGCTGCACCACCACCTCCATTCCACCCCTCTCCACCTGAGACACCTTCCACCACCTCAAACACCCTCTCATTTTCTCTCCTCTAGCCTATACCCCTATCTCTCCACCTCTCTTCCTCCTCCACTGCCGCCGTCGTCGTCGCCGTGCACGCCGCTGGTTCCACCACCAACCTTAGGTGGTATTCTAGCTTCCCCAGCCCTTAAACTCTTTTTCTATAAGTGTTAATAATTGTTTTAGTAATATTAATAGTATTACCCTTAATACAATTAATGTTGTGTTATTATTATTATTATTATTATTATTATTATTATTATTATTATTATTATTATTATTAATACTAGTACTACTACTACTACTACTAGTATTATTATTATTATTATTACTATTACTATTGCTATTATTATTATTACCATTATCATTATCATCATCATTATTTTCTTAATAATATTGTTAATACTAACTTTGTCCAATATCACTTTTTATTATTAATATAAATATTTGGACCCTTATATTATTATTACCATTTTGGTTACTAATATTATTTTTATTGTTATTATTATTGTTATGCTTAACATTATTATTATCATTATTATTACTATTACTATTACTATTACTATTACTATTATTATTATTATTATTATTATTATTATTATTATTATTATTATTACTACTACTACTACTATTTTTATTATTATTAATGTTATTGAAACCGAAATTGGCACGTTACCATTTTGTTACTATAGAAGAAGAATACTCAACCTTATTATTATTATTATTATTATTATTATTATTATTATTATTACTATTACTATTCAAATATTGCTAATATTATTCCTAATGCCTTTGTTACTAACATTATTACTATGGTATTATTATTAGTTATTACTATTATTATTGTTATTATTTTGTTATTATTATTGTGACAAAAATATTCGAACCCTTATATTATTATTATTCCAAATATAACTATTATCATTATTATCTTTAGCAATATTATTACTTTGTTGGTATTACTATTATTATATTATTATTTTAGTCCTAACACTATTATTAGCTTTAGCGTTAAAAATAATAGGGCTTCTATTTCTAGGAGCATTAGTATTACTATTATTATTATTATCACTATTTTACTATAACTAGTATTAGTAATATTATTGGAAGAAATAAAGCTATTAGGTTTACTAATATAAATATAGCTATAAATATTAACATAAATATATTTTGACTAGTAATATCTAGTAGGCTAACTTGAGGATAAAAACCCTAGTTTTCACTTGTAAAGCTCCCTTTAATAATAGTAACCCTAATCTTAGACTAAAATAAGAAATAATAGTATTTTTGGTAGGAGGAAAACAAATCCTTAGTTTTTCCCTCTTATAGGTGAATCAAGCCAAAATCCTAAGGTGGCGTAGGAGCGTGCTCCAAGCCCCGCGTCATTTTAGGTAAGGATGTAGCTAAGGCCCATGTGTATTGTGTGACTTGTATGCCTTAGATGTTATGTATCATGCTATGTCGTGTATTGTATAATTGTCATTAACTTGTCTTATGTGTAGCGCAGCTTGGAGTTGAGGTATATTTATGTGTTCCTTATGGCATGAGTATGATACGTATATATGGTGATTATGATGTGATATGATATGACCCTCCAGGGCATGCATGCTAGGATGATTAATAATGTGATATGGGAATGAAAGGATAAAAAGAAAGAAAATGGTAAGTGAGTTTACTAAGGGGGATATGGGGTTGACCAAAATACCCCATGATCCATGAGAGGAAAATAAAGAGGAAGAGATGACCAAGATGAAAAAGAGATGGGAACAATGCATGGGAATTCTAAGGTTTGTATAGGGACTTTAAGAGTTTGCATGGGATGGATGAAACTTGCATGGGGATGATCCTTACGTGAGAAAAGTTGTTTTAGGTTGTAAATAAGCTAAGGGGAGAATTGTGGAGTTATTGGAGACTAGAGACGGAAAAAAGTACATAGGTTGGTGTAAGGGTGTATAAGGGACCCGGTTAGGGTTTTGAGAGGAAGCACTAATCTAGAAAAAAATGTGGAATTAAAAACAAATAAGGGAGAGTGGAGTACGGGTTAAGAGTGGAAATTTATTTTATAAGGGGTAAGTATGGGTTCCACGGGAGAGAAGAGGCTTTAGGTGAGAAAGAGAGAGGTCACTTGTGGGCAGGGACGAAGCCAGGATATAAAGTTCATGGGGTCCCAATAAATAACAAGCATATATCTAAATATAAAATAATAACAATAATAATAATAATAATAATAATATATTTAATATTATCCATAATCATACATAGATATTCGTTTACAATTGTACTCGTCGAGGTTTCATATTTTAAAAGCAAGCTACAATAGTCTCATTACTAATGGTATCGGATACATCTTTTTCTATATATAACATTAGACAATTATGTACTCATTCATCACACATACGATTTTGCACCTTGTTTTTGATAAAACTCATTGCTAAAAAAGCTCTTTCAATAGTTGCAATAGCTACCAGCAAAATCAAAGCCAACTTCACAAGCATATAAACCAAAGGATATGTAGTATGCTTTTTTTCCACTAACTTCCTTGAGAGATCACCAAGTCCTTTTAATTCAGAAAATCTTTCATCAGGTCGAACATCCAAAATATAATTCTCAAGCTGATTGTCCAGTATCACTACATCAACATCAGAAAAATCCTCAGGATAAAACTTTGTTAACTTAATCAATGAAGCTTTGTCAAAAGCAGAAAATAACTCCGATGGATTCAAGCATGCTACACATGACAACAACACGGTGCCTATCACATCAAAACGTGATTCAAGCTCCTCTAATTGCAAGTCTAATATGTTGTAGAAGCAATTAAACTTGTAATTATGCATATTCGTAAGAAATGGAGCCAACCGTTGTGATTTGTTTTCCTTAATATACTGATCATCCATATTTGCAATCACAATATTATTATTATGGCAAAATAAAGAAACTTCAACAATAATATCTTCCCATCCTTCATACCTCATTATTTGGAGGCGTTGTTTAGCAAGTTGAACAAGTCTCATGGCATTTACAATGTCTTGATCACGCTTCTGCAACATCTAAGATAAATTATACGTGATACCTAGAACCCTTTTCATCAAATGTAACATGAAAACACACTCAAAGGAAATTAGTAGATCTTTGAAGGCTCTAGCCTCACCTTTCTGTCTACTTTTTGAATCTTTTTTCAAAAAATCAAGTACTTCAATAACCGGAGAAAATAACTTAACCAAACTTGAAAGAGACTTAAGATGTGACCCCCAAAGAGTATCTTCGGCCCTTGAAAGGGCTGATTCTTGATTCAATCCACACCCACGTTCTATCTTGCCTAGATCAAATGCTTCTTCTAATTCAATAGCATGTTTATCTTGAAACATATCTCGACATTTGTTAGATGATCCAATTACATTAACAACACCGGTAACGATAAAAAACAACCAATCAACATCTTCATGAGACCTTGCAACTACAACGAGTGCCAACTGAAGCTGATGAGAAAAACAATGAATATAATATGCTGAATTATTTTCATCATGAATCAAAGTTTTTAAACCACCATATTCTCCTCTCATATTGCTTGCTCCAACATAACCCTGTCCTCGTATTCTTGATATGCATAATTTATATTTTACTAACATTGTCTCAAATGTTGATTTGAGTGACACGACAATTGTATCAGCTACATGTGCAATACCAATGAATCTTTCCATCACAAAACCCCTACGATCCACATAACGTATAACAATAGCCATTTGTTATTTCCCATAAATATCACTAGGTTCATCAATTAATATGCCACAAACATCATCCCTTAGCTCCTTAATAATCTCATTACTTATTTCAATTGCACAAGCATAAGCAATATCTTTTTGAACATCAAGAGAAGTCATCTGGCTATTTCTTGAAGCATTTTTCAACATAAAACTAGCCAGAGATGGATTAACTTCTTGTAATATTTTTAGGAGCTCATACAAATTACCTCGGTTTTTTGAACCATCTGATTCATCATTCCCCCAAAATGATAGTCCTTATCGAAGAAGATATCTAATAGCAATGACTGATGCTTCTAGACAAATATGATACTTAGATTTTACTATTTTAGATTGTTTTGATAAAGAAGCCCGAATGCCATACTTTTGATTCATCAAATTATCACATTTTTTCGCAGCCTTGTTATAAGGACTATCACAATTACCAACATGAACATCAAGCCTACCCTTTTTATTCCAGCCCCCAAAACCTTGACCCACAAAATGATCACCACCAGCTTCAAATTCATGTTTGAACAAGTAACATTGTAGGCAAAAAGCAGCATCTTTTGCTATACTATATTCTAACTAGTCATACCGATCAAACCAAGATGCAACAAATCTTTGATTTTTTCCGGCAATAAGCTTAATTGGAAAATTGTGTGCACGAGGTTGGAAAGGACCAAGATAAATATAAGCTCTCCTTACCTCGTTTTGTTGATTCGGATGGAAATCTGAATTTTTTTTCCTCAAACCTGGATCAAGTTCTAGAGAATTTAAATCCACCCAATTGTGTTGTATAGCTTGATCTTGATGAAGATATGAAGAAACTTTTTCATGAATTACAAGACTAGGAACTGGATTAGAATTGTTCCCATTAGCTTGTTCTTTGTTTTTATGCTGCTTTTGAAGATATTTCCACATGCTAATTTGACAAAATCAAATATGCAATTATCAATACAACAATACAATTATAAAAGATATAGTGAACAAATACTCAACTAAATCAAAATTAAATAATAATAAACTAATACTTATAGCCAAACTAATTCATACCATACTAATTCAAAATTAACATAACCTAATTCAAAAATATACAATAATCAACTAATTCATAAAAAGTAACATAGTATATGTCAAAAACATCATCCACCCTAATTTAAGATTATTTTACAATTGACATAAAAATAACAAGAAATTTACAAATTCACATATCCACAATAAAATTAGAAATAAAAATACAAATTATTTCAATTAACAAAATACTCAAACTCAACTAAATCAAAATTACACAATAATAAACTAATTTTTATAGCCAAACTAATTCATACCATACTAATTCAAAATTAACATAACCTAATTCAAAAATATACAATAATCAACAAATTAACAAATAACATAAAAAATATTCCAAATTCAC
Source organism: Tamarix austromongolica (assembly GCA_039764185.1). Classification (NCBI taxonomy): domain Eukaryota; kingdom Viridiplantae; phylum Streptophyta; class Magnoliopsida; order Caryophyllales; family Tamaricaceae; genus Tamarix; species Tamarix austromongolica. Next base: position 12,290,608 of record CM077819.1, read on the forward strand.
ATATTCACAATAAAATTAAAAATAAAAATAAAAACTAATTCAATTAACAAAAAAACGAAATTAGATTTCATCTTAAAAAAAACCTCACCTTCTCAATCTCTCTGGCTCTCGGGTCTCGGTTGTTGGCTTGCTCGCTGCCTGTTGAGACGGACAGCAGACAGAGATAGGGATGACCGGCAGGCGGTGGTTGGGCTGCACCGTGCAGGGCATCGAACGGCCAATGAGGCAGCGAGTGACTTCCGACTTCTGAGTTCTAAAATGTTAAAGGCAGCTGACAGCATTGCAGCAGCCAACAACAGGGTGTTGTGTGCGACTGGGCGGTGGGCCTCATGGTGAGAAGCAGCAGTGGTTGCCTGGAGGCACGCAGTCTTGAGCGGGCATGTCGGCCAACGGGATAGGGTTAGCGCTTGTCTGCCGGAGGCCTGGGGTCGAGACTTGAGCGAGAGTGGGACAAAAGTCACGAAAGGAAGATGAACCGAGAGACGGATGATTCGGACGAAGCACACTGCACACACTTTCATTTCACAAATTAGAAAAAAAAATAGAGGGAAAAAAATAGTGTGAAAATTTTTGGCAAAACTGGGGTTCGAACCCAGGACCCCAGACCTTACTCAAAGTCATTTACAACTCTTTAACCACTGGTCCAGAAATGTTTTCCATCACTTGTATTGTATATAAAATATATATGGTAAGTAAAAAATCCATGGGGTCAGGCGACCCCATGTGCTCTGAATTGGCTCTGTCCCTGATTTTGGGAGAAGAAAGTTACTAGGGTTGAAGTGGCCAACTAGGGTTTTTTGGTCACATGTGGAATCGAGGGGGTAAAGCGATATGATTTGGGATTAGAACTAAATGAGATAAGGTGTAGGGCGATAAATGAAGTAATGGTAGTGTATGTAAGAGAAAGTTGGGCCACATAGGTCCAATTAGGGTTTTCAAGGGAAAACCCTAAAGGGTGATAATAGGTGGAGTTTGATGTCATGAGGTGTTGGGCCTTAACCCATACCCTTAGGAGTTGGTTTTCATTATGTGTAAGTGTAAGGGGGAAAGGATGTCAGAGCATGATAAGGGGCACAGGAGTCTCACAATATGGGACGAGCCCCCTCGAGAGGATAGAGGTAGAATGTTGGAGGCACACATGTCAAGGGTGAAATGCTTATCGAATAAGACATGAATAAGATACTATCCATTTAAAAAGAAAGATTGTTATGCCAGGCCCAGACCGGTCTACTGGTGAATAATAGTGTCCAGGAGCCTGGGTGCCCTACATGACTGGTCCATTGGTAAACAATAGTGGCTAGACACATTTTGCCCTGCATGAACGTTCCACCGGCTATAATAGTGGGGGTTTCCGTGCTCAACAAACAAAACATAATGATGATAAAACATGGGAAAGACACAAAGTAATTACAGTGAAACACCATGTGACTCAGTGCCAGACTGGTCCACCGGCGAATAATAGTGGCCAAGAGCGTTTTACCCTACATGACCGATCCACCAGTGAATAATATTGGCCAGGAGCATTTTGCTCTGCATGAAAGTTGCACCGGCTATAATAGTAGGGTTTCCGCACACACGTGGATTGATAAAGACTATGATTTGAATCGACTATATTTACCAGAGATCTAAAGAATAAGCCTATTTGGACCATAGCCGGCCTTCATCCTCTGTATTACTGTGAGCTACCTATATGATCATGTTATGTATGCTATGTTGCATGTTTTTGTATGTTTGGCATTAGCGCATGGTTACCTTACTCAGTACGTAGCGTACAAATCACCCATTTCATGGGTGTTGCTCATTCCCATGAGTAGAAGACTCGTCTAAGTTTGTGCAGGTAGGGGATGACGTCTTCAATGCCTATAACACTTATGAGGCATCGGGTGAGGCTGAGAGTTGAGCCTAAACTTGTCTTGGGGATCGAGAGTGATTGGTCGGACTCTATCTTACTTTTACTATGTATCATTTTACTCTAGTCATATTCTGTTGTACTGTATTTGATGTATTCGAAAAACTTATTCAATTACTCCTTGGGTTGTAACTCTCTTTAACCGCACTCTGATTTCTGTATGGTGAACACTATCATTTCTTTTATGAAAGCTTGTTTCAATTATCGACTTGTGTTTGAAGTTAATCCTATTTAGCCTTAGCACTTAGTACTGGAACGGTAGGAGTGAACCGATCTAGTACTGAGTGTGGCGGTAATACCCTCAGAATTTACAGTTTTGTCATCTCTCTTCTGTTTAATACTTATCATTAAACAAAATTTTTCAGTAGTAAATTTTGGGGGTATTACAGGAGTATTACCGCTAGCTTCTGTACTAGACTGGTTTCCTTCCACCGATCCGCTACTAAGTGTTGAGACTAGAAAACATACTTTAATTAAATTCAAAGAACACCTTTACAAATTAGAGTAGTGTAATAGTTAGGAAGTTTAGCTCTCCTTCCAAGGAAAACCCACTAATCGCAGTTACAAAGAAACTATTAGTAGAAAAGAAATACAAATCGTTTCATAAAAGACACAGAAGTACTTCTTAGTTTGAAATACGGGTCAGCGCCCCCAAAAAACCCCACGCTCTCAACCTTAAAGGTAGCATGTGGTATATCCTGCAAAGGACATTGCCCATTAAATAGGTAGGGACCCAAGAAAGGAATCCTTTCAGTACTATGGTACTGAGTAACCATTTTATACAAGACTAACATGTAAGGCTCACATACAGCACATCAGATGCAATACATCGAACACGTAATTATGGGAGTGTACATATGCCATTTGAAATGCATTAATCATTCGAATAGCTACATGCATCTGTAAGATATATTAGTTCATTCATCGTTATGGTATTCAATCCATGAGTGTCTTAATTAACCATTAGTTCCGTCTTTACACATCTCTTGAATTATATCTACCCGATGGAACTGAAATAACTACTCTAGGGTAGAATGCACCTTGCCACTATTATTGTAATACCCCCAAAATTCATAACTAAAATTTTTCATTTTATTTAAAATTTAGCGGAAGTAAAAATAAAAAACCGTGAATTTCGGATATATTGCAGCCTCACTTAGTACCAGACCAGCTTTCTCTTACCGTTCTAGTACCAAGTGCTAAGGCTAAAAGATCAAAATACAATTTTCTCGAAATCAGACTTTATTTAAATCAGAGTAGTGCCATATACACTTTATAGGAAAAACCCACCACTATTGGATACAATAACAAAGATCATTACACCAAAGAGTAAATGGTAAAAGGAAAAACCTTGAATTATTCTCGGACGATCCTTACGCTCTTACTCGATACCCACTTACTTAGCGCCTGCAATGGACCTGCAAGGGATACTGCACATTGAATAGGCAAGGGCCTAAGAATGGAACCCTTCAGTACTATGATACTGAGTAACCCTTTTAAACCAAACTGAAAAGCAAGTCCATATGCAACACATAATAAAAAAAACTATATGGAATGATAACATACATACTAATACGCAAGGTGATACCACATACAATGAGATATGCATAACACAAAATATGTATAGTTAGTAAATTTATCACATACCCAGGCAGGGATGAGCACTGGAAGTAAATCAGGTCATATCAATAGATCATAAAGCGAATTAATACTTTTTAGTCCTTAAGCCATTAATAACCATTATTCAACCATCATCTTTCGATTTATATCCATGTGAGTGTGGGAACCCCACTAGTATATCTAGTGGACCAAAAACATACAGGGTAGAATGCACATGACTACTATTATTTGTCGGTGAATCGGTCTCCAGGGCTCCCTACACCTAGCCACTATTATTTGCCGGTGAACCGATCTGACTCTGATTCACATGGTGTTCCATTATAAGTGATTAGTGTCTTTCCATGATTTATTAATATTCAAAGTTTGGTTTATTCAGCTTGGGATCCCCCACTATTATAGCCGGTGGATCAAAAACATATAGGGTAGAACACACCTCACCATTATTATTTGCAGGTGGACCGATCTCCAGGACATCTTACGCCTGGCCACTATTATTGTCGGTGGATCGATCTAGGCTCAATTCAATACTCTTTCACTTTACGTAATTAGTACTTTATTCGTATCTTATTCAAAGGTCCATTTATTCGATTCGAGGGAAGGGGAAAGGTCACAAATCCATAGACACAAGATTTACTAGCTATAGAATCAAGCATTCCATATCAAGGATCACGACATACACAAAACCCTAACACACACTTCAAACATATCTAACACATATTTCCATGCACACTTACTTACCAGGCACCCCTTATATAATTACCAAATTACCCTTTTTCATATTATAATTACCAAATTGCCTTTTTAATTAGTTAAATTACCAAATCACCCTTCTTCATTATTATAATTACCAATCTACCCCTCTTTCTATAATTCACCAAAATACCCTTTCCTTTATTCTAAATTACCATCTTACCCTTCTACTTTATTAATTTACCAAAATGCCATTCCTTTACTCCAAATTACCATTTTACCCTTTTACTTTATTAAATTATCATTTTACCCTTCCTTTGTACTAAATTACCATTTTACCCTTCTACTTCATTAAATTACCAAACCACCCTTCCTTTATACCAAATTACCATTTTACCCTTGTACTTTATTAAATTACTATTATACCCTTCTACTTTATTAAATTACTATTTTACCCTTCCTTTATACCAAATTTTCATTAAATTACCATTTTACCTTTCCTTTATACCAAATTACCATTTTATCCCTCTACTTTATTAAATCACCATTTTACCCTTCCTTTGCTTTCCAAAATTGCCATAATACCCTTTTCATTATATTTAATTCACCAAAATACTTTCTTAGACCCAAAAATTACCAAGTTATCCCCTTTCCAAGTAAAATAACTATAACGCCCTTCTTCCTCGTCCATTTACCATTTTACCTTCTTTACTCTTCTAATTTATCATTTTGCCCTTATTATACCACTTTTACCAAAATACCCTCACTACATAAAATATCAATATTAATGCTCCATACTCATCATCAAACTCCACTAATTCTTATTATTTCACATTAACACACATTAGCACCTACCACACATATTTAGGCCACACCTTTTGTACATGTAAAAATTACCAAAATGCCCCTAGAGATCATATTACCATTACTTATGCACCAAATTAATGGCCATATTAACATATTATATCATTCATATACACTTAACATCATTATTAACAACAAAACTACTTCCTTAAGCATTATTTCTACACATGACATATAAATTAACATGTTTTCCTTTTTATCAATCAATCATATGCAACTAAAAACATTATACTTAACAACATATATTATACATATAAAACATGTTAAAAACCTTAATGTGCTAGCATACATATATCCATACGTTTAAGTAGGGTTTAATAGTTATCTTATTTTCCACAAAAATCAAACTTTGCCGGTACCCCAATTAAAGATTCAATCTTTGATTAGCAAATCAATACCTTAAAATAATACCCATAATTATCATATTAGGAATAGGGAAAAAAAGGATAAAAATTTATCAAAACTTAATTAATAACATACTTTATTTAACCATTAATATACCTTAAAATTTAGCAAAAATCATAAATGGGAGCAACAAACTCATGCTACATGAGCAGCATGAGCTGCATGCAGAGAGTAAGGAAGGAGGGAGGGTCAAAGAGGAGAAATGGGAAAAGGAGAGGGTAGCTCGGTTAAGGGTTTTGGGGGTTAAGAGGAGGGCGGGTGGAGGGGAGTTAGGGTAAAGGTTGTGTATAGGGGTGGAGTGGGGTGTAGCTGGTGGTCGGGGATGGGTTATTGGCGGCTAAGGGTGGTGGCTGTATGCTAGAAAAAGTGGGTTGAGGGTTGGGTGGAGGAGAAGAAGGAAGGAAAAGGAGGGGTTGCAGGGCTAGTTTTTGGCCAAGTGAGGTAAGGGGGTGGTAGGCGAGGTTGCAAGGAGTAGGTTACTGGCTTAGGAGCCACCAGAAGAAGTAGTTTTGGGGGTGGCAGAGGGCGGTGGTGTAGGGAGGAGGCCAAGAAGGGAGGGAAAAGAAAATAAGAGGAAGGAGGGTGGCTGTAGGGCTCAAGAGAGTGGCTTGGTGGTGTAGGGTGGTAGTAGGGGTGGCAGGAGGTGGTTCAGGTGATTGGTTGAGTGGTGGCAGCGGTGGTTGAGGGTAGCAGAGCAAAATAGGGAAAGGAAAGGAAGGGAGAAGAAAGGGAGAAAAAAGGGTTGGGAGAGGGAAAGTAGGGGGCTCGAATGGGGTAGAATAAAGTAGGAGGGAAGAAGAAAAAGGAGAGTGAGAATAGGGGAGGTAGGTGCGGCCGGTTGGGGGTAGGTTACGGGTGGTAGGCGGTGTTGGGGTGGTAGGAAGAGAAGAAGAAGGGAAAAATAAGGCATGCGGGGAGGGTTTGCAAGGGCTAGTTTGGTCCAAAAATGGGAAAAAAGGACGGGGAGAGAGAGAGCAGGCTGTAGGGGAGGCAAGTGGTAGGGAGGAGCTGCATGAGGAAGCCATGGCGTGCTGGGGGCATGTTTGGTTAGGGGTCGAAGAAGAGAAGAAGAAGAAGAAGAAAGAAAGAGAGCAAGCCGGCCAAGCGAGGGAGATAGAAGAGAAGCGGACCGGCCCATTGCAAGGGAGAGTGGGGGAGAGAAAAAGAGAACTAGGTTGGCCCAGTCGGGGGGGAAAGGAAGAGAAAAAAAAGAAAGGGAAAGGTGGAATGGGGTGAACGGCGTGAAAAGGAAGGAGAAGGGAAGTGGGTCGGGCAGCGGCCCAGCACAGGGAAGAAGAAGAGGAAGCAGGCCAGGCGACCCGAAGGAGAAAAGAAGAAAAGGAAAAAGAAGGAAAAGAAGGAAAAAAGAAAGAAAGGGAAAACGGAAAATGGAAAAGGCGAAATAGGGAGAAATAAGATAAAATAATTTATGAAATAATATAATTTAATATTTTTGATAGATAAATTAATTTAATAATTTAATTTATTATAATTTAATATATTATTTTAAAAAGGTTAATTTTAGTAAAATATTAGTTTGAAAATTTATTTAAATAAACTGAGTAAGATAAAATAACAAAATATTTATTTTAATTTATTAAATATTCATATCCATTTTTATATACTAAAAAATCCACAAAATAATTAACTTAAACAAATTTAAAAGTTAATTTATCCCAAATAAAGGTTATTTATCAAATTATCAATTTTTCAAATTTTTGGGGTGTTAAAATTACAGCCAGTGGAATGGTCTCCAAGGCAAAACTCCCTTGGCCACTATTATAGCCGATGGACCAGAAATCATCTTAACCTAGCCCCGACTCATGTGTTATTCTACTGTAAGTAATTAGTGTCTTTTCCATGACTTATTACCATCTCATGTTTGGTTTATCGAGCTCAGAACCCCCACTATTATAGCTGGCGGAACGAAAATACTATTCCAGGATAGAACACACCTAGCCACTATTATAGCCGGTGGACTAGTCTCCAGGACAAGAATGCTCCCGGCCACTATTATAGCCAATAGAATGGAAACCATCCTAAGCTTGGACTTGACTCAATAATCTTTCACTTTAAGTAATTAGTGTTTTATTCGTATCTTATTCCACAATTAACCCCCAACTGGAAATGCATGCCCCCAATAGACTCCCCAACTCTTTGTCACTCTTCCACCCAGACTTTCTCAATGACCTTATCCCATAGCTTGGGACCTCTATACTCCCCAAGACTCCATGACCCATTTTTCTCCTTCCACCCTACTCACCATGAATCCAAAATCCCCACACGTATGGGTTAAGGCCCACTTTCCCATTTCTTCACCTAGGCTCACCATCGTTTGCTAGGGTTTCCCCTTGAAACCCTAACCTGGCTTATGTGGCCCTAGCCTCTCTTTCTCCTATATAGTCCATACTCCCCCTTGATTACAACACCATCACTCCACTCAACCCACTCCAAATATCACAACCCTACTCTCCAACTTCCACATATAATAAAAAACCTTAGTTGGTCATCCCCAAACACTAATACCCCTCTTTTCTTTTACACCTTCCCTTCACATACAAACTCCACCCTCCTTTTCACTTCACTCACACCCTTCATACGAAACACTCCTAATCACAATTCAAAATCCAACCAACTTCTATAAACTCTCTCATAACACCCATATACTTAGGGTTTTCCCCAAAAATCCTAGTTAGGCTCTCATGCACACTTCCACCAACCCACGTACTATCTTTTCTGAAGTACTCCAATCACCCAAAATACTCTTTCCTCCCTATGTTTCACCCTCAAACAAACTTTTCCCACGTAATATTTTCCCCCATGAAAAGACTAAATACCCTATGCAAGTCTCACACTCCTCATGTAAGTTTTTACCCTATAACCCTTTATTTTATTACTTTCTTCCGTTATTTTATCATCCATATGTCACAACACACTTAGGCTTTTCTCCACTTCTTCTTATTCACTCCACCCTCTTTATTTTTTTTTATATCCTTAAAACCACTCAAATTCACCTAAGGCCTATAAGCATGCATGTCATACCATAACAACCATTCATAAGAGCATGTCATACATAACAATTCATATCACCATATTACATATAATATGAATCACACACAACATACATTAGCTCCTTATAAGCGAAGCTGCACTACACACATATTTAGTTCACATTCACATATAAGTACACAACACATACCATCACACCCATAAGCACATAAATCATTACAAACCTAAGCCTTAACCATATCCTTACTTCTACACATAGTCACCCTTTAACATTTAGCATGTAATTTTACTAGTATAATAACCCTTATACCTCCAAAATTACTAAAATATCTCTATTCCATATATTAACACCATTTATACCCAATCATGAAATATTAACACTACCAAACCTTATCTCCACACATGATCACCCCTTTACACTTAACATGTACATTTATTAGTACCTTCAACCTTAAACCTCCAAAATCATCAAAATACCTCTATTCCATATGATATCACCATTTATACCCAAGCATGAAATATTACTACCACCAAACCTTATCTCCACACATGATCACCCTTTTACTCCTAGCAAGTACATTTATTAGTACCTTCCCCCTTATACCTCCAAAAATTACCAAAATACCCCTATTCCATATATTTCACCATTTATACCCAAACATGTTTTGTTAACACCTCAACACCCCTATTTCCATACATGGCACCCCTTTACCATCTATGATGCACACTTATTAAGTTGACTTCCATTGCACATGCTAAATTACTAAAATACCCTTAGGCCATAAAATACTAATATTCATACCCAATTCTGCACTACCAACGGCACAAAACCCCTAGTTTTAGGTTTAGCACCAATTGTCACCTATTATGTGTGTTCATTTGCACGTGCTCCATTCTACATGCAAAATTACTAAAATGCCCTTAGAACCCAAAATATTAATAGTAGTGCCCTACATACACTATCAATGCCATGAAACCCTTATTATTATACCTAGCACCACGTATTCATTAATCATCACATTTATTGTAATTATCGCCGTCATATAATGAAATTTACTAAAATACCCTTAGACCCTTAATATTAATATTTTCACTATCACATACATTTATAACCCACCAAACCCCTATCTCCACTCTTAACAACATTCCTAACACTTAGGCACCCCACTTAGGTTTAAACACTCGTACGTGTCCAAAAGAACAAATTGCCCCTAGTGCTCCAATTAGTTCTATTTTATTATAGATATCCACACTCTCTTAGTGTGGCATGTATATACACCTAATACTCATCATTAACATCAATCCCATTTTCTTAGTTACCCATTTCACATATATCACATCATATGTGAAGAAACATAACAATCATGGAATTAGAAAGTAACATCACATTTTTCATAAATCATGTACCAAAACTTATAATGTGCTAGTATAAGATAATCCACACATTTTAGTGAGTATAACAGTTACCTTATTCTCAACAAAACCAACCTTAATCGGTATCCCCAGTTTAAAATGCCTAAGCTCCATTAGAAAAAATTGTACCTAAAGATAATGTCACAAGAAACATATTAATACTAGATAAATAAAATAATGATTTTTATTAAAAATATTTATTAAATATAACATTAATAAACGGCCTTATACCTTAATATGGGCTAAAATATACCAAAAATACATGGCATAACTCACGCTGCCCATGCAACGTGAGCCATGCAAATGGATAAAGAGAGGAATAAGGAGGGAGGGAGGGTTGGGTAAAGGGTAGAGGGAGGTGGTAGAGAGGTTTGGGTGATGGTTGTTGGGTGCAGAGGTGAGGGAGAAGGTGGTTGGGTGTTGGGGGTGTGGTGCAGGTGGCTCCAAGGCGACGTAGGTGGAGACATGGGCTATAGGATGGGAGGTGCTGAGAAGGGAGGGAAAGGAAGAAAATGATAAGAAAAGGAAGAGAAGGGGGTGGCCAGTGCAAGGGTGTAGGGTGGTTGCAGGTGATAGTGCAGGGGGTGGCTAGCAGAAGGCAGCTGGGAGGAGTGCCAGAGGAAAGGGAGGGTGAGAGAGGCAGTCGAAGGGTGGTGGCTACGGGGTGGTGCATTGAAGGGGAGAGGAGGGAAAAGAGGCAGGGTTGCAGGGGAGGATGGGGTGGTTGCTAATTGATCGTGCATGAAGGATATATAGTGGAGGAGCTGGTGGTGGTTGCGGTGGAGGAAGGGGCCGTTGTAGGAAAAATGGGAAAAGGTAGGGGGTCGGTAGGAACTAGCATATGGAGAAAGAAGAAGAGATAGGGAGGCATAGGATGAGGATAGACGAAGGAAGGAAGAAGGGGTGGTGGCTGATGACGGAAGCTGGTTTGGTGGTGGAAGAGCTGGTGGTGGCCGATGATGGCTGCAAATGAAGGAATGAGGAAAAATAGGGGAGAAAAAATAGAAGAGAAGATGTGAGGTAGGTGGTTCTAGAAGGGGGGAGTGGTTGTTGTCACCTACCAAGCATGGTAGGGTGACAGGGGCAAAAAAAGGGGGAAAGTATGTGGGGGAAGGAGGGGACCAAGGTGGTTGGGCCAGAAATGGAAAGAAGGATGGTAGGGGAGAAGGTGGTGCAGGTGTGGGTTGGTGGTGGCACAAGCAGGGGTGCAAGGCGCAAAGGGAAGGCAGGTAACGGGTAAGGGGTATTTGGTTTAGGGGGATGTAGGGGAAGAAGAAATGGGGAAGAGGGCTGGAAGGAAAAGGAGAAAGGGAGGAGTGGGCCAACTTGGGAGGGAGAAAGAAAGGAGGGGGAGAGGAAGGTAGGCTAGCCTAAGGCAGGAGATGGGGAAAGAAAGGAGAAAGAAGAGGGGAGAGAAGGTGGGTGTGGACTGGCCCAATAGGAGAAGGGAGAAAGGAGAAGGGGAGGAAGTTAGGTTGGCCTAAGGGAGAAGGGAGAGAGGAAAAGAAGGAAGGAAAAAAAAAGAAGAAAAGAGGATAAAATGAAAAAGATGAAAAAGAAAAGAGAAAGGAGAAAAATAAAAAAAAGGAAAAATATTTTTAGAATTAAGATTAAGGATTAGGATAAAATTAGTTTTTTAAAAAAACTATTAAATTAATTTATCTCAAATTTTAGTATTTATTTAAGATAATACTTTTGGTAAAAAAAAATATTTATAGTTTTGAGATTTATTTAAATAAAAGAGTAAGGTAAAATAAAAAAAATCATATTTAATGTATTAAATAATTCCATCTATTTTATAACTCAAGAGTCCCAAAATAATTACATTAAAATTTTAATATTAAATTATCTCAATTAAGGATTAAATATTTAAACTTTATTTTTTTTCTTTTAAATTCGGGGTATTACAGTTATGGGCAAGCAAAATAGAGCCCACTTTATGAAGGGTGTTGGCAAATGGTCAACGGGAAAAATTAATCAAATCTTCTCAAACATATGTGGTCTGATGAGGGTGAAGTCATTGGTTTGATTGCATACTCATTGAAAACTTCTCTAGGAAGCTCTGGGTATATTCCATGAAGACCAAGGATCAAGTTTTGATTCAATTTTAAAGTATTTCTTACTAAAGTAGAGCATAAAATTGGGAGGAAGTTGAAATGTGTTTAAATGAAAATAGAAGATAATACCTTGGTCCATTTAGACAAATATTGTAAGGCTCATGGAATACAACATGAGCGGACCATTCTCAAAACCCCTTGGTATAATAGGGTGGAAAAACAGATGAACCACGGGTTGATGGAGAGAGTAAGGTTCTAACTCTCACATGTCAATCTTCCAAGATCATTCCAAAGGGAAGCTTTACAAGCAGCATGTTACATCATTAAATTATCTCTATCAAGTCCTGACGTGGTCAACAGAGTATGGCTTGGCAGGGGTGTGAGCAACAACCACTTGAGGGTTTTTGGCTATCAGACGTTTGTCCACATACCGAAGGACAAGATGACAAAGATGATAAGAAGGCTCGTTAGTATGTGTCCATCGGCTATGGTGAAGAGAATTTAACTATAAGTTGTTCAACCCACTAACCAAAAATTTTGTCTAAAGTAGGAATGTTGTGTTCTTTGAGGACTAGAAAAACAAATACTTCTTGGAAGATGGGAGGTTGGAGACCTACGTTGATGATCTTATGGAATCTAGTGATGATTCTGAAGTAGAAGGCTCGATGAGAAAGGAGGCGCATCTCAACTTAGATGAAGCAATGGCGAGGCACCAAGCCGAGGCATTAGAGAGTGATGATTGTGTGCCCGATCCAATACAACCCCAAGATTCTAATGCATCTGAAGCTCCACGTGAAGTGTGAAGATTTACTAGAAGACCAAGAATAACCAACAAGTACCCTACAACAGACTATGTGTTATTTTTGGACGATGGAGATCCTCTATGCTATGATGAGCCCCTCAACGATTCCCATAAGGAGAAGTGGTTAGATGTAATGAAATAATAGATGAGATTCCTTCAAAATAACAACACTTACATGCTTATTGTAAAGGCCGAGGAGGAGAAAGGTCTTGAAGAATAAGTGGGTTTTCAAGATCAATAATGTGGACAGAAACACTAAGCTAAGACATAAGAAAATGTTGATGGTCAAGAGATTTGGCTAGAGACAAGTGGTTGACTATGATGATGTTTTCTCTCCGGTGGTGAAGATGACGTCTATCCATGTTATTCTAGGACTAGCTAGCTACTACTTTAGATTTAGAGGTGGAGTAACTTGACATCAAGATATTTTTTCTACACTGAGACCTTAAGGAAGATGTTTACATAGAAAAGCCAAATGGGTTTGAGGTTAAGGGCAAAGAGGGTATGGTATGCAAGTTAGTGAAGAGCTTGTATAGTTTGAAGTACATGTAGAGGTAGTGGTACACAAAGTTCAAGTCATTCATGGCTTGACCAGGTTATAAGAAGACATTAGCAGACCACTATGTGTTTTTTCAAAGGTTTGGGTGCGACAAGTTTATCCTTATACTTCTATATGTGGATTATATGTTGATAGTGAGTTTAGAGTAGTAGTGGATTTCAAAGTTGAAAAAAAAAATTGGCTAAGTATTTCGAAATGAAATACTTAGGTCATGCCAAGCGGATCCTAAGCATAGACATCATGCGTGACTAAGGGTAGGACAAGTTATGGTTATCTCAAGAGAATTATATAGATAAGGTACTCAAGATATTAAATATGTGTAATACCCGGAAAATTTTCTTAACCTAATTCTCCATATTTAACCCTAATTTGACTCTAATCTTATTGTTATCCTTAACCAAATTTCTTAATCCCAAAAATTTAACCAAAACCAAAAACCAAAACCTTTATTCGGATAAACCGAATATTCATAAACCGAAACCGAAACCCGCTAAAATTTCCACTAATCTAAATTATTCGGCTAATCCCAAAATTCTTAATCTAATCCTAATTCCCTAACCTTTATCTCTTTTCTTTTTCTTTCTCCTTCTCTTTTCTTCTCTTCCTTTTTCTTTTCTTTTCTTTTCTCTTCTTCTATGAGCTAAAATCTTTTGGCGTGAGAAGTTTTTCTTCTCCCGCACATGCACCCCCTCCACTTGCCTCCCTTGCACCATCACCATCACCTGCCATCCCTCGAGCTACTCTTCTTCTTCTTCATCATCATCATCTTCCTCTTCTTCTTCTTCTTCTTCTTCTTCTTCTTCTTCTTCTTCTCCTTCTCCTTCTCCTTCTCCTTCTCCTTCTTCTGCTTCTGCTTCTTCTTCTTCTTCTTCTCCTTCTCCTTCTCCTTCTCCTTCTCCTTCTCCTTCTCCTTCTCCTTCTCCTTCTCCTTCTCCTTCTCCTTCTCCTCCTCCTCCTTCTCCTTCTTCTTCTTCTTCTTCTTCTTCTTCTTCTTCTTATTCTTCTTCTTCTTCTTCTTCTTCTTCTTCTTCTTCCTCCTCCTCCTCCTCCTCCTCCTCATCCTCATCCTCCTCCTTCTTCTCCCTGCTGCTACCCTATTTTTCCCAGCCTACCACCTTTATTATCCTTCTTCTTTCTTCTTCTCCCTGCCTTATCCTCCCTTGCACGTTTCTTCTCCATCATCACCCCCTTATGCCTCTGCCTAACCCCCATCCATCTCAACCATCACCATCCTCCATCCTTTTCTTTCTTCTTTCTTCTTCTTGGTAAATTTTCCTTCATCATTGTCGTCGTCACTTCTCTGCCTTGTTTCTCCTCCTTAGCACGCCACCTAATAGTATAAATACCTCCAACCCTCCATTTTATTACCATCCATCAGCTCCCCGACCTTCTCCTCTTCTTCCTTCACCTTTCTCCTTCTTGTTCCTCCTTCTACCCTATTTTCAGCATCCGCACCACCAATCCACCACCGAGCACCACCCAAGCCACCACTAGCCGCCCTTTGGCCGGTGGACCGATAACCAAGGTTTTCCCAACCTTCCCCCTCACCGTTGTCGGCCATCGCCGCCAACCACCGCCATTTTTCCCTTTTTTTTCCCCTCAATCGTTACAGAGTTTCAGAGTGCACGGCTTGCTACACTACCGTGCAAACACACAGATACCCTACTGCACAGTCGTGCAACCCCTGCACCATCTGATCGTGCATAATTTTTCATCTCAGCCTAATTCTACACGGTCGTGTATCTTTTCTTCCTTCAAACTGTTGTGCACTGTTACTATACGGCTGTGTAACTTTTGCACCGCCTGGCCATGCGTTTTCTTTTCTCTCGACCTATTGTGCTCTGGTGCTGCACAGCCATACAACTTTTGCACCACCTACTAGTGCAACTTCTTTCTTGGTTGTGCACCCCTATTTTCACCCCAAATCTTCTCCAAACACCACCAAAATTTAACCATAGCTCCACCACACATATTTCTACACTTCCATACAATTCAAGTTTCCATTCGACTTTAGCAAATTCCATTTTTACCCTTCTATACCATAATCTCCCTCATAATTTTTAAACTCTGATCCTAATCATATATTATCTTGTTTCATAGGTTATTTTTTGGATGATCTCAGAGGAAGTATAGAATTTACGTGCATAGAGCCCGGTGTCTTTGTTGGTAAGGATACATGTCATAACTAGGGTTTTATGTGATCTATGTATTTTCTTTGTATATGTTTTATGTTGAATATGTCATATTGAATAATTTAATTATGGAAATGCTATGGAGTGATAATCTTGAGAATAATGTAATTATGTAAGTACATGTTTGGGTATAATATAGGATATAAGATAACGATGGAAAACTAATGATATGAACTTCAAATAATGATTTGAAATGTATATGCTTTGGGCTTTGTAAGGCTTTGGGAGAATACAATTGTCTTGATTACCTGAGGGTATTATGGTCATTTGAGGATAATTACGTGGTTTTACTTATGTTTTATTGTATGTATTGTGTACTTATATGAGTTTGGCATGATAATATACAATCAACTCTGAATAAGGCATTAATCATTTAAAGTGAAAATCACTTGGGTCGGGCTGAGGTGTTTATATGGCTTCATTCCACCGGATAATAATAGTGGCTCGGATGTGTTATCCCTGAGAGGTGCTCTAATTCATTCCACCAAATTAAGAATAGTGGGACCCCATACTCAATGTGAATGAAAATGCAATTAAGAGTTAAAGTATAAATGGAAATATACTAATTATTTAAAGTGAAAGACTACGTGAGTCAAAACCGAGGTGTTAAGTCTGTTCCACCAGATAATAATAGTGGCTCGGGTGTCTTATCCCTGAGAGGTTCTTCAGACCATTCCACCGGTTTAATAAATAGTGGCTCAAGAGTATTTTTACTCTGAGAGGTGTTGGCTCCGTTCCACCGGATAATAATAGTATCTCGGGTGTCTTATCCCCAAGAGGTGTTTCAGATCGTTCCACCGGTTTAAGAATAGTGGGGTCGCTGAACTCAACATAAATAAAAGATTAGAATATGACATATCTAATGAAAGACTTGGAATCGGTAGTTATCTGACTTTCTTCTATTTGTACATATATGATTTGCTTATGAGAATTCTTATATTATGTGTAACCTTTCTTAATTGTACCGTAACCTTACTTAGTATGTAGCGTACTGATTATCCGTTTCATGGTTCCCGGTCAATCCAATAAGTAGATGCCCCAGATGTTTATGTGAAAGTCAATGAGCAAGGCATATTACAAAATAGACTTGGAATCAGGTGGGGTAAGCCAGACTTATCTCAATTACGATGGTAACACCCAAATATTTAAATTTACGCTTCCGCTTAAAATAAAAAATTTCAGTAATAAATTTGGGGGTGGTACAATATGGACCGGGAAAAACCATTCAGTTTTCCCCTTGCTCCCCCATTTTGAACTGAGCAAGGCATCATGTCCGATAGATGAAGAAGGAAGGAAGAAGATGAGTCATATTTCATATATGTCAGCCATTGGAAGTATGATTTATGCAATGGTATGTATAAGGCCTATCATTACATTTTTCGTAGGCATAGTCATTAAGTTCATATCGAATCCTAACAAAGATTACTGGGAGACATGGAAGTAGATATTAAGGTACTTGCTAGGGATGTCTAGCATGAGGCTTTGTTTCAAAAGGGTTAAGCCAGTTTTAGTGGGTTATATTGATTCGGATATGGCAAGAGGTGTAGGTATAAGACAATCAACATCAATTGTACTATAGGTTGCAGAAGTGTGTAGCTCTTTTTATGACCAACACATAATACATAGAAATCACTGAGGGATGCAAGGAGATGTTGTGGATGAAGACGTTGTTTGGGAAATGTGGTATAAAGCATGACCAGTGTATGAAATTAAGTGATTTACAAAGTATCATCTATGTGAGCAAAAATGGTAGCTTCCACTCAAGATCCAAGCATATTGAAGTTAGGTATCATTAGATAAGAGATGTGCTCAAAGAGAGGCAAGTATGTCCTTAAAATTTTCATACCGATGAGAATGGATTAGACATGCTTACAAAGCCCTTACCTAAAAATAAGCATGACTTATGTTGCACCAAAGTTGGATTAAACATTGTGCATGGTTTCTCTCAATAGAGAATAAAGGATTTCTTCATATATTTTAGAAGGGAGATAATTGTTAAGATTCCTCAACAAGAGAATAGATGCTGAGACACACTACCAAGGTTATCAACTAGAGGCCACCAAATAAGGGTGTGAGCTAAAAGCGTCAACCAAAGGTGATTGCCAAGGGTTTGAGCCAACTAAGTGCATGAACTAGGAGTGTCAACCAATGGCGTGAGATAGGGGCGTAAGCTAAGGGTCTCCAATCAAATACATAAGCTACGAGCGCCAACCAAGGGTCGTCCGCTAAAGGAGTGAGCCAAGGACAACTGCCAGGGGTATCAGCTAAGAGAAACAACTAGGGGCGACAGGCCAAGTGTATGTTCATTGGCCAATGAAGGGTTATGATCCAATATTAACTGATGGGATCAGTTAAATGGAAAGATATTTTAGTCGAGATCAAGAAAAAAGATGTGAGTAAAGATGGAATGTTAGGGAATGGTTAAAAAATCCATTAATTTAAAGAATTTGGTAACTCAACAGTACGATAACTTATGAGTTGGCAAAGTCAACTCATAAAGGTCAATCATTAAGTATTAACTTGTACAATTACTTCTATTCTAAGTTTCTAACAAACTAACTAATGTTAGGTATATAGTTATATCAAGGTTGTCGCCCAAATAATGGTTGAGTGATTGGCTAAAGATGAAAAGGGTATAAAATGCTCTCTTTACCACTTCTAAGGGCTTGTTTGGTATGTGAGTAATAGGGATAGAAAGAGATTCCTTCTATTTTATATCTTTTATATTAAGTATTTAAGAATAATAAATATATTTTTTAATAAAATACTCATTTTAGATTAAATTAAGGTCTAAAATAAGTATCCTTTCAAAAAAAATTAATTTTAAATAGATTATACACAATATATAAAATACTAAAATAATTTATC
Organism: Tamarix austromongolica; assembly: GCA_039764185.1. Classification (NCBI taxonomy): domain Eukaryota; kingdom Viridiplantae; phylum Streptophyta; class Magnoliopsida; order Caryophyllales; family Tamaricaceae; genus Tamarix; species Tamarix austromongolica. The sequence continues at coordinate 12,308,996 of CM077819.1, forward strand.
CACCCTCATTATCCCTGTATCATACGAGCACTAAATATGAACAAATTGAAGCGCAAGTCCCCAATCTTCTCCCATCATTCATACTCAATGAAAATACCTTAACTCCTCATCTCACAAATTTTCCTTCTTTGTACTTATAATTTACTTTTATATTTTCTTATAATTGTATAATTAATTAACTGGAGGAGTTACTGTCCAACGACAAAAAATTTCTCAACAATCATGATGCCTTAGCTACATGATGCATCATCATTTATACGCTGTTACTCTTCATGCGGTATTGACCTTCGATGACCTGTCAACAATAAAGCCAGCAGGGAAACACTTGATTGATTACTTCAACTTCCGCTAATTTACCATCTGCGCTACAACCAATCTTTGATTAGGAAACATATATAGAAAGAACATAAGTCGAAGCTATACAAGATATTTATGAGATGGGTCAAGGAGTACATACAATTACCAACTTATTGATCTTTTTCTCCGGATACATGTCACAATATATCAGTTTTGAAGCGTCCAGAGTCTGTAGACTCTATCCTTCTTTTTTCTATGAAATCAACTACAGCAGGGTTCTAGTGGCACAAAGAATAGATACGCAGAGGCAGGCTAAGATAAATTAACAGGCTTGTAAGCTGTAAAAAGGCTCATTCATTCTCCACTGGAGACGGTAGTGGTTCATTAGCGAAGAAAGCTTTCAAATTCCCAGTCACCTGTTCATACAACGCCCGGAAAGATTCCCACGTATGAACGGCTTGATGCGGGGTCAGAATGACGTTGTCCAATTCGAAAAGCTCTATGGGAACATAAGGCTCATTCTCAAAAACGTCCAATCCAGCACCTGCGATCTCACCTTCAACCAAACACCTGACTAATTCCTTTTCATCAATAACAGCTCCACGTGCTACGTTGATGATAACTCCTTCCTTTCCTAAAGCAGCAAGCACTTCTTTGTTTATCATGTGCCGGGTTTCATCAGTTAGGGCACAGCATAACACAAGGATGTCACTATCAGCTGCTAGCCCATGGACGTCTGAATAATATGGGTATGAAACAAGAGGCTTCTTTCGCCTTGAGTTGTACAAGATATTGCAACCAAATGCCTCGAGTCTTTTAGCAGTTTTCGAGCCAATGGCTCCTAATCCAACAATCCCTACTTTCTTGCCTCCCAACTGAAATGAATATGAAGCAGATGATCAATGTAAGAAACGTGAAAATTATATAATTTGTAGCTGAAAAAAATAAGATGGCAGCCCATTTTCATGGTTTAGCTGGTGAAAGAAGCTAAAACTACTTTTCTAGGGGATAATGTAATGACCATTTAAGGGAGGAATATCTGTGAATCACAACTTCCACCATTAATGTCGGCCAATTTCAATTGTTGTATGCATTTATGATTCCAAATATGCACCGTTTAAGCAACTTAAACCGGCCAGAGATGCGCAATCGCTGGCCATATTTCAGTCACATTGGCATCACTTAGTTGGATTTGAATCCAACTAAGTAATAATTTTATATGGAGTGATAGGAGGGGAAAATATACACTAATCAATTACACGCCACAGCAGTTACGAATTCTGATTGCAGGCAGCATTGCTAAGAACGAGGCAGAATGATATTCACTCCAAATTTACAATCAATTTCATTGCTAACATCACTTCGAAGTTCGAAGTTGGAAGTAGGAACACATAATGATTTGGAATCAAAACAAAACACATACATCAAAATTACCTTTCTACCAAGCGAATACTCCCCCTTCACTCCCCAATTCCCTCTACGAACGTACCGATCGCTAGAAGATATCTTCCGAAGCACATCAATCAGCAGCTCCACAGCAGTATCAGAGGTATCTTCGCTGAATACGTCGCCAGCATTGGCGACGGCTATCCCCCGACGGCGACATTCGGCGAGGTCGATGTGATTGACGCCGGTAGAGGTAGTAACGATGCATTTAAGAGAAGGAAGATGGCGGAGGACGCCTTGAGCAGTGATTGGAAGACCGAATCCGGAGGCTAGGAGAGCGGTAATGTCGGTGGCGTGAGTAGATAGAAATTGGTCAGTTGGGAGTGGGGATTCGTACGCCTTGATGAAGTTGAAGTCTCTAGAAAGTTCGGTCAGGAAAAAACGAAAGATTGGTGGCGGTTTGAGAACTAAGACTTGAGGGAGTTGGTCGGGGTCGGATGTAGGTGGATTGGAATGTTTCTCCATTGATAACCGAGAGGATATGGGCGGCTCTGAGCTCTCACCGAAGTTCTGTAGCTGACCTGTTGTTAATGGATCCACACTAGATTTACGCCGCTGCAATTCCAAGGGTGAAATAATTTTGTTTTTTTCTTAAAAATAATGTGTTTTATAAAAGTCAAAAAAAAGTGAAGTATATGTTTTTTTTTTTAATTCTCAGGGTATCTTTTTTTTTCTCTATATATTAAATGCTATACTATTATCCAATAGAATTTATAATAATGATATTAACCATATATTTATTATCTAATAAAATAATATATAAATTACTAGAAGAACTTTCTTATAGAAGTAATGGGAAAAAAATAATATAATTTAATATTAACTAGTAAATAGAAATATAATATGCACATTAAAATCGTAAATAAAAATTAAAATTGTTCATGAAATTTGAAATTTGTTTATCGATATCTGACTCAATCTAATTTGAAAACGTTAAATAATTGATTAGTCAATAAAAAATTAAACAAGTCAAATAATCAATCTAACCATTATAAATATCTAATTTATAAAAGTATGCATATTTAAAATAATATTATTATAATACCTCATATATAAAAAAGTATTTTGTCTAATTTTTAAAGCAAAAAAAAATTATGAAAATGAGTTTCTATCCGGAAACCAATAGATTAGTATGGTAAACCATTCAACTAGTAAATTGCAGTTTTATTTTGTTAGTTTTGATAACCTAGTCTATTGGTACACAAAAATTAATCAATTGGTTCTACTGAAACTTGCAATCCCTATTCTAGTTTTGACTTCAAATATTTTCTAATCCTTCACATAACATTGGAAATCTATCATGTGTTGATTATAAATGATTTTTAGAGGGTTTTAAACCCTCATTACAAACTAATTTTTGAATTTAGCTAAAATTTAACAAGATTTTCCCTTTTATCATTTTCCCCTTTATTTCCTTCTTCTTTTCTCTCCACTATATGGTTGTGTCGTAGATCATCCCTCCAGCCCAAATCTCCCCTTTCTTGCTTCCTTTTCAATGAATATATGACCTCTAGCCTCCTCAGTCATATCCTACACCATAACCCCCCTTTCACAAATTTCTTCTCTTCACTCAAGTACCAGCCCTTCACTTGTTCCCTTGCCTTTTTTTATCTCGACTAAACCCATCCCCTCTCTTATTTGTGATTTGCTAAATCCCTAACAAACTCACATTACAACCTTGCTCTCCCTTTTGTAAGAATAAGCTTCAAGTGTTATTTTCCTCCTCCTTAGTTTCTTCTCTTCTTCCTTTCTTCTCCTCTCTGTTTATTCTATTTTTAAGCTCTAAATGGTTTGCTAAATGTTTTTCTCTGATCCTTGATAGATGAGCAATAATCTTAGATGTTGGATTTGTATAAGGAGTGGTGTTCTTTGTTTGAAGTCTTGCTTGATAGGTAAATTTAGCTAGACTTTGTAGTTGCAGAATGATATGTTTTTGTGCTATGTGTTAATTGTTTTCCAATATGATTTCCATGATTTAAATTATGTTAAAAGTATGATTAAGTGGTTAAAAGTATGAAACTGACCATAGGAGCGTGATAGGTTTGGTTGTTCTTACTGAGAAACTATGAAGTTGAGTGTAGCATGATTATTATGTAATTTGATGGTTTAGGTGTTGATTTATGGAGTATTAATGTTTTGTGTGAATTCTAGAAATTTTCATGAGTTTTAAATGTGTTTAGAGTTCATTTCAAAAACATGTAAGGCTTAAATTATGGTTTATCCAGTGGAACTAACCAATTGGTTTTAACCTACTAGTTAATTGGTTTAGTGGAAGTCGGTTAGTGTTTTAATGCAACACCAGTTAGCTGGTTAGGCTTTTGACTAGTTTGTTGGTAGCACTAGCCAACTAGTTTTCCCATACTAGTTGACTAGTTTGCATGCTTCACATTATTTTTTTCTCAATCTGTTTCCTAGACTAGTGCATTGGTTTGTGGGATCTGTCGACTTATTTTCCTAGGAATTTTGGTATCTTTTCTTAGGTTTGACTTCCTTGTTTGTCCTTTGACATTCTTGAATCATGATTAAAATGTGAATAATTGAAGTAGGCATGGATGTATAATATGAGATGAAGTATTGGCCTTGAATAAGATAACCTCCATTAAAGTGGAAGATAATGAAATTATGTTATGGCTTCCCTTTGTGGTACAACATATGGTTTCAATCCACCTTATCTTGAATTGTGTTGGCTATCTATATTTGGTTAAGTGGTGGTTTTAGTTTACCTTATCTTAATTTGTGCTAACTATCTATATTAAGTTAGTTAGCGGTTTTAGTCGATATTTATCTTAAGTTGTGTTGCCTATCTATATTAAGTCATGAGGTGGTTTTAGTCCACCTTATCTTGAGTTGTGTTGGTTGTCTATATTGGATCATTTGGTGGTTTTACCACTTTATCTTGAGTTTTTTTAATTACTTATATTGAATTATCTTGAGGTAGAAATCCCCGCTAATTGAGGATGGAAGATGGTTATAGTATTTGATATGAGTTGAGCATGTGGTCATGAGATGTTTGAGTATTTGTGATAACATGTTGTATGTATGCATGATTTATTGCTTTTATTTCATACCCTATGTATTCCATGCTACCTTTATAACAAAGTTCTCGTTTACTCAATACATCGGCACATTAATATTGCACTTGTAGATGGCTTATTACATGTACCCAATGAGGAGGATATTGATATGTATGTTGATGTGTCTAGGTAAGAGTGACATTATTTGGGTTAAAATATAGAATAGGAGTTATGTGGTGGTTTATTCAAGATATTTACATAGATACTATTTTTTTTTAAATAGAATTTTACTTTGTGAAAAATAATTTTCATGAACTAGAGCTTATACCCTTCATTTGGGTACAAGTGGTCGCAATGCAAAATCTAAGTAGCTATCATACCTCAACAAAATCTTAGCAGTTACTATATCTTATACCCTTCATTTAGTTACTAATGGTTGCAATGCAAAATATAAACAACGGTCATACAAAAGCTTAGCAGTTACTACAACATATATCTTTCATTTAGTTGTTAGTGGTTGCAATGGCTGGAGCACACACGACATAATCTTAGCACTCGCAACATCACAATTCCATAGGTGACACTAGGTTAGCATCAACTATCCCTTATGATGCGAAAGTTAAATAGTACACAAAACACACATTGTGTAAATCCTCGAGGTAATTTTTCACAAAATTTACATATCTAAACAACAAAATAAAAATCTCTTACCATTATCAAATTATAATATTTAAAAAAACATTTGTATTTTCTCTTAATCTACTATGTTTTTATAACTCTTCATATCATTATGGCAAGACTTTATAGTTGTCACAACTCTCACAGTCAATATTAAAAAATTAGGTTGAGAGTAAATGAGTTAACGAAAGTAGAAGATGGAAAGTTAAATACATTTAGAACGATAACTTAGTCACTTCATATACAAAAACTTTTGTTTTTCAGATAATTAAACCCCATATTTATTGACAAATTATATTATACACCCAATTGTATCATGAAATATGTACTCAAGAGACTAAAACACATAACTTGATTTAACGAAAAAATCGTTTATGATACAACACCTAAAAAACCAAAATATGGGCACATAATCATTTTTTTTGGAGATAATCGCTAGGGGGTATAGACAAGATAATCACTAAAGTTATACAAATTAGATAATCACCCTGTGTTTTTAAAAGGATTAGGAACATAGCATGAAACATGATTTAATGAAAAAATTATTTTTATAACATGAAACCTAAAAGTCCAAAACACTAAGAACATAATCACTTTTTTTTGTTGAGATAATCACTTTTTTTTAGATAATTACTTGCAATGACTACATAATCACGAACACTACATCGATTATAACACAAAACCTAAAAATACCAAAACAAGGAGCACATAAATTTTTATTTTGCTTAGATAACTACTTTTTTGTGTGAGATAATCATTTACAATGATGAAAAAATCATCAATTTTGCACAGACGAGATGATCACTTTTTTAGTCCAGATAATCATCAATGTTTTAAAAGACTTAAGAATGTAGCATAAACATGGTTTGATGAAAAAAAAATTATAATAAAGAATTTAAAAGACCAAAATATAGAACATATAATTACTTTTTTGACCGAGATAATCACTTACAATGACAATATAGACCCTATTTAGCTTTAATATTTTCAATAATCACATTTTAGAGAAAAAAAAAAACTACTTTTAGCAAGCTACTTTTCAAGAATTACTTTATTTGTAAAAGTGATGAATACTAAAAAAAACTACTTATAGCACTTCATTATTGTTTGGCTTTTATTTTTCTGCATAATTAATTTTCTTTTTCAAACTCTATTTTTTATCTTTCCATGCCCATATATTTTTTATTAATTATTATTATTTTAATTTTATAATATTAAATATTAAAAATATATGAAAAATGAAAAAATTATAACAAATCTATAAAGGAATAAAGATAGCATAAAATACTAAAAGTTATTTTAAAAATCTAAAACTATTATTAAAAAATTAATTAAATAAAAAAACTATGAAATTCAAAAACATAGAAAAAGGTGTTAAATTTTCTAAAATCTTCTAGAATCTATAAAAAAAAATATGAACAATTACTAAATAAATTTTAAAAAATTATTAACACTCAAAATTTAGATAATTATATAGTTAAAGATTATATTATTCCATGAATATTCTTACATTCGTAATAAACATCATAGAAAACAAATAACATAGTGATGGGCAAGGAAAACAAAATCAAAAGTTCTCAAACAATCTTAGTCTTTTACAAATATTGTAATAACCTACTACCCCTTATCAGTTCTTAGGTGGATATCTTAAAGCTTTTAACCAAATGTTATGTACATCCATATGTGCCTATTATTGTAACACCCCAAAAATTCACCATTGAAAATTTTCGTTTTAAGAAAAAAGTTAGCATAAGCGAAATAACAAAAACTATGAATTCTAGAAATATTACCGCCACACTTAGTACCAGACTGGTACACTCATACCGTTCCAGTACCAAGTGCTAAGGTTAAAGAATAAAATATCAATTGCTAGAAATTCAAACCATATTTAAAAATAAACATCTTGCAAGATTAAAGTCCACCAATGATGGTTACAAGAATGAAGATTACATTCAAACCAAGAGTTAGAAAGGGAAGTAGTAAAACCCTATCAAATTCCGGACAATCCTTATGCTGTTTCCCGTTGCCCACTTGAATAGCACCTGAAAAGGACTTGCAAGGGACACTGCCCATTGAATAGGCAGGGGCTCCACGAATGGAACCCTTCGGCACTATGGTACTGAGTAACCCTTTAAAAATACACTTAAAAGTAGGCCCGTAATGCAACACGGTACAAAGCTATATACATATGTAACAAGATGTGTATACATAACATTCACATCCTTAGCAAGTCCATCAAATGTTAATGAGTCATAATGCAAAATCAATACTTTCAAACCTTAAGTCATGTCATAGTGCAAAATCAATACGTTCGGGCCTTAAGCCATTAGTCCATCATTATTCAATCATCTCTCAAATTTTATATCTATGTGAATGCGGGAACCCCACTATTATAGCCGGTGGACCAATCATGCAGGGCAAAATGCTCCCAGCCACTATTATTCGATGACGGACCGGTCTGGCCTAGACTCACATGGTGTTCCACTATAAGTGATTAGTATTTTTCCATAATTTATTCACATCCATGTTTGGTTTTATTAAACTCGGGAGCCCCACTATTATCGCTGGTGGATCGGAATATATATGAACATCATCTAGGGCAACACACTCCTGGGGCCACTATTATATCCGGTGGACCGGTACTCATAATCATCTTCCAAGGCAACATGCGCCTGGGCCACTATTATATCCGGTGGACCAGTACTCATAATCATCTGCCAGGGCAACACGCTCCTAGGCTACTATTATAATCGGTGGATCGGTACTCAATATCATAATTCAACTAGGCCCAACTCATTAATCTTTCACTTTCGTGATTAGTGTTTTTCCTTTTTTTTAATCAGCACAACAATTCCATTTATTTGCCTCAGACGAGAGATCAAGAACCCGAGACACAAACTGGTGCATACAAGCTACTCAGTATCCTTCAACCATCAACCCAAGGACACAAAGGTACCCAGGTCGTATTGGTGCATAAAGCTAATCAGTACCCTACCGATAAAGACACATAATCCATAAGTATGCATACCCTCTAAATAGTTTCGTAGAGCTAGATAGACTAAGATATAGGGCCTGACTGGGGCACAAAGGCACACCAGCAAATACCAGAATAATTGTGGGCTAAATCACGTCTTTAGAGTACCGACCCCTAAAGAGCCACCATTTCCAATCCTTGAGGTCTTTCACTTTAAGTATTAGTGTCTTAATTAAGGTGATCACGTAAAGTACAATAATCAAATATTTATTCACTTTCAATCGTTCTAATATCATTATGTATTTCTTATTCAAACAGTTATCCAAGATAACATAAAGGAATCATTAAGGCCATCATAATCTCATCCAATTCTGATTCAGGATTTGTTCTCGTAATACTTAATAATCGTCAAATACTCTTACCTTACTATACAGTGTTACTTGAGTCTTATTACGCACCTCCAGTGTCCCATCAACATATTAGATATGAATTACTGATTTACCCCTTACTTGTATAGTTATTAAGCCATCCCTTCCTTACTTGCCAATTTACCATATTACCCTTTAGATTGCATAACTACCAAATTACCCCTTACTTAGTTTAGGTTATCAAGTTATCTCCTACGCTTTTTAGATCACCATTCACCCTTCATAATTGTTACACTTATCATATTTCCCATTTGGTTGGTTAAATTACCGAATTACCCTTCTCCTTTGATATAATTACTAAGTTGCCCTTAAGTCAGATAAAGTATCAAATTACCCTTCTTCATTATCATATTTACCAATTTGTCCCTTTAGTTGGTTAAATAATTACCAATTTACCCTTTAGTCAGTTAAATTACCAAATTGCTCTTCTCCATTACCATAATTACCGAACTACCCCTTCAGTTGGATAAATTACCAAATTGCCCTTCTTTATTATCTTAATTACCAATTTGTCCTTTAGTTGGTTAAATTACCCTTCTGCAATCTCATAATTGCCAGATTGCCCTTATCCATTATTATAATTACCAAAATTACCCTTATCCATTATCATAATTACCAAATTACCCTTCTCCATTATCATACTTACCATTTTACCCTTCTCAACTATTATAATTACCATTTTACCCTTCTCCATTATTATAAATACCAAATTATCCTTCACCATAATTACAATTGCCAATTTACCCTTCTCCATTTTTATAAATACCAACTTACCCTTCTCCATTATTATAATTACCAATTTACCCTTCTCCACAATTATAAACACTAATTTACCCTTCTCCATTATTATAAATACCAATTTACCCTTCTCCATTATTATAAACACTAATTTACCCTTCTCCATTATTATAAATACCAATTTACCCTTTTCCATAATTATACCATAATTATAATTACCAATTTACCCTTTTCTATTATCATAATTATTAATTTACCCTTCTCCATAATTATAATTACCAATTTACCCTTCTCCATTATTATAATTACTATATTGCCCTTCTCCATTATTAAAATTACCATAATACCCTTTTGTTAGTAAATTTACCAAATTATCCTTCTCTATTATCATAATTATCCAATTTCCCTTCTATAATCATAATTTAATTATCAAGTTATCCTTCACCGTTATTATAATTATCAAGTTACCCCTTTAATCCCAAATTTACCATAATATCCTTTTATTTACAAAATTATCATTATACCCCTTACTTCCCTTTTTCTTCCAAAGTTACCATAATGTCCTTTTATTTATAAAATTACCACAATACCCTTTTACTTATAAAATTACCATAATACCCCTTTTACTTACAAATTACTATTTTACCACTAAAAAATAAATTAAATCCACTAAGCCTTATGCTAAATAAAATACTCCATCTACCAAGTACTATTCAAGTAATCAAACTACAAAATTTGGAGCAAGTACTTCAACTTCTACAAATCTTGATAAAAAAAAGGAATTACTAGAGAGGATAAAGGCAAAAATAAAGTGAATGAAGTCTCTACTAGGCAATGTACTAAATGACGAGGGTTTGGACACTTTGCTCACAAATATCCTAATCAAAGGGTATTATACATACAAGAGATTAAAGGCATTGAGACATGTGAGGAAGATCCTAAATTTGAACCTTTTAAGAAAGTATCTAGTGAATCTGGGGAAGAAGAGAGTGCTTGTTATGTCTTGGAGAGAGTACTTCAAGTACAAGCTACTAAGCACCCTACTCAAAGGGAGAAGATATTTAAGACAAAAGGGAGAGTAGGAGATATGGTTTGTCGCATTATCATTGATAGTGGATCATTTACCAATGTCGCCAATGAGATGATGGTTAAGGATTTAGGGTTGAAAACTACAACACATCCAAAGCCTTATTCTCTTCAATAAAGAAAAGGGATTTAAGGTAATAAAACAAACCCTAGTATCATTCAAAATTGGTAATTATCATGATGAAGTGTTATGCGATGTTTTAACTATGGATGCATGTGGAATCTTAGTGGGTAGCCCATGGCAGTATGAAAAAAAAGGCTATTCATAATGGTATTACTAATTAATATCTAGTTGATAAAGATAAGAAGAAGCATAAACCTAAAACTTCTAAAAGCAATAATGAGAGCATGGTCAATAATAAAAAAGAGTTTATTCTTGCATAAAAAGTCTATGGTCAAATGTATTTAAGAAGAGGGATGTTGTTATGTTGTGGTTATGAAAGAATCTCTACAAGAGGAGAGAAATAATGATAATCCTCAACTAGATAAACTCATTGATGAGTATCACGATGCTTTTCCTAATGAATTACCACCTAGATTTCCACCTAAGAGGGATAGAATATGCCATAGATTTAATTCCTAGTATGTCCTTACCTAATAGGCCCACATATCTATGTAATCCAGAGGAGGTTAGAAAAACAAATCCAAGATCTCATAGGAAAAGGGTATGTGAGGGAAAACATGAGTCAATGTTGTGTGCCTACATTAATTGTCCCTAAAAATGATGGTGCCTGACGCATGTCTATCGACTCATTACTCTCACAAGAAAAACGAGCTATTCAATTTTTTTAGTGAAAAATTAATAGGAGCGAGATTAAACTATTCCACTTATGACAAAGAGTTTTATGCCATCATACAAAGTCTAGAAACATGGATTCATTACCTAAGGCCTAAACCATTTGTTTTGCATTTAAACCATGAGAGTTTGAAATATTTGCATGGGCAAAAGAAGATTAGTCCAAGGCATGCAAAATGGGTTAATTTCTTACAATCCTTCGTGTTTTTTGTCAAACATTTTGATGGTAAAGAAAATATTGTGGTAGATGCTTTGTCTTGTATATTCATGATATTATTCATGTTGGATGTTAAGTTATTAGGATTTGAGATGTTAAAGGAACCATATGCTAAGGATGAAGATTTTGTTGGCATCTATAATAAGTGCAAAAAGAATGGTAGTTGTGGTAATTATTTACTACAAGATGACTATCTCTTCAAACTTAATAATAAGTTTTGTATACCTAGTTTTAGTGCATGTGATTTACTTGTTAAAGAAGTGTATGACGGGGATATAGCTGGTCTTTTTGGATTTTATAAGACCATGGAAATACTACAAGAAAATTTCTACTAGCCAATGATGATAAGTCTAGTACAAAGTATTATAGGAAGATGTAACTTGTCAAAAAAGTAAAAGTTTCTTCCATAAGGGTTTGTATACTCCTTTACCAGTACCTAATCAACCTTGAAAAAGTGTTAGCACAGATTTTATTTTGGGTTTACCAATGACACAAAAGGGTAAAGATTCTATTTTTGTGGTAGTAGATCAATTTTTTTTTAAATGGCACATTTCATACCTTACAACAAGACTAATAATACAACACATTTATCAGAGTTATATTTCCAAGAAATATTAAGGTTATATGGGCTTCCTAAAATTATAGTATTGGATAGAGATGTAAATTTTTAAGCTACCTTTGGAAGACACTTTGGCACATGTTAGGTACTAAGTTGTTGTTTAGTACTTCTCATCATCCACAAATGGATGGTTAAACTGAAGAGACTAATAAAAATCTAGGTACTTTGCTATAAGGGTTGGTGAATAAGAATATCAAATATTGAGATATAAATCTTGTACATGCTAAGTTTGCATATAATAGGAGTCCTTCTTATACAATCCAATCAAGTGCTTTTGAGGTTGTCTATAGAGTTAATCATTATCTACCCATTGATATATTTTCATTTAAGAGAGGAGATATAAATAATTATGATGTCAATGAAATAATAGAATTATTTAAAAAAAAACTTCATCAATAAATTAAAGACAACATTGAAAAATTGAATACTAAATACTTAGCTCAAGCAAATAAAAAAATAATTCAAAAAGTGTTTAAACGAGGAGATTTGGTATGGTTGCATTTGAGAAAAGAAAATTTTCCAAACTTAAGAAAGAATAAACTACTACCAAAAGCTAATGGGCCATTCAAAATATGAATAAAATTTGGAAGTAATGCGTATGAACTTGAATTATCTGAACATTATGGAGGAGTATCTAGGACTTTCAACATTAGTGACTTATCTCCTTACTGTAGTGATGCTAATTTGAGGGAAATTTCTTCTTTACAGGGGTAGAATGATGTATGAGCATCTCTAGATCACTCTCATCAATGATGAAGAACAAGAAGAATTAGCATAATGGAGATGGAACCCATTATGCTTAAAAATTCTTATACTTCTAATGTTTTGTCAAGTGATTCTTGTAGGTATTATATATATTTATAAGAAGTTTATACTATTGAAGATATTCAATGCATAAGACAATGACAATAACAATATAAGGATTATAAAGTTCAAGGAAGAACAAGGCTGCAAGACACAAAGTTGGACTACATAAGATTACATCTATGTATTACATTATTAAAGTTGTGTAATTTTATTATTTTGTTCTATACTTTGTAATACTTGTAAATTATCATTATAACTCTTTAAATATGTGCTAGTACCAAGCATTAGGGGTTAATTTCATTAATAAGGGCTGATTGGTGGGATTAATAATGAATAGGCTTGCATGGGTGCATGCATATATAAAGACTTGTACACATTGATTTCGGGAGACAAAACATGAAATAAGAGTTCATATGAATTTTAAAAGAGAGCTACATGAGAGAAAGTGTGTTTTCTTCTTCTCTTCTCCTTTTTAAATAAGTGTATTGGAGAGTAGCAAGAGTGTTCTATTGAGAAATAGAGGATTTACCATTCGAAGGTAATTGATCTAGGATTATATAAGCACCAATCTACCAAATCCATCGAATATCATTAATTTCAATTCGAAAGTGTAGAAGTTTTGGGAAGATTTGTAACTTGTAATTCCAAAGGGAAAGTTTCTTATTCTAGAAGATTGTTTGGTGATAATCTTCTAGATCATGACCTTTTTTTCTTACCTTGGGTAGGTGATACAACATCAATGGAAAAAGAAGAGCACTACTCATAATAGACTAAATGGGACAATACCATACCATTTTTAACTCTTTCAATTAGCAGATGTGTACATGAAGGCAACCAAAAAATTGCTTCATAGTAGTTTCATAAAGATTCATTATTGCATCTTAGTTTTTCATAAAAAATAATAGATTTACCCAATTCCTTTCTAGTGCCACATATAACTAGCTTAAATTAAAGGGTTTCGTGTTGGAGTCAACTTATCCCGCACTATCAAATAAATCTAGTAAACGTATCTAGAATTAATATGAGACCGACAAACAAAAAATTACCTATATATAAGTAGTAGGACATGTCTTGATTTCATCATATAGCACCTCAACTCCTACAAAAAAAATATCATGATATATTAACCTAAGACAAAAGCACAGTGACCGGATCAAACCCAAAACCCTAAAATTAGGGAAGAATTCAATAAAGATGAGCAACATTCCAAACAAAAGAGAGATTACATACCTAAATTAATTGTCGTGAAGAAAAAAAACTAATAAAATTCACTAAGGGGAAGACATAACTACTTCAATTTACAATTTCTTGTATCTTCTTTAGTTGTTGCAAAATCAGACGTAACTTCTTCATTTGCTGCAAAGGGAGAAGGCTAAAAAGCATCAATAGCCGAAGAAGTTGAGAGTAGTGGAAGTAAAATCTCTAGATGAACGCTGACGAAACAAGTGCAAAGTGAGGTGTGAACGTTGAGACATGAGTGATGCATGATTTTTATGTGGGAGCTTTTAACTAATATTTTTAATAGAGAATTATTGTATTGCATTACTCTTAAAAGTAATTAATCCAAAAGGTAGAAGTGGCCTAGATCTACTTCTCCACCTTTTAACTTTTAGGAAGTAGCTTTAGATAATTAATTTTTAAAAATAACTATTTAAAAGTAAAACCATACATTGCTAACTAATCTAAAATTACTTGTCATAATTAATTATATTAAAATTTTGTTAAATAAAATCACTTAAGAATAAGATAATAATTTTTTTATCCATAATCACTCGTGATTTTTTTTTCAAATATACCGTATAGGATACTATTATTTATCTATTTCTGTAAATCTTTATGATTTGTTTGGTTTGAGATAAACAAGAGTTATTGAAAGTAAATTAATTGATTAATCATTTTTAGGAACATATTTTGTTGACCACGTTAAAATTTTATTCTCGTTAACTTTATTTTTATTATTTTTTTATTTTGAGAATGATAAAACTAAAGACAAAGACATAAATAATTTTACTCTAAATAACTTCAATTCAAATAAAAAATTTAAAATATTTATTCTAATATATACTATTTTATTCATCTAAATAATTTGTTAATGTTTATCCTGAACGTTATTCAACTCGATCTAATATTATTGTCTTCCTTTTACTTTTTACATGGACAATAAACGCCTAGCGATCCTTCTAATACCGATCAAGACCCAAACATGAAACACCTCCCTCACATTTCAGATTTCAACTAAACAGTCAACACCACCAAATTCCACCAACCCAGGCGACAGGAGGAGGAAAAATGGAGAACCAAGAGCAGAAATCAAGGTGCCAATTAATTATAGCGATGAAAGGACACCCAGGCACAGGAAAGAGCACTTTAGCCCGCGCAATCGCCTCCTCCCTCCGCTGCCCACTACTCGATAAAGACGACATTCGCGGCGCTACTTTTCCCCTCGAGCACCACCTTTCCTCCGCCGCCATCACTACCTCCGCCCTCCTCAACGAGCTCTCTTATGATACTCTCTTCAACATAGCCGCAACCCAGCTCGGTCTTGGGCTAAGCGTTGTAATTGACTCTCCTCTCTCCCGCCTGTCTCGTCTCGATGGCCTAATTAATCTCGCCTGTTTATATGGGGCTCGAGTGATTGTGGTGGAGTGTAGGCCGGAGGATGAAGGAGAGTGGCGACGGAGGCTTGAGCGGCGTGGAACCGGAGAAGGGGATGGTGGGAGCTGGCATAAGCCGAATAATTGGGAGGACATGAAGAAGTTATTGGATGGGTACGATGGGTGCTGGGACTATGATGTGGGGGATGTTCCTAAGCTGGTGGTGGATACGACGGCGCCCGCGGTTGGGGTTGCAGAGTTGCTATCGATTGTTATGAAGTTTATTGAATCTCATGGTGGTCGATAATATCAGGCGGGTGGAGCATGGGTGAAATAAGTCAATAACGCATGTATACAGTTGTTTTTCTACGAATCATGGAATTCCAAAAATAAAAATTTCAAGAATGATATGCTTTTAAAATTTTATTGTTGAATAAAAATTGTTTAGATAGAAAATTTATATACAAATTTTTTAATTTTTTCTTATTTAGATATTTTTATACATAAAATTTAGATAGAGTATTTATATTTCTTTTATTTATTTATTTATTTATACTGATGAGATTATAGAACACATCATATAAACTCATTTTAAAATAAATTTTAAATTTTTTACAAAGTATATGAATTCTCTTTTAGGATACTCAAGCAACGTATTTAAACTAGAGAAATTTATAAAAAAAAATTTCTAATAATCGTTTATTCAAACGAAGTCTAATGCTAGAAAATAAAATAAAGCAGAAGGGTCAGTTTTCGCATCCTTGTTGTACACTACTTGCCTTCTAATTTTTTGGAAGATAAAACTGAAAAAACTAGTAATTGAGAAAACCCAAGGAATATACGTAAATTTCACCAATCACTGCTGTCCAATCTACAAGCAAAATTGTACAGCGACAAGAAAAATGGGAGCATCGAAAACGAAAAAAGTTGCTTTTTTAAGATATAACATGTATTTATTTACTTTTTATAAGAAAAAACGGAGATAAGAAATGAAAAATACTAAAGTTCAAAACGGAGAAAAACTGGATTGATAGAGTTTTTGTGAAAATTATAGTCAAGATGCACTAAACGAAACATTGCATTCACAAAAACTGACTTCCAAAACAAAATCTTTAAGACTCTGGTCTAGAAGAAGAAGAAGAAGAAGAAGTAAAGTCCTTTTATTTCAAGCAACTGTTTTTTATTTCCGAGGACAAGAATTTCCACTAGATTCTGGTCTCCAAAACTTCAGTATAAATTTTAAACCTTTTTATTAATTCCACTATGAACTAGAAATCTATTTTAATTTAAAAAGAACGTTTAATTCTATTTAATATACTTTATATTTACATCATCCCACCTAATTTACAATAGTAATGCTTGGGGACCAAAAAAGAAAAAGAAAGGTGGAACAAAACACAAAAATATTAATTTTTAAAATTTTAGAAAACTAAAATAGAATAAAATGACAAATAAATAACACATACACACACACAAGAATATTAACCCTGACCCGCCAACAACCCCTTCTCTTTCTTTTCTTCGTTCTTTATCTACTTGTGAAACCGACCCTGCCCATGCCCACCTCCAGCGAGGTCAACTGAACCAGAGCAATACATCCAGCAGCGAAGCAGTCCACCACACCACCAACACCAGCCAGTGCGAAACAACTCTGTTGAGCCGCCACACCCCCCCCCCCCTCTTTACCTTTTCTTTCGATTTTCTTCTTCTTTTTGGCAAGCAAACGGGAGGATACACCAGATCTGATTTCCTCTGCCGTATCCGTTCCCGGAACAGCTTGAAACACAAACGGTTTGATTTTTGTTGTAAAAAATAATAGAATTTACCTACTTACTGCTTAAAGAACAGTTTGACATATAATAAATAAAATAAATTAAGAAACTGCTGTTTAACTATTATGAAAGATTGTTATATTTTAAGAAATAATAGAAGGAATAAAAATAGGAACAAATATCCCCATCCTTTGCTTTTTCGACAGACTTTTTCAGGCTCTCAGAGAACAACCGAATTCAATAGAATGCGAAATCCAAGCATACCAAACTCATGTCTCGATGATGACAGAGGCTTCTGAATCAAACAGCGAAATACCAAAGTCCTGAACCAACACTAAACATATAGCAATCATAAAGTAACGGAGGGAACATCTTAATGCTAAACACAACTTCTATACACACTTAAAAGATGGAGAAGCCACCATTTTTTCACAGCTCTAGATCATCGTCATTCAGCCAAGGCCCCCCCCCCCCACTTGCTCTTATATGTAGTAAAATGAACCAAAATATAAATAGCTATACTATACAGCTCGCCGGGCATTGATATAGGTAACACCACGATCCTATGCAACCGGAAAAGTTGATTGCCATCAACGGGGAACATATGGTTCAAAAAGTGTCATGCAAGGATTGGGGGCGTGCTGCATAATCTCAGCCGCTCGCTCAAATTCCTCTCTGAGGACTCGGATGCTGTTCTTGTCCACCACTCGCCCAAGATCATGGGATGTCTCAAATGGATCCTCGATGCATATTAAGTGACGGTCATTCCCAATCCTTCTAGTCCAATCTTTTCCTTGCTTGCTGTTACATTCATATGCAATGTCCCCGTAAGAATGATGATTGGACAGTCAATGAAATCAGGTCAAAACTTATAATGCAAGAGGCGATCTCTAATACATCAGGCAGCTCAACAAAACAAACGCCAGTGACATTTTAATCATGCAACAAAGAAATATTCAGTTGACCAATATGATCTTACAAAAGATGACGCACTTCATGAATGGCAGTGGAACACCCGGAAAAAAAATGTATATGAAGAAAGGCATGCCAGCCAGCGAACCATTTATTTAGTAACAGTAATAAGAAGAAGCACCTTTAACCGTTTTAACAAATCCATTTAACTGCATAAGCCGGACTAAGTTTTCATAAAGATAAGGCCAATAGCTACGTTACCTGAGAATGCTTCCGCTACGAACTGATATGACAGAGTTGGCATAATCATGACAATAAGCCCAATAATTAAAGAATGCCCATACGAGTTGCGCAATACTTTCAGTGTTCCCAGCCCCAAAGTGACGAAGCTTTTCTACTTCATCAAAGTAAGCGCATTTAATATCATCAACGGTAACTACATAAGTTGCCTCCATCTCCTGCCAAGGAATAGCAGAGAACGAATTGCTAAATGTCACTATTAGCAGCACAAAGATGAGTGAATCAAAGAATGAACATGTTTATATCACAGATACAAATGCTCACAAAAGGTTTTTTTCTTTTTTTTCTTTTTTTGTTTTTTTGGCCACTTCAATTTCCATGAACAGATTCAACCTTGTTTCTTTGAGGATAAATCATCCAACCATGACTTCAAAAAAATTTTACATAACCAATTGTGAAAAAGTCATTGAGAAAGCATCAATATCCGGCGGTGGCTCAAGTAATCAGTAACTCCCCTGTCCCGTTTTCAGTTTCCCTCCTAAAAGTGATATGGGGTGACGGGTTTCTCTCTGGATAAAATTATTATTATGCACATATTAAACCTTCCGTTTGCACACTTAATCAAGAAACTGCAAAAAGCCAACCTCCCACAAGCTCAGGACTTCCTTTAAAATTCATCCTAACAAAAGAAGATCCACCTTCTGTTACTATTTACAAGTAGATAGCCCAACAAAGTTGACCGGCCCCCAGTTACACATAACAAATAATCCTAACCCGTAGCCAAATTTTGATACTACAATAAAATATTGATCTTGATCCAAAATCCAAAACAACCTGATTCGAACCAAAACTGATCCAAAGTTAGTCTAACCTTACCTGATACCAACCAGTATCCAAACAAAGCCAAACAAAAGTAACCAAAACCAAAAATAACTCTATCTGAACCCAAACCGAACTCTAATTAATCTAACCAAACACATTTGATGACATATAGATCAAGGACACATAGAAATGATTTGCTTAATTTCCTACGGTTTGAATATGCAATTTGATTTTTGTCATCAAGTAACAACAAAGAGAACGGGTAGATGAAAGACCCAATTTATTACCATAAAGTTCATGTCAGATTATGACGAACTAGATAACTAAAGAAGCTTCCCAAGCAGAATAAAACATGTTACCTTGAGGCACATCGTCCACCCTTTGTGCATTCGAGCAATAAAGAATGATAATCATGTTTGAGGCTCAAGTGCTCAATTCAGAATTTCCTTGAATTACGAAAAAATGTATACCAAGGTTGTTAGAATTGAATCTTAGAATTGATTTGGAGGCTCAGTATCGGATCATAGGATCGTAAGATCCTATAAAAAAATATAAAAATATGAAGCTTGTATACTTATATGCTATAAAATAATATAGTTTAAGTTAAAAGTATAGAAGATTGCACTCTTAACCTCTCATACAGTCATTAATTGAGTTCTAGCAACTTACAAGTAGCATAAATTGTTGAATTTATTTGACATATTAGGAACTATATTAAGTTAATAGCATTAAAAATAATTCTGTGAAATGAAATGTGAAAATTATAATGAGATTATAGACAAACGAAACATACAACTAATTTTGTTCAAAATATATAATATTGTTATCCTTAAGAAAAACATACAAAGAATGAATAAAGTGGATGATAATGAAAGCAATAATGACAAAATACTATTTTCTATCATTTAAGAGAATATGAACCAAAAAACTTTTATGTTGTCTTTTAAAATTTTGGTGAATCCAAGATAATAATAATAAAAAAAAAGGAAAAAATAAGTTTTGGCTTTAAGCAAACACATTAAGTTGCTATAAGAACCATGTAACCATTATAAACTAAAGCTTGTTTGCATTATGAAGCTAACATGACCATAATAAAATACCAATTTTGAATTTAATACAACTTAATAATTAATAATAATGTAAAATTTAATATATTCATTTTACTATATATGAATATTACATTTTTTTGTCAGCATTTTACATCAACAATAAACTTAATTATTTTAATGGTAACTAAGCCATACTTTCTTTGTGTCAACTTACTTTTAAGACTTGTAAAATAATTTAGGATCGAAAATCAAAAGATTAAGGAAGAAACATAGTTGAAATAATATGGAAAATAGATTTGGAAATAAAATGATAAAAATTATAGTTATTATATAGAATTGTGGGATTGTAAGATTTCACCCTAGGATCGTAAGATTCTATATTATTATACTACTTTAAGATTCTACATAGGATCATGGATCGATTTGTGATTTTTGGATCATAGGATCGAATCAGGATTTTAATAACTAAGATGTATACACGATAAGGAGTGAAGTAAGA
This sequence comes from Tamarix austromongolica, assembly GCA_039764185.1. NCBI lineage: Eukaryota > Viridiplantae > Streptophyta > Magnoliopsida > Caryophyllales > Tamaricaceae > Tamarix > Tamarix austromongolica. The sequence goes on from CM077819.1 coordinate 12,329,984, forward strand.
AACTGATCACTATAAATAAAGCACCCAAAATCTACCTCCTATTGTTCCCCTTTTTTTCCTCCTCTTTTTCCAAACTGCTCTTGATAAAATTGCATGTTTCGATTATCTAATTTTTTTCTCCTAGTTAAAGTAATTTTTTCTTTTTCAATTTGGTTTCAAGGATTTGTATTTTTTAGGTTTGGGTTTTGTTCCTTGAGTTTACGTGCTGCTGGGTTTGAGCAGGATATGAATATGTATGAAATGAGGGGTCTAATTGACAAATGGCAAATGGTGGTAATAATTTGATTTCTTCAAGTAAAAAAGAATGATGGTTAATATGAGAGAAAATGTAGGTAAAAATTTCTTTTTGGTGCTAATATTTTTATAACATCAACTCATTACCATTAACATCAACATCAATAAAGCTTTATTTTAGACTCTTTCTCAAAGAGACAAACTCCGTCTGTTGTTAATATTTACACAATTAAGAAAATAAATTATTCTTAGTTAACCCACCTTTAACATAGCCTTTTAAATCTCATCTTCCCAAATGACTCAATACTCGCACTTTTCGTACTCTTTCTCCCCCTTTAATTGATTAGACCTAAAATATTTATACAAAAATTAATAGAGAAGGCGGAATAATTTAAATTCACACATTTCCTCTCCGCATTTGATCGGTCACTTCTAAAGTATTTACTCTCTACGACATGAACTATTAAGAATTTTGGTTCTAACACGTCAAGTATTAAAAAAGAAGAACAAACTGATGAAACAACAATTAATAACAACTGGAGGGAGTAACTTTTAATAACTTAACTAAAAGCGTTATTGGTTTGGTAGTAGTTATTTTTATCAAAATTGGAAGTTTAAACGGCAGTAAATGATAAATATATAGAATTGAGGGAATATGAATTAGATAGTGAGAATATAGAGGGGTTTGGGGCAAGGAAAATTTGAAGCACATGTCTTGGTAATACCACAGTTTTAAAAGCCGGACTAGACAGACTGCCCCAATCGCTTCACCAGGCCCATAACCCTGAAGATCTCATAACTGGCTAAAACTGATCATACCAATGAGAACCAGTGAACAGACTAAAAATTGGACAAAAATGGGCTGAAAAACTGGATATAAGGCAGTCATATTTATATATAGTTTAATTTTATATATATTTCACATTTTTGACCCAATGTATACCACTAGTCCAACCACTAAACCAGCAAATTAGTGATAAAACTAGTTCAATGACCGGTCCAGTTTTTAAAATTATAGGTAATACAATATTAATCATTTGTAGGCATATGAGTAGTTTGTTATTTTTGAGAAAAAATAACTAATATACAAAAAAGAAGTACAATTACAATTATAGTAGTTTGAGGATGTAATTATATTTTAAAATAATTACTTAAATGGTTAATAATTAAAATATTATATATGGGTGAAGTTGAAATTTGTTAACAATAAAACTATAGTAATTAATACTCCCTCCATTTCATAATAAAGGGACTATAATTTTATTTTATTTTTGGTTTCATAATGTAAGTCCTATGAAAACAATAAAGAATTTAATGTTATATTACTAAATGTATCCTTACTTTTTATCTCTCTCCTCATTAATGTATTTGAGAATAATGAAGGTGCTCAAGCTTCAATAGGTGTATTTTGGTCAATTTTGATATAATTTATTATGAAATTAAAAACCCCTTAATGTGTATGTTTAAAAACTATAGGCCCTCTATTGAAAAACAGAGGGAGTAATACAATCTTACTAATTGTAAGAAAATGATTTTGCAAAAATTTGCATGTTCATACTAAGAATTGAGATAAAATTAACATATAATGATATTGGAGAAATAATTTAAATAACATCATCTTTTCATTTTCATACCATGAATAACTCATTTGACAACTTTAATATAGAGAGTACAGGAAAAGACTTTATGAGGAGTTTAAATTTCGTTTCAATGACTAATGAAATAGTTCTCCCTTTGTTTCATAATATAAGGAACATTAGATTTTCAAATAAATATTAAGAAGTATTAAATTTTAGACCAAAAAAAAAAACTAATTTTATGATAAGAACCTGCCCTTAAGATCAACACCAGCAATGGCAATAGAGTTGCAACAGAATTACAACAAGAATTAATGAAATGAATTTAGGCGAGAAATGGGAATGCGATATTGATACGAAGAGAGAAAAAGGTTACAGCCACGGATTCAAGGTCCTGGCACCTCCCACAACCAACTTAATTCCTACCCTTACCCCTTCTCTCCTCTCCTCTTAATACACGAGCTAACAGCTTCTTTCCCTCCCCCTAATATCACTGACTCGATCTAACCGAATAATAGAATAAGGTGACTCATCCACTAGCTAACAGACCTTTCCCCCAACACCCTATCAGTAAAAATAAAATAAAACAGTAAAATAAGAGTCAACATACTGGACACCTCAGCAAATAGCTAATTAGCACACTTCTTATTCCATAGTCCCTCTTTTGCCCTTCCTCACATAGGTGTATCGAATTAAGGGTCTATCATTACCCCCCTCTCGAACTTTCTCCTTGTCCTCAAGGTGGAATTCAAGAAATTGTCCATCCATGAGTTCAAAGTCTTCCCAGGAGGCCTCAAAATCTAGCAGGTTCTTCCATTTGATCAATAATTCCAGTCTTCCCTTGGTATTATACTTCACATCCAACAGTGCTTCCGGTTTGACCTTCCACTCTAAATCCGCAGTGAGGACGGGTGTAAATGGCTGCCCCTGATGCCCTGCCCCCACGGCTGGCTTCAGCATTGATACATAGAACACAAGATGGATGGGAACAGATTCCGAAAGCTTGAGACGATAGGCCACGGGCCCCACCTTATCCACCACTTGATATGGTCCAAAATACCTCGGAGAGAGCTTCTCATTCAAGTGGCGAGCAAGAGAGCAGTGCCTGTAGGGCTTGAGCTTGACATAAACCCAGCTGCCTATGTCAATCTCCAAATCTCTCCTCCTCTGGTCAGCTTGTAATTTCATTATGTCCTGTGCTCGTAACAAGTGCTGCTTCAGTTCATCTAGGATAGCATCCTTGTTTCTCAACTCAAAATCAACCTCGGCCACTAAGGAACCCTCAGCTGTGTACCGTAGCAGTGTGGGAGGGTCTCGTCCATAGAGGGCAGTAAAGGGAGTGGTGTGGGTGGTCGTATGGAAGGATGTGTTATACCAAAATTCAGCCCAAGGTATCCATTTCACCCACTGCTTGGGCTTGTCACTGTTGAGAATTATAAGAAATAAAGGGTTATATTGGTAATTAGGAATATCTAGGGTTTATTATGTGTAAGGCTATATAAAGGCCAACTTATTAATCAATAGATAACTTTTTTGCTCAGTGAAAATCAACTTGGTATCAAAGCCACTACAGAATCTAGGGTTAGCCACCGGTACTGTAGTGCGACTGTAGCGCTGCTACTGTAGCCCCGCCGCACTGTAGCGCTGCTACTGTAGCAGAGCCACTACAGAATCTAGGGTTAGCCACAAAAAAAGGGGGTACTGTAGCGCGCACTGTAGCGCTGCTACTGTAGCGCCGCCAGCCAGCGAGTTTTTCCTTTCTCTCCCTCTCGGCCGACTCTCTCCCTCTAGGCCGGTCACCACCTCTCCATTTTGATCTTCTATTGAAGGGAGCCCGTGTGGGGGGGGGCGATACCCCACGGATCCCAAAGAAGGGTAGAGATGAAGGGATAGAGACCTAGACTTTGATGTGAGGAGAATCAAGAGAAGGGTCAAGAAGAGAAAGAAGGGCAAGGTTGTGATCTAGGCACTTGAATACGAATCAGATTAATGGAGGCTAGCAAGAATCCGATGGAGGAGATCGTGAAGAAGTTAGGTCCTGCAGACCTTGCGACCTTGATGCAGTTTATGAGGATGTCGATGGGTGAAAACGCCACGAGGCCACCGTCTGTGAAGGTGGAGCTTCCACCTATTGATCTGAAACTCGATGGGCCAGCCACATACTTGAGCTAGTCACGTCAGGTAAGGTATATTCTGACAGGAAGAAATCTGGAGGGTTTTCTGACGGGTGACAGAGTAGAGCCGATTGAGGGTGCTACAGGGAGAGATGAGTGGAAGTCTACACACATGTTGGTGTACATCTGGCTTCTGAACTCAATGGTTCCATCTATTGCTGCCACCGTGGATGGTATTGAGAAGGTAAAGGATGTCTGGGAGAAGTTGAGGAGGACTTATGATGGGGTGGGGAATAATCTGAGGGTGTTCCAGATCAAGAGGGAAATCTATGCTGCAGTCCAGGGAGATAGGACGGTGCAGGAGTATTCCATAGAGCTGGAGCGCTTGTGGTTAGAGCATGATCATTTCTCACCTCGAGCAAGCTGCAAAGATCCTGAGTGCAAAGAGAGAGAGGCATTGGTTCAGGAGCGGACTATGTTATTTCTCCAGGGGTTAGCCCCAGCGTTTGAGCAGAGGACTGCGATGTTGTTAGCCCAGACGAAGATTCCCTCACTTGAGGAGGCAGTATCAGCTATGATACAAGAAGAGAGCCGTATTAAGCTACAGGCGGGGACAGGTGGACCTCCGGGAGTGAAGTCTGCTTTGGCTGTCTCCAACTTGAGAAACACAGGAGCCAGGGTTGAAACTCGTGAGTGCTACAACTGCGGCGAGGTAGGCCACTTGAAGCAGACATGCACTAAGCCTCCGAAGGAGAGGAACTCGGGTGGTCGTGGCCAGACTGGAGGTCGTGGTCATGGGCGTGGAGGTCGCAGAGGTGGTGGAAGAGGAGGCTACCGGGCAAATTTGATGGTAGCAGATGACGAGGGAGAGGCAGATGTGGTCTTTACAGATGAAGATCACGAGTTGCTGGAGATGTTGAAGAGGAAGCAGAGAGTGGCAGTCGATGGAGACAGGAAGGGTGCGAGTGAAGGCGCATCCACATCCACATCATCCAGGGGTAACTTCGCTTCCTATGCTCACTCAGCTAAAGGTACTCACGATACACATGCTCTTGCCTCTATATCCACCTCAAGATCACCAGAATGGATAGTAGATTCTGGTGCATCTCGACATGTGACAGGAACTGCTAGTGAGTTCTCGTCTTATAGTCATCTAGCGGTGCCAGAGAGCATCCAGACCGCTGATGGTACAGCACAGCCTGTGGTTGGTAAGGGTACTGTGAGATGTACCGATTCTATGACTTTGTCCAATGTTTTGCATGCTCCTTCTTTTCCAGTGAATCTGTTATCCATTAGTGCCATTATTCTCCACCTAAAATGTGTTGTTATTTTTGATATTCCCAAGGTGATCTTCCTGGAGAAGGGGAGTGGCCGGAGACTTGGGACTGGCACGTGGCATAATGGACTGTGGTACCTGGATAGAGAGGGGATGGACGCAGCCTTGACATCCATGGTGGAGAGTGTTGGAGTAGGAGGAGTTGGGCAGAGTGTGGAGGATGTGCTACTGCTACATCACAGGCGCATGGGACATTCTTCTTTTAGTTTGTTGAGTCGTTTGTATCCGTCTTTGTATGAAAAAGCAAATAAACAGAAACTGGTGTGTGATGCTTGTGAGTTTGGCAAGCTTACTAGAAGCTCTTATGTTAGTTCTGGGAATAGGAGTTCTAGTGTTTTTGATTTAATACACTCTGATGTTTGGGGACCTTGTTATGTTAGTTCTATGCATGGTTATCGTTATTTTGTGTCTTTTATTGATTGTTTCTCTCGTGTTACTTGGTTGTATTTGATGAGAAACAAGAGTGATGTATTGAATTGCTTTAAAGATTTTCACAAGGCCATTCAGACTCAATACGGGGCAGTAGTGAAGGTATTGAGGTCCGATAATGGGACGGAGTATACCAACAAGGCGTTTGGGGAATACTTGTCGGCTCAAGGGATACAACACCAAACCACATGTCCATACACACCAGCACAGAACGGAGTAGCAGAGAGGAAGAATAGACACTTGCTAGAGGTAGCCCGCAGTATGATGATTTCAATGAATGTTCCAAAGCACTTATGGGGGCAGGCAGTTTTGACAGCCGCTCAATTGATCAACAGGATGCCCTCAAGAGTGTTGGAGTGGAAGTCCCCTTGTGAGATACTGAAAGGAGATAATGGTGGGATCCTTCCATTAAAGGTGTTTGGGTGTGTATGCTTTGTGAAGGATAACAGACCGTCGGTAGGAAAGTTGGATCCCAGGGCGGTAAAGTGTGTTTTTGTGGGATATTCTGCTACCCAGAAAGGATACGTGTGCTGGAGCCCAGTTGAGAAGAGGTTATTTGTGAGTATGGATGTGACATTTAGAGAATTCGAGCCATACTACACGCTGGAGGTGAACTCACCCTTTGGCGACTCGCCCGATACTTCAGGTATGAGGCGAGAGGGGGAGAGCAGTAGTAGCGATGGTGAGAGACAGGTACATGTACCCTGTACTGTTGTGGTGGAGGAATCGGTTGAGGAACCGGAAGATGAGGAGGAGGAGATTGAACCCGAAGGGGGTGAGACTCAAGCTCAGGGGGAGTTAAGGGTGTATACGAGGAGGAGGAGGCAGATGGATATAGAGGTGCCAGTAGTGCCAGTTGTGCCCGCAAGTCCCTTGTCCCGGCCTACCCCGACTCCTGAGACACCTACACCATCCACCTCAGACTCAAATTACACAGGTGATATGATTCCTCTGCCTTCTCCTGACCCCACGATTTTAAGGAGGACCTCTCGCAGCAATGCGGGACATCCTCCTGACCGTTTTGGTTTCCCACATGATATTGCTCAGTTTGTCTCATACTCTAACATTACATCACCTGTACATAGAGCATTCATTACATCATTGGACATTGTCTCTATACCCAAGTCTTGGCAGGTTGCTAAGGAAGATCCAAAGTGGAAGACAGCTATGCATGAAGAGCTTGGGGCCCTTGATAAGAACAAGACATGGGAGATAGTACCATTACCAGCAGGCAAGAAGGCGGTTGGGTGCAAATGGGTCTTCACAGTGAAGCAGACTCCAGAAGGGAAAATTGACCGCTACAAGGCACGATTGGTGGCAAAGGGGTACAGTCAGACATATGGCATCGACTATGATGAGACCTTTGCACCAGTGGCAAAGATGAGCACAGTCCGGACCCTCGTCTCCCTTGCTGTGAATGGGGGATGGAAGTTGCACCAACTGGATGTGAAGAATGCATTTCTCCATGGGGACTTACTGGAGGAGGTGTACATGGAGATACCCCCAGGCTTCGGCACAAAACAAACAGTAGGCAAGGTATGTAGGTTGAGGAAGTCACTGTATGGATTGAAACAGTCTCCTCGAGCTTGGTTTGACAGATTCAGGAGAGCTATGATAGGTATGGGCTATCAGCAGATCAACGCAGATCATACAGTATTCTTCCGACAACATGGAGGTCACACCACGATGCTCGCTGTGTATGTTGATGACATGATCATTACTGGGGATGATGAGGGAGAGATTGCTCAGCTGAAGGCGAGACTGGGCAAGGAGTTTGAGGTGAAAGATCTAGGGCAGCTAAGATACTTCCTTGGGATTGAGGTAGCTCGTGGAGAAGAGGGGGTGGTTCTGTCCCAGAGAAAATATGTGTTAGACTTGCTCAAAGAGACGGGCATGCTGGGATGCAAACCGGCTACTTCTCCGATTGATCAGAAGTTCAAGCTGAGTGCAGAAGCGGGAGAGCCAGTTGATCGCGAACGGTACCAGAGGCTGGTAGGCCGGTTGATCTATCTGAGTCACACTCGTCCCGACATCTCATTTGCAGTAAGTGTGGCGAGTCGTTACATGCATGATCCGAGGAAAGGTCACATGGAAGTGGTGTACCGAATTCTGCGATATCTGAAGAGTGCACCAGGGAAAGGGCTAATCTTCAGGAAGAATGGACACTTGGGCATTGAGGGATATTGTGATGCTGACTGGGCAAGTTGTGCTGATGATAGGAGGTCAACATCGGGGTATTGCATGTTTGTAGGGGGCAACTTAGTCTCTTGGAAGAGCAAGAAGCAGTCGGTAGTTTCGAGATCGACTGCAGAGGCAGAGTACAGGGCCATGGCTTTAGGAGTTGCCGAGATGCTGTGGTTGAGAGCCCTATTGGTAGAGCTCAAGGTGGACCAAGGAGCCCAGATGAAGTTGTGGTGTGATAACGAGTCGGCAATCAACATTGCTAATAATCCAGTACAGCACGACAGGACTAAGCATGTGGAGATTGATAGATTCTTCATCAAGGAAAAATTGAATGACGGACTACTGAAGCTAAGTCATGTGACTATTGGAGATCAAGTGGCTGACTGCCTCACCAAGGGACTTAGTTCAGTAAATTTATCTAGGTTGTGTGACAAGATGGGCTTAGTGGATATCTTTTGCCCATCTTGAGGGGGAGTGTTGAGAATTATAAGAAATAAAGGGTTATATTGGTAATTAGGAATATCTAGGGTTTATTATGTGTAAGGCTATATAAAGGCCAACTTATTAATCAATAGATAACTTTTTTGCTCAGTGAAAATCAACTGTCACTTGCAAAGCAGCGCAGGTATGTCTCTAAACTCCGATTGACTACCTCTGTCTGTCTAGGGATGTAAATGGAGCGGATAATATCCGAAACCCGACGGATTTTACCCGACGGATATGGATATGGATAATGATAAACGGATATGGATACGGATATGGGTAAGGGACCCGACGGATTCGGGTACGGATACGGGTACGGTATATCCATATCCGTATCCGTACCCATATCCGTATCCATATCCGTACCCGTTTACCCGTTATATATTTACTATTTTACCCTTAACTTTTTATAAAAAATAGGTTATTATTAGAAATTCAATTGTCATTTTACCTACAACCCTACTTAAAATTAAATCTAAGAATTCAAATTCTATTTCTGCAGGCTGCAGCCGTCGATACTCGATAGTTAGTTACCATCCATCCCTAACCCTGTAGCCGTCGCCCGCTCCTCCCGTCGAGACTCGAGTTCGGAGTTTCAGACTTTCACTCTTCAAATTCAGAATCGCCCGTCTCTGCCTGTTCAGTCTTCGACCCTTCGAGGCTTCGACAGTTCCAAGTTGGCCGTCGCCGCCCACTCGCCCGTCTCTGCCTGTCTCCGCCCGTCGCGGCGTCGCCCCGCCTGTATTGGATCAACTCAAGTGACTTGAGATCCACTTACTCGGTTCGCTTTCTCTTCTTTTTCGTTGTAGTTGATTTGTATTGCTGGATCAGAAATGTGATTAATGAGTATTTTTTTTCTTCTTCTGAATTTGCTATGCTTCAATATGTTGCGACTTGCGAGTTGAGTTGATTAACCCAACTGAAGCCACCATATATCCACGTCTGGTACTCTGGTTTGTGGGAAAAGGAAGCCACCATATATTCACCAAAAAAAATCGAGCATAGAATGATAGAAAGCAGCAGGTAAAATGTGTAACCAAAAATTTTGGATAAATGAAGCAGCAAGAGCCGCAGAGCTAAAATAAGAAAAGCAGCATAGGCATCCTAGAGACCATAGTATATACAATACCTCAGCAATTTGAAGAGCACGCTCAGTCTTACAAATTTTAGCCTTATGCTCATCATTGATCTTTTGGAGCTGAAATAGTACAACAATAACAAAGAATGGAAATTGTTTTGGTCATTGCAAATCTGTATCCTGGAAGGTGGAGTTAAGATATGCAACTGACTCCAAAAGCAGCTCACCACTTTGTATATTCTATTATGTATATTGTATGTTGTGACCTGTTAATCTGTGCATAGGGTCATGATATCTTTTCTAGAGGACGACGAAAATGGTTATTAAGTGGACTAGTATAGGATTTGAAGAGAATGCTTAAGCTAGAGGGTATTGTTCCTTGTACCTACTTATCCCTGTCTTAAAACATATATTGTTCCAAAGGAGCTTTTGTTTTTGCTATTGTTCTTGATGGATCTGATCTAAAATGTTGTTGTCTGATGCTTACGAGTGGTATGTTTGAGATCTTAAATAAATGCATGATAATTTTTTTATATTTTTCATTTGCTGAAGATAGTGTCCTGCTTTTTGGTCAAAACACCCATTATATTACTTGAGCTATTTTAGGTTCGTAGAAAGACAACTAAAATATGCTAGAGCTGCTTCAAAGGCTCGTAGAAATTCTACTTCTATTAATAAACTAACTTACAATTTCTAGCTAGATAACCTAAATATAAGATTATACGTAAACTAACTATTAATAATACAACAAGGCATATTAATCAAATATTCGAGATATATGATGCTGTATTATTGTTTTGATGCCTCCTAAACTTATATTACTACGCTATTGTATCAATATTTTAGATTCCACCAAGAAAAAAAAAATAGTAATGAACTTACTGTGGTGTTGTTGACATACAGAAGTTTTTTTTTTTTGTTGTTGTAATGCACATGAATTCATTGTTGGTTGTATCTTGAAAATTTGAAATGTCTAACTAAGAGTCTAAGACTCATCAAGTCAAGTACTGCTGATAACATAGTATATACTTCTCTTTAGGTTTAAGGATGGCAACTAGAGCTAGTACTACCGATTCACCAAGTGAAGTACCTCCATATTCATCTGCTGCAGCTAGTAACCCCAATACCATGGACCCATCTACAAATGAGGAAGAGGAAGATGTAGAAGTGCAACAACTTACTCTAGGGAAAAAAAGAAAGAAAACTTCTATTGTATGGGAACATTTTGATGCAGTGGAAACTAATGGGAAGAAGAAGGCCATTTGTAAAGGTTGTAATAAAAGTCTAAGTGGGGATCCCAGAAATGGCACTTCTCATTTGCATGAGCATATAAAGAAGTGTGTAGGTTTTAAGGTTATACGAGGAGTAGGCCAAAATAAGTTGCAATTTAATCAAAAGGGGGAAGGAAAGGGAAAGATAATGATCATTGAATTCAATCAGGAAGTTTCAAGGCAAGACTTGTGTAATATGGTGGTCATGCATGAGTATCCACTTTCTATAGTGGAACATGAAGGATTTAAAAAGTTCGTGTCCGGTCTTCAACCATCTTTTAAGGTTATTTCGAGGAATACATTAAAGAGTGATATTCTTAAGATGTTTGAGTTTGAGAAAAACAAAACAATGTCCCTATTACATTGTAATAAGAGTAGGGTTTCAATCACTACTGACACGTGGACCGCTCAAAATCAAAAGAAGGGTTTTATGGCTATAACAGCTCATTGGATTGATACTCAATGGAATTTACAAAGTCGGATACTCAGGTACTTTTAATATTTTATCTACATCAAGTTCTAAGTTTCAATGTTAATACTATATGATAATGTGTTGTTCTCATTCTCATTTGTTGTTTTGTTTCCTTTTATCTTTGTTAAGGTTCATCTATGTTCCTGCTCCCCACACAGCTGAAGTTATTTGTGATGTTTTGTTAACTGTTTTGGTGGATTGGAATATTGATACAAAACTCACAACGCTAATTGTTGACAATTGTACTACTAATGATGCTATGATTGATGAGATGAAAAGGAGATTACAAGCGAAGTGTTTTTTATTGCATGGAAAATATTTTCACATGCGTTGTGCTGCGCATATTCTGAATTTGATTGTTAGGGATGGAATGGATGTAATCCAAAAGACAATTGAAAATATTTGTGAGAGTGTGGTGTTTTGGAGGGCAACACCAAAAAGAATAGAAAGGTTTGTAGAAGTTTTCGACAAAAAGAAGTTCCATATACTAAGGCCTTAGTACAAGATTGTAAGACAAGATGGAACTCCACTTTCTTAATGCTTGATGTTGCATTGTTGTATGAAGATGTGTTTGAGAGGCTATCATGGTTGGAGCCTAGCTTTAAATGTCGTCCTAGTTCCGAGGAGTGGAAATTAGCTCGGATTATTTGTTCAAAATTATCGTTGTTTTATGAGGTTACTTTGTTGTTTTCGGGAAATAAGTATCCTACTTCTAACTTATATTTCCCTAAAGTATGTCAGATTAGATTGGCTTTGACTAAATGGGCATTAGAGGAAGATGAAGATATTAAGAATATGGCTGAAAAAATGTTAGAGAAATTTGATAAATATTGGAGTGTTATTCATGGGATTATGGCAGTAGCAACCATTTTGGATCCCCGATATAAAATGAAGGTGGTGGAATGTTATTATTCTTTAATTTATCCAGACTCCACTTATGATGAGATAGAGAAAGTTCGTAGAATATGTTATGAATTATTTCGTGAGTATGAGGAGAAATTGAGGCGTATAGAGAGAAATAAAAGTACATCTTGTGGTTTGACTACTTCTAGTCATACTTCCTATGGTGGTAGTGCTAGTTTGGATTCTATAGAAGCAGACATCTATGAAAAGTGGTTAGCTAACCATGGTGCCACTAATTCATCGCAAAAGAAAGAGCTAGACTATTACTTGGAGGAGGCTGTTATGCCAAGGATGGAGAATTTTGATGTTTTGTCATGGTGGAAGACAAACACTAAGTTTCCAATTTTACAAGATATGGCTAGAGATATTCTTGCTATTCCTGTTTCCACAGTTTCTTCAGAATCTGCTTTTAGCACGAGCGGTCGGTTTATCACTCCTCACCGCAATCGGCTACATCCAAAGACTTTAGAAGCATTGATGTGTGGTCGAGATTGGCTTTGGGCAGCAATGATGAGTAACAATGGTAATATTTTATTTATATTATTAAATTTTAGTTTAATTATGAAATATGTGTTCTTTTATCTATTAATTTTATTATTTCAATTCTTTTCTAGATAATAATGACTATCAAGTATCACATTATCGTGGCGCTTGTCGTACTTCTTTTGAGGATGAGGACTCCGACGATGGTGAAAATGAGGTAAAACTTAGATGTTTATAAATTTTATAATGTTATTAGCAAATGTAATATATATATTCTATATTCTATAATATATATGAATATTATATATATATATATATATATTTAATATTGACTATTTATTTTTACTGTTTTTATATACCAGGTAGATGCATGATTCATGAATCATGATGATTAAAGTCTGAAGGTTGAAGATTGAAGAATGTAGATTGAAAAGTTCATCCTATCATGATTTATTGATTTATGAATGTCATTTGTGTTCTACTAATTTTTATTTTTTTGGACATTATCTACTATGTTTAAACTTTAAACAATATTGTTGTTGGCATATTTTACTATGTTTTTCTATTATGCTACAGATACATTATCAACTTTAGCTACTTGATGAATATTGGATGTTTTTTATATATATTTTAATTTTTAATATCAAAAAATAATTTTGTAGGTAAATTATATATATTATGACAGGTAAACGGATACAAAAACGGATAAACAGGTAATTTTAATCCGTCGGATAACGGGTACCCGCATGGATATCCGTTACTGTACCCATATACGTATCCGACGGATAATTTGTTACCCGACGGAAATCCGTCGGGTAACGATATCCGTCGGGTAACGGATATCCGTCGGGTAACAAATTATCCGTCGGGTACGGATATGGGTACAGTAACGGATATCCATGCGGGTACGGGTACGGGTACGGTTATCAAATTCCTTATCGGGTTCGGGTATGGATAAGGGGTACCCGATCCGTACCCGCCCCGTTGCCATCCCAATGTCTGTCCGTCCGTCTGCAGGTAACGAAGAGCCGTTCCCTGAGTCTTGAACAGCTCTTTCCAGAAATTACTCATGAAAACTTTGTCACGATCAGATACAAATGAGTTGGGAATCCTGTGTAAATGTATAATCTCCTTCACAAAGACAGCCGCAACTGATCGGGCAGTAAATGGGTGTCTCAGTGGAATAAAGTGAACATACTTGGTAAGACGATCCACAACCACCAGGACATAATTGAACCCATCCGAGGTTGGCAACCCCTCGATGAAGTCTAGAGATATATCTTCCCAAACCTGTTGTGGTATAGGCAGGGGTTGAAGTAAACCTGTGGGACTGAGGGTGGAATATTTGTGCTGTTGACAAGTACCACATGATGCCACAAATTTCTGGACATCCTCGCGCATTCCAGCCCAATACATCTCCCTGGACAGCCTTTGGTAAGTCTTCAACACCCCGGAATGCCCTCCTATTCCACTGCCATGGAATTCAGCTAGAAGGCATGGTACCGGTGGTGAATTTGTTGGTAAGACCAGCCTGTTCCGAAAAAAAAGATTGCCATTCCTTAGCTAGTAGCCTTCCTCCATTTCTGTTCCTAGCTGTAGCTTCTTCTTTATCGCTCCCAACTTGGGATCATTATCAATTTCGGATTGAAGGTTGCTCCAATTGTCTAACCATGCTGCATTGCTGCTGAGATTGCGGAAAGAGCCACTAATTCCTCCAATCGAGAGAGAGCATCCACCGCTCTATTTTCCCCACCGGGCTTATATTCAATACTAAAATTAAAACTCCAAAGTTTCGAGAGCCATTTAAGGTGTTCCTCCGGCAAAACACGCTGTTCTAGCATAAATTTTAAGCTTTTCTGATCTGTTCTAATCGTAAAGTGCCGCCCCATTAGATAGTGTCGCCACCTCTGCACGGCCAACAATATTGCCATCAATTCCCGTTCGTACACTGATTTCAATCGTGCTCGCTGTCCTAAGGCTTGGCTGAAAAAGCAATAGGACGTCCCCCTTGCATTAATACCGCTCCTATTCCTACCCCGGATGCATCTGTTTCTAGTACAAAAGGGGATTTGAAATTGGGCAACCCCAGAACTGGCACCCCAAGCATGGCTTCCTTGAGGCGATCAAACGCCCTTTGAGCTTCCTCATTCCACCCGAAACAATATTTTTTAAGCTGGGCTGTGAGAGGTGCTACCAATTGCCCATAATGTTGCACAAACTTGCGATAGTACCCAGTTAGCCCCAGGAATCCTCTTAATTCCCGCAGGGTTTTGGGTACCAGCCATTCATTCATGCATTTCAACTTAGCAGGGTCTGTGGCTACCCCTTTGGCAGAGATGATATGGCCCAAATATTCCCGTTCCAACTATGCAAATATGCACTTCTTCATATTAATAGTCAGCGAATTCTCATTCAGCACCTTAAATACCTCCTTCAAGTGCCTTATATGATCTTCCATGTTCCTGCTAATACCAAGATATCGTTAAAAAATACCAGTACAAATCTACGGAGGTAGGGTCGGAATACCTCATTCATCAGGCCTTAAAAAGTAGCCGGAGCATTCGTTAATCCGAATGGCATTACCAAGAATTCATAATGCCCCTCGTGTGTGCGGAATGCCGTTTTTGGAATATCCTCTTGGTGAACCCGGATTTGGTGGTATCCATATTTCAAATCAAGCTTGGTGAATATGGCTGCCCCATTCAACTCATCCAATAACTCATTGATGACTAGAATGGGAAACTTATCCAGAACTGTCACCTTGTTGAGGGCCCTGTAGTCTACACAAAATCTGCAACTACCATCTTTTTTCTTAACCAATAAGACAGGGCTTGAGAAGGGACTGTGATTGGGCCTGATTAATCCCGCGGCTAGCATTTCTCCCACCAACCTCTCTATCTCATCCTTCTGCATCTGTAGATAACAGTAGGGTCATACATTGACTGGAATAGTCCCGAGCAGTAATGGGATACAATGATCAAAGGCCCTGGGGGGTGGCCAACTGTCCCCTGCCTTCAGCACCTCTGGGAACTAATCAAGAACCCTTAAAATTGGTTGTGGTATCTCAGCATGAGTGGGTAACTCCTCCGTTTGTAAAGAACAACATTCCAATAGCAGCCCACTTCCTTCCTTGCACATAGTGCGCACTAAGGACTTCAATGACACCTGAGTTTTACACAGGTCAGCTTCCCCCCTCAAGGTCACTTGAGTTTTACCCACATGGAATATCATCAACAGTAATTTCCAGTTACTTTGCATCATTCCCAACTTCTCGAGCCACTGCATACCAAGAATCATGTCTGCACTTCCTAAGTTCAGTGGAAGGAAGTCCTCAATTACCTCAATTTCTGGGAGGATAAGTGAAATTCCCCGACAAATGCCTTCCGTTTGGACTGAACTTCCGGTGCCCATCAAGACTCCATAAGATGCCGTTGATGATAGTGGCAGCTTCAGCCGATGAACCAATTCCCAGGCTATGAAATTGTGAGTAGCACCACAATCTACCAACACCACCACCGATTCCCCTTGAACCTTTCCCCGCAGCTTCATAGTTCTGGGAGTTGTGAAACCCACAACTAAATTAAGGGATAGCTCAACCCGCCCTTCTACTCATCCTATCGCTCCTTCTGCCTACGCTTCTAGCTCCTCTTCCTCTTCGTCAGGTTCCTGCGAGTCGTCTACCACCAGCAATTGGAGTGCTCGATTCTTACAGACGTGCCCTGGACCGAACTTCTCTTCGCATCTGAAACAAAGGCCCAGCTCTCGTCGGTCAACTTCCGGTGCCCTGATGTTCGTCAGACGCTTGCCGACTCCCCCAAATGGCCAATTGCAGTCGTTCGTGGTGCCCCTGATTTTGCTGCTACGAATTGTGTTTTCAAGGGAACCGTAGAAGTCGATCCAGAATTTGCCCCTTTTGGGCTCGGGGGGCCTTGGGCCAAATGGTCTGTTTTGGGCCCAAACCCACCCCATCCTCCCTGACCGGCTTGGACAACTCGGTTCTTATCCTCAACCATTTGCGTTGCCACCATGATCTTCGACAGTCCACAAGGTCTCATCATCCTCACTTCGGCACGGATGGCTGGTTTCAGGCCGTTAAGGAACGTACCATCAAGCACTTCTTCCGAAATTCGCCCTTGCAGTGGCGCTGCTAAGAGCTCAAAATTCTCCAGAAATTCCTCTACAGTGTTCCTCTGCCAGATCGCAAGAAATTTCTCACAGAGGCTCCCTTCATGCCTAGGGCGGAATCGAAGGAAAAAGGCCTCCTTAAACCCACGCCATGTTGTAAACTTCCTCCCTTCTTCCATATACTGGAACCAGGCCAATGCCTTCCCCTCCATAGCCACCACTACAGTTTCTAGTCTCTCCTCTTCACTCATTTGGTTCCAGTTAAAGTATCGCTCCACTCGAAATAGCCACCCATCTGGGTCAACTCCATTGAAGATGGGGAGCTCCAATTGTCTCGTCGATCTATTTTCCAATCACCTGCCTTCGGACTCTGTATTTCCACGAAACTCCGGCTGAGCAGGTGGCGCCATTCCCATAAACTCATCAACCCTAAAATCCCTTGGAGCAAGGGATGAAGAAACACCCGTCATTTGATCCAACTTGCTGAGCACCTCACTCATTGTTTTCTCTAGAGCTGGAATCCTTTTCGTATCATCACGTACTGATTCAATCTCTTTTTGCCATTCTTCCTGTACCACCGCTAATTTCTCCTCCACAGCATCCACCTTCTTCTGTGCCATTGTTCCCCGTTGAACTACTCTGATACCAAACTGATAAGAACCTAACCTTAAGATCAACACCAGCAATGGCAATAGAGTTGCAACAGAATTACAGCGAGAATTAATGAAATGAATTTAGGCGAGAAAGGGGAATGCGATATTGATACAAAGAGAGAAAAAGGTTACAGCCAAGGATTCGAGGTCCTGGCACCTCCCACAACCAACTTAATTCCTGCCCTTACCCCCTCTATCCTCTCCTCTTAATACACGAGCTAACAGCTTCTTTCCCTCCCCCTAACATCACTGACTCGATCGAACCGAATAACAGAATAAGGTGACTCATCCACTAGCTAACAGACTTTTCCCCCAACGCCCTATCAGTAAAAATAAAATAAAACAGTAAAATAAGACTCAACATGCTGGACACCTCAGCAAATAGCTAATCAGCACACTTCTTATTCCATAGTCCCTCTTTTGCCCTTCCTCACATAGGTGTATCGAATTAAGGGTCTATCATTTTACTAATGAACCCTTATATTATTAACTTATTTAATTGGAAAGAGAATAACATAAGGTTAGGATTGGAAACAAAGCAATTAATTATTGATACTTCTACGTAAAACGTCTTACATTATGAAGTAAAATTATGAAACCTAATATTATGAAGGGAGGGAGGGAATATTGTTGATTTATTAGTTAATAAGCATGTTGTCCCAATTTATAAATCGAGTAAAATGTTATACAGTATTGATACTAAGGATGAATGAAATTATTTTACAAAGAAAAAAAAAAGGCTTTCAAGATAATTTAAAAAATTGAATTATGTGGGTGAGAAGCTACTTGGAACTCCATTTAGCCCTCTAATACAAAATGTCATGATTTAAATATTGAGTTATAAGATGAATGGGGGATATGTGAAAAAAAAGTGAAAATATGTTCCACCAATATTATACACGCTACCCGTTTACTACATTTAGTCCTCCATGAAAATCATTTTGGATTGTTTCTTTAGGAATAAAATGGATCAAACTGCAAAATATTTGTCACCAAGGCCATACATATGCAATCCTAGATCCACCTTATGACCAAGAAGTGTATAGGTATGTTCTCTTCATCTAACTTTTGTTGGTCTAATCATATTTGAAAAACTCAAAGTACTTTTTTTTATTAGTGCAATAATTAATATTATTTATCATTAATGCTACAATTGTTATAAACTATCATTCCTATCATTATTATCATTAATTTTATGTTATTTTTATTATTTTCAAAATAAGGACTTTTTTGAGAAGTCATGAAAAATAAACTAAGGAGAACAAACCCAAATACTACTAGGGATTAGAAAAATGCTAAAATTTGTGTCGAGTTGTACCATACATATTTAGTGGTTTACATTCTTGATAAATATTATCCAGTATCTAAAATCTTAAACCGAACATTTTCTCCTCATAGAAATTTGGACAAAACTACTCTTTAATGATATAATCGCATTCAATTCTATCACCAAAAAGATGCTATTGATGTCCTTAATGTGCTCCAAAGTAGATATATCTTTGATTGACGCGCTCAACTGAGCTGGTGAAAAAACTTGCAGTTGTCCACTCCCCATTCAATATATCCATATGCCTCCACTAATGATAGATTGATCCAGAGGTTATAGAAGTGCTATCCAAGGTCCAACAAAAGATCAAAGATTTATAAGATGAACCTTTGAACAAAAGTCATGCCCGGGCCACTAGTTAGCCGATACCCAAAGCTCCAGGTCAGCCATGAAACAATAACTATCAAAGTTCTTAAATTGCTGTAAGCCCAAGTTATAAGATAGATTTTATATTATTGAGCTCACCCATTTATTACTATTTAATATAGATTATGATATTATTTTTTATGTTTAGATATATTTAGTAAATTATGATATTACTTAGCATATTATTATAGATATATCATTAGGGTATTGTTTTGTAATGACTTCTGGCATACAATACAAAGTGAGCTTCGTTCGGCTGGCCTCCTACGATTTAACTTTCGGTTACATTCCAATATTTTTTTTGGTTGGTTTTGTGCAATTGTCTCTGGCACATATATGTATATATGTCCATAGCCCTTTGTTACTGTTAGACTTCAAATGATATTTAAATTGAACAGATCCTTCCTCTGAATTTTCAGTTCATCACTTTGTCTGGTTTCCCTATCTCCCCTCAAGAATAGTCTTTTCTCACCCCCACTGCCTCTTCTCCCTCTTCCTGATTTCCTTGCCCACCCCCTAAAAACACAAATTCCCTCTCTTTCTCCTCAATCCTATAATTTGCAACCCTGCATCAAGATCTCAGGCTCTGTATGGAAAATAATCTGCTGAAAAGTGATGAAAAATAACATTTTTAACTATTCCTTTTAACCTTTCTGTTTGAAAGCATGTTATAGTAAATTGTTAAAAGATAAGGGTAGAATTTAGGCATAAATGGACATGAACATTTTCCAGTGTTTTTATTCTGAAATAGTTTCTATCTCCATTACTATAATAGGCACGGAATAAGGAATCATTGAAACAAAAATAAATCCATTTATGAGATGGATGATTGCACAAGCCGAACCTTATACCCAGATGCAACTAAGATCCTTTAATAAGAATTTAACTACAAAGATACAACATAAAGAGATATCAGTCAATCCTTAATTTCTTAGCCAGAGATAAGCAACGCAAAATTATCAGAAGAAAGACTTTGGTGCCTCATGAGATTGAAACTTTGTTTTGCAAAAAGAAAACGGGTGTGCATCGTCCAACGACAGACACACCGGAAGTATCTGCATTATCATGATCTGCCTTGTTGCACTACAGCAATATGTAATGTTGATACTATAAAAAATGGTCATTCAAACAGTATGACTTGTCCTCAAGCAGTATGTAAGGTAGCAGACTAGAGCAGTGCGCGACACTTAAATGCAGCAGAGAGAACAAGACACTCCTTATGATATAATTACAGACAAAAAAAATATAGAAAGAAGCAAGTCCTGAAAGAAACCTGTAAGCAAGGAAGAATAGCAGGTCTGCGCTGTTGCAGAAAATGAATGCACATTAGGACATACCTGTAGAAAAAATACAGCTGCTTGACTAAGAGGCAATAACTTAAAATGTTTCTTCTATTTTGATATTAATCAAATGATATTGAAAGTCAGATAAAATATTATTCATTAAAACTGTAGAATCCAGGCTCATCAGAAAATTCATACAGTTATTTGACAGTGGGCATCTTGAAGAGGGGCATCATCAGAAAGAAATAAAAAGGCATGAAGTAAATAGACCCAATTAAATAATAGAAAATTAAATGTTAGGTTACTTTTGAGTGGTATTTTCCTCTCAGGTTAAATAATATCACATTATAAAATAGATCAAATTTCAAAGTTCTGTTTCCTATTACACCTTTTAAGTTACACCACCCCAAATGCCAAATATATATCGTGATAAATAACAACCAATTGGAGTTTCACATTTTTGCAAGATAATTAGTTGGATGTCAACAAATCATGCAGTATTAGTAAACCAAAAATTTGATATCTCCTGCCTAAAATGACAGTATAAGTCACCATGATCTCTCCAAATTTAATCCCCAGAAAATATGAAACAACCACCAAATTAGAGAGAGAGAGATTATTTTGGTGTACTTTTCTAAGTTAGCTACTGAAATTCAAATCTGTACTACTTTAGTCACTAAATGTGTACTTATTAAACAAACAATGAAAATTAAAAAGGAACAAACTTCACATGTAGAGTGACCAAAATGAGACAAATTTTGACTAGAAAAAGTGCAGTGACTAGCTTAGTACAATTTAGAGTAGAGTGAGCAAAATAGTATTTATCTCAAGATAAAATTTGTATTCCTTTTCATTTAACCACCTTATAATAATATATTTATCTGCTTCTGATAGTATCTGTATCTACCTAAAGTAGTATTAGTATCACTATCTTTCAAGATTAGTATATATAGCTTTTTATAGTAGTATCAAATTTTTAAGAGGATACTTGTTTTGTTAATATAAACATCTTTAAATGTTTATCGTAGTATGTATATCTGCATGTAGTAAAATGTTCATCTAACTATTGTATCATCTTGTTCTGCCTATATTAGTATCTTGATTTTTATATTTAAAACAATAGTGTCTTAAGATGTTTTCTGGAATATACTTGTGTTGTCATATTATTGCCTTTAAACCAGGGTAGAATCCAGTACAATGCACAGATATTTTAAGATAGATAGAAACACAATATTTTGAACATTTAATTATAAGAGATATTTAGTATTTTATCTTTCTAGATGAGCACAATCAAATAAAAAATTAAAGATAAACCACCAAACCATTTTGAATTTAGACCTTATATACAATATAACCCCAAGTTTTTTAAAATGCACCATAAAGCCTTAAATTTAAATCATTATGCACTAGGTGACCCTCTATAACCTTGATTTGTCAGCCCCTAAAATAACAAAGGATCATCTAGTGCATAAAGATGTAAACTCAGGGTTATATAGCATTTTTCAGAAAATTCAAGTGCATTTTTCATAAATAAAAAAATACAATATGTAAAAATTAAACCATATGACTGAAATTACTACAGAAAAATAAAGTTAAAAATCTATTAGAATATACTAGGTTCATTTTTACAACAAAGTAATATAGTCTTTTCTAGCATGACGCAAAAGAAAATATTGTTTCAATTACAATGAAACTTCATAAACCAGTATATATAAAGTTGAAACTCGTAGGAAATGAGAATAAATATGATGAAGAGGGATCAACATATTTTATAATGTTAAACCAAGATTTTGGATATACATAGAGGCTGTTTGATATTAATTTTATAAGCGCACGTTTTAAGGGCTATTAATTGTAATGTAAAGTTTATTACCAAAAAATAATAAAGTGGAAAGAATAGACGTTAATTCATTACCATTAATCCCTATATATATACATATATGCATCTACAAAATCAAAAACTAATAATAAAATAAAGTATACTTTAATATATTTTACCAAGTAAATTTGCACAAAAAATACTTAGCTAAATAATTGACCTAGTAAATCATGACGCATTAATTAGGAATTAATAGTATATTTTCATTACGATAGTTATTAATGATATATACTAAAAATATTAATTTAATTAATTTTCCAAGTAAATTACAAAACATTAATTGAGTAATTAACGTTTTTATCAGTTATGCAAATAAGGTACATTCTCACATTTATGAGATATTTGTTATGGGGAGAGACTGGGTTTCAGTCTAGAAAGAAATTGCATGGTTTTTGCTAATATGCATATATAGTAATTTTATTTGCATGTAGTATTAACTTTATTATGTGTTATCTATATTTGATATAGGAAATGGTTGGAATGAATGTTTTCATAAACTGTATTTGACTAATGTGTTTCCATAATATTTTCTTATTTAGTTGGTTGAATATTAATTGACGAAAGATATGCAATTTCCTAACAGATTTTTCATAATAGTGTATATGGTTTTTATTTAGCTATCACAATTCACAAATACTAAATGGAAATTGGGTAAAAGAATGCATTTTAATGTCCATTCCATAATTCAGGTAACCTAATTTGTAGGGGGGGAAAAATATGAAGCTAAATTGATATAAAACTTCTGAAATTGATCTAAACTAATATTTTCCCATTATATAATGGTTATCTCCACGATGTATAGATACAGGTCCATCCATGAATTAACAAACACAAGCACCAAGGTCACTTACGCATAGCTTGACAAAGTTCCCTGGTAAGTTTCATTGACTCCTCTGGATTTTGCCCAGTGTTTCACAATAAAAGCTAGCTGCCGAAGTCTTACATCTATTTCAGCATAATCCCGAAGCAGCTTAGTATTGACAACAGCCAAAACATTGTTAATGCAAATGTCACAGGACAGTCCAGTCACAGGATCCTTCAACTTCACAATGGGGACCCGAGCACGCGTCAATGCCTATAAAAGAAGTAAATTTTCAGTGTCCTCAAATGCATTCTACCACTTTACAAATCACACCGGTAAAGAAGACAACTGAGCACAGAGTCCATTCTACCAGCATCATTTAGAATTCTAACAAAAAAAAATGCATGGATCACTTGTCAAAAGGCTGCTCATGTTTAAAGCTACTTATCAAAATTAATTATCCAAGATAACTACTTATTTTTTTAAAAAAATTAGGCTAAAAAGTTTCTAAAATAAGTAGTTATCTATGATAACTACTTTTGATTAGTAACTCCAAACAAGCTTAAACAGCTACTTTTTCTTAGCTCAGTGATCTGAGGTGATTTGCACTGTGACAAATCTCCAACACCTTGTACCGGTGCCTCAAGCACAAGAGTGGTTAAATCCCTAGCTTTTCCATAGTGGGGCATGGTCCTCAACAGAATAATTTGCACCTAAGGGCTTGTTTGCTATGAGAGTAATAGGGGTGGAAAAAATTCCCCCCTATTTTGTATCTTTTATATTAAGTATTTAATAATAATAAATATATTTTAATAAAATACCCATTTTAGATCAAATTAAGATCTAAAATAGGTATTCATTAGAACAAGAATATTTAATTTTAACTAGATTATATAAGATATATAAAATATGGGAGTAATTTTTCCACCCCTATTACCCCCTAACCAAACGAGCACTAAGGGGAACCAAACTTATGATCTCAAAGCAATTTGAGTCAAATACCAAGCCTTTCATCATTAAGCCACTTGCTCCAAAAAATGATAACTACACTGGCATCATCTTTGATAAGTCAATGCTTCTTTCATCTTCACCCATCTGATAAGCCGGTGATTAAATTCACCTATGTGCGTCAAAAGAATAAGAGGGTTGATTTAAAACCAAGCTAAAAGGAATGCGTGTCAGGCCTTGGATGGTGGGGACCTAATGGGGGTGGAAAGGGAACTAGGTATCCAATTTTCGGTTATTTTATTGTTAATACTATTTTCTGTTATCTTTATTGTCTAGGGGATTAGGGTGGGAAAGGGGGGAAGTATAAGTATGAGAGCTGAGGCATTGTATGGGATAAAAGGAAAAATGAAACTATAAGGAGGCCCCAAGACCTCAAACCTGGAATTATTCTTCAATATATACCTATTTTCCCTCTCTAATCTAGTGTGTGAGTTTTTTTCCCCCTTTGTGCAAAATCCTTTGATCTACCAATCTGGTATCAGAGCAGTGCGAGCTAGGGAAGATGGCACTAAAGAAAGGAGAATCATTGGAGGAGAAACTGGGGGCGATGTAAGAAGAATGGTAGAAAGAAATTGATGTTGTGCCAGGAGAGATTGGGAAGTTGGGTGCTATGCACCAGCAAGCAATGAACGAAATTACCATCAAGCTAGATTCCCGGATGAGTAAGGATGCCAGTGGTGCATCTTCGAGATGGGTGGATATTTAGGGCGAAGATCCTCCACCGCAAGAACCACCGATTATGGAAAATGGAGCACTGCGCTAGATGGAATTTCCCCATTTCAACGGGGACGATCCTGATGGATGGATATTTAGGGCGGAAAGGTATTTCAATTTGCACCACATGAAGAGAATGCACCACATGACGATCATGCATTGGCTTGGTACCATTACACCAAGGAGAGCAAGAAATTCATTGACTGAAGGAGTTTCAAGGAGGCCTTTCTGGTCCAATTTAGGTCGAGGCACGAAGGGAGTTTGTGTGAGAAATTTGTGGAAATCAAACAAGAAGCTTCGGTGGAGGAATTCATGGAGGTTTTTGAAACCATGTTGGCACTGCTACTAGGGAGGTTACCGACAGAAGATTTGGAGAGCACTTTCCTCAACAGTCTCCACCCAGCAATCAAAGCTGAAGTGCACATGATGAGGCCTAATAAGCTAGGGGAGATGATGCAAGCAGCCCAGATGGTGGAAGAATGAAATCGGATAGTCCAGATAGGACGGGTCGGGTTTTGAGGACCGACTAATCGGAGCAGCCAAACAGATTATAACATTAACCCCAAATCTAGCTAGCTCCATTCGATAGGAGCTCCCTCTTCGACAACGAAGGCCATCCCCAACCCCCGCACCCAAAAATTGGGGGCACTGGCCTCTCAACTAGGGTTCAATAAGCCACCCCAAGCCAACAACCACCACCTAATCAGCGCTTATCCGATGCTGAAATTCTAAGGAGGCATGAGAAAGAGTTGTGTTTCAAATGTGAGGAGAAGTTCGGACCAAGCCATATCTGTAGGAACAAACAGCCACAAATGTTATTGGTGGATAAATTAGGTGAATAGGAAGAACCGACTGAAACCATGGATGAGCCAGAATTAATTATAGGGGAGGTGGAATTATCCATGAACTCGATGGTTGGCTTCACGCCACCCCAAACTATGAAACTCTAGGGAGAAATAAGGGAGGCAGAGGTAACAGTTCAAATTGATTGCGGGGCAACACAATTTTATCGCTCATGAATTAATGCAACGGTTGCAAATTCCATTAATGCCCATAGCAACCTATGGAGTTCTTATAGGCACAGGGGGATCCGTTCCAACTGAAGCCATATGTAGGGTGTAAGATTAACCAATCAGGACTTGGTAATAGTGGAGGATTTCTTACCATTGAACCTTGGCAGCACTGATATAATATTGGGAATGCAATGGCTGGAGAAATTAGGAGTCACTCAAATTAATTGGAAGGCTTTAGTAATGAAATTTACAGTAGGGGGAAATGGTGGTGCTATGAGGAGATCCAGCCTTAGGCAAAACGCAAGTTTCCCTTAAGTTAATGACGAGGACCATCTGCCGAGAGGGGGCAGGAGTCTTGGTTGAGTGTAGTCTTTTGCATGTATCGCAACCATCAGAGCAGCCCAATCCCATAGAGGAGCCTCCTGCTGACATTCGAAAATCAATTCGGCAGTATGTAGATGTGTTTGAGATGAGAAAGGGACGGCCACCAGTTAGAACTGTTGATCATCCGATTGTACTTAAACCTAATACTGCTCCTATTAGTGTTTGTTCGTACTGGTATCCTCAGGCTCAAAAGGATGAATTTAAAAGAATGGTAAAGGAGGTGCTTGAGGCAAGCATAATACAACCCAACAAGAGCCCCTACTCGAGCCCAGTACTCTTGGTAAGGAAGAAAGACGGCGGTTACTAGTTGGAGATTCTGCGTTGACTATAGAGCTCTTAATCAAGCAACAGTGCCGGATAAGTTTCCTATTCCAATTATTGAAGAACTGCTAGATGGGCTCTATGGCGCCACCATGTTTTTGAAACTGGATCTAAAATCGAGTTACCATCAGATTAGGGTCAATCCACGGGATGTGCCAAAGACTGCTTTTCGCACTCACGAAGGGCACTACGAGTTTTTTGTGATGCCCTTTGGGATAACAAATGCCCCAGTGACTTTTCAAGGTATTATGAATGAGATATTTAGGCCGTTCTTGCGAAGGTTTGTGCTAGTTTTTTTTTTTTTTTTTACGATGTCCTGGTATATTCCCCAAACTGAGAGAAGCATGTGGAACACCTTGCGCTGGTGCTAGGAGCCTTGCAGGGGCATTGTCTTTATGCTAATGGCAAGAAATCTACCTTTGGGCGAAGCATTAATTACTTAGGGCGTATAATATCGGCGGTGGGAGTGAAGGCAAACCTCGAGAAGATTCAACCTATGGAACAGTGGCCGACCCCAAGGAACCTACAGGAGTTGTGGGGTTTCCTAGGCCTAACTGGCTATTACCAGCAGTTTGTGCGCAACTATGATCAAATTATTGCCCCTCTTACGGCTCAAAGGAAGAAGGATAACTTTGGGTGGAGTGAGGAAGCTCAACATGCCTTTGAAGTACTCAAATCAGCTATGGTGAGAGCCCTGGTATTAGCTCTCCCTGATTTCCAACAGCTACTCATAGTAGAAACTAATGCCTCGGGCACCGGATTAGGCATTGTTTTGATGTAAAACAACAGACCCATTGCATTCTATAGCCAAGCACTAGGTCGAAGGGCTCAACTCAAGTCTGTGTATGAGAGCAAGTTGATGGCAATAGAGCTGGCCATACAGCGCTGGAGACCTTATCTGATGAGGCAGCGGTTTGTGGTAAGGACGGATTAGCAAAGCCTTAAGTCTGTGCTAAGGCGGAGGGTATTGCCCGAAGAACACCAACGATGGATAGCCAAGCTATGGAGTTACAATTTTGACATTGAATGTAAGCCAGGGTGTGAAATAAAGCAACTAATGCCTTGTCTATGCAGGTGGATTCAATGAAGCTAGCGGCGATTTTGCAACTCTTATCACCAATTGGGATTGAATGCAGACTGAGGTGGACCAAAATTCCAAGTTGGGACTGATTAAAAGGAGATTGGAGGCCAAGGGTGGGGACAAGAATGGGTTTAGGTTGCAGTAGGGTAACTTATTCTTTAAAGGGAAGTTGGTGTTTCCTACTGGTTCTCAGTTTTTACCACAGTTGCTCACTGAGTTCCATGGAGGGTGCATTGGGAGACATTCAGAGATGTTAAAAACTTTTCAGAGGCTCACTCGAGAAGTATATTGGCCAAGGATGAGTGCTGATGTGCAATAGCATGTCTCCTCTTATGTTACCTATCAGCAAAACAAGCACTCATCACTATCGCCTGCTGGACTTCTCCAACCTCTTCTAATTCCGGAGTAGGCATGGAAGGACATTAGTATGGATTTCATTGAGGGGGTTACCCTAGTCAGAGGGATACAAATGCATACTGGTGGTTGTGGATAGATTGACCAAATATGCTCACTTTATCCCTATCAAGAACCCCTTCACAGACCCTAGTGTGGTTGATATTTTTGCAAAATAAGCGATCCGATTACACGGCATTCCCCCACTCTATCGTCTTCGATCGTGATAAGGTGTTTGTTAGTCACTTTTGGAAGGAGGTTTTTTTGGCTACGGGGAACAATTTTAAACGCACAGCACCGCCTACCCATGGAATGAAATCGCGGGTCCGATATTGCGTATCGGCCGCAATTTCGCGGAATCGGTGCCTGCCGCGACGCGAAACAACCGAAACGCGACGGAGGGAGAAATTCACGACGATGTCGCCGATATTTCGGCGCAATATCGGATGTTGGAAAATATCGGCGATATTGTCCGAAATATCGGTGACCCTACAGTAACTAGCAGTTATTGATGGAAGAAAGGAAAAAACACTAACCCGCAACCCGAAACCGTAGAATCGGGCGGCGAGCGGCGGACGACAACTGGCGAGCGGCGGACGGCGACTGGCCAGCGGCAGACGACGAGCGGCGAACGGTGACCAATAGCTGTAACCTTGGATTGGAGGTGTGGCCGTGTGGGAACTCTGGAACTCGAAGCGGAAGTCTGCTAACAGGACGACCGGAAGATTCGAGCTGCTCGAGCACTCGAGGTCGAAGTCGAGCACTCCGGAAGAGTCGAGCAGCTCGAGTACTCGAGGTCGAACTTCGAAGTCGAGCACTCTGGAGTCTGGAACATAGAATGAAATCGCGTATTTTCATGTAGCACTCGAGGAAGAGTCTGGACCGTCGAAGCCTATGACTTATAAGATATTAGCTTATAACTGAGTCTGAGAGTTTGACACTTTGACTTTGAGAATTGATACTCTAGTACAGTAACCACCGATATTAGCTTATAACTTATAAGATACATCACAGTAAACGGTCGAACTACCTCAACAATTAGTAATTTAGTATAAATATTTCTTATTTAGTAAATATAAAATATTTAAATAATTTATGTTGAATTATGCTACTAATATGCTATAATATTATTTCTTTTTTATTAATTAACTAACTAATTTACTTAACTTATGTTATCTAGTTTTTATTAATTAACTATTATTTATTAGTTAAATAATATATTAATATATTGCTAATTTTCATATGCTACGTATATGAATTTTTTAAATAAAATATTAATACTTAGCCTAGTAATGATGTGATATTAATAATTAATTAAATTAGTATATGGATAAATTAATACTTATAATTATTATAATTTAAATATATTGTTAATATATGCAGTTATGTACTATAATAAATTAATAACGGTTTATTATTAATAATTTTGTATGATTATTGAATACTAATTAGTTAAGTAATTTTAATATTAATTAAATTAATACATGGTTAAAATTAATAGATGGATAATAAGTTATTTATAAATTTTCATATAATAAATTTATAACATATAATTTAACATATAATAACTTATTATTTATTAATTAGCAAAAGTAGTGTTGTTAGAATAATTTAACATATAATAAGTCATTTAAAGACTTCTAATATAACATATAACCTTCATGCATAGTTGTATAAGTAATTAAATGATGAATAAATACCATTTAATCCATATTGTGAAAAAAAAATTAGAAATCACGCCGCGACGGCCGCGACACATAATTTATTGACCGCGACACTCCGATACCGCGACACCGCGACCGCGACCGCAATCGCGACCGCGACCGCGGTTTTATTGTATGCGCCTACCACCCTTAAACCGATGAGCAAACTGAAGTCGTCAACCAGAGTATTGAAACTTACTTAAGATGCTTTGCTGGAGACAAACCTAAGCAGTGGGTTCGGTGGCTTCCTAGGCCGTGTAATGGTACAACACTTACCACTATTCGGCCACTCACACCACCCCATTCATTGCCTTATACCGCCGTGATCCACCACCGCTCGTACGATATGAGAAGGGAGCCTCTCCTTTCACTGCAGTTGATGTCGGGCGACACAGCAGAGATGTAATCCTAGATGAACTAAAGAAACACCTTATGAAGGGGGGAGGTATAAGTATGAGAGCTAAGTCATTGTATGGGGGAGAAAGGAAAAAGGAAACTGTAAGGAGGCCCCAGGACCTCGAACCTGTAATTATTCTTCAATACATACCTCTTTTTCCTCTCTAATCTGGTGTGTGAATATTTTTTCTTTGCGCGAAATCCTTTGATCTACAGCCATCATTCAGTGATTTAAGCATAAATCTAATCAGATAACCAAATCTACTACAAGCTTAGAAACAAAGCCAAACATCACCACTCACCTTCTTCAAGGAGCAAAAAACTCCTATCATATTCTCTGCTTCATATTTTCCAAGTTCTTTTGATGATAGGAGAAAAGGCTTTAACAAAGGCAAATAAAAAGGGTACTCAAACCAAATACAAAGGAACTTCTTACTGCTTAAGCAAATCAAACTATGAGAAACCAAGGAAAGATAATCTAAATTTGAGTATACTAAGTGACGTGCTTTTATCGCACATTACCTTTAGGTTTGGTGTTACTCGTCAGAAACTTACAGCCATGACCCATGATGCATAAACAGTTCTTTAGAAACTCATTATCTAGAGAACACAGCAGTCAGAATAAAAAACCAGTTGGACAAAAATCACAGCAGCAACAGATAACATGCACTACAAAGGATTTTCTTCATATCAATGCAATGAAAAGAATATCTACGCATCACCAGATAATAAATATTTGACACTAGGATCCTTGACACAATACTACCAGCAAAGTTCGTGGAAGAAGCATTAATTTACCTGCACATCCTGGAGATTATCTGATTGCAGAATTTCAGCCAACCTCAACAAAACTTCAGACTTGTTAATATGTTTTTCGTCAATTGCAAGGCAAACATCAATGTCACTTTTTGAAACCCCAAAAGAGTTGGCACATGATCCATATAGATAAAGCCTCGCAGTTGACCATTCTTTGCAGACAAGTTTTTCCAATAATGTTAACAACTGCTTTTGCTTTGCCTTCTCCTCTGCTGGTGGTATAAGAGAATTGTAAATCGCAAGAAAAGGTGCATTGAGCCTATCTATGTCATTACGACATTCCACAAATCTTTTGAAATTCCTCATCCTTTGATTCAGCATCCTCTGTCCTCTGGCATCTGATCTGAAATCCTGATCACAAGCCATGACATGTTAATCTGCAAAAGTTTGTAAAGCACATGCACTAGGTTTGCACCAAACAGAAGCCCGCAGTAGAACTTAGCAAAGTCAGAAATTTTAAGAGGCTTATGCAGAGCAGCACGGAGAGCGCATGAAAACCAAAGGCCCATCCAGTCAAACATCTAGTTCCATCCAAGAGATACATTTCCATTTCTAGGTTTAGCACTTCAATTTGCCAAACTAAGAGATAGAAGCATGAAGCAACCATAATGGCAGATATTATGCCTGCATCCAAAAATTGGACCACTAAACAACAAAAATACACATTACTCATCCATTATAACAGCAATTTTTGCAGGAACAAAAATTCATAGGCATTATCTTACACTAGCGGTAGTTTTCAGTTTTGGAGATAAGGAAAGGTAGAACATTAAAAAAAAGGCACATCTGATCCAGAGGAACATTTCTACCAAGAAATGACAGGATGGATCACCTATGTTCCATGGCAGTGTGTATCAGTAACAGACATGATAAGTGCAACTGTACAAAGGACATCATTTATTATCAGCTTCAGCCAGGGATGGAGCCCATGGGGTAGCCTTACCCCATGGATTTTTTTTAATGTATATATTATATATACAAAATAAAATATTTTTTGGAGCACTGGTCTGGAAACTAGATATGAACATAAGTGAAGTAGGGGGATGTGAGTTCAAACCCCAGCTGCAACATTTTTTTTACCTCTTGTTGTTTCAGCTTTTTCCCCAACCCATTACTCGTCCAGTCGTCCCGTCCCAGACCCCTCATGAACTCACAGTCCTCACCATTCACCATTGCATACGCCCTGTGTTGTGATCTTCTCCGTCAACTTCATCTTCAAGTTTCAACAACTGTCGCTCGTCCCTGCCTTCAGCTTCAACTTCGTCCCTGCCTTCACCTTTGTCCACCTTTGGCCTTCATCCACCATTCCCTGCCACCGTCCACTCCAAGAATTCTATGCGAGACACCTGCTTGCCACTACTCCACTACTGGTTGGTGCGTCCACTCCCAGCTTTGACGCTCACTCCCACCAACATCCGTCGATGCCCAATTCTGAACTAATTTTTGTTGTGTAGCAGCCAGTTGCCACTCGAGCCTCAGCACAGCCACATTCCACAAGTAGTAGTAGTGATTTTTTTTTAATTAATTTAAATCTAAACTAACTTTTATTTTAGTTTGTGTTTCTATTTCTGATTTCATTGTGATATTGTATATTTCTTGTTAATTTCATGCCAATTTTAAAGTAATCTTGAATTAGGGTTACACGTATCAGTTGATTAGTGTGTATTTTTGAATTAGGTTATGTTAATTTTGAATTAGTAATACTTAGTTGTTTGAATTAGTTTGGTTATATGATTCAACTTCTTATTGTGTAATTTTAAACTAGTTGAGTATTTGTTTACTATGTTGGGTATTGTTGTATTAATAAATGAAGATTTTATTTTGTCAAATTAACATGTGGAAATATCTTCAAAAGCAACCTAAAAATAAAGAATGTCTTAATGAGAACCATTTTAATCCAACTCCTAGTCCTAGTAGAATTCATGAACAAGTTTCTTCATATCTTCATCAAGCTCCAGCCACACAACATAATTGGGTGGATTTAAATTCTCTATAGCTTGATCCAGATTTAAGGGGAAAAAGAAATTAGATTTCCATCCAAATCAGCAAGATGAGATAAGGAGAGCTTATATCCATCTTGGTCTTTTCCAACCTCATGCACACAATTTTTCAATTAAACTTATTATTGGAAAAATTAAAGATTTGTTGCATCTTGGTTTGATCAATATGATTGGTTAGAATATGGTATAGCAAAAGATGTTGCTTTTTGCTTAACTTGTTCAAATATGAATTTGAAGCCGGTGGTTATCATTTTGTGGGGCAACGTTTTGAAAGTTGGTATAAAAAGGATAGGCTCAAAGTTCATATTGGTAATTGTGATAGTCTTCATAACAACGTTGTGAAAAAATGTGATAATTTGATGAATCAAAAATATGGCATTCAAGTTGATTTGTCTAAGCAATCCAAAATAGTAAAATATGAATATCATATTCGTTTCAACAAGTACTAGCATTTCAGGAAAATGATGAATCAGAAAGCTCAAAAAACCATGGTAATTTTTATGAGCTCCTAAAAATTTTGCAAAAAATTAATCCATCTGTCTAGTTTTATGTTAAACAAATGCTCTGAGAAATAGCCAGATGACTTCTTCGGATGCTCAAAAAGATAGTGCTTATGCTTGTGCAACTGAAATAAATAATTAGATTATTAAGGAACTAGGGGTTAAGGTTTTTGTATATTAATTGATGACTCTGGTGATATATTGGGAAAAAAATAGTTGTTATTCTACGTTATGTGGATTATAGGGGCTTTGTGATGGAAAGATTCATTGGCATTGCACATATAGTTAATACAATTGCCATGTCACTCAAGGCAACATTTAAGACAATATTGGTGAAATATACATCATGCTTATCAAGAATATAAGG
Source organism: Tamarix austromongolica (assembly GCA_039764185.1). NCBI lineage: Eukaryota > Viridiplantae > Streptophyta > Magnoliopsida > Caryophyllales > Tamaricaceae > Tamarix > Tamarix austromongolica. Next base: position 12,363,679 of record CM077819.1, read on the forward strand.
TCGGGACTATGATGGAAGCATTATGAGAAGAGAATATGGTGGTTTAAAAATTTTGATTTACAATTAAAATAATTCAGCTTATTATGTTCATTGTTTTGCTCATCAGCTTCAGTTGGCACTCGTTGTAGTTGCAAGGTCTCATGAAGATGTTAATTGATTATTATTTATTATTACTAGCATTGTTAATGTAATTGAATCATCTAACAAACGTCAAGATATGCTTCAAGATAAACGTGCTCTCGAATTAGAAGAAGCATTTAATCTAGGCGAGATAGAACATAGGTGTGGATTGAATCAAGAATCAACCATTTCAAGGGCCGGAGATACTAGTTGGGGGTCACATCTTAAGTCTCTTTCAAATTTGATCAAGTTATTTTCTCCTGTTGTTAAAGTACTTGATTTTTTAAAAAAAAAATCAAAAAATAGACAGAAAGGTGAGGCAAGAGCCTTCAAAGATCTAGTAATGTCCTTTAAGTGTATTTTCATGCTACAATTGATGAAGAGGGTTATGGGTATTGTGAATGCCATGAGACTTGTTCAACACTTCAACTTGCTAAACAATGCCTCCAAACCATGAGGGATGAAGGATGGCCGGATCTTATTGCTGAAGTTTATTTATTTTGCCACACTAAGAATATTGTGATGGCAAATATGGATGAATGGTATGTTTAAAAAACAAGTTACAACAATTGGCTCCATTACTTGCAAATATGCATCATTACAAGTTTGATTATTTCCACAACATATTAGACTTGCAATTAAGGGAGCCTGAATCACGTTTTGATGTGATAGGCACTGCGATGTCATCTTGTGTAGCATGCTTGAATCCATCATAGTTATTTTCAGCCTTTGACAAAGAATCATTGATTAAGTAAACAAAGTATTATTCCGAGGAGTTTTCTAATGTTGACCTTGTGATACTAGACAATTAGTTTGAGAATTATATTTTGGATGTTCAATCTGATGATAGATTTTCTAAAATAAAAGGACTTGGTGATCTCTCAAGGAAACTAGTGCAAATAAAGAAGCACACTACATATCATTTGGTTTATATGCTTGTGAAGCTAACTTTGATTTTACCCTTAGCTACTGCATCTCTTAAAAGAGCCTTTTCAGCAATGAGTTTTATCGAAAATAAGTTGTGAAATTGTATATGTGATGAATGAATACATAATTGTCTTATATCATATATCGAAAAAAGATATATCCGATACCACTAGTAATGAGACTATCATAGCTTGTTTTCAAAATAAACAGCCTTGACAAGTACAATTGTAAACAAATATCTATGTACGATTACAAATAATATTAAATATATTATTATTATTATTATTATTATTATTATGATTATGATTTTTGTTGTTATTTTATATTTAGATATATGCCTGTTGAATGTTGGGATCCCATAAATTTTATATCCTAGCTTCGTCCTTAGCTTCAGCTATCACTAATCAAGTAATAGTCTTACAAACCCACCTAAGGATTATTATATTATTATTTTCTAAACAAGAACAAATGTATGAGAATCATCTCAACTTTCCTACACAATTATAAGTATTTCCCGTAATAGCAAAAGTTTTGATCCAGCATAATCAAGCATAACTTATAATTTTGATCTCAGACATCTTATCGCCATCCTGTTTAATTAATAATGCAGAAACTAAAGCCTGTAAAGAGGAAATAAATGCCCCAAAAATTCAAGTGTTTTACCTTATCACGATGACAATGCTTCTTCTTATCTTTCTTCTCCTCAGATCCATGTTCAAGAATCAATGATTCAACAAGCTGTTCACCAAGATCATTAATTTCATCATGATACCCTTCATGCCCATTGCTACCATGCTGCGATTTATCCAACCTCCGATGCTCGTCGCCTTCTCCTATATCAACCACCTCTGCGTTCAAATTCAGCAATGACTGTTCCGTACCTGAAGCCAAAACGGAATGAAGAGCACTTCCGACAGGGTGGCCAGGGCGGTCCAGCTGACCACTAAGGCCAATTCTACTAGACCTATTGGAAGAACCAGTTCCACTTGAGAACCTCCTTTCGCCTTCATAATCCTCAGTACCAAACCTCGAACCCCTACGGTTCAGTTCACTCAAACTACTACTCATCTCCGTAACCGCATTATGCTCAAAGCTTGTCCTACGACTCATTGGTGTTCCCGTGAAACCCGGTGGTGGACCGGATCGCCTCATATCCGGCGACCCATAGACTCCATTGCCAGTGTGCTTATGACGCTCTGAGTTCATGCGCGGGTCAATTGACCGAGGCGGCTCGTACCCGTTAGCTGTTCGATTGCCGGAGACAAAGCCTAACTCGCGCTCCCTCAAATGGTTGATCCTTGATGCAGAATTGTCCCTCTCATTCGGAATTCGGTGGGACAAGTGATGTTGCTGCTGTTGGAAGACATTGATTTGCTGGTGCGGAAAACTGATATTCGATTGAGGAGGCGGTGAAGACTGGTGGTGAGGCCAGGAAGAGGGATTATGGGGAAAGTCATGACGGAAAAAGTTATGAGGGTAAGGAGGAGAGAATGAATTGCTGCTGTTATTGGGAGGAGAGAGAGTGGGAGGCCAAGGATGATGAAGAGTGAGAGAAGGACGATCGTGGGACTTGTTAATAGGTAGCGGAATACTAGGACCAACGGCGGCGACTGCTGGATCAAGGGAGACACAGTGGGCGTTGCGCTGTTGAGCTGCTGTTGGAGATGAAAGGGTGTCATGCAGGTGCATATGTGGGGCATTTTGGACTAAACGGAGAAGGAATTCACCGCTATTAATCGGTACAGATGGTAGCTGAGGCGACGGTGGATCCTCACCTCTTCCGCCGCTAGTCATGGTGGACTGGGTCAAGATGAGTTTGAAGATGATTTGGGTTTTTGAGGGAGCATGGAGCAGAGACAATCGAACTGGGGATGAAAAGCAAAAAGCGTGACCGCGTTTTTCCCCTCCGAGTTCCACTGTTACTGTTTTGGTTTTGGTCCTGGCCCTTTCGCAGCGTCGGAACGGAACTTGGATCTGATCCCATTCTTAGGTCGAGCACCTAATAAAACAACGTAACTGTTATTTAAAAATCGTATATTTAATACGTAGAAAATATTTATACAGTAAATATTAATTTTATTTCTGTCGGTTGCATATTTCGGTCGCTGCATATTATTTGATCAACCTTTCATCTTTCTATCTCTTAACTGACAGATTAAACTTTTCTTTCTCCCTATCTTCTTTCTATCTCTCTCTTAAATTTTAGTGCAAACTCTCCTCTTTGAGAAGAAATTTCAAGCAATGGTAAGGTAAGTTTAATATTTTATTTTTAATTTATAATTTATAATGTATAATTATCTGTAAGTATAATATTTTATTTTGATTAGATCTAGTCAAAAAAAATTTATTAATTAGATCGGGTAAGTAAAAAAAAAATTTAAGGAGACGAAGAGATTTGGGTAGGTTTTGACAAATTAGACCGAAAGAAGGGGCGGATTTCGGCAAAATGGATCGAAGGGAGGGAGGAGTTTCGGCAAAATCAACCGAAAGAAGGGAGGGGTTTCGGCTAATTTAGCCGATGTAAGGCTGTGGATCCGGTAATTGAACCGAAGAGAGGGCTTAGTTTCGGCTATTTTTGCCGATGTAGGGGTCTCGATTCGGCAAATCGTGCTGATTCCCGGGACAAATTCAAGCGCTAGGGTTTCGGTTAATAATAATTTGTTAATTATAATTTATTTTAATAATATATTTTGATTATGGTTAATTGATTAATTTTAGGATGTAAAATTATATATAATAATTATAATTTATTAATAATATTAATTGTACTCCAATATTCTAATTAAATATAGATTTGGTAAATTATATCTTTATTGTATAGTTTTGGTTATTTGTAGGATATATAATTATATATATTAATTATGGTTTATTAATTATATTGATTATGCACTAATATTTTAACTAAATATAGGTTCGGTAAATTATCTCTCTATTGTAGGGTATTTGCTATTTTTTGGAAGTGTAATTATATATATTAATTATGTTATATTAATTATAATAATTATGCTCTCATAATTTAATTAAATATAGGTTTGGTAAATGATCTCTCTATTGTAGGGTATTGGCTATATATTTGATGTGTAATTATATGTATTAATTATGATTTTTTAATTATATTAATTATGCTGTCATAATTTAATTAAAGAAATGTTCGCGTGTATTATCATTAGGGTATCAGCATAATGATTATAATTATAATTATAATTATATTTATTAATAATAATTTATTAATTATAAATTATGTTAATAATATATTTTGATTATGGTTAATTGATTAATTTTAGAAAAATATATTTTTAGATTTATTATACTCTAATATTTGAATTAAATATAGGTTTTAGTAAATTGTCTTTCTATTATAGGATTTTGGTTATTTTTATGATGTAAAATTATATATATTGAATATAGTTTATTAATAATATTAATTTTACTCGAATATTCTAATGAAATATAGGTTTGGTAAATTATATCTCTATTCTATAGTTTTGGTTATTTGTAGGATATAAAATTATATATATTAATTATGGTTTATTAATTATATTGATTATGCACTAATATTTTAACTAAATATAGGTTCGGTAAATTATCTCTCTATTGTAGGGTATTGGCTATTTTTTGGATATGTAATTATTTATATTAATTATGTTTTATTAATTATAATAATTATGTTGTCATAATTTAATTAAATATAGGTTCGGTAAATTATCTCTCTATTCTAGGGTATTGGCTATATCTTTGAAGTGTAATTTGTATATATTAATTAAAGTGTATTAATGATATTTGTTAATTATAGATTTTAATTATGGTTAAGTTGATTAAATTTGCTTATTATGTTTATAGATTTGTTAATACTTTGTTAATTATGTTATTGTATTATTTATATATGATTAGATGTTTATTAGATTTAATTATATTTTCATTAAATATGTTAAATATTGTTATGTGATGGGGATTATTGGTGAATGTTTTTAATTATATTGATAGGATAATAGGTTAGATTTGTTTAATATTTTTGTTAAATGTATTTATAATAGATAAAATATGTTTATATTTGAATTATATTTAACTATGTTGCTAATTTTTATGGAATATATTTGGATAATTCTGGTTGGATTATTGAAAAAATAGATGAGGACATACCATAATTAAGTATACTTTAGTTGTTATATTATACTAAACTCCTACTAGTAAGTAATACAAATATTGTTGATATATTTAATGAATAAAGTAGAGGATTAATGTAAGAAATTGTATTTGAGTTATATGGTTGGGTATACAGATCTCTTAGGCTATCATAATATGGGTTGATATTTATTAATGATATTAATTTCATGTATGTAATTAGGTTTTATTAATGTTATCACGTATTACCTTCAATTCATATACATAATTAAAATTGACTTTATGCATTTATTATTGAAATTTAGATGAGTCGCAGACAAGACAATGTAGTAGATAGAACCGATGGTCGGCATGTGACTGCTTCTGTACGACGTAACAGAACTGCTACTGAGCTACCTGCGCCAATGGCTCGTTTAAGAAATTTCGGCAGGAGTATTACCAAAGGATTACGACGAGGTAAGAAATCTGGAGAACAAGAACCGGAAGAAGCATTAGAACAACAAGAATATGTAGAAGTTCCCGAAGAACCAAGGTCTAATCAACAAGGTCATAAATTTCCATCATTTGCAGACTATGCAGGTCATCCATCATTTGTGGCTGATGTTGGCACTATGGGGTTTGGAGGGTACGTAGGTTTGGAGGCAGGAGGTCCGGGGTTTGGAGGTTTGGGGGTTGGAGGTTCTAGGGTTGGAGGTTATGCGGTTGGAGGTTCTGGGTATGGAGGTTCTGGGGTTGGAGGTGCTGGGTATGGAGGTTCTGCGGTTGGAGGTTCAGGGTACGGAGGTTCCGAGTCAGGAGGTTTTCCATTTCTTACATAATATATAGATTTTCTTACCTCACCGGTGTAGCCTGTTATGGGAGGAGGAGGAGGAGGAGGAGCATCGTCATCGACTTATGTGCGTAATGATGATGATGAGGAGGAGGAGGAGGATAGAGATCATCATGATAGGGAGGCTGGTGATGCTGGTGAAGCTAGTGAAGATGAAGAGAGTATACAATTAAAGGATGAATGGTACTTGCTTGGGCCATGTCCTGGAGGTCCAATAATTCCTGATTTGATTCCTAGCTTTGGCGGTCATGCAGCTTTAGATTTATGGTTAGGAAAGGTAAGTTTAACATATTCATTATTTCTTAATTATTAGTTTATATGTAATCAATCATATATATGCATTACATTTGCTTATTGTATTGATCAGGATCGGGGTTGTCCCAAGATCCACACGAAGCAGGAGGTTTTAAGAAGTTTTCTAGGAAGCGGCAATGATAGAATGTTCGCTCTGATACGACGAACAGGATTATCACACCTTCCATCCTGCACATTTGAGCATGTGAACGTGCCGCTTATTTCAGCATTTATTGAGCGATAGCAACCAGACACAAATAGCTTTCATATGCCATGGAAGGAGATGACAATCACTCTTTTAGATGTACATCATATATTAGGGCTACGAGTTGATGGTCATCCATTACATTTGGATATGACAGCGGACACGCATGGGCAAATGATTGGTGCAATGGGTGTCTTATTTGGGATGGAGGAAATGCAAGTGAATGAAGTCACTCGAAAGGGCGGGCTTCCATTTAAATGGTTGCAAGAAGTATGTGAATCATACTGGTTAGGGGACGAGGAAAAAGCGATCGGGTATACATTATGGTTGATCGGCTTATCGTTGTTTATCGATAAGACGGTTGATAAAGTTAATCCATACTTTATCATTTTTCTTCAAGATCTTAGCCGGGTTGAAGGTTATGCATGGGGTGCAGCCACACTTGCTTTTTTATATCGACAACTTGGTATGGCTTCTAGAGCCGACGCTGCTCAAATGTCTGGATGCATGACTCTATTACAGGTAATTTTATAATCAATATATATATACATATATTACATACTCTATATTCATTATGATGGCTAACAATCGAATATTATGACAGACGTGGATATATGAATACTTTCCCGGGTTTGGAGTGGAAAGATCTAGGTATGATCCAGACCATCCTCGTTGTATGAGGTGGTCTTGTGGCCAGAAATTCGAAAATAAATTGGAGACGCTCGAGTACTTTCGGGCAAAGATTGATGTTATGTCTACGTCAAATGTATACTAAAAACATTATTTGATCCTCCTATATTATATTTGTGATATCCATATTTACTTGAATATTTTCGTGAAAGGTCAATTGGGAACCGTACGGAGTAGCTGATCCATATAGATATTGCCGTATGGCATTCTATCACGGTTATATACACTATTTGGAGAAAGTTGAACCACATATGCCAGATAGAGTGACACGGAAATTCGGTTATACACAAGTCATCCCTGAAGAGCCCATCAAGCCAACTAGAAACTCATACAGAGGTCCTTCCCTCAAGAAGTACAAAGTATACTATGCACACATGCTCGGGCAATGGTTCTTGAAGTATGAAAATATTTTGGGTTCGGATGTTTTTGGACCAGCGGTTGAATACCCATGGGATGTGGTCGATGATTATATGGATTGGTATGTTCTGAGAATGCATAGATATATATTGGCTACAACGGAAGAATATTTGGCTGAACATGCGAACGATGATCATCATATACCAGCCGAAAAACGTCTGAACAAAGCACGTAAAACTATTCGTCGATTGTATTGGAGGGGAGAGCCAGCTCCAAATTATGAGCAGTTAGTTACATGTATCGAAACCCTTATGCGTGATTTAGGAGTTACTCCACCTCGGCGTGGACATTTGTAACGAACTTCATGTATTACCGTATTGTTATGTAAAAACATTAAAATATGTTTGTTAGAATTAATACCACCTGTCCTTTTTATCTTACCATTGATGTAAAAACATTAAAATACGTTTTTGCATTGACTATTTGTGTTCAAATTTCATCAATATGTTAGTGAAGGAATAAGAGATACGGTGGGATTAAGCTTCATAATAATGGAAACCGTGTTATTATGTGAGCTCACAAAATCTCATATTTCAAAAGTCAGCATTTAACTGAGAATTAAAGAAAAAATTAGGAGGTCCAGTATTTTCCAACTCGAATAAAGTGTTTTATTAATCAATAAATATCTTCCTATCCTTATTCATTAACACCATATCAAGTGTTTTATTATATATCCATAGTTTAGATCTTCGTAATACAAATTATGATATATTTAATAAAATTAGCACTTACATGTTACAAAGGATGTAAACACAAATAAATGAAGAAAAAATTACAACAATTCTACATTTAAGTTCGGTCCGAAGATAAAGGATGAGGGTCTTGTATGTCATTATGTACCAATGTGCGCCATTTTTCGAATCTTGAAGAATATTGGGTATTCCACGTTGAAACACTGCTATCACGATATCTATTCCAATTGGTATGTACTGGTGGGAGTGGAAAACTTTCCAAAAGATATACCTGTAGAAAAAAAATTATTATGTCAGCCATTCATATCATATTGAAATGGAAAAATTCTTCATTAAACTTAGTGCTCACCGATATGTAGTGACTCATGTCTTGCAAGAAAAATATAGTGACTTCAGTTTCAAGACCTTGAATTCCGTTCATAGCCACTAAAGGTAGGAATGAGCTGCATGCATTCAATGAGTAATATGCGAACAACACACAGTAACGGGTTGCAATGACATGACCAATATCAGGCATTTCCATCTAGTGTGCCATCGGAGCTGGCCCTTCCCAGTGGGCAATATTATTAAGAACTTGATCAACACTTTCATATACGAACACATTCTCGTACAACTATCGTCTCGCCAATATCTCATGATATAAGTCGGTACGAATCTGAACCCATCGTTCTTCATCTCCTAGTATAATATAAGCTAATGCTCTGAAACCACAATTCTCATCTCATAAAACATTACACCAGCTACTAATATAAGGAACTATATGTCAATTCATTTGAGTCACATATGGAAATTGAAATTGGCCTGATGACAGAAATGCCGATTGCCGACCCCGACGTTGAGTTGATCTAGGACGACTATAAAATTGTTGTTCTATATACTCCCAACTAGATTGTTCCCTTCTAGTGGAGTTCCTTGGCTGACACTTGTGCTGCCGTACTGGTGGCTCGTGGAGAGGTGTTCTCTGGGGAACTGCAATATTAAATATCTCTCTGGCTAACTGATTCTGTATTTCTGGTGGCTGGCGCATAACAGATTCCATGGAAATATGGAGTAAGTGAGATGCAACATCTACTGGTTCTTGGGATCTCGGTGTAGTAATGGATCTATCTATGTCGAGTTTCTTCCCAAACAGATGAATAGCCGATAGGGGGATTGACATGTAGTTATGAATGTATGTTTTAATTTCATGCGTACATGGTATCCTGTGCGTACGACGCATGTAACATCCGTATAAATCATCATTCGTACTTACATGCTCAAGTCTCTGACACTCGTTGTTCACCAACTCCATTGCATATAAAGAAACATGGCCCCTCAAATTGGCATAAAGATCACTTGTAGCAAAATGAGGAGTGTTGAACCGAGACCTCTCCAGCGATGCTTTTATCTCATCATGTTGTAATTTGAGGAACGTGTGCATTTGTTTGTGCACTGTATTGAAGTTGCCCCGTGATGTCTCCAGGAATCTTTTTAAAGATCCATGAGCTCCTTCAACCCTGTTCATAACAAAAATTTATTTACTTAACTTTATCAACATAAAAGAAGCTAAATCAGCTATCACGGTTGCAAAAAAATATAAATCATACCTATTCGTTGTAAGTTGATGGATATGGAACACATCACCAAAGAATGCTGCAACAATTTTATGTTTATAGGGTTGTAGCCAATTCGTCTTTAGATACAAAATTAGGCTGGGCATGCTTCTGTAATCTTCATCTATTGACAACAATCGTGCCTCATATGTTTCTTCGTCCATGGCATCTATCAAATTTTTCCATCGTGACATAAAACCACGTGCGAACGATGAATGACCATAAAGTTTCTTACATTTTTCCTCGATATTCTTATTCACATGAAATCTGCATAATAAATGTTTTGAAGTAGGAAAAATATGTTCCACAACTGAAATTAGAGCAAGTTCTCGGTCGGTAATAATGGTGGTTGGAAGCATATATGGATCCATTAAGCTCTTTAATCTCTCAAGTACCCAGAAATAATTTTCCTCCTTCTCAGATGACATGTATGAACATTTAACGTTGAAATTCAATTGTGTTGGCGTTAGTCCGACAACTTCAAGTAAGGACATTCCATATATATTTGTCTTATACATGCAATCCATTTGTAAAACAAAAGGAAATGCACGTAAAATATTAACAGATACGGGATGTGCGAACAGATGTTCACTTTATTATGTTTGATTGAGACTCACTTCGATGCCACTGAAAATAATGATTCTCAACCAATATACTCATAACATGTTGTAACATTGTTTGACCATCCATTTCTTCGGACCTAAGCTTCTGTCGAGCATTATAAATATGCTTTCTCATACTCACATTACCTTCAAATTGTTTTTAAAGACGTGGTATGATTTGCCGTGGCTTTACGTTAGCTGTGATAAGTTCATCAACAAATTGAACTTCATTTTCTGTCAACTTACCAAGAACAGCATGGCCTTGCTCATAATTAGCCAATTCGTGATTGTGTGTCACGTTCCTAACTACCACTTGCCATCCACCGTTATTATTTTCAACACCAATAAAAAAAAAGGACAATCGTTTTTTTTAACAAGTATTACGTGCACCTTCGGTATCTATTGGTCTAGTACGGACGTACGTACCACTTCGTTCACATCTTATCGAGACTCTACCCACCCCTATACCATTTCCTTTTCTAAAACCTTTGATAATCAAAATCATCTTATGAGTTCTACCCATTTTCTTAACCCATGTCACAAGTTCATCTCGATCCGAAAATATTTCATCCGTTACAAAAAATCTCTGATAATTTTCACTCGTAAAAGATGTATTCTCCATGTCCTGAAAAAAAGAGTTTACCATAATAATATAATAACAAAAAACTATAAATTTCATGTAACTAATTTTGTCGCCACAATTTACAATACTTAAAAAAATAATATTTTACCTCTTCGTTGAAGTTGTAATTAATATTGAGAGAATGCATTTGCATATCTTCTGCATATCCATAGCTTCTCGGTATTGTAAATCTATTATCGTAATACGATGGGGTTCTGACCCCATCTTCATAGTTCATCGGACTTCCGAACTCATCGTACCCTATCGAAGTTTCAAACTCCTCGTAGTTTGAAAAACTTCCAAATTCATTATTCATTGTGAGTGTTTAACAAATATTGAAAAATTATATCTCAACCTTTAACTAACAAAGTTTCTGCAGAATAGAAATATTGAGTTGAAGAATATGAATGATAAGTTGTTCCTTTATATATAAGGATTCATGTTCCTAACTTCACGAGCTTGACATACCATCATACAATTATTTTATTTACAAAGATATGCAACAGTATATTTATTCTACGTATCATCCTACAATACTATTTGCAGAAGCCACACACATTGCATATCCCCACCAGCAACCTTCAATTCATTATATATAATAATATAACTATCGGCCAAACTTGCCGAAACACCAACAACAAGATCTATTGCCATATGATTCATTGTCAGGCAAATATTTTTTTGTCAGAAGTACGCATTACTTTACTGTTTCAAATCTTTTCGAATCAGATTATAGTATAAAGTTTTTGTTATTTGGGAAAAAAAAATTACTCCATGGAAAACATATTTTGTCCTAGCCTCCATGTATAAATTTAATTCAATAAGTATTAAAATACTAAAATAATTGCTACTTTTGACAAAAACATGTTTGTTTCATAATAAATCATATATTACTGATTTAAAAATATTCATTAGTATATATAATTTATATATTTTAGATATATTTATAATAGATATTGATTAAATTTATTTTTATTTCCAAATAATTTAAAGTTATTTAATGAATTTTTTTATTTCATTGTAAATATGTTAATTTATATTTTTGTACAAAATATTTAAATTATACATCTAGATTATGAATTTTTTAAATTATAAATAAAAATTATTTTAAAATTGCTGAAAGAAAAAAAAATTGGAGTGATAGGCATCGGCAATTATAGCCGATATATAGAAATTATTGATGATGGAGCCAACTATTCATGATGGAGATGGATCGGCAATTATTGCCGATTTATATTATGTTCAACAATCTTTTCCGAAGATATGAGGTAGTTAATTTTTTTTGTTTTAATATTTTTTTTCTCTTCCTATAATATGCATAAATTTATAAGTTTAATTAAAGTTATGTAATGAATTTTTTTATTTGATTGTAAATATGTTAATTTATATTTTTGTCCAAAATATTTATATTATGCATCTAGATTATGAATTTTTTAAATTATAAATAAAAATTATTTCAAAATTGCTAAAAGAAAAAAATTGGGGTGATAGGCATCGGCAATTATAGCCGATATATAACAATTATTGAGGATGGAGGCAACTATTCATGATAGAGGTGGGTCGGCCAATTATTGCCTATGATTTAGGTAACATTCGGCTGAAAATGCCGAACCAAACCACATTAATACATATATATAACTAAACTTATTGTATATTTTTTTAATTGTAAATATGTTAATTTAAATTTTTGTATCAAATATTTATATAAATTCAGATTTTTTTAATTATAAATAATAATTATTTACAAACTTTTCGGCCGAAATCGAAAAAAAAATGGTGAATCGACAGTTATTGCTGATAGCCTGGGTCAGTTTCGGCAAAAATTGCCGAATGTCATCCCTGGTTTCGGCTGAAATCGCCGATGCTGGTGGAGTGACTTCAGAAAAAATGACCGATATTAATGTTACTTTCGAAAATTATTTTCCACGGAGTAAAAATCTGTTTTCTATATAACAATACCCTAAAACAAATATTATCTAATACAAATAAATAAAAACACCCTAAGCTTGACTCTCTCTCTCATTTTTTTTTGTCTTCTGGCGCTCTTTTGGACAAAAATGCTACGTTATGTATAAACTATTATTGTTTTTTCTAATTTATACATAAAGTTTAAAAAAAATATTTAAGAAATAAACATATATAAATTGTTCAATTAAAATATAATGACTAGATTTTATCAATTCCAATAATATATATTAAATAATTTTCCATTTTTTTAAATTAATTATTATATTTAACTCATAACATAAAAAATACTTAAAGCATTAAATAAATTTTATTTACACATTATGAACTAGTATTTCTATATCCATATTAATATATCACCTTATTAAAATACTGTATTTTAATTAAAAAAATAACAATTGATTTAGAACATCAAACAAAGCATAAATATAAGATTAATGCTTAATTTTAAATATTCCATATTTATGAAAATTCTAGGCCTTTTCTTAGAAAAATGGAATTAATAAAAATGAGTTTTTTAGAAAAAAATAATAATAATAAAAGCTTCCTAAATGTTGAAAATTTTAGGGAAAATCAAGATTTTTTCATAAATAGATTTTAAGAAAATTTTGAAAATTTTAGAACATCATAAATCAAATAATAAAACTAGAATTTCATGAAAAAATAAAAAAAAAATGTTCACAAAATTTGGAATTTAATATTTAGGTTTTTTATGAAAAATATATAATTCTATAAAATATTTGGAGTTTAATAAAAAAATTGAAATTTTAGAATATTTTTAAAGAATTGAATTTTTTATATATTTAATATGTTCAAAAAATCTTATATTATTCAACATAATTTATCTCATAAATACTGAATGAGGTCGAAATAAAATTAGTATAGTATTTATATATAATTGTATGTTACTATTTAAATAAAATATTTCATTATAAAAAAAATTGGGTGAAAAGTGATTGATGTTACCTAAATGGTAAAATATGGACAATACGCCTTAATTGAACGATTTACATATATTTATGCCTCAAATAGAAAAGTTTATAGCTTTATGCCTTAATTAGAAGAAAAAATACAAATATTTATGCCTTATTTATTATTTTTGCCTTATCTTTTATATAAAATTTTAAAAGTAAATTATCTTTAATTTATATTACTCTCTCTCTCTCTCTCTCTCTCTCTCTCTCTATATATATATATATATATATATATATATATATATATATATATATATATATAATGTTGCTTGCCTTTTTCCTATAAATAGACACATATATTAATATATTTTTTTCTGCAAAAAAAAATATTATGTATAACATCGTAGCAATGTTCATCATTAGATTCATAACATAAAATATATAAGTTCATAAAATATAATGTATAGGTTCATTACATATAAGATTAGGTACATCACATATAATAATTAAGTACATCGCATATAAGAATTAGTTTCATTGTATATAACAATCACATTCATAATATAGAATGTATGAATTCATCATACAAAAATTCTATGTTCATCACATATTAAACCAATGTATATCAAACAAACAAGTCTAGGTTCATCACCTAAAGCCTTTAAATTTTAGACAATGAATCTAGGTATTTTATGTGATGAACCTAATTATTTTATGTAATAAACCTAAACTATTTTATACAATGAATATATAAATTTTATGTGATGAACCTAAATATTTGTTGTGATGAACCTAAACTCAAAAAAGTATATACCTCTATCTATGAATACATGTGTTTATTTTATACAATGAACTTGAATATTTTATGTGGTGAACCCAATAGTTTATACAATTAATCTAAATATTTTACACTAGGTCTATGATATTAATTGTTGAACCTATGATAATTATTTGTTGACTCTAAGTCAAATGTTTTTTGAACCTATAATAATTATTTGTTAAACCTAAACTAATACTTTCACTTTTTAATGGAAGTTTTTGATGTGACTTTTAACATATATGTATATGTGTATGTGTGTACTAAAAGCTTAAAAGACATACCACATTACTAGTTTTATACATAAAACACTTGTCACGTTCAGCACCAAAAAAATTAGTTTTTTTCTTCTTCTTCTTTTCCCACTTATGGACATATATATGAAATAGTCATGACCAGAAGCAATAGGAGGATAATTAGACACAACAAGATCAAACTAAGAGCTATAAATCAAAATCATAGTTGTAACATTCCTACTTTTAGAGCCTGGTGGAGAGTTAATTGGGAAAGCTAAAATGGTAAAATATAGGGTGTTACTACCACACTTGGTATAAGTTCGATTTCTTTCACCATTCCTATACCAAAATGTTAAAACTGAAATCATTACTCCACTCAAATTTATAACACAGTTATAAGAACCATAATAGATAGAACAAAGTAGATTAGTGTCATTCCCATAAAACAAACTGTTAATATCAAAGGTTAAGCAATATCATTATACTTTTTTTTAATGATAGAAAACATATTTTAGCATCTAATGTGCTTGTTTAAGTGTGCATATTCAACTAATCACACACATACAAAAGGAACCGAGACATGAAGCCAAGCATTTGATGTGTCTTAGGTATATTGTAAAGAGTTAAGCTGAGCAAATTTCATATTTCAAACAAAAATTCTTTAAAACTCTTTGTTGAAAAATGCTTGACTTAATTTCGTATTATAAATCTGAAATGCCCCAAAAAATTTTAATTTTAAATATTATATTTAAATGAGGTTTTATTATAAAAATTAAATAAATAAATTATTTTTATTAAAATAAAAGGGAATTAATTAGGGTTATTTAAGAAGAAAATAATAAATAATTTTTATTAGAAAAGTTTTGGTATTTTAGCTAATTAATTATTTTATTTTAGAAATTAATTAAATAAATTATTTTATTTAAAATAAGAAATAGAAAATAGTTTCAAATTAATATAAATTTTATAAATAATTTGATTGGAAAAATTTAAGGTGTTTTGCTAATTAAAATAAAATTTATGGAAAATATTTTAAAATCCGAATTTAACCTAAAAGAGATTTAAATATTATTTTATTTAAATATAATTATTTTTAAATATCCCAAATATTTTAATTAATTTAAATGCCCAATATAACTATTTTTCTCTTTTCCTTTTTTCCTTTTTCCTTTTCTTTCTTCCTTTTTCTTTCTTTTTCTTTCTTCTTCTTAGGGATGGCAATTTTCCCCGCGGGTTCGGGGCCCCGTCGGGGATTCCCCGTTCGGGTTCGGGTTCGGGGAGAGAATTCGGGGATCGGGTTCGGGTTCGGGGATTCTTAACGGGGATTTTTTCGGGGACGGGGCGGGGACGGGTTTGGGGTCCCCATCCCCGAACCCGCCCCGAAATTTTTTATATATATTTTTTTATATAATTATAATATATATATATATAAATTTTTTTATAGAATATAAATTAAAAATATAATATAAAAAAATAGTTTGAGGATCGGGATGAGATCGGGGATCGGGTATAAAGTCGAGTTTCGGGGATCGGGTCGGGTTTTAAGAACGGGGAATAAATCGGGGATGGAAAATAGATCGGGGATTGGGTCGGGTATGGGGATTTGATCTCCGCGGGGATCAGGTCGGGGAATCCCCGATAAAAAAATAACGGGGATCAGGTCGGGTTCGGGGATGGGGATGGGGTCCCCGTCCCCGACCCGCCCCGTTGCCGTCCCTACTTCTTCTTTTCTCTTTCTTTGTTTCCTCCCCGAACTGGGCCAACCCAGCAGCCCAGTCCCCCCTCTTCTTCCTTTCCTTCGCGCGGCCCAGCCCATGCGATGCCTCCTTCCTTCTCCCTCGCCGCGCCACATTTTCCCTCTTTCCCTTTTAAAACGCTGCGTTTTGATTAATGGTTTTTACCGTTGTACCCGACCGGTCTCCTCCCTTTTCTTTTCCTTCTTTTCTTTCCCCCGAACCACCGGTCCAACCCACCTTTCTTCCTCCTCCTTCTTTCTTCTTCCCCGACGCCGCATACCTGCAACTTCTTCCTATCGGCCGAAAATTTTGGCGGCGACTACGCACGATCACTGCCCACCTCCCCCTCTCTTCCACATCGATTCATCGACCACACCTGCCTGCCCATTCCCCTCTCCTCGCACAATTTCCCTCACCTCAGCCCATCATTTTCCTTGCCACGAACTAAATTTTTGTCGGCCATGACGCCACCGGCGATCACTAACCCCACTTGCCCTATTCCCTCGTCTTCCCACTAACCTCACTCTCTCATTTAAATCCTATAAATACCCCTAGTTTGAGCCTAGTATCGAGTTTTGGTCGCTTACTCATATTTTCCCGACATTGAGCCGCCGCTCCTTCAGACACTGTTTCCATCGTATCCGACCAACTACGCTGCCCTATCCACCTACCAAACTCTTCCTTGCACCACCCTCTAGTTAATCAAACCACCCATTCCCCTCAATTCTTCCTGCACGAGCCACCCTAGCTGTGCAAAGTTCTCTCATCAACCAAACCATTTTCTACCACCGCCGCCCTTCGAACCACCATTAGCCACCTCCTTCGCCGCTTTCGCCGCTTCTTTTACCTCTCAAATTATTCTGCAGACCACCCTCTACCTTCCCCTACCCTTCTTTTCCTCCTCCTCCCTCTCCTCCTCTCTTTCTCTCCTTCTTCTCCATTTGGCCACCACCGCCGTTGTGCGCCACCACCTTTGGCTGTTCCGCCACCTCCATTCTACTCCTCTCCCTCTAGGCATTCTTAAACAGCCCAACTTCCACCTCCATTCTCCCTATCTTTTTCCCAACATTCAACTTTTCCTTTTTTCTTCTCTTTTTCCGGTCACCGCTACCGTGTACCACCGCCGGTGCCACCTAAGGTTGAACCCTATACCCTCTCAACCCTTTTCCCTAATTTTACAAGCCATAAATTATTTTATTTCATTTATTCTAATATAAATTTTATTATTATTATTATTATTTCCATTTTTAATATGTATTATTATTTTTATTAATATTAATGTTTTTATTATTATTCTGTTGAGGGCTAAAGCCCTATTGTAATTTTTAATTCGATTTTAGCACTATTACCCTTATTATTTCTATTATTACTATTATTAATATTAATATGTTATAAGTATAATTATTATTATTATTTCCTATTTCGAATTTCTATTATTCTTATTCCATTATTAATAATACAACTATTTTACCATTAGTGTTGTTAATAATGTTGTTGTTCTTGGTGGTGGTGGTGGTGGTGTTGTTGTTACTACTACTACTACTACTACTACTACTACTACTACTACTACTACTACTACTACTACTACTACTACTACTATTACTATCATCATCATTATTTCAAGTTTTAGTATTATTATTTTATATAGGATTGAAACTCTATTGTGCTTATTTTAAATTTTAGTAGTAGTATTATAAATATCATGTCTTATTATTATTAGGGTTATTAGTATTATTATTATTATTATTATTATTTATTCTTATTAATGTTATTGTTATTATTTATTAAGTTATTATTACTCAATGTAGGGTGGAAACCTTACTTCTTTTTATCTTCAAATATTATCCTTACTATTATTACCATTATAATAATTATTATTATTACAATATTATTATGGTTTTTATCATCATTATTATTTCATCACTATTATTATTACTAAATTTGGTCATTTATTTTACTAATATCATTATTATTAGTATTATTTTAGTAAAGGGGCTGAAGCCCTTATTTCACTATGTTTTTTAGTAATGTCCTTTTTATTATTATTGTTACTATTTTTTATTATTCTTGTTAATATTAATATTGATATTATTTTTGGTATTTTTGCTATTATTATTTTAATATTTTATTTAAAACCTAGTCTTATAATAAGTTAGTGATTAATAGTATTTTTTGATAGGAGAGAGTCTAATTTTAGCTTTTCCCTCATAATAGGTGAAACCAGTCAAAGCCCTAAGGAGGCGTAGGAGCGTGCTCCAAAACCGATGTCATTTTAGGTAAGGAGTGCTGGCCTTTTGTGTGCTTATATGCATTATGTGCTTCGCATGCTATGTATCTTATGTTTATTATTGTAATTATTTCGTATATGGTATGGCGTGGAGTTCAAGCATATTCTTGTATTGTTATATGGCATGTGTATTATTTCTATATGATGATATGTGTTGTGACCCTGTAGGACATGCATGTGAGGGTGTTGATGTGGTTTGCGTGGGAGAAAGGATGAAAAAGGAGGATGGGGAAAGAGATTGACCAAGGGATGTGAATTGACCTAATTATTTTAATGATTCACGAGGGGAAGAATAAAATGGAGAATTTTAGGGTTTCGTGTGGGAGAATCTAATTTATGATTTTTATGGTTTTGTGTGGGAGAATATAATTTATGGTTTTATATGGGGGAATCTAATTTATGGTTTTGTATGGAAGAATCCAATTTATGGTGTTATATGGGAGAATATAATTTATGGTTTTATATGGGAGAATCTAATTTATGGTTTTGTGTGGGAGGATATAATTTATGGTTCTATTTGGGAGAATCTAATTTATGATTTTGTGTGGGAGAATATAATTTATGGCTTTATATGGGAGAATCTAATTAATGATTTTGTATGGAAGAATCTAATTGATGGTTTTGTATGAGATGATCTATTTTAGGGTTTGGTATGGATGAATCTTTAGTTTTGTGTGAATTGAATTTAGGGTTTTGTATGACGGAATCTTGGGTTTTGCATGGTGGTATTAATGATTGCATGGTGGTATTAATGGTTGTATAGTGGTATTAGGGTTTGCATGGTGGTATTAATGGTTGCATGGTGGTATTAATGGTTGTATAGTGGTACTAGGATTTGCATGGTGGTATTAGGGTTTGCATGGTGTTATTAATGGTTGTATGGTGGTATTAATAGTTGTATAGTGGTACTAGGGTTTGTATGGTGGTATTAGGGTTTGCATGGTGGTATTAATAGTTTTATGGTGGTATTAACGGTTGTATGGTGGTATTAGGGTTTGCATGGTGGAGTTAGGGTTTTGCATGGGAGTTAGTGATTGCATGGGATTTAGGGTTTGTATGAAAAGTTATAGAGGTTGCATGGGATGTATAATGTTTGCATGGGAGTGAAATTTACGTATGAAAGGTTGACTTGGGATGTAAGGAAGGTAATGTAAGTATTATTTGGGTGTTTGAACATTTTAGATGAAAAATAATACGTGGAGATTATGTAAGCGTCCGTAGGAGACCAAACTAAGGTTTGTGTGGACAATTAGGGTTTGTTGTGGTTGCTTAGAATTTTTGTATTATTATGTGCGTTGGTAATTAAAGTGTAATTATGATGGTGAAATTTTATGATTTGTGATGTGTGAAGTATAAAGATAATGATTCCTGCATGTCCATGGTGAAAGCTTTTAAATAAGATACTTAAGATATTAATTACGTAAAGTGGAAGATGTTGAGCCGGGCCTAGACCGATCCACCGGTATAATAGTGGTAGGGTATGTTACCTTAGTGACCGATCCACCGACTAAAATAGTGGGGGATCCCGAGCTTAACAAACTAAACCATATATGTTTTTAAGATGTGGGAAGACACTAATGACTTACAGTGGAACACCGTGCGAGAAGGGGTCATACCGATCCATCGACATATAATAGTGGCCAGGAGCCAAAAGTGCCCTAGAGACCGATCCATTGGCAAAAATAGTGGGATTCCCATACTCATATGGACTTGATAAAGAGCATGGTGTGAAAATATTTCGATAAAGGATTAATGAAGTAATTAATCTAAACTATATTGGATCTTGACATTTTCACCTGATCATTCATTTGCCTTTATGTTATTGTGTTGGTGATTATGCTCTGTTATTATTCTGCATGGATTATGTGCTTATGTGTTGGCCTTAGTGTTCGGTTTCCTTACTCAGTACGTAGTGTACTGAGCACCCTTTTCATGGGTGTTACTCATTCCCACGAGTAGTATACCCTTCTGACTTTGTGCAGGTAGGCAAGACATCAGTCGGGGCTGAGTGTTGAGCATGTTTTGGCTCAAAGTTTGAGAGTGTCGTTGCCGTATTTTCTCTTCATGTGATTTCATTTCATTATGTTATTTCTTCTGATTCGCATTTATTCTTTTTTATTTATTAACTTGTGTTAAGTGTTTCGATTAAACCTTTTATAAATTGTAAGATTATTCCCTTCAAAGAATTTTGATTTCGCACTTTGATTTCTATCTTATTATTGATTATAAACTTTTACGCGTACTTTGATCTTTAATGTATGATCTTTCGAGTTCTTTTATGAATTTTTGGTTTGAGTTTAATGTAAATCTTTTCTTAGCCTTAGCACTTGGTACTGAAACGGTAGGAGAGAACTGGTTTAGTACTAAGTGTGGCAGTAATATTCCTAGAATTCACGGGTTTTAATTTAACTGTTTCTATTGTAATTTCTTCCGCTTAAAAAAAAGTAGTAAATTTTAGGGTGTTACAAAATCTCTTAAAAGTATTTTCTAAACAAATTGTCTGGTTCTAGTCAGAATCAGTTGACCGATCCTCAGATCGATTGATTGATTTAGTTTAAACATAGCCATTGGTTGAGTTAAAACTCAGACGAATCGATTGGTACATAAAACCAATCAACTAGTTTCCTCGAATTGATTGACTGGTTCGAAAACTGATCAATTGGTTTGATAATCAGTCCATAGCTTTCAATCTTATAGAAACCTAGTTTGTCTCTGTTTAAACACATCGACTAGTTCAGGCAAATCAATAGACTGGTTCGACCAACCAATCTATGGGTTTTAATTTTACAAAAACCCATTTCATCTTTGTTTAAACACATTGACTAGTTTAGGAAAACCGATTGACTGGTTTAGCCTCATTGATCGACTAGTTTAACCAACCAGTCCATGAGTTTTAATTTTGCAGACTCTCAGATCGTCTCTATTTAAACACGTCAACTGGTTTAGGCAAACTGATCGACTGGCTAGACCAACTAGTCCATAAGTTTTAATCTAGTAGAAACCCAATTCGTCTCTATTTAAATACATAAACTGGTTCAGACAAACCAAATGACTGGTTGACACACCGATCGACTGTTTTGGCTAATCGATCCATGGGTTTATATTTGCAGAAACCTAGTTGCTCTCTATTTAAACATATCGACTATTTATTGTCAAACTGATCGACTGGTTTAACAAACCGATCAACTAGTTCATCGAACACATCGACTAGTTTCACCATACTAGGACGGTGTTCATATGTGTTTTAAGACCAACCATAAATAGTGCCAAATCGATCGACTAGTTTCTTTAGACCGATTGACTGGTCAGCATTAAATACTGATTTTCTTTCTACTCATTGGGGGAGACAACTTTTTGACAATTTGTACCTAACGACCATATACAAGGGTAATCCTTATAAATAAGGTCCCTTTGCATTTATTACAAATAACTTTTTAGATCATTAATCGTACAATTACTCTCTTACACCAAAAATCATTCAATTGCTCATTCAATATTTCAAACTTTCATATTTCTAAGTTTACAAAAGTACGAACTAAAGCTTGGAAATTACCAAAATGCTTTTGAGACCATAATTGCCACATTATCATCCATTTTAAATACTAATTATATTTTAGTTATTAATTTATCATGAGAAGGCTAAAACATAATAATTAAATCATTTATCATGCAATTAAGTTACCATGCATGTCAAATGAGCATTTTACCCTTACACATGATATGGCATGTAAAACTCTAACATGTGTATCTAATTTATCCAAAATCACATATTCCATAATTAACAATAATAATACATATTATGCATGTTTATTATAATAAATATCATGTTATGTTTTAAAAGACCAAATTGTCCTTAGGGTAAAAAATAATAATAATCATGCTAAAAATACGCCTAAGGGTGCTTGACTTATAATATTGGACCAACATGACATATATAATTTATTTCTAACATTAAACCCATTTTAACATGCTTTCATACATGTAATATTTTACATAAGTCAACGTCCTCTACTATATCAAATTTTCATAGTATTATTAGGCAAATAATTACAATGTAACAAACATATTAATAAAATTTATACATCAAAACTCAAATGTGTTATCGTGCACTATCTAACATTTTAGTAGAGTATAGGGATTACCTAATTTCTAGCAAAAGCATACATTACATGCAACCTACTAAAATTATTAGGCTCCACTAATCAACCTCTTGTACCTAAAAATAATACCACATTAACCATATTAATATCTAACTCATAAGCTAATAATTTATATTAAAATATTTATCAAGGTGTAAATTACTAAAATAGCCCTCAATCCTTAAGCTACGAAAACCTTACACTCACATGTGAGGGAAGGGTGCCAGAGAAAGGCTTCGATGGTATTATAGGTTATTGGAGGTGGTGGTGGATGGGGAGGTGCATGATGGTGGCTAGGCTATAGGTGGTAATAGGAGGAAGATGGTTGGGTACTAGTGCTAGTGCTGGTGCGATGATGGTTAAGCTTAGTGGTGCAAAGAAAGAGGCACAACTAAATAGTAGAGGGTGGCAACATGGGAGATAGTGGTGGTGGGCATTAGCTGCGACGGTGCACGGTTAGGGCATAGTTAGTGTAATACCCCAAGTTGAGCGGAGTGTTATAATGATTGATTTGGATACTTATATTAACATCATATACTATCATTTTGGTGATTCCGTCCTAAGAACTTCAAAGTTAAGCATGCTAGCTATGGAGCAATTTTAATGATGTGTGACCTTCTTGGGAAGTTTTAGAAATTTTCTAAAAATTTCTTAAGAAGCGACAAAACACAATGAAAGGACTTGTGTTGATCTATAAGGTCAACCGGTCTATCCAAAAATGCTCTATGGTAGCCCTCTCATTGCCATATCAACTTGGGGTGTTATAAATAGTGTTAGAGCAAAACTACGACCGTGAGTTGACTTGGATGAGCTGGTCAACCAATTAGCGGGATGATTCTTGAGATAAACTATATTGAGATAGTTAGTGGTTGAGGTGCAATGAGGGCGTTGCATTCTTTGAGTGGGGGTGAATGTAATACCCCAAGTTAAGCGGAGTATTATAAGGATTAATTTGGCTACTTATATCAACATAGTATACCATCCTTTTGGAGATTTCGTCCTAAGAATTTCATAGTTAAGCGTGTTGGCTGTGGAGCTATTTTTAGGATGGGTAACTCTCCTGGAAAGTTTCAGAAAATTTTTAAAAATTTCTCAAGAAAGTGCATGAGTGAGGGAAAAGCTCGTTGAAAGGACTTGTGTTAATATATGAGATCAGCCAGTATATCAGAAAGCGCTCTATGGTAGCCCCGCATGGTCATATCGACTTGAGGTGTTATAGTTAGAGTGGTGGCCAAGGGAGGTGAGGTAGGGGTTAGGCACAAGTATGCGGGGAGAATGGGGCACAACTGGGAGGAGGGGCATATAAGGAAGGCATATGACATGAAATGGGTCACATGATTGTGAGTGGGTGGTGCACAATTGTTTGACACCCACTAAAAATAGAGCACAATCGGGAGGATGAACAAGGAGAAAGGAAAGAAGATGGGGGTCAATTGAGTAGGGGAAAAGGAGAAAGAAGAAGAAGGGAAGACAGAGAATAAATGAAGGGCAAGGGGGCTCAACTGGTGGTTGGTGGAGTAAAGGGAAGGAGAAGAAAGGAAGAAGGAGAAGAAGAGAGGCTTAATGATGGTGGTTAGGACTGTTCATGTTATCCGATATCTACTTATTTGATCCAATATCCGAAGCGATCCGATTCAAAAAAGCAAATAACCATCCGATTTATTTTTCAAATCAAATATCCAATCCGATCAACAAAAAGTCAAACAAACTAAATATCTAATCCGACAAATACAAATAATATCCAATCTAAAGAAAAATATTTATATATATATTTTTATAATTTTTATATTTTATATATAATTGTATATAGATAAATTTAGATGTGTGTATGTGCATAATTTTTCCTTACTTTATTTATTATTTAAGCCAAAATTTAATTTAGTTGAAATTATGTTTTTAATATAATCTATTTTTAATATTTATACAAAAAAAATAAAAACACTAAGTGTGTCAATAGACCCCACCCACCCCTTTCTTATTTTAGTTTTAACATCGGATATTTGCTCAACAAATTGAATAATATCAAATATAGTTGTGATTTGGTCATTTTTTTATATTTGAAGTTTTAGTCGGATAATATCGGTTATATTTGATATCAGATCCAAAAATTTAGATATCTGAAGTTTCAAATCAAATATCAATTATCATTTTCAGATATCCAATATTTAAACCATGAACAACTCTAATGATGGTGGTGCTGGGTGTGGTGTTGGATGCCAATGAGTAGGGCAAGGAGAAATAGGGGATCGACTAGCTATTTTCGCAACAAGAGAAAGGGAAGGGAGAAGGGTGCATGCATGGGTATAATATAGGAGCATGAGTTCTTGAGGGGAACAACAAGGAGAAAGGAAAGGAGACGGAGGTCGATTGATCAAAGAAAAGGAGAAAAAAGAAGAAAGGCAGATGAAGAATAAAGGAAAGGCAAAGGGGTTCACATAGTGATTAGTGGAGGCAAAGGAATGAGGAGAAGGGAAGAAAGAGAAGAAGAGAGGCTCAGCAATGGTGGTGTTGTGTGTGGTGATGGAGGGAAATGAGTGGGGAAAGGAGAAAGAGGGGATTAGCTAGTTGGTTTCTCGATAAGAGAAAAAGGAAGAGGAGGGAAAGGGAGAAGGGTGCATGCATAGTTATATATAGGAGCAGGGGTCATTGAGGGAGAAATGGAAACTTATTGGGAAGAGGCTTGGGTTTAAGTGTGGCATGGGGCATGTGTGTATGTTAGAGTGCAGGGGTAAGG
The DNA here is from genome assembly GCA_039764185.1 of Tamarix austromongolica. Lineage (NCBI taxonomy): Eukaryota > Viridiplantae > Streptophyta > Magnoliopsida > Caryophyllales > Tamaricaceae > Tamarix > Tamarix austromongolica. Next base: position 12,389,619 of record CM077819.1, read on the forward strand.
AAACTGCAGAGGGTGGTTGGTGCAGAGGGTTGGTGGTGTAGGGGAAGGATAGTGCAGGAAGGGATAGGCTATAAGCCACTCCGATGGTGTAAAGGAAGGGTTTCAATGAGTTAGGAAGGGAAGGAAAGGGAACAACATGTGTTAGGGTAGCAATAAGGGAGTAGGGGTGTTTGGAGATAAGAAGGGAAAGGAGATGGCGGCATGCAACATAGGGAGAATGGGTGTGTTTAGCCTGAAGGGGAAAGAGGGGCACGTGCATGCTCAAACGAGGGAGAAGAAGAAGAAAAAGAAAAGGGAAAAAGGTAGGAAGAAAAAAGGAAATAAATAAAAAAGAAAAATAAAATAAATTTAGGGTTAGGATTAGAGTTAGGTTTATGTTTAGATTTAGGATTAGGGTAATATTAATTTCTTCGAGGTTAGAGTAATTGATTAGGAAAAATAAACTAAGGAAAGGTTAACCAACTTAGGGTAGATTTAATAATAGGGAAAAAAGATAAAAATAATTAGGATAAATTCAATTAAGAATTTATCTGGATTTGTGGGTCAAAAGTTAACAAAAATAATGAAACTAAGATTTAAGGGTTATGTTTTGAATAAAAGGCTAAATGCTCAAAAATAAGGGTTACGAAATTTTGAGGTGTTACAATCTCAATCAACCATTGATGTGTTTTTGGGATCTAATTCATTTGAGTTATGATGAATCCTTTTTGGTGTTAATACATATTTCTTACTCAACATCATAAAAAATAGAGCATTGAAGCATTCATTATTGAGACAAGTACAGTAGGTTTTACATTTGCTGTTAGTTTGAATATGCTCTGTACTTTCTTCATTACTCATGAGTTTTTTTTTGTCTATGACGTGTCATATGAAAGCTTATATCTTCTTCTTATTTGTTTCTTGGATCTTGGTTATAAGTTTGTTTACAAATGTCTTATTGCTTGAGATGAGGAAAATAACTATCGATGTTATGATCAATAGGGTATGGAATAAGCATCCATTTTGGAGTAGATTTATGGATGTTGATGATCAAGTACACAATAATGGGAATGCTTGATATATGAAAGAACATATAATAGACGAGTCTAATAAGACTTTAGAGTCTTTAAGTAATACTAGTGAGGTGGTTGAATTTGGCGATGAAGAAAGATGGAGATGATGGCCTTTTCTTTTCTTTTCTTTTCTTTTTTTACAATTACAAAAGCAAGCATTGAGATCACTTTAAAAGGTGGTCTAAGTGTATTATAAATATTGTGGATCTTCCTAACTCAATATTCATCCCTTGAAGAAAAAAAAACATATACCTATAGTAAGGGCCTATCCACATTTATGGTAAATTTGAATGTATGATTTGTTAAATTAAAATATTTTTATTAGACATCCACATACCTTAAATAACACCGCTTACAAGTTAAAAAAAATATTATTTGTGAAAATAATTTCACTACACTTAATAGTATGAACTAGAAAGAAAAGTAATTATTTTATCATCCAAAGTAATACTAATGCATTTTTTATGAATATATGTGCATCACGCAAAGTCAAAGTTGATTCATTATAAAGATATAGGAAATGTAGGTCATCACCACCATCACCAACAATAATAATAATGAAAAGGTAAAAATGAATAAAATTGAACATCTTAACTAAAGATAGTGTGAATTCTAATGAAATTCTATATTGTTAGTAAAGTAAATGTTTTATTTGAATAAATAATAAATGACTAGCTGTAGAGATGAATAATGTATTAAAAAAGTTGTGGGATTGGAAAACCTCAAATGTCATATAAAACACAAAATTAAATAAAAAGTACAAAGAAATAAATAATTGAAGAAAAATATTTATATAATTTGAATTTAATGTATACTATATGTTTGACTTACTAAGTGGATCTTAGGTGGCCACCTAATCACTTATATTCAAAGTCGACCCTATAGTCAAACTATGAAGAAGAAACAAAGCATTTCCTAAGATCATGCCCACTTTGTTTGGCAACTATATTATCATCATATTATTTCTATAATATTTCTAAAATAATTTTTTTAACCAAAATTCTACAACTGCCCATGTTCTTATCACAATTGGAAATAAAGTATCTTCAAATAAATAAGTTATTGTTTTTTAAATGCCCCAAAAATATTTATTTTAAGAAATATAATTAAATAAGGATTTATTAGGGAATTAATTAATTTACTTTATTTGGAATAGGAAAGGTTTATTTAAGGCAAATTAATAATAATTTATAAATATTTTTATAAAGGAAAAATTGGACTCTTTGCTAATTAAAAAGGGATTTAAGAGAAATATTTTTTAAAAAAAATTCTAAATTAGTCCAAAAAGGAAATTTAATATTATTATAATTAATTATTTTATTCTAATCACCCAAAATATTCTAATTAATTTATTTAACCCCAAATCACTTCACGTTTCCTTTTTCTTTTTCTTTCTTTTCTTCCTTTTTCCTTTTTCTTTTCTCTCGCCGGATTGGGCCTGGAGCGTGGCCCAATCTTTTCTTTGCCTTCCTTCTCCCACGGCTCAATGCCGCTCCTTCTTTTCCTCCTTCTTCAGAAGCGGCATTTGTTCTCTATTTCCCTAGAACGTCGCGTTACATTAAAGGTTATAACCGCAGCCGACTGATCAGGTTTCCCCCCTTTTTCTTTTCTTTCTTTTTCCCTCGACCACCCGGCCCACCTTTTTCTTCTTCCTCCTTCCTCCAGTGTCGCCCACCTGTATCTTCGAGGGCCAAAAATGGCACCACCGGCCCCACTTGTCTTGACCGGCCTTTCTCTCGCTCATTCTCTTCCCCTCGACGCACACTCTAGCATAAACTGCCCCACTCCCCTTTTCTCCCACACGATCTCCCCATTTTCTCTCGTGAAGGTTGGGCACGATTTGAAATCGTGCTGACTGATCAACACCACATTTACCCCATTATCTCATCGGCTTTGATCTCCTGCTAACCTCCAGAACTCGACCCTACCCTCTAACGCTATAAATACCCCTCGTATGGTCTGATTTCGAGATTTTTTCCCCCGAAACCCTAAATACAAGCCTGTGCGCCATTGCAACTTTAGACACACCGTTCTCCGCCGTTAGCCAACCTCGTTGCCGTCTCTGCCTCCCAAACTCTTCCCTACAGAGCACTCTAGCTAACTAAACCATCCACCCCTTCGATTCTCCTCGTATGAGCCACCATAGCCATGCGAATTCCCTGGCCCATATTGAAAAATATTTTACCCCGCAACCTTTAAACCACCACATCCGCCGCTTCTGCTACCCTTTGCACCACACAAAAACTCCTACTAATTCTCCTCCACTGAACCATAACCTTCTTTTCCTTTTTCTCCTTCCCCTTCCCTCTTTTTCTTCATTTTCTCCCCTTTTAGACTACTTTTCCGGCCACCGCCGTGCACCACCGCCAGTGCCACCCATCCCCGTCGACTCAAGGTGAAACCCTAAACCTTCTCAACCCCTCCTTTCTATTTATTAAAAATTATTCTATTTTTATTCTAATTTTTAATGTTATTTCAATTATTATTATTATTATTATTATTATTATTATTATCATTATTATTATTATTGTTATCAGTTGTAACATATTTGATAAATTTTGTTGGTAGTGTGGAGATTATTCTTGAGTTAGATAAATTATTAGTTTTGAATTTTAGGGATTTAATGGAATTATTATATGTTTACTATTATTATTATTATTATTATTATTAGTATAATTATTTTATTAATATTATAATTATTTAATGGGGGGCCGAGACCTTAAATTTTAATTAGGTCTCGCACCCTTGCATTTTTATTACTATTATTAGTAATTTTACTATTATTACAATTAATATTATTATTATCTTTATTAACTTTTATATTATAAGTATATATATATATATTATTAATATTATTATTACTATTATTGAATAGTATTATTATTATTTTGGGTAGTTTTGAAAGCCACCTTGTAATTTTAAGATTTATATTATTACTAATATTAATATTCTACTAATAAGAGTATTATTAATAATATATTATTATTATTATTATTACTACTACTACTAACATTATTTTGGTGAAGGGTAGAAACCTTTATATCACCACTCATTTTGAATCACAATAGTGAGTTATTTATATTTCTAGTAGTATTTTGTATAGTTATAGTATAATATTATTTTAATTAAAGACCAAGTCTTAGGATAAGTTAGTAATTAATAGAATTTTTAGGAGGGAACATAATTCTAGTATTTCCCCCATAATAGGTGAGACCAGTCAAATCCCTCAAGTGGAATAGGAGCGTGCTCCAAGACTAGTGACACTTTAGGTAAGGGGTGCTAAGGCCATATGTGTAATATGTGATTTTATGCTATACATGCCATGTGATATGAATTATAGTATATTTCATGTGAATATTGTATACTTGTTATTAATACAACATGATTATGGAGTTGAAGTATGTTGGTATGAATAAATTATGGCATGAGAATTATGTGTATAGTTGTGTTACTATTATTGTATGATGTGGCCTTAAGACATACATGTTAGGGTTATAAAATAATGATGGGGAGTGTAACAATGTAGTGCTAGGGTTTTGCATGAAATGGTATGGTGTTAGGGTTTTGCATGAAATTGTATGGTGTTAGGGTTTGCATGGAATTGCATGGTGTTAGGGTTTTGCATGGCGGTATTAATATTGCATGGTGTTAGGGTTTTGAATGGTGGTATTAATGTTGCATGGTGTTAGGGTTTTGCATGGTGGTATTAATGTGGCATGGTATTAGGGTTGTATGGGAGTTAGGGTTTGCATGGAGGAAGTGTGGTTTACATGGAGTTAGGGTTTGCATGGGAGCTAGGGTTTGCATGGAGTTAGTCATGCATGTTTGGGCAAATGTTTGTGAATAAAATATTTAAGATACTAATCTTTTAAAGTGGAAGATTATTGAGCCGGGTCTAGACCGATCCAACGGTTAGAAATAGTGGTTAGGGTTTTTGTAACACCCCAAAATTTACTATCTTTTTTAAAGCGGAAGTAATTAAAATACTTAATTTAAAACCCGTGAATTCTGGGGATGTAATCGCCATACTTAATACCAAACCGGTTCCCTCCAACCGTTTCAGTACCAAGTGCTAAGGCTAAAGAAAAGATTAACGATCAATCATAAGTCAAGACAAACTAAACTCAGTTGTAAAACAAAATCAAAGTACGCATAAAGAATTATAATTCATTTCCAAAAGAGAAATAAGCTTACAATCGATAAAATATTCATTTGAAATACTCAATACAAGGTGGTAAATCAAAATGGATAAATCCGATACAAAAGAACCAACAAAAGGAAATACATCGCATAAAGAATAAATATGGCCACAACTCTCGAACCGTGAGCCAAAACAAGCTCAACACACAACCCCGACTGATGTCTCGCCCACCTGCACAAAGTCAGAAGGGCATACTACTCGTAGGAATGAGCAACACCCATGAAAAGGGTGATCAGTACGCTACGTACTGAGTAAGGTAACCGAGCACTAAGGCCGACACATAAACACATCAAATCATGCAGGATAATAATCAACATACAATTTCAAACCACACATATGATACGTAAAAGCATATAGAGAAATCCATAGCTTATCATCCACAAGTCCACACATAAGGCCCAAAAAGGTCCAGATTAATTATTTAATCTTTCTTTTATCGGAAGTCGATATATACCATGCCTTTTATCAAATCCATGCGAGTATAAGAACACCCCACTATTATAACTGATGGGCCGGTCACACATAGAGCATCATGCCCTAACCACTATTATTACTGGTGGATCGATCACATATAGGGTAAAACCCTAACCACTATTCCTAACCAGTGGATCAGTCTGGTTCCTGCTCGTATGGTATTCCACTGTAAGTAATTAGTATCTTTTAAGAGCTTTAACAATTTTGGTTTGTATTTATTGAGCTCGAGTCACCCCACTATTATTGCTGGTGGGCCGGTCACATATAGGACCTCATGTCCTAACCACTATTATAACTGGTGGATCGGTCGCACATAGGGTAAAACCCTAACCACTGTTCCTAACCGGTGGATCGGTCTGGACACGGCTCAATAATCTTCCATTTTAAAAGATTAGTGTCTTAAATATTTTATTCATAAACATTTGCCCAGACATTTATGACTAACTCCATGCAACCCTAACTCCACGTAAACCACACTTCCTCCGTGCAAACCCTAACTCTATGTAAGCCACACTTCCATGCAAACCCTAACCCCCATGTAGACCCTGACTCCCATGCAACCCTAATACCATGCCACATTAATACCACCATGCAAAACCCTAACACCATGCAGCATTAATACCACCATTCAAAACCCTAACGCCATGTAATTCCATGCAAACCCTAACACCATAAAATTTCATGCAAACCCCAACACCATACCATTTCATGCAAAACCCTATACCATACCATTTCATGCAAAACCCTAACACCATGCCATTTCATGCAAAACCCTAACACCACATTGTTACACTCCCCATCATTACTTTACAACCCTAACATGCATGTATTAAGGCCACATCATACAATAATAATAACATAAATATGCACATACTTCTTATGCCACAATTTATTCACACCAACATACTTCAACTCCATAATCATGTTGCATTAATAACAACTATACAATATTCACATGAATTACACTATAATTCATATCACGTGGCATGCATAGCATAAACTCATATAATACACATATGACCTTAGCACCCCTTACCTAAAACGACACCGGTCTTGGAGCACGCTCCTATGCCTCCTTAGGGCTTTGACTGGTTTCACCTATTATGAGGGAAAAGCTAAAATTAGACTCCCTCCTATCAAAAATATTATTAATCACTAACTTATTATAAGCCTAGGTTTTTAAATAAATAATAATAATATATTAATAAAATAACATTAACTAATTAATAAATTTGCTAAAGATATAGAAATAATAGAAATATTATAAAAGTTGATAATATAAGGTTGAAAACTTTACCCTAATAATAATAATAATGATACTGAAATAATAATAGCAAAGATACTAAAAACAATATCAATGATAATATAATTAAGAATAATAATAATAGTAACAATAATAATAACAAGGACATTAATGATGACATAATAATACTAATAATGATAAAAGCCATAATAATATTACAAAATAATAGTAACCATAATGGTAATAATAGTAAAGATAACGATCGAGGATAAAAAGAAGTAGGGTTTCCACCCTACATTGAATAATAATAACTTAATAAATAATAATAATAACACTAATAAGAATAAATACTAATAATAATAAAAATACTAATAACTCTAATAATAATAAGACATAATATTTATCATACTACTGCTAAAATTTAAAATAAGCACAATAGGGTCTTAGCCCTATATAAAATAATAATACTAACACTTGAGAATAATAATGATAGTAATAATATTAATAGTGGTAGTAGTAGTAGTAATAATAATAATAATAAAAACAACAACAGCAGCAACAATAACAATAATAACATTATTAACAACACTAATGGTAAAATAGTTGTATTTATAATAATGGAATAGGAATAATAGAAATTCAAAATAGGGAATAATAATAATTATACTTATAACATATTAATATTAATAATAGTAATAATAGAAATAATAAGGGTAATATTCCTAAAATTGAATTAAAAATTACAATAGGGCTTCAGCCCTCAACAAAATAATAATAAAAACATTAATATTAATAACATTAATAATACATATTAAAAATGAAAATAATAATAATAGGATTTATATTAGAATAATTGAAATAAAATAATTTAAGGCTTGTAAAAATAGGGAAAAGGGTTGAGAGGGTCTAAGGTTCAACCTCAAGCTGGCGGGGATAGGCGGCACCGGCGGCGGCGGCTAGAAAAAGGGAGGAAGAGGGAAAAAGTTGAAGGCTGAGAACAAAATAAGAAGAAGGAGGGTGGAAGTAAGGGTGATTATGATTGCCTAGAAGGAGAGGAACAAAATGATGGTGGCGGCACAACCAAAGGTGGTGGCACACGATGGCGGTGGTGGTGGCTGAATAGTGAAGAAGAAGAGGAAGAGAGGAAGAGAGGGAGAAAGAGGAAAAGGAAGGTATGGGGAGATAGAGGAGGGATTGCAGCACAATTTGGGAGGTGAAAGGAGTGGCGGCAACGGCGGAAGAGGTGGCTAAGGGTGGTTCGAAGGGCGGCGGTGGCAGAAAATGGTTTGGTTAAGAAGGGAAATTCGCACGGTCGGGGAGGATTGTTCAGGAAAAATCGAAGGGTATGGGTGGTCTAGTTAGTTAGAGGGTGGTGTAGGGAAGGCGTAAGTGGCTAGAAAGGGCGGCAGTGTTGGCCGGAGGCGGCAAAAGTGGCAGTGGCGCGAAGGAAGGTATCTTCTGAACATCAACCAAAAAACTCGACTCAATGCTACTATGGGGTGCATTTATAGGCTTGAAAGGAAGTTAGGGTTGAAGGGAAAGTGGGGGAGTGGTAGGCAGGCATGGTAACCGACTGACGAGGGCAACCGACACACGTTTTCCCGATCGTGTCTACAAGTGGCCAAGGGAGAAGGAATTGTGCGGGGAAATGGGAGACGTGGTTTGGGTCAATGGGTGGCCGAAAAAAAGGGAAGAGGCGGGAACAAAACAGACAATCAATAGGGCACGATTTACGGCGAAAAACAGGGAGTAGGGCGGCGAAAATGGGCAATGTCGATGGCAAGTGCGAAGGGCTGGGGAAGAAGAAGAAGGGGGGGGGGGTGCAAGAACCGGTCAGTCTAGGAAAAGAAAAGAAAGAAAGAGAAGAAACCGAGATGGTCGACGCGGTGAGGGGGAGGACTTAAATGAAACGCAGAGTTTTGGTAGGAAAAAGACTCAAAACGCGGCGCGGGGAGGGAGAATGAAGTAGAAAGAAAAGGTTGCACTGGCCGGGTGGTTCAGGAGAAAAAGAAGGAAAAGAAAGACAAATCGGCCGGTGAAAAATAAATAAAACGCAGCGTTTGCCTGCGTCGACGGAGGAAGGGAAGAAAAGAAAGATGGGTCGCGGGAAGGAACGACCCATGTCGAAGGAAAGAAATGGGAGGGGGCTTGGGTCCCTGGGCTGGCCCAGGTCGGGGAGGAGAGGAAAAAGAAAAGAAGAAGAAAGAAAGAGAAAAGGAGAAAAAGAAAAGAAAAAGAAGAAAGAAAAAGGAAAAAGGTAAAAAGGAAAGGAAAAAATAATTAGGTTGGGTAATTAAATTAATTAAAATATTTAGAATATTTAAAAATAATATTTAAATCCTTTTTAGGCTAATTTAAGGATTTTTAAAAGATTTTCCATAAATTCTATTTTAATTAGCAAAACACTCTAATTTTCTTAAATTAAATTATTTATAAAATTCATATTAATTTGAAACTATTTTCTCCTTCTTATTTTTAAATAAAATAATTAATTTAATTAATTTCTATAATAAAATCTTTAATTAGCTAAAATACCCAAATTTCTCCTAATTAAAATATTTATAAATTTCTTCTTGATTTGCCTTAAAAATTTTGCTTTTATTTTAGTAAAAATAATTTATTTAAATAATTTTCCTAATAAAATATTATTTAACTATAATTTTTAAAATTAAAATTTTTCGGGGTATTTCAGTTTTACCCTATGTGCGACCGATCCACAGGTTATAATAGTGGTTAGGACATGATGTCCTATATGTGACCGGCCCACTAACAATAACAGTGGGGTGACTTAAGCTCAATAAACACAAACTAGAATTTCTAAGACTCTTAAAAGACATTAATTACTTACAATGGAACACTATGCGAGTAGGAACCGAACCAATCCACCAGTTAGGAATAGTGGTTAGGGTTTTACCCTATATGTGACCGATCCACCAGTTATAATATTGGTTAGGGTTGTACCTTATATGTGATCGATCCACCGGTAATAATAGTGGTTAGGGCATAATGCTCTATGTGTGACCGATCTACCGGTTATAATAGTGGGGTGTTCCTATACTCGCATGGAATTGATAAAAGGCATGGTGTGTATCGACTTCCGATAAAAGAAAGATTTAATAAGTAATCTGGACCTTTTGGGCCTTATGTGTGGGCTTGTTGATTATAGGCTATGGATTTCACTATATGCTTTTATGTATCATATGTGTGGTTTGTAATTGTATGTTGATTATTATCCTGCATGATTTGATGTGTTTATATGTTGGCCTTAGTGCTCGGTCACCTTACTCAGTACGTAGCGTACTGATCACCCGTTTTATGGGTGTTGATCATTCCCACACGCAGAAGGCCCGTCTGACCTGTTGCAGGTAGGAGACATTTACTTTGATGCTATCAATGTTTATGGGACATCGGGAGGGGCCAAATGATGTTTGGGCTAGATCAGTTCCTAGAGTGGCGTGGCTGTTTTCCTTTTTAAATTATAACTCATGTTACCTTTTTGTTATGTTTGAGTTGCAGAAACAATTTTATTAATGTTGTTTATTTATTATCTGAAAAACAATAGCTAGTATTTTGAATTGTATAAAGACTTACACGTACTCTGATTTTTATTTTTATAAATTTGGATTATTAATGATGTTATTGGTAGTGTTTTTCTTAGTCTTAGCACTTGGTACCGGAACGGTAGGAATGAACCGATCTGGTACTAAGTGTGGCGGTAACATCCCCAGAAATTTACAGTTTTCACTTATAAGTATTGTGTTCTAAAAAAATGTATAAATTTTGGGGTTGAAACTACTTAAAAAAGGTAATAATCCAAAATAATGGTTTTATTTTGAAAAAAAAAGGAGTTTCTAGGCTAAATGTTTCCAAAAAAAGGTATTTTCTTTAAATACTTTCAAATAAGGGAAAGCTAGAATTAAATTGCAATTACTACCATGTAACCATATGTACCATAAAGATAGTGTATACTATTAATGTCATCATTTTTTTTAAATTAAAATATTTCTTAATAGGATTATCAGCAAAAAAGTTATATTATAAATCAATTAGTTTGCCGCACCACCGTCACCACCCTAAGGCTTACGTTAACTAGCTCCCATAGTCACATAAGTAAGTTCATCAAGTGTGTATTACTCATACCACCCAAACTTGAAGTATGGAACTAATTAAGGACTTTGTGTACAACCTCAAAATCTGTATTATAACTATTAGGGATCACAATACAATCAATAACCCTAATTTTAGTAACCTGATAATTTTATCTGGATATTTTACCCTAGTTCTTCACCTAAATAATTATTCCTATCATATGCTAGATTTTCTTACCCCACCCTACTCCCTCTACCCAACACTCCTTAATCATGTGTGTCATGCCCTATACCTTATGTATTACTCCCAAAATTCACTACTGAAAAATTTCGTTTTATTTAAAAATTAGTGGAAGCAAAAACCGTAAATTTTAGGGATGTTACCGTCACACTTAGTACCATATCGGTTTTTCCCTACCATTCTACTATCAAGTAATAAATATAAAAGAACATAATACAATCTACTCAAATTCAATTTTTATTTAAATCAGAGTAGCGCAGTAAAGCCATTATAAAAGATAAAAATCCACTATTAGTGGTTACAAGAATAAAATATTTAAACAAGTAAATAACAAGATTTAAAGAGAAACCCTAAAAGTTTCTTGGACAATCCTCACACTCTTACCTGATACCATCTTGAATAGCACCTACAACAAATCTGTAAGAGATACTACTTATTAAATAGGTAGGGGCCCATAAATGGAATCCTTTAGTACTATGGTATTGTGTAACCTTTTACACCAAACTAAAAGATAGGGCCCATAGATAACACATATTACTTAGACGACATAAAAACGATAACATATGCGGCTTAGGGAAAAAACAATTGACATAAAAACTATCACACAATGCAACACCACGTATAATAGCAAATGCATAACATAAAGTCCATGTACTTAGCACTCCATCACATACTAAAACAGGAACAGGCACCAAAGCTAAACTTATATCATATCAATGGATCATAAACATGAAATTAATACTTTTGGTCATATGCCATTAATAATCATTATTTAATATCATCTCTAGAATTATATCCATGTGAGTATGGGAACTCTACTATTATAGCCTGTGGACCGGAATACACTTCAGGACAGAACGCACTTAACCACTATTATTCGCCGATATACCGGTCTCTAGGGCACCCTACACCTGGCCACAATTATTCATTGGTGGACTGGTCTCTCCCCGACTCACATGGTGTTCCACTGTAAGTGATTAGTGCCTTCCCATAATTTATTAACATCCAATATTTAGTTTATTAAGCTCGGGATCCCCCACTATTATAGCTGGTGGATCGGAAATACTTTAGGACAGAACGCACCTGACCAATATTATTCTTCGATGAATCAGTCTCCAGGACATCTTATACCTGGTCACTATTTTTGCCTGTGGATTGGTCTGGGCCCGACTCAATAATTTTTCACTTTATGTGCTTAGTATCTTACATTTATTTAACACAACATGTCCATTTATTTAAATCAAGGTATATTAGTTATAGAATTAGTTATTCTATATCAAGGATCATGGTATACAAAAAACCCTAACATGTACATCGAACATATCCAACACACATTTCCATACATAATTAACAATCTATGCACCTCTTGCATGATTATGAAATAAACAGTATATTGTACCCGTAATCACCCATTCAACCTTATACCATGCATTATCTTTATGATATTTACCAATTTACCAAAATACCCTTATATTTATAGTATACATGGATATCCTTTAACAAGTGTTACTAGGGCCATAAACCCTTATTCTTTTATTTAATATCCCTTATGTCTTATTATGGAGGCTTATTTAATTCATCGACATGTTACTTGTAATTTACCGATTTACCCCTTCATACTTACAAAATTACTGACATATCCCTCTTGTTTGTAAAGTTATCAAGTTATCCCTTTCTACTTGCCAAATTACTATATTATCCTTCATGCTTTCATAGTTATTGAAATGCCCCTTATATTTGTTAGGTTACCCAAATTACCCTCTATACTTATTAAATTACTAACTTTACCCCTCATACTTATTAAGTTACCAAATTACCCTTCTAATTGGTTAAATTTAAAATTACCAATCAAGAGTAATACAAGGTTAGGACTTAAGAAAACAACCAAGGGAATATAAGGAAAATGATGATGGAAAATAGGTAAAACCGAAGCAAACTAAGCCGCGCAAAAATGTGGCACAAAGTGAGAGCTAGTTGTGTGAGAAGGTGGCACAACAAAGGGGTTGTTGCGCCAATGGGTGACACGGCTAAGGTGGTTATTGTGTGGGTAGTTGACAAATCTAAGGGGTTCACCATGGGTGGATGATGTATCTAAGGGGGTTGGTGTTGGTAGTTGACAAATCTAAGGTAGTTTTGCATGAGGTTGTGTCATAGATGGGGTTGTACTACGTGAGAAGTTGACACAAGAAAGGTGTAGTTGTGAGGTTTTTTGACATATTAAGGGTTGAGTTGCGTGAGGCTATATAAGTTATGCAAAGCTTCTCTAGAAAATAATGGTGGAAAACCACATAATGAAACATATAGGAGTTGAGGGGAGGAAAAGGAAGTAAGAGGAGAGTTTGGTGAGGCATTAAATAAAGTAAGGAAAGAAGGAGAAGGGTATTTATGGTGGTAGATGGCTTGCAAATAGATGTCATGAAGGTTTCTTGACTGAGGTTGGGAGATTATGGAGGAGTGAAGGCTTGGTGATGGTTGGGATAATTAGAGAAGTTTGGTTCAATCAACCAAACTGAACACAACTTGGTTGGTAGGGAAGGGAGGTCACATGGGAGAAGAGAAGAACCAGGGAAAGGAAAGAAGAAAAGGAAAAAGAGAAAAGAAAGGAAATGGAAAAGGAAAAGAAAAGGAGAACAAATTTAGGATTAGAGTTAGAGTTTAGTTATAAAAAATTAGATTGTGGAATTATAACTTATATAAATACTAATTACTCGGAATTACGATTAGGTTAAATTTGGGTTTTTGCAACTTCTTTCTTACACAAAAAGTCTGATATACTATAAGTAAAGTATATAACATACACTCTTTCATTAGTACATTTTTTCCCTAATCTACAACATTTTGTTGAGAAACCAAAACGAGCACACCAATTACCATCATAACTGAGTAGCTAGATAAGCTTATTTTATAATGAATTATCTTAAACTCTAAGATCTGTTAAAGCAATTATCAATCTCGATCCAAGTCCAATACAACTAAATGAAAAATGGGAAAAATAAATGATGTAACTCTATTAATTAACAATAATTATTCGAGGTTACTAATAGAAAAAAATATGGAATTTGTTAAAATATTTCGTGATTCACCATTAAAACCCCAACTATCAAATACACCATCAATAGAAGTTTAACCATTAAAATTAATATGTTGAATGCATCAATCACTTGTTTGGTAGAAACATTTCAACACGAGTAACACTAGAATCATTAGAGTCCGACACTCTTCTTTTTATTTTCATGATTCTTAGTTAGCTTGCTAGCTTGGCACTAGGAGTTGTCTAATCAAAGGGTGTAAGTGCAACATTTAGAATTTCATCCGCTTATGGCTTGACAACCTCTTTCCTGGGTGGATTGCTTTTCAATGCCTAGTTTCTTAGCCAAGAAATAGGAATCACTTTCTAATTTTTACCTTGAAGGTAGCAATCTAACTTCTATTGAAAAAGCAAGGTGAGGTGAACACTTCTTTGAATTGAAAAGAGGTGTCTGTCCTTAATTAGATTAGCCTAAGTAATAGACCAGACTTTAAAGCATAAGACCATGAAGTGCTTTTATTAGAATCAAGATTGATTAAGATTAAGATAAAGATAGTTGTTTTGTCGAGGTAAAGAATCATTCAATGCTAGGAACCAGGAAAAAGAGGAAACCTCATGCCCTTCATTGAGTCCCTTGGCCTTAGTATCATGATATAGAGGAAGACACGAGCATCACTGTTTTCAACCATTCATGGTATGGTAGGCTAGCTTTGAACACAGGAAAAAGTAGAAGAATCTGTGATATCCCTTTCCTAAGGAAGAGATAAAGACTTCAAAGTAAATAGGATTCCTTGGAAAGTAGGTGGTAAGAAAACTAGCTCGAGCTTGAGCGCTTGAATGTGATGAATAAGATGCTCTTTATCCATTGCTATCTCTAACAAAGAAGATGTGATCGACTGCATTATAACTTATTAAATTAGTTTTCTGTGAGTGCAATAAATTCAGAGTAGTTCAAATAAAAGTAATAATCTGATTCAGCTTCTCCCAACAAGCAATCAAGTTTTTGAAAGCTATTTAATCATTTTAGTTCAGAGATCCTAGATTCTCTTCTTCTTGTATGAATCCTTGTAATGCCTTCTTTAAGTCCTAAATTATTGAAGTGACACTCATGTAACACCCCAAAATTCACTACTTTTTTTTTAAAGCGGAAGTAATTAAAATACTTAATTTAAAACTCGTGAATTTTGGGGATGTTACTGCCATACTTAGTATCAAACTGGTTCTCTCCGACCGTTTCAGTACCAAGTGCTAAGGCTAAAAGATTAATATAAAACTTAAACCAAGATTTCATAAGATGAATAAAGAGATAATAACTTAGAAATTAGAGTGCGCGTAAAGAATTATAATTAATAATAAGATCGAAATCAGAGTGCGAAATCAAAATTCTTCAAAGGGAATAATTTTCCAATTTATAAAAGGTTTAATCGAAACACTTAACGCAAGGTAATAAATTAAAAAGAATAAATGCGAATCAGAAGAAATAACATAACGAATTGAAATCGCATGAAGAAAATTACGACCACGATACTCTCAAACTTTGAGCCAAAACATGCTCAACACTCGGCTCCGACTGATGTCTCGCCCACCTGCACAAAGTCAGAAGGGCATACTACTCGTGGGAATGAGCAGCACCCATGAAATGGGTGATCAGTACGCTACGTACTGAGTAAGGTAACCGAGTACTAAGGCCAACACGTAAGTGCATAATCCATGCAGTTTTATAACAGGACATAATCACCAACACAATAACATAAAGGCAAATGAACGATCAGGTAAAAATGCCAAGATCCAATATAGTTCAGATTAATTATATCATAAATCCTTTATCGAAATGTTTTCACACCATGCTCTTTATCAAGTCCATACGAGTACGGGAACCCCACTATTTTTGTCGGTGGATCGATCGCGAGGGTACATGCCCTTCCACTATTTTAGCCGGTGGATCGGTCGCGAGAGTAACATACCCTGCTACTATTTTATGCCGGTGGATTGGTCTGACCCCTTTCTCGTACGGTGTTCTACTATAAGTAATTAGTATTGAAATGCCCCGAAAAATCCTAATTTTAAATAGTATATTTAAAGGAGGTTTTATTATAAAAGTTAATTAAGTATATTACTTTATTTAAAATAAAAGGAAATTAATTAGGGCAAATCAAGAATAAATTTATAAGTATTTTAATTAGGAGAAATTTGGATATTTTAACTAATCAAGGATTTTAATTTGGGAGTTAATTAAATAAATTATATTATTTAAAATAAGAAGGAGAAAATAGTTTGAAATAAATATTAATTTTATAAATAATTTAATGGAAGAAAATTTGGGTGTTTTGCTAATTAAAATGGAATTTATGGAAAATCTTTTAAAAATCCTAATTTAGCCTAAAAAGGGATTTAAATATTATTGTTTTTAAATATTCTAAATTTTCAGATTAATTTAATTGGCCTAATCTAATTATTTTTTTCTCCTTTCCTTTTTTCCCTTTTTCTTTTTCTTTCTTCCTTTTTCCTTTCCTTTTCTTTCTTCCTCTTCTTTTCCCCGACTGGGCCAGCCACGACCCAGTTCTTCTTTTTCTTTCCTTCCTTTTTTGCGGCACAGCCCAGCCTGCGCGGCCGTTGCCCTTCTTTCGTCCTCGACGCGCTGCGTTTCGTCCGTGTTACTCCCGAGACGCGTCGTTTCATTTAATGACGCCCTTACCGTGCGCGAACCGCCCGATTCTTCCCTTTTTCTTTTCTTTCCCGACTGACCGGACCACCTCCTTTCCTTCTTCCTCCTTCCTCCTCCGTCGACGCTGCTGCAACTCTTGAACCATCAATGGCTTCTCCGGCTACGATGATTAATACCGGCCGTTTCTTGCCTCATTATCTTCCTCTTAACTCCGGGAATAAATTGGCATAATTATTGGACGTTATATCTCGCCTGTTTCTTCTCCCCAGCCTCGCGAAATTTTGAGGAAAACCAACCAATGCCGATCACTTACTACCATCGGCCACCCAAATTCTTACACTTAATACCTCCCTGTCGAGCTTCAACACCCTATTATCCCATCTACCATCTATAAATAGCCTTGTTATAGGAACTTTTAGAGTTTTTTCTTCCCCGAAACCCTAAGCCAGAGCTGGCCGCCACCCTGATTTCAGACGCACCTTCCGCCGCCGATAGCCAACTTCATCGCCGGCGCATCATCTCAAATTATTACCTGCAATCTCTTCTAGCTAACTAAGCTCCCCAGAACTTTCGATTCTTCTTGCACGGGCCTCCATAACCGTACAAAGTTGGTTGCTCGTTTCGCTGGAATTTTTACCCCGAATCCTTAAACCACCTTCCGCCGCCGTGCGCCGCCACCTTTGGCTGCACCACCACCATCATTTTGTCCCTCTCCTTCTGGGCAACAATAAACACCTCTTATCTCACCTCAATTCTCCCTATCTTTTTCCCAACATCCATCTTTCCCTCTTTTCTTCTATTTTTCCGGCCACCGCCGGTGGCGCCGCCGTGAACCACCGCCGGTGCCACCTATCCCCACCAGCTTAAGGTTGAAACCTAGACCCTCTCAACCATTTTTCATATTATTATAAGCCTTGATCTGATTTATTTCAATTATTTTCATATTTTACCATTATTATTATTCTTAATATTTGTGTTCTTAATATGTTTTATTATTATTTATTAGTAGTATTATTGTTTTATTATTATTTATGTTGAGGGCTGAAGTCTTATGATATCTTAATTCGATTTTATTATTATTCCCCTTATTATTTCTTTTATTTCTATTATTAATATTAATATGTTATAAGTATAATTATTACAATTATTTTATATTTCGAATTTCTAATATTCTTATTCTATTATTATTAATGCAGATATTTTACCATTATTATTGTTGATAATGTTGTTATTGTTATTACTATTGTTATTATTATGATGATTATTATCATTATTATTATTGTTATTATTATTTATATTCTCATTGATATTAGTTTTATTATCTTTGATATTATTATATTAGTATCATTATTATTATTAGGGTAAAGTCTTTAACCCTATATCATCAAGGTTTATAGTTTCTCTATTATTTTTATGTCTTTAGCAAAGTTAGAATTTTGTTAAGGTTATTTTATTAATATGTTATTATTTGGTCAAAGCCCTAAGGAGGCGTAGGAACGTGCTCCAAGACGGGTGTCGTTTTAGGTAAGGGGTGCTAAGGCCTTTTATGTGCTTATGGGCATTATGTGCTTCGTATGCTATGTATCCTATGTATTATTATAATCATTCTGTATGTGATATAACATGGATGATATAATGTGGAGTTGAAGAATGTTTTGCATGACATGTGTATTATTTATGTATGATGATATGTGTTGTGATACTGTAAGACATGCATGTGAGGATGTTGGTATGGTTTGTACGGGGTAAAGGATGAAAAATGAGGATGGAGAAAGAAGTTGACCAAGAGATGTGAGTTGACCTAAGTATCTTAATGATTTATGGGTGGAAAAATAAAATGGGAAATGTAGGGTTTCGTGGGAGAGAATATAATTTATGATGTTATATGGGAGAATTGAATTTGTGGTTTGTTAGGGAGAATCTAATTTATGATGTTACTTGGGATAATGTAATTTATGATATTAAATGGGAGAATCTAATTTATGATTTAATTGGGAGAATCTAATTTATGATTTATTTGGGGGAATTCAATTTATGGTTTTGCTTGGGAGATTCTAAATTATGATTTTATGTGGGAGAATCTAACTTATAGTCTTGTATGGGGGAATCTAAATTGTGGTTATGAAAGGGGAGAATCTAATCAATTGTATTATGTGGACAAATCTTGGGTTTTGCTATGGATTGAATTTAGGGTTTTATATGGCAGAATCGTGGGTTGAATGGTGGTACTAATGGTTGCATGGTGGTATTAGGATTGGTATGATGTTACCAAGGTTTTTATGGTGGTATTTATGGTTATATTGTGGTATTAGGGTTTGTATGATGTTACTGAGGTTTGTATGGTGGTAATTATAGTTTTTTGGTGGTATTAGGGTTTACATGTTGGCATTGATGGTTGGATGACGGTATTAGGGTTTGCATGGTTGAAATTAGGGTTTCACATGGAATTTTAGGGTTTGCATGAAAAAGATGCGAAGGTTTGCATGTCTGCATGGGTATGAAATTTATGTGTGGAAAGTTAATTTGGGATGTAAGGAAAGTAATGTATGTGTTATTTGGGTGTTGAACTATTTTGGATGAAAAATAATACGTGGAGCATTATGAGGGTATGGAAGAGATTTAATTAGGGTTGGAGTGGATAACTGTGGGTTGTTATGATTAACTAAGGAGTGGAGTGGCTAATTATGGTTGTTATGGTTAAATAGGGTTTGGAGTGGTTACTATGGTTTGTTGTGGTTAGTTGAGGTCTGTGGTGGCTGATTAGGGTTTTTGTGTTATCATGTGTATGTGGTGACTTAAGTGTAATTATGATGGTGGAATTTTGTGATTTGTGATGTGTGATGACTTATGCATGTCCAGGGTGAAATCTATGAATAAAATATTTAAGACATTAATCACTTAAAGTGAAAGATTATTGAGCCGGGTCCAACCGATCCACCGGTTAGGAATAGTGGTTAGGGTTATTACCCTATGTGAGACCGGTCCACCGGCAAATAATAATGGTGTGGACTTTGTCCCGCAAGTGTCCGGTCCACCGGCGAATAATAGTGGGGGACTCGAGCTCAATAAAAACGAACTCGAGTTTGTTAAAGACACTTAAAAGATATTAATTACTTACAGTGGAACCCCATGTGAGCAGGAACTAGATCGGTCCACCGGCAAATAATAGTGGTGTGGACTTTGTCCCGCAAGTGACCGGTCCACCGGCAAATAATAGTGGTGTGGACCTTGTCCCGCAAGTGACCGACCCACCGGTTATAATAGTGGGGTGTTCCTGTGATTACATGGATTTGATAAAAGGCATGGTGTGAATCGGATTCTGTTAAGAGATTAATTAAACAATTAATCCGGACTATAGATGGGCCTTTGTACTTTTACCTGGATGATCACATGAGTTATGTTATCATGATTATGCCCTGTTATTATTCTGCATGGATTATGTGCTTACGTGTTGGCCTTAGTGCTCGGTTACTATACTCAGTACGTAGCGTACTGATCACCCTTTTCATGGGTGCTGCTCATTCCCACGAGTAGCATGCCCTTTTGACTTGTGCGGGTGGGCGAGACATCAGTCGGGGCTGAGTGTTGAGCATGGTTGGTACGAAGTTAGAGAGTGTTGTGGCCGTATTCATTCTTTACGCGATTTCATTCTTTTTGTTATTTCTTTGGTATAGTATTTACCATTTTCTGATTCATTACTCGATTGAATATTTTAATGAACCTTTTATCGGTTGTAAGTTTAATTCTCTTTTGGAAATGAATTACATTTCTTGATGCGTACTCTGATTTTGTTTTACAACCGTTTAATGTTTATTTGGAGTTTAGTTTGTATTCATTTTGTAATTGATTGTTAATCTCTTCTTTAGCCTTAGCACTTGGTACTGGAACGGTCGGAGAGAACTGGTCTAGTACTAAGTGTGGCGGTAACATTTCCAGAATTCACGGGTTTTAAGTATTTCTATTATAATTGCTTACGCTTTAAAAAAAAGTAGTGAATTTTGGGGTGTTACAAGTATCTTTCCCATGTCTTAGCAACTGTAGGGTTTGATTTTGTTGAGCTTGGGATCCCCCACTATTATAGCCAGTGGATCGGTCGCGAGGGTACATGCCCTGCCACTATTTTAGCCGGTGGATCGGTTGCAAGGGAAATATTCCCTGCCACTATTATGCCGGTGGATCGGTCTGGGCCCGCCCAACATCTTCCACTTTACATAAGTAATGTTTTAAGTATCTTATTCGAAAGCTTTCATTCTAGACATGTACGAATCATTCTCTTTATACTTCACACATCACAAATCATAAAATTCCATAATCATAATTACACTTTAATCACCAAATACACACGATACAACAAAAACCCTAAGAAGCCACCCTAAACCCTAATTAACCGCAACAGACCATAGTTCGGTCTCCTACGGACCCTTATATAATCTTCACTTATTATTTTTCATCTAAAATGTTCAAACACCCAAATAACACTTACATTACCTTACTTACATCCCAAATCAACCTTTCATACGTAAATTTCACTCCCACGCGAACTTTACACATCCCATGCAACCATTCGAACTTTTCATACAAACCCTAAATTCCGTGTAATCATTAACTCCCACGTAAAACCCTAACTCCACCATGCAAACCCTAATACCTCCATAAAACCATAAATACCACTATACAACTATCAATACCACAATTCAAACCCTAATACCACTATGCAAACCCTAATGGCACCATACAACCATTAATACCACCATACAAACCCTAATAGCACCATACAACCATTAATACCACCATGCAACCCTAATACCACCATACAACCATTAATACCACCATAAAAACCCTAATACCACCATAAAACCATTAATACCACCATACAACCATTAATACCACCATACAACCATTAATACCACCATGCAACCCTAATACCACCATACAACCATTAATACTGCCATACAACCATTAATACCACCATGCAAACCCTAGGTTCCGTCATACAAAACCCTACATTCAATCCACACAAAACTAAAGATCCATCCATACCAAACCCTAGATTCAAACCATAGAAAACCCAAAGATTTGTCCATATAATACAATTGATTAGATTCTTCCATTCATAACCACAAATTAGATTCTCCTATACAAGACCATAAGTTAGATTCGTCCACATAAAATCATAAATTAGAATCTCCCATATAAACCATAAATTAGATTGTCCCATATAACATTATATATTACATTCTCCCATACAAAATCATAAAAATCATAAATCATATTCTCCCACACGAAACCCTAAAATTCTCCATTTTATTCTTCCACTCATGAATCATTAAAATAATTAGGTCAACTCACCTCCCTTGGTCAACCTCTTTCCCCATCCTCCTTTTTCATCCTTTCTCCCACATAAACCACATCAATCTCCTCACATGTATGTCTTACAAGGTCACAACATATATCATCACATACACATAGTACACATGCCATACAAAAACATACTTCGTCATACCATATACGAAATAATTAATAATGATAAACATATGACACATAGCATGCAAATCACATAATGCATATAAGAACATACAAAGGCCTTAGCACCCCTTACCTAAAACGACACCGGTCTTGGAGCACGCTCCTACGCCTCCTTAGGGCTTTGACTGGTTTTACCTATTATGAGGGAAAAGCTAAAATTAGAATCTCTCCTATCAAAAATACTATTAATCACTAACTTATTATAAGACTAGGTTTTTAAATAAATATTAAAATAATAATAGCAAAAATACCAAAAATAATATCAATATTGATATTGACAAGAATGATAACAAGGACGTTATTTAAAACAAAGTGAAATAAGGGCTTTAGCCCCTTTAATAAAATAATACTAATAATAATATTTTTAGTAAAATAAATAACCAAATTTTGTTATAATAATAGTTATGAAATAATAATAATAATAATAATAATAATAATAATAATAATAATAATAATAATAATAATAATGATGATGATGATGATGATGATGATGATGATGATGATGATGATGATGATAAAAACCATAATAATATTGTAATAATAATAATTATTATAATGGTAATAGTAGTAAGGATAATATTTGAAGATAAAAAGAACTAGGGTTTCCACCCTACATTGAGTAATAATAACTTAGTAAATAATAATAATAATAATAACATTAATAAGAATAAATACTAATAATATTAAAAATACTAATAACCCTAATAATAATAAGACATGATATTTAGAATACTACTACTAAAATTTAAAATAAGCATAATAGGGTTTCAGCCCTATATAAAATAATAATACTAACGCTTGAAATAATAATAATAATAATAATAATAATAATAATAATAATAATAATAATAATAATAATAATAATAATAATAATAATAATAATAATAATAATAATAATAACATCAACAACAACAACAACAATAACAACACTAATGGTAAAATAGTTGTATTAATAATAATGGAATAAGAATAATAGAAATTTGAAATAGGAAATAATAATAATAATTATACTTATAACATATTAATATTAATAATAGTAATAATAGAAATAATAAGGGGAATAATAATAAAATCGAATTAAAATACAATAGGGTTTCAGCCCTCAACATAAATAATAATAATAAAAACATTAATACTACTAATAATGATAATACATATCAAAAATATAAATAATAATAATAATAATAATAATAATAGTATTTATATGCAAATAATTGAAATAAAATAATTTAACGGTTATAAAAATAGGTCAGGATCGGTTCTTCTTAGTTCAGTTGGGTGGGTTCGACCAGAAATGCTATGCTTATGCACAAGACTACCCCTCTTCCCGAAAGCTTCGCAGAGACTACTTTACGATGACGGATGACCGCTTGTAGGGGGTTTACTACACAAGGCCCCTATAGAGGAAAAGCTTGATCCTAGCGAATAGAAGATGCTCCAGCTACGCACAACATAAGGATTGTCACACTTTCGGGAAGAACATAGAATAGTAGAAGATCTAGCATACAGAACACGACGATCATTAGAAATTCAGGCGAAGATGATCTCTTTAGGGCGGTTTCCCTGGAGTCGTCCCACCTCAACAAAATTTTCCAATAGAACGCTTTCTCGAAGGCGAGGGTTGCTCAGTTGACCTTTAGAAGATGAGGCTCAAGTGAAGGCAGAGGTTCAGGAGAAAGAGGGTAGATCGGTTCAACAAAGCATGGCTAAATGGAATTGAGGAAAGGCTGAGAGGGTTTAGGGTTCAACCTTAGGCTGGTGGGGATATGCAACATCGGCGGTGGTGTACGGCGGTGGCGGCGATGGTTAGAAAAAGGGAACAAAAGGGGGAAATTTGGATGCTGGGAAAAAGATAGGGAGAATTAAAGTGGGAGTTGGGCTATTAGGGTTGCCTAAAAGGAGAGGGACAGAATGGAGGTGGCGACGCAGCCAAAGGTGGCTGCGAACGGTTGTGGTGGTGGTGGCCGAATGGAGGAGAAGAAGAGAAAGAGAGGAGGAGAGGGAGGGAGAGGAAAAGAAAGGCAGGGGAAAGCAGAGGAGGGTATATAGAAGAGAATGGGAGGTTAAAGAAGCGATTGCAGCGGCAAAAGAGGTGGCTCAGGGTGGTTTGAAGGGCAGCGGTGGCAGAAAATTGTTTGGCTAAGAAGGAAAATTTGCATGGTCGGGGTGGATTGTGCAAGAAGAATCAAAGGGTATGGGTGGTCTGGTTAGCTAGAGAGAGGTGCAAGGAAGAGTTTGGTGGCCAGAGATGGCGGCGAAGTTGGCCGGAGGCGGCGTACGAGGCGTCTGAAGGGGTGGCAATGACAAGGACAGGAAATTCTGGGTAGGAGACAAAAGCTCGACACAGGGCTATTATGGGGGTATTTATAAGCTTAGAAGGGAGGTTAGGGCTCTGTGGGTCGGCGTGGGAGTAAGGAAAGTAGGGTTAGGGTAACCGGCGGCGATGGTTGGCTGGTGGCAGCAATTTTCGGGGGAGAGGGAATTATGCGCATGAGAGAGAGAGAGGAAAACGTGTGAGGAGAGAGGAGTTAGTGGGGTGAATGGGTTGCAAGTCAGAAGGGGAGAAGGAAAAGAGTATCGGCCGGTCAACGGCGAGATTGGCTGCGAAAAACTAGGGACGGGGCGGCAGTTGCAGCTGCTCGACAGGAATGGTAGGTGTGATCGGGCTGGGGAAGAAGAAGAAGAAGGGGGGGGGGGAGCTAGATCGGCGGTCCAGAAGAAAAGAGAAAGAAAGGAAAAGGATGAAAGAACCGGGCCGGGCGCGACTAAATTTTCATTTTAAAGTAAAATGATGCGTTTTGAGGGTAACATAAGCGAAGCGCGGTGTGGACCTCTCGACCGCTGAAGGAAAGAAAAAGGAGAGAAGGAACGAGCCACGGAGTGCAGGCCCAAACACCGAAGAATAAAAAGAAAGAAGGAAAGAAGAATTGGGCCGCGGACTGGCCCAATTCGGGGAGGAAAAGAAAAGGAAAAAGGAAAGAAGAAGAAAGAAAAAGAAAGAAAAAGGAAGAAAGAATAAAAAGAAAAAGGAAAAGGAAAAAAAGAAAAATAACTAGATTGGGTATTTAAATTAATTAAAATATTCGGGATATTTAAAAATAATAATATTTAAATAAAATAATATTTAAATCCCTTTTAAGGCTAAATTAGGATTTTTAAAAGATTTTCCATAAATTCCATTTTCATTAGCAAAACACCCTAATTTTCTTTAATTAAATTATTTATAAAATTAATATTAATTTGGAACTATTTTATCCTTCTTATTTTAAATACAATAATTTATTTAATTAATTTCCAAAATAAAATCTTTAATTAGCTAAAATACCCAAATTTCTTCTTATTAAAATACTTATAAATTTCTTATTAGTTTGCCCTAATTAATGTCCTTTTATTTTAATAAAAATAACTTATTTAATTAATTTTTATAATAAAATCTTATTTAATAATAAATAACAAAATTAAAATTTTCGGGGCATTTCAACTCATCCCTTTCTTAGTCACTTAAGGTTTTGTATCTCGAAAGCTGACTATTGAATTGGCTTTGTTCACTCAACAATCATTGAATTTGAATTAAGAAGTGACTAACTATCATGGTGAATAATCTTTTACTCCTTTACCAATAGTAAAATCATATTTTAAAATTTTCATTTACTTGAATTCTCAAGATTTTAATCAAGCTAAAGATATTAGCTAATTTCACATATATCTTGTTAAATAGAGAAATTAATCAAAATCATATATAAATCACTATAAAAATATTTTCTGACATAAGCAAGTTAAGTTATCATATTAAATGAATTATCTACTTTCAACAACTTTTTGCCAATATAAAATGAAAATAAGCAGAAAAGTTACCACATTGGCAACATAAAGTAGTAATTAGAATATTTTCTTAGACATGACATAAATTTTCTTTTGTTTCGTGATAAGAAAGATGGAGACTTAAGCATCAACTACTTAGTAGATTAGGAACTAGCAATGACCAAAGTTTCTAATGCCACGTCTTTATGATGGTGCAAAACCTCAACAATTGAGATCAACCCAATAACCTCCACCATACCTACTTTGCTTAATATGGTTAAGTAACTAATGTTGCTTCAAAGTTATAATACGTCAGCTCCCTACTACAAAGAATTCGCTTTCAAATTTTTGGAAAAAATAATTAATGAAACAATTAAGAACTTATTTGGATGCTTTTGATTGGTTATGACATCATTAATGTAATTCGCTTTCAGATTTTTAGTTGTAAGAATAGTAATGATTCAAAATGGGATTAAGATGTGTTGTGTCGTAGAATATCAATTACCCTAAAAGTGAATTAGGTCTGACTATAGGGCAATCATAGAAAGTCATTAACTCTCTAAGGTATACACAACCTCCTCAAACTTACGTGCTCAAGGTTAAATGATTGAAAAAGTGCAAAATAAATGCTTAGGATCAAAGGATGTTCAAGACTTTAGTTTTTCTCTAATGTATAAAATTGAACATCCAACAAAAATGATTCGATCATGTTGAAGATGTCATAGGTGTCCATAATGAAAATATAACTAGAGATGGTAACGAATTAGGTACCCCCTATCTGTTACTTACACCCAATAAGAAAACCTATATCTATATCCGTACCCAAACCCGATAGTTTTTTTTGTCCTTCCTCTATATCTATATTCATAGCGTTTATCCATATTCGTTTATATATCCATTGGATAAAATCCATTAGGTTTAGAGTATAATCCATCGGGTTTAAAATAAAAATTGTCCAATGTCAGAATTAAATACATAGATTGTTAAGGTTTAATTATATTTTCACTTTTAGCCTTAGAAAATATATTAATGCTATGTAAATGAACGGTAAAAAAATAATTTCATATTGGGTAAACGGATGTGGGTACATGTAAGAATACAAATACGAAATTGAGTATAGATTTGAGGATAATTTACCTGTATCCATACCAAAATCCCATAGATATTTTTTCTTTATCCATATTTGTTTATCTATGTCCGTTTACACATCCAATGGATAAAACTTCATCCGATTGTCATCCCTAAATATAACCGCTAATTAGTGATCAATGAAAGGAGTGGAAGATGCAACCGATAATTAAAGAATAGTTAATGGAGTAGAAATTATTTATGTAACTAAATAGAGAAATCATGTCTTGAAAAGAGATTAGATCGGATCAAATTACTCAGACCCAATCACAAACAATAATGTGTGGTTACCCAATATGATGAACCTAATCCGTATGCAAACAAATCAAGGCTAATACAAACCAAACAATAACATACACAATAATCTTTGGCTCTAGTGTTATCATACATCATACTGACTTTTGATTGGAAATCATAACCAATTTCTCATCCAATTAGCTAGCTATGGGTTCAATAGTTGAAGTTTTCCCCTTATAATTTGAGATCCAAGTTTCCCAAGGGACATGAGAACATAATCTTCCCAGCCAAACAAAATTACTATGATATAGTGCATACACAGGTCCATCAATCAATGATTATTCTCAAATTATACTAGAAATTAAACAGCTCAGATTTTAAACATTAATCAGCCATGGGACCGACGGCTGAAAGAGTAGATAAGATACATCACACACCACTAGGCTCGATTCTACATCGTCAAACACCCTTCACATTGTTGAATTAGCAGCCAAAGCATTGCCCTCAACCATCAATATCGTCGATTGAATGAAATCACCGACCTTGTTGACCAAAGCTTGAGCTTTCTGAGGCTCAAATAATTCCACAGCATGAAATCCATCTTCATCAAACTTAACAACCACAGGCACACCGTGGGACTCCAACTTCTTGGAAAACTCCTTTTGTCTATCCACAAAAGGATCCCCGCCGTAACCGTTGATGAAACTCCTAGGCAGCTGTCCGATCTTTGAGTCATAAGATCCAAAAACCATAGGATTACAGTATTCATGATCACGGTCTGCATCAGTCGGCAGTGCAAGCGACCACATGAGGTCATTAGCTGGTAACGGGACGATACGATCGTTGATTAGCCTTGTTTCTGAATCTGTCCTCTGAACACCACCAAAGTATGGTTGATTTATAATCAGCCCTATGATCTTCATTGGTGATAGGTTGATGTCCAATGCACGTAGACCTGATATATATGTGTGCGTGTATGTATAAAAAGAGGAATTCAAATCATATCTATCAACGCAGAAATAACTAATTGATTAAGCAGCGCAAGTCATTACAAAAGTATTATGACTTTCCGGTGTATACCGTTTGTCTAGGGACTAATAAAACAAGAGCTCTCACCTGCCTGATAAGTAATATTACCACCTGAGCTGCTACCCATCAAGAAACACTTTCCAAAATCAGCAAAATCCCTCAACCACGGATCACCACCACTGGCATCCGCGGCCTGATCCCTGACCCAGCCAATAGCCTCCATGGCATCCTCATAGGCAGCCGGAAGGCGGTGCTCAGGGGCAAGGCGATAATCAACAGATACTATCACAGCCGGAAGTTGGGCAGCCATGCGGCTACAGCTTTCATGAAACATGAGAGAAGCAGGGCTGTAAAAGACAAAGCCACCTCCGTGGAAGTAGATAATTAAAGGAAGCTTTTTTGAAAGAGGAGGAAGATTAGAATCAGCAGGCCTAAAAATCCGAACGAAGGTCTTGTTTTTAGGATTGAGAGGGACATCTTTGGAATATGCAAGGGTGGATTTGGGATTCTCTGGGTTATTTCCTTCTGTTGGAGGGACTGTGGGTACTGGAGATAATCTTGTGAGTGAACCATCTGGGTTTGGCACAATCTTCAGGAACTTGTAGGGATCCATGGAAGAGGAGATCGGAGAGACCGAGGTAGCTAGGTGGGAGAGAAAATTAGAAGAGGATGTGGTTGGTAGTTGGGCGAGAAGGTAGCGGCATGTGAAGATTTTATGAGCGTCTTAGTCGGCATGTAGTACAGTTCAGACAGCAATTATTTATTTCTTTTAAATTTTCTGTTTCTTTTTCTTTTTCCCTCCCTCCCTCCATATTATGTAAGGATATATAGAATCATAGTAGCACAAGCATCGGAAGAAAGGGGGAAATATTCAAGGAATGATGATGCTGAGATTGGTTTCAACTCTTACATACATACATAATCGCATGCTGGAAGGAGGGCGAGCAAGATTTGACAGTTGGAGCTCTTTAATTTTCAACCAGTAATCAAGGTCATTATGGAGAGTGGTTGGGTTACCTAAGGGTCTGCAACCCACTCGCTAGGTAATCACCCATGGTGTTAATGCAAGTTCATCATACTAACTAATATTTTGCCGACACTACTTTATAGTGTCTATTAGTTTACGTATGTTAAAGTGCTCACCGAATGTAAAAGTAAATTGTACTGCTAAGCAATGAACCACATATTTCTCTTTCTATTTAGTCATAAGTTAATTAAGAAAGAAAGAAAAAAATCCTACTATATACGTGTAACACCTCTATAATTTACTACTAACAAATTTTATTTTTTAAAATTTAAAATGCAAGCAAATATAGTAAATTTTGGGGATGCTACCGCCACACTTAGTACCAAACCGATTTTCCTCTACCGTTCTAGTATCAAGTACTAAGGCTAAAAACATACTTTATACGAATCCAATATTACAAACATGAAATAGAGTTGCGAGATAAATTAAATTACAAGAGATAAAAATCCATTAATAGTGGTTACACAATAAAATTATTAAAAGGGGAGTACAAGAGTTTTATGTAAAATAAAAAACCTTTCCAGATAGTCCTACGCTCTTAACCTAATAGTAAAACTTGGATAACGCTTGCGAGCTGACCTTTAAAGACCAGTGTCGTTGTATAGGCAGGGACTCATTAAAGGAACCCTTTAGTACTATAGTACTGAGTAACCTTTATACAGAACTAAAAGGTAGGACCCATATGCAACATATCAGTTACCACACATCAAAACACATAAACAGGAAATTACACATATATAGAATGAGATATAGTAATAATTAGAATGGACACATGCATCAAGATCATATGTCACAAGATTCATTCACTTAGAAGTAACAGGACTTACCCAGGGAGCATCCAAGCGAAACTCTTTGTAGTATAATTAAGTAGCCAACATCATACTCAACCAATACACACCACTCTCAACTCAAGGGCAACCATCAAGGTTGCTACCATATCATATCAAGGACTCATAATGGTATAATCAATATCATTTGAACTTAAGCCATTAATTAGGTATTAATCATCTCTCTATTATATTCACATAGGTTCGGGGACTTCACTATTATAACCGGTGGACCGATGCACATGATATACTCTAGGGCAGAACGCTCCTAACCACTATTATAACCAGTGGACCAATATATATGATATAATCTAAGGCAGAATGCACCTGACTACTATATTATAACCGGTGGATCGGTATATGAGATAATCCAGGGTAGAATGCTTTTGATCATTATTATACACATGATATTATCCACAAGGTCCCGACTTATGTAGTGTTCCATTAAAAGTGATTATTATCTTTCCATTTAATTATTACACCAATTCCATTATATGTACTTGAGGGTACCATGAATCCGAAGACACAAAGGTATACGGGTTATATTGTCGCATAAGGATAACATAGTATCCTATTGACTATCAACTCAGGGACGCAAATGTACCCTGGTCGCACTGGTGCATGAAGACACACAGTAACCTACCGACAAGGAAACCTAATCCATAAGTATACATACCCCCCTAAGTAGGTCCGTAGAACTAAATAGAGTAAGATGTAGGGCCTGATTGGGGCACTAAACAAAACTAGCAAAATCTAGAATAATCATGAGCTAAACCACGTCTTTAGGGTAGCGACCCTTAAAGCATTACCATTCCCGATCTCAAGGTCTTTCACTTTAAGTATTAGTGTCTTAATTAAGGTGGCAACGAGAAACACATTAATTACATACTTACCCTTATTTTTTCCATTATTATGAAGTTATCAATATTAGGATTATTGTTAACATAAATTAAGTGGTCCACTAAGGCCATCCTAGGTTCACATACTCACACTTGGGCACCTTAGGTCAAAATGACTAAAATACCCCTAAGGCTAAGGCTACCTTTTTACTATCCTCTTTAATCATATACTTCATTTTTATCTATCAACATGCCATAATAGATCAACGTATCCGGATTATAATTGATTATGAAGTTAAAGTATCCTACACACTAAATGATCATTTTACACATAAACCCTAACATGCACTTCTAGAACAGTTAGCATACAATCTCATGCATAATTAGCATTTGAGGCACCTCTTGCATGTTTATAAAAATTACATCACAACACAACCTCAATTACCCATTTAGTCCTAAACCGTGCATACTCTTTATGGTATACTTCAATTTACCAAAATACCCTAGGCTTTATATTGTTCATGATCATGCTTGAAAAGGTAATATTAAGGCCATAACCCTATTATCATATTTAACATTAATTTATCTCTTATCATGTAGGTTTATTAGACCAATTGCCATACTATATGTAAAATTACCAAATTACCCCTTCTTACTTACAAAATTACTAAAATGCCATTCTTTTTTACAAACTTGCTGAAATGCCCCTCTTACTTGCAAAATTACTAAAATGTCCTTCTTACTTACAAAATTATCAAAATGCCATTCTTACTTGTGAAATTACTACAATGTATTTTTTACTTGAAAAATTACTAAAATGCCCTTCTGTGATACTCTGAAGTTTTAAAATCTAAAATTTAATAATTAACCCCTTGTTTAATCTGATTTAATCTTAAATTATTAGTTTGATTATTTTTTGGACCTTTGATTTATAAAAATGGATAAGATTATTTAATAACTTAAAATAAATATTTTATTATTTTATCATACTCTTTTGTTTAAATAAATTTTCAAACCATAATTTTACTAAAATTATCCTCTTAAATTTATACTTTACATTTTGAATAAATTAATTTAATAAATAAATTTTCCCATTTACCTAATTTATAATCCTAACTCTAAAAATAATTTTATTTTTCGTTTCCCCTTTTCCTTTTTTTCTCCTTTACCCTTCCCTTTACCTTCCTTATTCCTTCCCCTTTCTTTTCTCCCGTTGGGCCGCCTGGCCTCTTCCTTGCCTGTCCAGCCTGATCTCCTCTCCCTTCCTTTCTTTCCTTTCCTTCTTCCCCCCGTTGGGCCAACCCAACTCCCCTTCTTCTTCTTTTTCTCTACTCCCGACCTACTTCTTTCCTCTTCTCTTCTTCTTCCTTTTTCTCCCTGAGTTAACGAGCCAAATGCCCCTCCCTTATGCCTGCACCTCCCACTTGCAATCACAACCTCAGCCTATCCTCTCTCTCTCTCTCTCTCTCTCTCTCTCTCTCTTATCCCTTTCCTTTTATTTTTGACCAAACACCCCTACAACCCTTGCCCATGTACCCTTCCCTTTCCTTTTTCTTCTCTCTCGGTGCACCCACCTAACCCCTCTATGCCTTTGCCTCCTCCCTTCCTTCCCCTATTCTTTTTCTTCTCCTTATCTCCTTCTCCTTTGCTCCATATCTCACCCTCGAGCCTTCTTTCTTTCCCTACCCAATCGTCCTTCCTTCCTTCCTCTTCTACCCTATTTTTGCTTCACCGCCCCTAACTACCATCTATGTTGCCCAACTGACCACCACACCGACTCCCCTGCCTCCCCTATTTCTTCCCTGCACCACCACTAGCAACCTTAGCCCTCCAATTGCAGCCAACTCCCTCTCTTTTCCTTCTTTTCTCTTCTTGACCCTCCTCCTTTCATGCCACCTTACACTGGCCATTCCCTCTCTTCTGTCTCCGTCAAAGCTACCCCTTGACCACCTAACATCCCCTACCATCTCCCTAGCTAACCTTGCTGAAATCCCCTTGTAACCCCTAAATTTATCCTCTCTTTTTTTCCCTTTCTTCCTCTCCCTCTCCCTTCTTCGCACCTACTTTTTAGCCACCGTTGTTGTTGTCTCTGCCGCCCTGAGTCGTCACTCTCTGACCCCTAGCCACCATCTACACCCTCCCACTCCTCTTGCACCCAACCTCTACCCCAACTCCCCTCCACCACTCCCTCAAAACCCTTACCTAAGACCTTCCCCCCTCTTCCATCAAACTTTCCCTTTCTCCCATTCTCCCCCCTTTTCATGCATGCAACATGAGTGTTGTTGCATATTCTAAGTTGATTTCATTAAAATTTGAGGTATAATTAAGTTAGTAATAATGGTAATTAATAAGCCTTTTGATAAAAAAATATTCTTTTAATTATCTACTACTAAATGCTAATTGTGACATTATTTTTAGGTACAATTTTTACTAATCAAAGCTTAAGCCTTTAGATCGGGGTACCGATAAAGTTTCGTTATTGCCAAAAATAAGGTAACTATTATACCCTACCAAAATGTATGAATTTATGTATGTTAGCACATTAGGGTTTTAGAATGTGTTTTGTGTGTATATTATGTGTTGCTAAGCATCCCATGAGTTTTAGTATTATGTAGAATGAAAAGCATGCTATATTGAATGAAATGAGACATGTGTGGAAATAGTGGGGATTGATGTTGATAATGATGTTATGTGCGTATGCATACTATGTTAAGTAAATATGGATACTTATAGTAGAAATAATGCTAATATGAGCTCTAGGGGCATTTTAGTAATTTTACTTGTACATAGAGGGTGAACTAAATAAATGTGCATGGTGGGTGATAATGGGTGTTAAGAATAATGAGGGTTTTGTGGTGTTAAATGATGCATGTAGGACATGGATGTTAATATTTTATGTGTTAGGGGTATTTTAGTATATTTGCATGAGACAAGGTATTTTAGTAATTTTACATGTAAAAAGAGTAGTTTGGTATTTTACAAGTAGGATGGTATGACTAAGAAGGGTATTTTGGTAATTTTACTAGTAAGAAGGGTAATTTGGTATAGAGAGTATCTTGCTAATTTTACAAGTAAGAAGGGTAAATTGGTAAATTTTCAACTAAGAAGGGTGTTATGGTAATTTTGTAAGGAAGAAGGGTAAGTTAGTGATTTTTCAACTAAGAAGGTATTATGGTAATTTTATAAGTAAGAAGGGTAAGTTGGTAATTTAACAAGTAAAAAGGGAATTTTGGTAATTTTACAAGTAAGATAAGCATTTTAGTAATTTTACAAGTAAGAGGGGGTATTTTAGTAATTTCAAAAGTAAAAAGGATATTTTGGTAAATTGGTAATAAAAGGGTATTTTAGTAAATTTACAAACAAGAAGGGTATTTTTAGTAATTTTGTAAGTAAGAATGGGGTAAATTGGTAATTTCACATGCAACATGACAATTGATCTAATAAACCTTCATAATGAGTCAAGAGTGATGTTAAATAATAGAATAAGAGTTTATGGCCTTAGAATCACTAGTTTAAGTATAATCATACATATTATAAGGATAGGGGCATTTCACTAAATTGGAGTGTATCATAAGGAAAATACACGGTTTAGGTTTGAGTGGGTAATTAAGAGTGTGTTATGATGTTAATTTCATAATCATGTAAGAGATGCCTTAATTGTTAATTATGCATGGAAATGTATATTGGTTGTGCTAGAAGTACATGTTAAGGTTTATATGTTCAATGATTATTTGGTGTGTAGGGTACTTGATTTCATAATCAGTAGTATAATCATGATAAGATAACCTATTATGGCATGTTGATTAATAAAAATGAATTATGTGATGAAAGTGGATGATAAGAGGAAGCCTTAACCTTAGGGGCATTTTGGTCATTTTAACCTAAGTATAAGAATTGAAACCTAAGATAGTTTTAGTGGAATATTTAAGTTAACATTGGCAATAATCCTGATAATTATTACTTAATAATAATGGAAAAAAATAAAAAATGATTGAGTACTTGACTAATGTGTTTCTTATGGTGACCTTCAATAAGACATTAATACTTAAAGTGACAGACCTTGAGATCGGAAATAGTTGCTCTTTAGGGGTTGCTACCTAAAGACGTAGTTTAGCCCATGATTATTCTAGATTTTGCTTGTGTGCCTTAATGCCCCAGCTAGGCCTTATATATTACTCTATTTAGCTCTACGGACCTATATAGGGTGTATACATATTGATGGATTAGGATTCCTTGTTGGTTGGGTACTTTGTGTATTCTTGCACCAATGTGACTAGGGTACCTTTGCGTCCCTAGGTTGATGGTTTAGAGGGTACTATGCTGCTTGTATGCTCTAGTATGACTGGTGTACTTTTGTATCTCTGAGTTCTTGATCTCTCCCTCAAGTTAAATATATGGAATTGGTGTGCTAATTAAATGGAAAGACACTAATCACTTATAATAGAACACCACATAGGTTGGGACCAAACTTAGGATGTTTACCGTTCCACCAGTTATAATAGTAGCTAGGAGCATTTTGCCTTGGATATGTTCATATTTACCGTTCCACCGGCTATAATAATAGCCAAGTGTGTTATGCCTTGGAGTAGTTATTTCTGTTCCACCGGCTATTATAGTGAGGTCTCCATACTCACGTTGATATAATTCGAGATATGATTATGAATAATATCTAATTAATGGCTTAAGTCCAGATAATGTTGATTATACCATTGTGATATATTGTTATGATATGATAGCGGCCTTGGGTGCTTGCCTTTGAATTAAGTGGTGATGTGTATCAATTGAGAATGATGTCGGACATTTAATTATACTACAAAGAGCTTCACTTGGATGCTCTCTTTGTAAGTGCTGGTAATGCTAAGTAAATGAATCTTATGACATATGATTCTTGAAGTACGAGTCCATCCTAATGTTTATTGTATCCCTTCCCTTGTGTATGTTATTGTTCTTATGTTTGGATTGATGTATTGCATGCATGCCTCACCCTTTAGTTCTATATAAAGGGCTACTTAGTACCGTAGTACTGAAGGATTCCTTTTGTGGGATCTTGCTTATTCAATGAGCAATGTTCATTGCAGGTTAGCCTGCATGTGTTATTCAAGCTTTCCTTTTGGGTTAAGAGCGTAGGACTATCTGGGAAGCTTTTAGGATTTTTCTTTTAAACTTTTATATTCCCTTGTTTAATATGCTTTATTCTGTAACCACTAATAGAGGATTTTATTCTTATAATGTATCTAACATGCTACTCAGATTTAGTTTTGTAACCTTGGTTTTGTGTAAAAGGTGTTCTCTTCCTTTTTAAGCTTTAGTACTTAGTACTGAAAAAGTGGAAGAAAATCGGTCTGCTATTAGGTGTGGCAGTAGCATCTATGAAATTTACTCTATTTGCTTCCGATCAAATTTTAATAAAAGTAAATTTTTTAGTAGTAAATTTTGGAGTTGTTACTCCTTTTTACTTGTAAAATTACCAA
This sequence comes from Tamarix austromongolica, assembly GCA_039764185.1. Taxonomy (NCBI): domain Eukaryota; kingdom Viridiplantae; phylum Streptophyta; class Magnoliopsida; order Caryophyllales; family Tamaricaceae; genus Tamarix; species Tamarix austromongolica. Next base: position 12,426,496 of record CM077819.1, read on the forward strand.
AATACCCTTCTTACTTGTAAAATTACTAAAATACCTTTCTTACATGCAAAAATTACTAAAATACACCTAGGTCATTTAATATTAATAATCATACCCCACATGCATTATTAACACTACATAACCCTTATTATTATTCTTAGCACCAATTATTACATATCATGCATATTATTTAAGCAATCTCCATTTTACATTCAAAATTACTAAAATATCCCTAACACATAATATATTAATATCCATGCCCAACATGCACCATTTAACACCACAGAGGCCTTATTATTATTCCTAGCACCCGTTATCACCTGCCATGTGCATTTATTTAAGTCATTCCAATTAACCATGTAAAATTACTAAAATGCCCCTAGAATATAAAATATCATTTTTCATGATGGAACATGTATTTTTAATGCTATAAACTCTTATCGTCATTTTCAACATCACACAACACTTATCATGCATTTTTGTTGAGATAAATAATACCATACCTTAAAATCACCAAATTACCCTTAGGTCATAAATATTAATATTTCTACTAATACTTATATTTATACTCCACCAAACTTTCATATCTATTTTTTTAACATCATATATAACACATTAGGCAACTCCTTTTGGTTTAAACATTATGATATGTCCAAATGACCAAATTACCCCTAGGGCTCATTTTAGTATTATTTCTACTACAAGTATCCATATCTACTTAGCATAGTATGCATATGCACATAATACTTATCACCAATATCACCTCTTTTTCTTAGTCATCCTTTTTCACATATTACACCATATACAAGATAATATAAAAATTTGGAATTGATAAGAACACATCATATTCAAATAAACCACATACCAAAACCCTAATGTACTAACATATGATAATCCATATATTTTAGTGGGGTATAATGATTATCTTATTTTCGACAAAAATTAAACATTACCGGTATCCTAATTTAAAAGCTTAAGCTTCAATTAGTAAGAATTGTACCTAAAAATAGTGTCACAAGTACCGTATTTTTAGTAGATAAGTAAACGAATACTTTTATTAAAAATACTTATTAAATACATATTATTATTAAACTAGATTATACCTCAAAATTGGTTAAATGTGCTAAAAAATTAAGCAGCATACTCACGTTGCTCATATAGCGTGAGCACACCATGCACGAAGAGGGTGGAAGGGAGAATGGGTGAAGGGTGCTTGGGCAAGGAGGTTGAGTGGGTGATGGAGGGGAGTTGGGTTGGCTGTTGGGTGCAGAAGTGAGGCACGGTGTAGGTGGTTGCTGGGGTTTGAATTTTGGTGGCTTAGGGGAAGCAAACACGGTAGCAGTGACTGTAGAAAGAGGGTGCCAAGAAGGGGGAGAAGAGGAAGGAAGGAGAAGAAAGAAAAGGGAAAATAAGGTTGTAAGGGGAGTTCAGGTAGGGTAAGGTAGGGAGGTGTTGGGGTGGTGTCAAGTGGATGAGGAGAGGCTTCGGTGGGGGCACAAGAGGGGAGAAGGGCGGCATAAGGTAGCGGTGTAGGGAGGGGGTTGAGGAGAGGAAGAGAGGAAAGGGAAGGGAGTTGGCTTCAAGGGGCACGCGGTGGTTTCTTGGGGTAGTGTAGGGAGGAGGTAGAGGCAGGAGTGGTCGTTGTGGTGGTCGGTTAGGCAATGGAGATGGTGACACAAGAAAAATAGGGGACAAAGAGGAAGAGAGAGGAAGGAGAGTCGGGTATAAGGAGAAGGAGAAGGAGAAGGAGAAGGAAAAGAAGAGAACAAGGGAGGGATAATTGACGTAGGGTTAGGTGAGTGCAGGATGCTATAGTAGGGGTGGAAGGCAGAGGAAGAAAAATGAAATGGGAGGTATGTGGGGGAAGGATACAAGGGGTGCATGGCCTAAAATGGAAAAGAAAGGGACAGGTAGAGAGGGGGTTGCAGGTTGGTGGTTGTAAGTGTAGGAGGGAGGAGGTTGCAGAGGCTTGTAAGGTACAAGGAGGGGTGTGTTTGGCTCAAGCATAGGCAAGGAAGAGGAAGGAAGAAGGGGAAGAAGGAAGGAGGCCGAGTAGGGGAGAAAGAAAGGAGGCGGGCATGTAGGGTGACCCACGCGAGGAGGAAAGAAAAAAAAAGAGAGGGAAGTGGGCTAGCCCAAAGGAGAAGAAAGGAAAGGAAAGAAAGGAAGAAAAAGAAGAGGGAGGAGGTGCACGCTGGGCTAGCCCAATGGGGAAGGAGGAAGGAAAAGAAGAAGGGGGTCGGGTTAGCCCAAATGAGAAGAAGAAAGGAAAGAAAGAAAAAGAAAAGGAAAAAAATAAAATTATTTTTAGAGTTAGGATTAGAAATTAGGCTAATTGAAAAATTAATAAATTATTTTATCCAAAATTTAAAGTATTAATTTAAAAGAATAATTATGGTAAAATTATAGGTTTAGAAATTTATTTGGATAAAAAGAGTATGATAAAATAATAAAATATTTGTATTAATTTATTAAATAATTATATCTATTTTTATGAATCAAAGGTCCATAAAATAATTAAATCAATAATTTTAGATTAAATTATTTCAAATAAGGGGTTAATTATTAAATTTTAGATTTTAAAAATTTAGGGTATTACAATACTTTTCTTTTATGGATGCTATTAGCCTTAAATATGCAAAACTATGCACCATAACACAAGCTCATTTTTTAGATATATAATCAATTAGTATACCATATAACTGACATAATTTGTATCGTGCGGCTTGTCGCACCTGCCTATACCATACAATAGGTCAGCATCTAACCAAAAAAATTAATATTACGGCTCACTAAAGACGACATTGAAAATCTAGGTGTTCTTAGTCTTCCTCATGTCATTGTCTTTCGCTGCATCTTGCTCTGTCTTATTATCTTTATCCACACTAGGGACGTAACGGGATGAATTGAACCAAATACCCTTTGACTTGATCTTGGCTCGTTTAGTTTGTTTCTTTAAGCCCAAGCTTGGCTTGAGTTCAAAAAGAACCAAACGAGCCCTGCTCAATAAAATTTGTGAGCTGACTTGACTTGTTAAACGTTTTATTTAAAAAATAATAATGAACCAAATTGAATCATTTATCATGATTCGATTTGTGACTTAACTCATTTAACTATTCAGCTCATTTGAAATTTTAACAAACCAAATCAAGTCATTTAATTATTCAACTTGTTTAAATGCTCATTTAACTATTCGATTCATTTATTAAGTAAATTCTATTCAAGGTAGCCTATTAAGGATTGAGTTAAGCTTATAAATGAGTCAAATAGAGCTCGAGCTAAATTTGATCTGGCTTACGAAAAAGTGAGCCGAACCTTCCTTAGTTTGAGCTCGTCTCTTTTAATAAATGATCTTAAAAATTAGGCTCATATTTGATTAATTATGCTAAAAAAATGAGTTGAGCTAGCTCGGTTTGTCAACAACCCTAATCCTCACATCATCTTCGTTTGATTTTTGTGCCATTGTTGATTTTTCTATCTTCCTCAATTTATTTTGAATATCCTAATGACATTTATGAGTTTATGATTTATTTCTTCATGGTCTATTTTATTTACCCCATTAATGATTTTTTTTATTATCATAATCTATTCAATTCTAATGGTTATTTAAGTCATTCTTGATTATTATTATTTTAATATTTTGATATTTCTAAAGCCATTGTCGATTTTTTTTTATGTTGCATCTAATTCCTCTATTTCAAATATTTGAAGAGAATACTCATAACATGTTGGAAGAACATCACAAAAACATTGTTAAGACAAATGAAAATCAAGCTAATCAATAGTGCAAAGAACCTTCAAGGGAACAACCTTTAAGCAACGTTGAGAAATATGGTGGAATATATGTTACACATTGTTGAAAGATACTTATACGTTTGATGAAGAGTTTGCTTAGTGGCGGTGAAATATATGGATAATATTGGTGATAAATGCTAACATGAATGTTGAATATCTCGGGAGATTTGTTAGTGAAAAATCAATATTAGAGTATTGAGAGATATGGTGAGTGATGGTAAAAGATGAGTACAAATATAGTGAAATATGAGGTCGGTTATTGATGAGCTCAAGGATTGTCAAACATTATTATAAGAATGATTTTTTGACAATGAATGGTTAACTTAACTCTGATGTAATATCATTTCAATTAAGATGAAATATCATATCAGTAATGGTGTAAGATTTTTTAATTATAGTGAAACATTCTTTTGTGAAATATTTACAATAATCTATGGCAAAAGATCCGTCCACTATTGGTGAATGATTAGTTTAAAATAACGAAAGACTAGTTAAATTATGGTGAAACATCCTATGATGAAATATTTGTTGATCTAATCTTATGAAGTATTTACCTATGATATATATTACGTATTACTAATCTAATTTTAGTTTTATTTATCAACTATAAATAAAAAAACATATGTAAGCTAATAAAAAAGAATAATGTATTAGGAATAATCTAAAATAATAAAACATCATCTAACCTCCAAATAAGATATAAGATATGAAAGACGAGATCACAATTGGTGAAAGATTAAGTTAGTAAAGATGAATGATCATTTTTATTATGGCGAAACACTAACTATATTATCTTGCAAAAGATTAGTTTTAAGAATGATGATTTTTTTTAAATATATTCTATAGTGAAAGTTAATTCCCTTATTGGTGAAATATTAGTTAAGTAATGGTGAAATATCAATTTAATTTCACAATAGGACACCGATGACATTAGTAAATCACATTGTTGAGAAAAATGAATAAGGATGGTGAATCATCGGTTGAATGATGGTGAAAGATAAATAAGGCATTGATGAAAAATCAATTTGAAGAATGTTAATAGTTTTACATACTCAATGTTGTCATTTTTATTCTTTAATATTCTCTCATTTCTAACATTTGTTTTGTTTGATATATTGTTTCAATCTTTTGTGCGTCGTCAAAGTCCGAATCATTGTTATGTTGAGTAATTTGCACTATAGTTATGAATTTTTATTATTCTTAACATGTAAATTGCCAAGAAAAAACAAAGTTATGACAACTTGTTACCTAATTTCTCTAATAACAATTATTATTCTTCATTTTTGTTATGTGATTTCACCAAACAATATGAGTGTTGAAATTCAAACAGTTTTTGAAGCATTTTTATATCTATCAATGTAGAAAATTTATAAATGAGTTCATTATCTGCCATGATTTCACAAAAATCTATCACATTTCAATTTTCTAGATAGTAGATTTTTTTTTAAAAAAATTCTACCATGATTTCACTATCTCGAAAGCATTTTTTTACCAAATTAGGGAATGAAATAGTGAAAAATTAGTTCATTAAATTCAAAGAACTTGCATAGGGCTCTATAGATGAGAAATGTGAATGTGAGGACATTTGATTTTAGTGGAAACTTTGATAATCAATTTCAAAATCAAAGAGAAATTTGGAGAAAATCTCACCAAGGAAATTATTAGTGATAAAGAATGGGGGAGAGAAATTGAAATGAGGCAATCACCATTCTCTAGCCTCATAGGAGTTTGGCTATGAATGGTTACTCTTTTTGCCTAATACATCGATGTTTCTATAGGAATAGGTCGTATAGTATGGGAATTGTATAATTGGTTATATGGCGTGCATCATGTAACTGGTTGTTATTCTTTTTTACACTTTTTGTTTTACTTAATTTATTGTTAATTAGAGCTATAAAAAATATATCATTATATTTATGAGAATTTTCTCTAAAACTAGAGACTAATATTCATATAATTATAACTTTAAAAAAAATATTATATAAAATATAGTTATATGTATCACCATGATTAGAGGTATGATGCATTATGGAATGGGCAGTTTCATAAATGGTCAGCTTTATGGAAAAATTGATGCAAATTGACTTGAATGATATGGGTTATCGTTTTGAACGATAATGATCTCAAAAGGTAGTACACTATTCTTAGGTGATGCCGCCAACCTTGCCATTAACCAATGTGATGGAGGTAAATCACAACATGTACCTTAGTAGTACAGGGACCACATATTTGTGACTACGGGTGCCTATAATAAGCCAACCCCCCAAGTCATTAGCAGAAATCAAACCCCAATAAGGAACAATATAATGATGATGATTGGATTATGGGACGATTTGAATTAATTTTGAGAGTTATAGAGCACTCACAAACAACACTTAATTAACCTACACATATATTAGTCAAGAGGATTCTTAAACATCAGTGTCATAGATATGATATTGTTAGGAAATTGAATTCACATATAAATCAATTAAAAAAACACAAACATTATTTCCCTATTTATAATGAAATGTAATCATGGGGATTACAATTCTTATATACACATCTAGCACCTCCTTAATGAAAAGATATCAAGTCAATCTAAAAAAGATATAACTTTTAAATAATAGATAAATAACCTCTAATGACTAGGGGCACAATTTACATGAATATTAAACACCTAATCCTAACAAAATAAAATATTAATGATAAAAATCCTAATTGCTAAGATAAGCGTACTATCTTATCAAATCTAACAAAACAAAGATAACTAATAAACTTAATTACTAAGGAACTAACAAACTATAAGATAATTAACAAATTAAATGATTAAATCTTCATGCCTATTGTTCATGTGACTAGTGTCTTAAATAGTAATTATCACCAACTCTAAGACACTTGACCTCAAAGTTAGGGACACTTGACCCGAAAGTTAGGGACACCCAATTATGGTCACATACCCCCATATTAAGTTATACTTCACCATTTTTGTAATTTTTTATCTTGAAATTGATTTTACTATTGTTATACTTATATTTTACCACACTTTTATTATGTTTCGCCTCCGTTATACTTATATTTTATCATTGGTGCCTTTATACTTCATCATGGTTGTCTTAATATTTTACTATAGTTGTTATATTTCACTACTATTAATTGTGTTTTTTTTAATCTAATTTGTAATATTTTGCCATAGTTGTCTTTATGTTTCATCACTATTTTATTATACTTCATAATTATTATACACGTATGTCATCATTGTTGCCTTCATATTTCATTATAATTACCTCTATATTTTTCCATAGTTGTTATGCTTCATTGATGTTAGCTATGATTTTCTTGAAAAAACTATCTTGTCATACTTCATCATAATAACATTAATGTGTTTACACCCTTATTGTGTTATATTTCACCATTATTATGCTTGTGTTTTATAACTATTGTCTTCATATTTCTCTGCATTCATTGTTATATTTCACCACTGATATTTATAATTTATTTTAAAAAGGAATTTTTTTCATTATTTACTATTATTGCTTTTATGTTTCTTGATAATTTCTTTCATATTTCACTATACTTGCTTTCATATTTTACCATTATTATTATTGACATTTCACCATTATTACTATTGATGTTTCACCATTGTTATTTACTAATATTTGCATCGATGTTCCATCATTCGTGAGTTTATGTTTCACTATAAAAAAATTATATCAAAATCATACCAATGTAGATCTTTATTTATAAAGAAAAAAACTAGCAACATTTTGATATAATTATTTTTTAACATATAAAATTAAAGATAATAAATTTCTAAAAATTCAAACAAACAAAAAAACTTTAACTTATTTACATATATGCCAGTCCATAATAGTATTCCTTTTAATTTATAGTAATTGGTTACACCATAATATTTGTCATATATAGTATTATAATAGTTTGTTCATTTAATTAACAAGAAAATAGTGCAATAAAAGAATTTTTATTATTTTAAATTAGTATGCTCAAATAAATAATTCGACACTAATACAATATGAAAAACACACACCATAAGTAATACTAAATAGACCTTGAACTTGTTAATAGATATATTGTTCTTATTTATACAAATAAAATGCACATTATTCAAGCTATTTATATTTAAACAAAACTACAAAAAAAATTATAGAGTTCAAGCTAATAATTAAATGTTTACAACTTAGTAAAGAGAAGAAACATATTTTTTCTCTACACAAAACAAATATGTTTATTAGCATAAAATAATATTGCTAATATGAATTTAGATCATTATCACATTAATTAGATTGATGTTTAAGATTGGTACCACTTACCAAGAAGTGATTTTATTACATAATCACATTTTAAAAGTGATACCAAACAAGGGGTAATTTTTAACATTACATTTAAAAAAATAATAATAATTAATTATTCATTGTGATTATATTATTTCTAGATATTAAGGTTTCATAATAATTATATTTTTTTGGGAAGTAATGAAGTTTTAATAACTACCAAATGGAAGAATTACAACCACCAATTAATATTAACCTTAAGATTACAAAACCAATCTAAGGCAGCACTAGTTGTACCACACCAACATGACATCAATGTATCCTCTTTACTATACATACTTATGTTCTTAACAATGAGAAAGGCACCTACTAGCTATAATGAATCTTATCTCTTTCAAAACCAAAACATTTGATCTATAACAATTTTTGAAACTTTGGGAATTCCTTTCAAACCAAACAGAGGCAACAAAGGTTGCATAACATGCACATACCAACTTATTCTTTGATTTATGTTATTTAATCCTCTTTGCTATGATCATCATTTGTCAAGACCAAGATTCTACTATATCCTTGCAATCAAAGGCTTTTTTAATTTTCCCATATTTCCAAGTTGTATGGATAATAAGAAAAGAGGTGAGAATGGGTCTCTAACCCATTTGATCTCATCATATATTTCAAATAAGTGGGTAAGCCCATGTGGTGCAATCTATATTTGGTGAAAAATCTCCCCTAGATTGCTAGCCACATAATAAAATGATGTTTAGTTGCTACAGGGTTAAACCAGACCAAAGAGTACCACCATAATTTATAATTTTATGTCTTAGATCTTTATAAGCCTTGTGGATACTGTAGTGATCTCTTGTACTGTCAAGATATTAAGAAGAAGAGTTCTGGTGCATGCTTAAAAATATTGGTCTCAATTTTAGCACTTGTTGTAGGTGCCATGAGTAGCTATGTGTACTAGTGAAACCCCCCCCACACATGTAGGTAAATGACCCATTTCACCCATAAGGCATCATTTTTCTTGCATATATCCCAAAGGACCTTGCCTATGGTTGCTTTATTCCAAGTTTTCATATCCACCAAGCCCAAACCTTCCTCCTATTTTGGTAGACATACCACTCTCCAAGCCACATGTGTTTTTTTTGAAGCATCTGATTACCCTATCCAAATAAGCCATTTGCATTAGCTTTGAAGCTAGCGTATAAGCTTTTAAGGGATAATGAAAACCTAGCTCAAGCACATTTACATGTTAGATAGTACTAACTTGAGTAGTTGTGCACAACCAGCATAAGAAAGAAGATGAGAATGTCAAATCTTGAGTTTCTTAACCACCTTAAGGACCAACTTCTACATTTGATGACAAGTGATCCTAGTATTAGAGAGAGAGCCCTTAGATAGGTAATGGGGAACTAGCCTTCCTAGAATTTTAGCTTATTAAGGATAAGGAGTTTGAGATTCCTCTCCACTCCTCCAAGATAGAGATAACATTTATGGGGATGAATACATAAGCCAAATCTATCAAATAAGTCATTAATAATTTACATGGGTCTCTATAAGGACTGCAAGTCTACTCAACAAAATAAAATCATATCATCAGCAAAGTCTAAGTTTATAATTCTCAATTTCTTGCATCTATAGCGGCCTTGGAAAAGGGGGTAAGACTAGAGGAGCCCAAGCTTCCTAGTTAAGTATGTAGTGACAAACACAGAGAAATAAGGTTAAAGGGGTCACCTTGTCTAAACCCTCTTTTACCCTTGAAATGAGTGGTAAGTTCACCAATGAGTTGAAAAGAATGAGAGATAAATGTCACACAAGCTAGGATGAGCTTAACAAACTAGAGGGGAAAGCCAAGAGCATGCAAAACTTGCTAAGGAAAATCCCAATTAATAGAGTCATGGGATTTCTTAGTATCTAGCTTTAGCATATATCTAGGAGAAATGCTTTTTTGGTGGATTTCCTTACTATTTCAGTAGCTAATTAGATATTATATTCTATCTTTCTTCCATAGCAAAGCCTGATTGGGAATGATCAATTGAGTATGGAATTATGGATTGAAGCCTACTTGTGAGGATCTATGAAATCACTTTGTAGAGGCCTATATTACGTGACTCTAGTAGTAGTTTCCTTATTAGGGATGAGGATGAGAGATGTGATATTCAATTTATGTGTAGGAAACCAATAGAGAACAAATTCATGACAATAACCACCACACCATCTCCTAATACATTCTAGGCTATCTTAAAAAAGAAGGCTGAGAAACCATCCACATCAGGAGCCTTATCATTACCAATGGATAATAGAACCTGCTTCAATTCTTGATATGAAACTAGAGATAAAAGTGAGTGCTTTTGCTCATTTTGAAAGAAAGGGCCTTAAGTCAATACATTATTGTTGATACTTCCAGCAGCAACACCTTCATTCCCTAGCAGATCTTGGTAAAAATCAATAAAGGCTTGATAGAGTACTCCATTATTAATCATTGTATCTCCATTCTCTAAAACTAACCTTGAGATAGCATTCCTATTTTGATGACTCTTTGCATGTGCAAATAAAAACTTGTTGTTCGAATCTCCCACATTCTGCTAGTGGATTTTTGCCTTTTGCTTTAGGAAAAGTTCCTCTTAGTAAGTCAATATGTGGTAAGTAGCTTCACATTCTAGAGTTAACTACCTAAGAATCATATTAGACACATCCTAGAAGTAGGCTTGTTGTTGTTCATGCATGGCCTCCTTATCTTGCTCTATGTTGCTACCAATGGATCCATATTTAGCTTGATTAAGGGCTTTGAAGATTAGTTTGAGTTTTTGCAATTTCCTCATGATAGCAAGCAGTGGGTTCCCAGTAGTTTGGGTGTCTCGGTGTGATCGAACAATGTTTAAGAAATTATCATCTGCAGCTAAGAAGATTAAATTTGAATAGTTTCCTTATGGATTCCCCCCTCTAAACTAGACCATCATTGGGCAATGGTTTGATATAATTATATTTATTAGCTGCTAAAAAGTATACCATCATCATAGTGGTAATATTAATCATTTGAAAATTTTTAATTTTTCATATTGATTAAATTAACTTATTAAAATCACCATTGTGATACTAACATTATTTCTTATAAATATTAATTCTATAAAAAATGAAAAAGTTTTAATATGAAAAGATAAAGTACCAAGAACTTTTATTTTCTTCTCTTTTTATAGTTAAGATTCACAACCACTATGTTTGCTCAATAGTTTTATTACTAAATTTATAAATGCATGGCCTTTTTAATATTTGGTGAGTTAATTATAATAAATTAAACAATATATATATCATATCTAATAAGAATCACCCTTATGATGAGAAATAAGAACTATTCCTAATTTTTTAGTCACTTACAATAGTTTCTACTACATATCGAGGGTGATTTTCTAATCTAAAACCAAAGTTGTAGAGCAAGAATTCTACCTCAATTATGATCATCAAAATTTAAGCATAGAATCAGATCGTTGACTTGTAACATCCAATGAATACCAAAAATATGACCCTAACATACTTGTATACTACAAAATCCAATAGTTTAAGTTAATTAACACTAAAAAGCTCAATCTTAAACTTTTTTTGGTCACTAATTATATTATAAAATTGTCTAATTATATGTATACCGAAAAAGTTGGCATATAGACTATAGATATAAAAAATAAGAAGCCTAAAAACACCACAAATGAAAATAAAAAGAATAAATATGAACTAAATAGAAACAAATAAACCAATAACCTCATATAATTTAATATATTTGTTCTACTCTACATATAGAATTTTAACTCTTTCATAAGTTTTTTTTTTCAAACAATGGCTTTCATTGTCATATTAATATCTTTCTTATTGTTCTTTCTATGACTGCACATGGTTTGGTTAATAGTGGTTAACACCCTCAATCCATATTAATACCATTGGCTCCCAACTCTCATGGCTTGACAAACAAATCTAGAAACCCATTCTTCCAGCTTTGTAGATGACTTCTTTTGTTTCCTTTCCAACACATGTCACTAAAAGAAAGAAATTTCCTATATTTAAACCCTTTTAACATTCAAAATCTAGTTAAAATAATATCCAAACTAGTAAAGTCGACTTTCTTAAAACTATTAAGACTTACATTAGCCAAATTAAGCTTCCTCTTCCACCTCAAATAGACCTCATGTCCTTAATACTTATGAACAAAAATCTTGCATAAATACTCTAGAATTTGCTTCATCACCTCATCAAATAGACAACGAATTAGAAGAAGAACCAACCATCTCTAGATTCTATTAGAGAAGTACCTAATCATCTTCTTATAAGACCATAAATCCTAAGAAAACACTATTGACCTTAGCCCCAAAATTTGTCCAAACAAAGTTGTCCAACCAAATTATAAAGACTCCTCTCTTTTTGAGTGGAATAATGATGGAATGTCACAATACAATATTTTAAGCCTCATCCAACAAATGACTATGGTTGTCAATACCTACAAAACCCAAACTAGCACATCTTATAAGGATATAGCATAAATCTTCATTATAAGGTTCTCTAGCCAACTCAAATGATGGTGGGATTTCCATATCACTCAAGATGAAAAAACTTCCATCTTTAAGGTTTTCCAAACTAATGAAGATGGTGACATTATCATCGAATACGGTGATGTCTATCTAGATGTTGTTGCCTCACTTATCCTTACCATATCCCTTCACTTTGTTAGTGATCCTTTGTGCCTCAAAGATAAAAATATTGATCTCATCTCAAATCTTTGATATAAAAATCTTGGAGACTTATAATGGCATAAAGATACCTTCCTTACTCATGTCATGAATCGAGATGATTCAAACCATCCTTTTTGGAAACAAAAATTTCTTGTTGGTCTCCCTCCTCTCCTTGGAGAAAGAGTTAGAAAAAACAAAAGAAACCCAAGGAAACCAAATTCCTTACTCAAGATTCACATATAGAGAGATCATTACCTTAACTAGTAAGAAGGCTTGACAATATGCCATAATATCAAGCTTCAAAAAAGTCTCAAATGAGAAATTATGAAAACCTAGCAAGAGCTCGACACTTTTTGCAAACAATTTGATATCTCCTCCCCTATAAAAAAAATTACATTAAATTCAATGGATCATTCAAGAAAGTGAATTCCTCTTGGAAGTCACACAAGAGCTCCTCCAAACATAGGACTCCTTAGGAGTCACTTCCATACTACAAAAATTCTTAGCCTCCAAAAAAATAGTCTCACTAGTTTCCTTCCTCTTCTAAACCACCTAAAAAAATATTACATGCCATAAATGTGGAAGGAAAGGCCATATATACAAATATTTACATCTAGATAAGCATATTGTGAAATTCACTTTAATGAATAAACTTTATATATAAAAAAATCTAAAATCTTCTCATCAATCTTCTAACAATGAATCTTGAGAAGAAGACCATTCTAAATGCGGTTTCTAGATTGATGAAATTGCCTCACCATCTTCCTCCTCCTCAGAGTATAAGGATGATAATCCCAATCAAATAAATATCCTTACCAAAGATGTAAAACTCATGTTCGAAGTTATCCAACATTTCTTTGTGATCCACTCATATAGAAGAACAAAAAACATTGCAAGTCTCTTGAAGAAAATGGATATATTATTCCACCATCTAAACTTCCCACTAAAATGAAAAATAATTACCTCCATCGTAAAATTATAATAAAAATCTAAATATTCGCCTCCCACAACTCTTTAGCTCCAAAAAGAAATTAAAAAAGTAAAAAAATTAAAATAACTCCAGCAATAACAATAAAATGATAATACTATCATCCAATCCCTCCTTCAAATTCCATTAGAAATTACTCAAGACTTAGTAAAAAGGAAGATGAAGAACATCCTGAAAATCAACACCTCAAAAATTTTCCTTCTCATATTGATTTATTCAATGTCATTACAGAAATAAACTCTTGAATATACATCATTAGCATCACCCTCAAAATCTCTAATAATTTCGAACTCATTACATTTTCCCTCTTTGGCTCAAGTGTTGATCTTAATTGTATTAAAGATGGTATCATTTCAAAGCTTTCTCTTTCCACCCACGATTAAAAAACTTTCCGTAGATAATAATTCCAACTTAAAATCTCTAATAAACGTGAAGCTAATATTATTTGCAATAACTTCCAAAGTAAGTCAACCTATTTCATAACGCTCTACATTATCCATATCATTATCCTAGGCACAAATTTCATAAACTTAATCACTCCTTACCAAGTTGATCATACTTGTATTACCTTCGAAACCAAAGTTGCAAAAACATCTTTATCTTTCTTTGAGATTCCTAGAACCAAGAATCTAAACCTTCTTGAGGCAAACTTGATTTTTCATAACCAAATAAATCTTCTTGTCTAAGGTAAACAACCACACCTCCAATTTATCAAACAGAGTGTGGCCCTCTTGATAATTCAAGCACAAATAGAGTCAAGCATAGTCTAAACAAAAATACTAGCATTGAAAAATAAATTAAACAAGGTGTATGTTAAAATCTCCCCATTACCTTCAAGTTTAGAAAACAACATAGTGTTGACCTTCCTTATGAAGAGTCCTTTCATATAGAAGAACATTCCCACAAAATCTAGACCAATTCAAACGAATTATGAGCATGAAAATCATTGCCAACCTAAGATAACCAACTTATAGAACAAATATCTCATTTCAAAATCTCATTCACCATGGTCACGTGCAATGTTTTATGTTAACAAGCACTCTGAAATAAAATGAGGTGCCCCTAGGATTTTTATTAATTACAAACCTTTAAACATATGACTCAAATAGATCTATTATCTTTTTCCAGACAAAAGGAATATACTTCAAAAGCTTCATTTTTCTCTTATTGTAATAATCCAAAATTTTATCTAATCTTAATTATGATTAATTTATATTTTAACCTAATCATAATCCTAATCTCAGGTAAATTATATTTTTCTTTTACCCTAATTTCCTTAATCTAAAACTTACCTCAGTCATAATCCTAACCCCAAAAATTTACTTTCTCTTTTTCCTTTTCCCTTCTCCTTTTTCTTTTCTTTTTCATTTTCTCTTCCCTTTTACCATCCTAATTGCCCTCTCTTCCCTTTACTCTTAAGACCATGCACATCCCTTCTCTCATGCACCACCCTTTGCCTTTTCTTTCACTTCACAACCATGTACAACCCTTGCACTACCACCAAATCCTTACACCACCCACACCACATGCACTACCACCAGCTCCCTAAACCACCTGCCCACACCCACACCCATGCCAAAATCCCTTGACCCTTCAACACTTCCATCCTCAACCCACACCCTCACCATATCTCCTATAAATACCTCCCCCTTCTTCTTTCCTTTCCTTTCCTTCCATTCTTTTTATATAATAAACCACCATCCTCGACCCCTTCTTTCTTTTCCTTCTTCTCCATTTTCCCTACTTTACTCATCAACACCTTGTACCCACACCACTTCCCACAACTAGACACCAAACACTACCATTTTTTTGGCAACTAGTAACCTCTATATCCCTATCAACCCCCTTCACCATTAACCCACCATCACCACCCAAATCATATTAATTTTCCCTTCCAAAAATTTCCCTATTTTTATTTTTTTGAAGAGCATAGCCATGCATCTCTTTCATGGTCGTGTTTCCTCATCCGTACAACACACACTCCGTCACATGACCATACACACTCATTCCAACCCGTGCCGCACCCCTCCTCACATGCCCTACACCCCTTTCATGCACAACTATGCTCTTCTAGGCACAATCATGCCCTCCAATTTATCACACCCCTGCACCACCCATTATACCATGCCTTTTTCCACACTTTCGTGTGTCACAAGCTCCTTCACTTATTTCAATTATCTCCATTTCTACCCTCCTTTGCCTTATTTTTTCTTTAGCTATTTTTCCTAAGTTATATACTTGTTATATTTGGATTTTAGGTGATTTTACAGTGGTATTGGAGGAGTCTTAGGTCATATGTGATAAAAGACCGGAGACACTTTTGAAAATAATACATGTCATAGCTAGGGATTTTGATTGAATTGTTTATATTTGTATGAAATCTCATATTTGATATTGTTATATGGATAATGTCATTATGATAAGGTGGTTATATGATATGCTGTGTCACATGATAAAAAAAGGATGAGAAAAATGAGAAAGCATGTGATTGTGTATATTGTTGATTAAATCTAGGTTTTGCAAGTTAAGAAGGTTGGTATGATCGTTATCTACATTAGGTTACATAGTTTAACTCATACATATACATTTGTGGTTGATTATTTCCATGACAGTAGGTGTTGGAGTTTGAAACCCATTTATATTAGGACTCATAGGACTTTTGTAAAAATAAGGATATTTTGGCTATCTTTAGGGCAAATTGGTCAATTTGGGTTAAATGTGGAACGTTTGGTATTTTAATGTGTTTATTAGGTCAAAAAATTCTAAATTTGTTATGTGGGGTATTTGGAGTAATTATGAATGATCTAAGTCTAATAAAATAAGAAAATAACTTATATTAAAAATAGTAACCCTAGAGCCGGGGTCATTATCGCATGTGTAACACGTTGGAGTTAGGCTTTGATTTTTGGATATGTTTCTAATATTAGTATTTTAGGAATACGTATTAAATTTGGTGGTCATATGAACCTTATAAGTAAATTTATGCTCACTTTATGGAAGTTAGGGTTTTCTTTAAGAATATTATGGCATTTTCCTTAGGCAATGTCCCAACCTTTGTGTGCTTGTTTTTAATATGATTCAAATAATCATATTAAGTCTAATTTGTGTACCTTTCATACCTATATGGTGTCCATATGAGGAACTTGAGAAAGGAGACAATGGATAAAACATCAATCATTTAAAGTAAAAGATTACATAAGCCATGGCTAAGGAGTTGTATTTGTACCACCCGACAATAATAGTGGCTCAGGGATGTTTTTTTCCTAAGAGATGCTTTAGATCATTCCATCGATTTAATAATAGTTTCTAGGGTTTTGATGCTCTGCTATATGTTGTGTCTTTCTATTTGATGTTAATAATGACTCAAGAGTGTTATGCCCTAAGAGGTGTTTCAATCCGTTCCACCAAATTATGAATAGTGGGGGTTCTTGAGATCAATGTAAATAAGAATATGATCTTGAGATAAATAATAGTGAATAATATACTAATCTTATAAAGTGAAAGATTATGTGAGTCAAGACTGAGGTGTTGTGTCTACTCTACCAGACGATAATAGTGGCTTAGGAGCATTTTGCCTAGAGAGGCACTTTAGACCGTTCCACCAGTTTAAGAATAGTGGTTAGGAACTTTTTGCCTTAGTACATGTTGGGTCCATTCCACTAGATGATAATAATGACTAGGGATTGTTTTTCCTTGAGAGGTGCTTCTTCCCGTTCCATCATATTAAGAATAGTGGGGGTCCCTAAACTCAATGTAAATAAGGAATATGTGATGATTATATCTAATAACAAGTTTCTGGAATCAATACTCATCTAGCATCATTTTTATGTTAATTTCTGTGCATGGTTATTTTTTTTATGTGACCTTATGTATTATATATAACCTTGTTATAACTTTATTGTTACCTTTCATGGTTTCTACTCATTCCTACGAGTAGATACCACCTTATTTTGTAGGTGATTGCCGATTACTACTTTAATATGCTTGCCTTCGGTGAGTGCTTCAAACTGATATAGGGTATGGTTATCTATATATCTTTATTTCTCTATGGACTCTTAGTATTTTATTTTCACTACATGTTCAATTCTCTCTATTTCGTATCTTATATCGTGATGGAATCAAGTGCTTCCCACACTTGATTCATAGGTATGTGGTTACTTATGTCTTACACTTGACATCAACTAGGTATATGGAGTATCTTTTCTATGTTGGATATGGCATGACACCCCTACATTTTATATTTTGACTTTAGTAATTAAATATTTGAAAATAAAAAAACTTAATTCTTAAACTTTTAGGATGTAACACTTATCTTTTCAAAGTTTGATATGAAGTTATGATTCTGGAAAATCCAAAATTCTCTAAAAGATTGCTGCAAAACAACCTTCATTGTCCCTTTAGGCCTCTACTAATGGAATGTCATGCCCTTTACACTTAAAAATGCACTTTCTAAATTTTACAAAATTAACAAATGTATTTTTAATCCATATTCCAATTTTTTCATCGTCTATGTTGATGATGTCCTTTTATTCTCAAGCTCAATCGACCAACATTTCAAGCATCTCAAAACATTTATCGTTGTTATCACAATAAATGGTTTATTAGTATGAAAATAAAAAAAATTCCCCTTTTCATACATGAATTGAATTTTTTGGCCATTACATTTTCCATGGTACTATCATTCCAATTGAGCAGACTTTATATCCATATTTCCAGATAAAATTCTATATAAAACCCAACTGTAAATATTTTTAGGTAGCCTCAACTATATCATTGATTGTTATCCTAATTTTAATTTTATTACCAAACCCCTCCATGATCGATTAAAGAAAAACCTTTTCCCTTGAACCCAAGAACACATAGAAACCATGAGGCACATTAAGACCCAAGTTATAGAAATACCCTTCATTCATCTAGTCATTCCAAACCTCCCAAAAGTTGGTGAGACAAATGCCCCTAAAATAGGTTATGGTGGAACTCTCAAATACAAAAAAAAATACCAAATTATCCAATTCACTTCAATCCATTAGAATGACACTCAATAACACTATTGTACTATAATAAAAAAATCATCTCCATAGTTCTCTGCATTTTAAAATTCCAATCCAACCTCCTCAACCATTTTTTTTTGTTAAGAATAGAATGCAAATAGGAAAATTAATTCATGGAAAAGGATGTCCAGAATATTACTTCAAAATAAATTTTTGCAAGATGGATATGATATGCCACAAAAGTTGAAAGACAAGTAACATGCTTCCTCAAACCATCTTTCACAAAATTCAATCAATTCATGGTATGAAGCTACAATTAAGGATGAAGAACGAGCCTCATCTTCATAAAACACTCTTGATCAAACTTAAGAAGAAGTATAAAAGTGATTTGATGCCCTCATAAATCCCCTATATGCTAACAAATTATGCAAAATGTGTCATCTCCATTGACAAGTAAAACTTCTTAAAACCCAAGAAGGGTTATTCCTACCCTCAAAAACCCCTTATCAAAACTTGATTTCAAAACCATCTTCTTCAAATCTAGCAAATCATCCACCTCCATCTCCAAAGGAAAAATCTTCCCATAAAATTGAGTAGTTTCAACAACCTCATTTTAAAATTATAATGAGTACTGAAGAAGGATTTTTTTTCCACCTTAACCCTCTTCATACTATTCAAAAATTGTAATCTAGATATTTTTTTTACAAACCATGGAATTTACTAAAACCAAACCATATTATATGGTCATTTTAGAAAATATTAGGTCAACCTCCTTCAAATTCTTTACATACAAAGATACCCCTAACCAACTGACATTCTACTTGTAGAGTGCACAAGGTTTTGCATCCCTCAAAGTGGGTAAAGGACCTTGCTTATCCCAAATGGATCCTCTAGTCATACAAAACCTCACATGATTTCTCCTTATCTTTTAATTATTGGGACTATCAACATGCCTGGTATAATAATTTACTTATCCAAAATAGCCAAAGAAGTCATTCATGGCTTACTTTCTTCTAAAATTTCACAAATATAGATCCCCTATTTGATTTTTGAGTTTTGACCTGTTATTTGATCACAACATAATATTGTGTTGGTTCGTACAGGTGTTGGAGAAGTTTAGTATAGTGTGGAGGTTTTTGTGAGAAACATAAGGGTCTTGTGTTAATAAACATAGACCATTATTCTCCATGAATATTTGATGTGTTTTGGGAAAAAGTCGAAAGTAAGAAAATAAACACAGGGGTTTTGTACTTCCTAAACATAGATCAAGTTTTTCCTTATTTTTGAAACACGTTATTTTACCCCGTAGGATTTTTCTTCTATAAAATGAGACACATTAACACCCTAGCCATCAAGAGTCATGCGTACCAACTTCTTCTTCTTCTCTATAGAATTTTCCATTCAAAGAGAATTGTATATTTGTGTAATTGATTTATTGATTAATCATCCTATAATTACACATGAGAATAAATAAAGATCTCTAATTTTCCTCAATTATTCTATTTTGTGATTGAATCCTCAATTGCTCATAATCTTTTTAATTCCAAAATGGTTGGGATCTCTTTAAATCTACGATAATTTTGCAACAATTTGGTATCAAATCCACATTATTGAAGAGATCTAGTTATTGATATGGTTACAAGATTCAATATTAATAAGTTTAATCGATCCATCAATTTTTGATTATGTAAATTAAAGATGTGGGTGGTTCTAATTCATAATGGAGTGGAGAAAGCATTATCCGATAATTTAAATAAGATAGATTCATTGATGGATGAGAGATTTAAAGAAGTATATCTGAAGACCCTCTCTACCATATAACTGTACTTGTCTAATAAGGTATTGCAAAAAGTGGCAAAGGAACCAATAATGGCTGCCTTGTGGTTGAAGCTTGAGTCATTATATATGACAAAGTTAGTGGAAAATTGACTACTGTTGAAGAGTCAACTTCATGACCTAAAATTAGGTGAAGGTTAATCTTTGAAAATTTATTTGGATGAATTTAACTCTATAGTTATGGATTTTTATAATATATATGTTAAATTAGATAGTGAAGATCTGACTATTATATTGTTATATTTTTTTTCTTGAAACTTTTAACATTTTCATGAGACTATTTTATATAGGAAGGATGAGTTAGTCCCTAAGGATATGAAATCCACCCTAATATAATAGGAGTTGATTGATAGTCAATTGACTAGTATTGGTACTCTAGGGACTCACACAGTGTAGGATTGATAGCCAAGGGGAGGACATGTGAGTGGGAATTTGGTGACAAGAAGATATCTAGATCTAAGTCAAAGAGTTGGCAAAAGAATGTGACATAGATGTTTATCATAAAAAAGGCCATATCAGGAGATACTGTCCCAATAGAAAATCAACAAATACAACTAATGGTGTATCTAATGAGTGTGATGCTACCATAGCTAATGGCAATGGTGATGTACTAACTGCCATAGATGGATAGACTAGATTGGCCAATAGATGGATCTTGGATTTTGGGTGTTCTTATCATATGTGTCTTAATCAAAGTTAATTTCAAATGTTTGAGGTGACTCAGGGTAGAGTTATCTTGATGGGTAACAATGTTGCTTGCAAAGTTTTTTGGATTGGGAAAATGAAAGTAAGGATTCATGATGGTAT
The DNA here is from genome assembly GCA_039764185.1 of Tamarix austromongolica. Taxonomy (NCBI): domain Eukaryota; kingdom Viridiplantae; phylum Streptophyta; class Magnoliopsida; order Caryophyllales; family Tamaricaceae; genus Tamarix; species Tamarix austromongolica. Next base: position 12,447,878 of record CM077819.1, read on the forward strand.
GGTCAGGACACTGTCCAATGTGAGACGTGTCATAGAGATGACCAAGAACCTCATATCTTTGAGTTTCTTGGATAGTAATGGATACCAATGTGTTATTGAAGATGGTACCCTGAGAGCTACAAAGGGACTCTACTAGCGATGAAGGGAAAGCTAGTTGAGACATTATATGAGCTTGTTGGCATAACTATTGAAGGTGCAGTTGAGATGACATTGAGAGTGTCTAACTTAGATGCTACTGGCCTTGATTTGACACAATTGAGATATGGAAGTGGCCTTAGCATGACTAGGTGTCCTTGTGTTGTGACCTGATTACATCTATTTCTATTACCTTTTGTGAAATTAAATTTTTTTCTTGATAAGAAGGAGGAGTAACAGAGTCTGTTAGGTGATTCAAACAAGATGGAGCATGTTATTGATCTAGATGGTACAGATTCTTCTAGTGAGGAGGAATCTGGGTAGTAGGTGGACCAAGTGAGCATTACTTTAGGTAGATCTGCCTATACATTATATACTCTGAGTAGTATTGGTCTGCAAGATCTAGTGTTAGACTCAGATGTTATTTTGGGTTGTGATTCTTCCTTGAAGTCATTTGCTAGTGTTGCTGAAGAGATATGGTCTCTTTTGCTTTTGACATTGGTATGTGATGTTTTATTAGTTATTCATTTATTTTATGTTTATGTTTTGCTTATCATAGCAAAATAATTTTTTTAGGAGAAAAAGCTGAAGACTTTGGAAGTGCCCAAATCTAAAGAGGTTATGGTGGCTTGTTTAGTCATAGGTTCATACTCTGTAGTTGTGAGATACTTGATGTACGATTTGATTAGTATTGATTTTTGTATTGCTCTTGTGATGATCATGTGTGTGGTGAGTCTCTTAAAGACACCTTATTTAGGTATGGTGTAGATTATGAGTTACTTGGTACGTACAGTATCGGCTTGTATTGATTATGTATTTTCAACTATTTTGTTAACGAATTACTCTGATCTTGGTTGTGGTCTTGATGATTAGAGGTACACTAGTTTTCTAATGTTTAAATTCAACCTTATAAGTTCTAAGGTTTTGTGTTTGGCTATGATAAAGACTTTTCAGGAAGTTTTGTGGCTTAGTGGTTGAGTATGAGAGTTGGGGTTTGGTCATGGTGCTCCAGTTGTTTGTGGTGATATTCAAAGTGCTATCTGTTTAGCAAAGAATCAAAATTCTTTTCATCATTAAACAATGCATATTGACAGTAGGTATCCTTTTATTCGGGATATTATTGCTATAGGTAAATTTGTGTTGTAGAGAGTGGGTACTTTAGATAATCCAGTTGATATGTTAACAAAGCCATTTATCGTGGGTAAATTTGAGTGTTTCTCAAACTTTATTGGTGTTCATAGGCCATGAGGTCCTTTATTGGGATAGGGTATTTTGTAGAGATCTTTACATATCATGCATCACAAATATTATGTTAAGGTGGAGAATTATGAGTTTTAACTGAGTATTTGAGCACAACATAACATTATATTTGTTAGTGAAGGTGCTAGCGAAGGTTAGTGTAATATTGAGCTTTGTGTGAAAAACATGGAGGTCTTGTGTTAATAAATATGAACCATGTTTCTCTGTAGAATCTTTAATGTGTTTTGGGCAAAACTCGAAAGTAAGGAAATAAACATAGGTTCCTGTGTTTCCTAAACACAGACAATATTTTTTCCTTACTTTCGAAACACGTTATTTTATTGCGTAGTGTTTTTTTCTTCTATATAAGGAGACATGTTAAAACCTTTGCCATCGAGAGTCGTGTGTCCCAAATTCTTCTTCTTCTTCTTCTTCTCTATAGAATTCTCCATTCAAAGAGAATTGTAGACTTGTATAACTTACTGATTGATTAATTTAATTGTCCTATAATTACACAAGAGCATGAATAAAGATCTCTACTTTTTTCTGAATTATTTTGTTTTGTGATTAAATCCTCAATTGTTCATAATCTTATTAATTCCGATTTGATTGGGATATCTTTAAATCCATTCTAATTCTGCAATATGATTCATCTAATGGTGGAAGTTTTTTTGGATCTTTATCCGAAAGTCTACCCCCTCAAGTTAAGGACGCCCTTTAATACTTCACCAAAACTTTCAAAGTAACCTATAAGGACAAATAATTCCAACCCTTTTCACCATTTCTGCAAAAAAATTCTTCTATCCTTAGGTCTTAGGATGTGAAGTTGACTAACAAACCCTTGAAAGAATTCTGATCATTGTTTGACAGTTCAAGGTAAAATGGTGGAACACATTTTAAGCTTTTGAAAAATATTCCAAACAATTGGTCCAAATGTAGGAAAAAAAACAAAACCTAATACAACCAATGTTCTAGGTACCACTCCAAACAAAACCAGCCTAAACACAATTCCTCACTTAAAAATCTCTTACATCAGCCCAACTAGTCACAACTAAAGCCTAAGATGAATACCTTTCCATCATAATAGGTACTTGAAACTTTCAATATATGGTGATGTAAAAATATATGAAAATACTATCGACAAAAATAATAAATCATTATCAACCAAAATTTGAGTAAAACAAAAGTCATTGTAGCAGTTTCTACAACAGCTGAAAGCAAACATCAAACATGATAGGGAATCTTCAACTTTGCTAGGATATCTCCATCTTTTAATGCAGAAGTTGAAGATATCATCCTAGCTTATAAAATGAAATTGATCGTGCCCCAAACTTTCCTCCTTTATAAGGAAGACACCAAGAGTGAAGAAAGGCATTGATTTTACACACTAGTTATAACACCCAAAAAAATTTTTAACCTTTATTTTTGGGTGTTTAGCTTTTTTATTCAAAACCAACCCTTAAACCGTAGCAAAATTATTTATAGTTATAACCTTTGATCAATAAGCCAAATATTTCCCCCAATTATCTTACCTTTTCTCTCTCTATTAAACCTATCCTAAATTGGATTATTTTCCCTAATATATTTTCTATATGATACCTTAACCTATCTACCCCTTGTGTGCCCCAAATACTTCCCCCAAACACTTCCATTATCTCCCTCTCCTTCTCATGCTACACCCATACCCCTCACTCTTCATCCTTTTTTGAACCAAAATTGTCACCATCACCACCCATCGCCTTGCCCTTGTCTGCCACAACCTCCATCGTTACCGGCCTTTGCACCAGCACCACGCATACAAACCATCCACCATCCTCCTCCTCCTCCTCCTCCTTCTTCTTCTTCCCGCCCCTCCATTTTCCTGTGTCACCAACCACCACCATCGAGCCTTCCTCTACTCCTCCTCCTCCTTCTTCTTGTTGCTCCCCTTTGGCTCCTCCCTTCATAGCCAACACCACAACCTATACATCCTTCTTTATACCTATGCACTTCCTCAATCAATCATATAATCCCTTACTTCCTACACTGCCCTATCCAACCTAAATCCCATATCCCCTAGAAATAACCCTCCCTAGCCATTTTCATACACCACAATAGCTCCTTGCACCGCCCTTCCCCATATCACCACAACACTCAGCAGCTCTGCACCTCACCACTTCTAGCACCAGCCCATCATCGCCTTACAATTACCATCTTGCCACCATGTCACCCTGTCTACCACCAACCACCACCAGTCTTTACCACCTCAGTCATCAACAGCGTAGCCAAAAGACCCCCTCATGCAAGCTCATGCTGCATGTGCATTTTGAGGAAGAGTCTGCTTTATTTTTTAAAAAAAAATTGGTACCTATTATTTATATATAAGGGTATTTTGGTGATTTTAGAAAAATAAATATTTTATTATTATAAGTATTATTTTATTCATTAAATTTTATGTTGGTATTTTGGTATTATTTTAGGAGTAAAAGTTGATTAACGGGATCTTGTAATATTTAGTGGGATACCATCACTTTTGCGTTTTTGTTGGAATTCAAGTAAATTTTATACTCTCCTAAAGTTGTAAATTTTGTAGGATAGGACTATAGGGTTTTTTTTCCTAAAATATGTTAAGCATGATTGGTTAAATTATAATTATGTGTTAACCATTATATATTGAAAAGTTGTATAACAAGAGCATATATTATATGTAAAATATTTCGGTTACAAAAGTATGGTAAAATGATACTTCATGATTAAGTATGAAATGTACATGGAAAATGGTAAGGATACTTTTCGTAGTTTAGGGCTATACATGATTTGTTTTGTGCCAAGTTATTATTATTATGTGAAATAATATGTGATTGTTAATGCTATGATATACAGTTGATATTATATGATTGAAAATTAATGAGTAAAGATTATGCGATATTGTTATTTTATGTGGGAAAACCCTCAGTATGAAATATGGTTGTATCATGGGTTTATTAATGGTTTGATAATTATGAAAAGAGTATAATAAAGTATAAGGAGATAAATGGAAGATTTGGGGATAATGTTACAAAACATATAAGATTTGCATAAAATAGTTATTTGTTACTGATAAGGGAATTTTAGTCAACTTGGTTTAAATATGAGAATCATGATAGTTTAAGGTGTTATATCATCTAAAATATTCTAAGGAATTAATATTAAGTGCTTAGAGTAGGTGTGAATGACTTAAGTTTAATAAAGTATGAAAATGGTTTGATTTGGGAATAGTGGCCCTAAACCAAGAAGGTTATTATTACATATGTGAAGTAGTAAAGGTAGATCACAAAATTGAAATATGTCATTAATATTAGTGTTTTGGGAATGTATATTGAATTTGGTTATTGTATGAGACCTATAAGAAAATTTATGAATTAATTACAAAATTAGGGTTTATAAGCCTTAAGAATAGCAACTTTTGGAATAGGTTTATTATTTTATATGGAAGACCTTAGCATTAGACCTTGAAATTCAAGTATGTTGATGATAATAATATTTGAGGAATAGGTACTAAGTTTGGTGATTAAAAGAGTAACAAAAGAAGAGATATGATAAAAGTGTGAAATTAAGGTTTTAGGGAAATATAGGTATCTTAACTCTAGAGAATGTCCTTATGATCTTCGTGATGTGCTTTACCTACTTTTAAAGTGTTTTGTATCTTTCAATCAATTATGAATAAGACATTAATCATTTAAAGCGATAGATCACGTGAGTTGGGCCAAGGTGTTCTTGTATCCATTCCACCGGATGATAATAATATCTCAGGTGTGTTATCCCTACAAGGTACTTCAGACCATTCCACCAATTTAAAAATACTGGCTCAGGAGCATTTTGCTTTGAGAGGTGTTGGATGCGTTCTATTAGATGATAATAGTGGCTTAGGTGTGTTGTCCATGAGATACACTTCAGTCCATTCTATTGGATTAAGAATAGTGGGGCCCTATACTCATCATGAATAAAAATATAATTTGATAAGTAACCTAATGGATAAGACATTAATTATTTAATGTGTAAGATTATGAGAGTCAGGATTGAGGTGTTTATGGATCCATTCCATCGGATGATAATAGTGGCTTAGGTGTGTTATCCTTGAGAGTTGTTTCAGACTATTCCACTAATTTAAGAATAGTGACTCAAGAGCATTATACCTTGAGAGGTGTTGGATCTGTTCCACCAAATAATAATAGTGGCTTAGGTGTGTTGTCCCTGAGAGGTGCTTTAGACCATTCCATTGTTTTAAGAATAGCGGGGTCCATGAGCTCAGCGTAAATAAAATCTGAAATGACTGATATCAAATTTAAATAATTATCTAATCAGTCACTAGTAGCCTTTGTGCCTGCCTATATTTCAGCAACAATCTTTGTGTCTACCCGTGGTCCGGTAGTAGCTTTCGTGCCTACTTGTGTTTTAGTAGCTACCTTCGTGCTGACCTATGATGCGATGAGTTGTTATTGATTTATGCTTATGAGCCTACCTATGTTATAAGATTTGTTGTGATTGATGATGAGGTATGTGCCATGTGGTTATTATCTTGGTCTTGGGTTAATGTTGTTTCTAATTATACTGCAAAGAGCATCTCTTGGATGTTCCATCGGTAAGTTTCATCTAGTTCCAGACTAACGAGTATGAATAATATATGACCATGGTGGTATGTGGTTATATGAATGAATATCGTATTTCAATTAACGTATATACAGTTTGATGTTTTATACCATATATTATTGTGATTCCTTACATGTGTTCTTTGATGGTTTTTCACTTTGGTTTAGTATAAAGGGTTGCTCAATACTGTTGTAGTGAATGGTTCCTTTCATAGGCCCCTACCTATTTAATGAGCATTAGTCTTTGCAGGTTAACTTATGGGTTTTATCGAAAGCTGATAATTCAGCTTGAGAGCCAATGATTATCTGGTGTCTTTGGGTATATTGATTTTGGTTGTATTTAGACAAATATGTCATTCTGTATTCTCTCTCTCTGAGTTTTGTAAATCTTAGATGTTGTATTTATGTAGAATAATGCTTATCTTTCGTCTCCTCAATTTTGTCTCTTATAATCATATATTAAATCAAAGTAGAGTAATGATTTTAGCCTTAGCACTTAGTATAAGAATGGTAAAGGTAACGGGACTTGTACCAAGTGTAGTGATAACACCCTTTGTTTTATTTGTTTTAACTTTCGTGCTTAACTCTATAAACAAAAAACATTATTTTGTAAATTTGGGGGTGTTATAAGTTGGTATCAGAGCTTTTGGTTGTTGAGAATTAGGTTTCGATAAGAGATTTGGTTCTCACAATCTTACATATTTTAACAAAAAAATGTATTTTCCTTCTCTCAATGTTTTCAAACCTGGATTAGTCTTGTGAGTATTCGAGTGTGGGTAAACTAAGTGGTCTTTGATTTATGCTTGAGTGGTCTTTGATTTATGCTTATGTGTTATGTGCGTAGTAAGTTAGGGTTCTCTTAACATGGTCTCGCTTTTGTAGCTCAAGAAGGCGGGATTGCACGTATTTTCCACCTTGTGAATATTGGTGAACCGGTGCACCTACCAACATGGTCTCCACTCAGGATTCGGGATGCCTTTGCATCCCTAAGAGGAATCGTATGGAGGTTAGGGGTATGAAGATGATGATGTACTACTTCTTTACCTAGCTATGGAGGAGTCGACTAAGATGACAAATCATTCCTATGAAGATGGTAGTCAATGATCGTAGAAGAGCCCTTGTGCATTTCAACATCCTAACAATGCAATGATGAAATTTTTGGTGGGGCATTTAAGACGCGAACACTTGAAGAGGAATACATCTTTTGGAGTCAGGAGGACTACAAGCTTTGGGATGGTTACCTTCACGTTGTTCTTCGATGTTGCACTTGCTAAAGCCTTAGAGTAAATTTTCTTGTTTTAAAGGGGGTAGTTGCTCCCCTGGGTGCCTTGCATACCCTTTTAGTGGTATCATGTAGAATATTTGTCAAGAAACCATGAAAAAAAATGCATTGTTGATTTCTAGTTGATGTAAGTGTCATTCGTTAGAGGTGGCAAGAACAATTAGCATGCAAACAGTGTCAGCTTAGCCACATGAGATAATGTGTTCTTATAGTCTTTTACCTTAACTTCATTATCCCTTAGCAACCATGTATGCCTTATATCTTTCAACATTACCATATGATATGTGCTTAATTTTGAAAGCCCACTTTGACCTAATAACCTTTTTTTTATCTAGAGGGAGTGTAGTGAGGATCCATATATTATTTTGATGTAGAGCAGATAATTCCTTAACCATAGCTTCAACCTAAAGTGTATCATTCTTTAACTAGGAATAAGAATGGGGTTCATGTGAAGATAAAACATTTTCAAGGGACGTAATATATTCATAAGTGAATTGATCAAGGGGAGTGGCAATGAGAGAACGAGCTAGAGATGATTGAGAGGGAAAATAAGGGCAGTGAAAATCGTGTACGGTAGAAGCAACATGTTTAACTCATGTAGATCATCTTATAGGAATAGAAAGTGAAGGAGGTGGGGGAATGGGTGAAGGAGGAAAAGAGGGAGTGGAGTGAGTTGTGTAAAAAGAGCTATTTAGAGTAGGTTCACAAGATAGAGAGAAGGAAGGCAAGTCTAGTGTATGAATGAGTGAAAGTTGAATCTATAAATGAGGTGTTGGACTTGCAGGGATATTTGAAGTGTGAGAAGGACTAGTGGGATTAACAATAGGGAGGGTAGTGTTAGTAGTTAATGAGGGTAATGAATCATGATTTTGTAGAGAAATATATCCTCCTGAATAATAACACTACAAGCTATAAAGGACTGTTGAGTATCAAGATCAAAAACTTTGTATGCCTTTTACCCACATGGGTAGCCAAGTAGTATGATTCTCTTTGATCTGGCTTGGAATTTATCTGATGTTCCACATTGAACAAAACAAAGAAAACCTATTACCCTTATATGATCATAGGAAGGTGATTTGTTATACAAGTTTTCGAAAGGGGTCTCTCGGAAAAAATAGTAGTACGTAGTAAATTTATTATGTCAGTTGCTGCTAAAATAAAATCTCCCAACACTTTATATTATAATGTACATGAAGACTTATAGCCTTGGCCATATATTTCTACAATTCCTTTCTACCTTTACTTTTTGTTAAGGGGTATGAGGAAATTTTCTTTGATGTTGAGGGATAAAATAAAATCTCCCAAAACTTTATGGTAAGATGTGAATGAAGACTTATAGCCTTAGCCACAGATGTCTATGCTTCCTTAATACCCTTCATTTTTGTTTAGGGATATAAGGAAATATTTTTTGATGTTGAATGCCCTATTTATGAAACAACTAAGTGTATGTTTGATTAATCAATTCACTCCCATTATCATATAGTAGACATTTTACTATACAATAAAAGTGGCTCTTCACATAATAAATAAAGTCAATTACAATATGAGGAATTTGATTCTTAGTATAAAAGAGAAGAATTCAACAACTTTGGGAATGGTCATCAAAAGCTATAAAGAAACATGAGGCTCCACACATTGAAGGAGTCATGTATGGACCCCATAAGTCCACATGGAGTAAATCAAAGCACTTAGGAGTTATAGAAAGAGTATGGGTAAATGGAGTTTGATGTTATTTGGCAAGTCTACAGACATCACAAGATAAATTGGAGATTCCATCACAACTACATAATCTAAGGTTTTTAATTCTAGATAAGAAAGTGTGCCCTATTCTAGCATGAACAAGTGAAATCTCAAGATTGCACTCAATGGCACAAACTATGAGCTAGATTAGCAAGAGCTCTCCTAAGGGATTGAATGAAGTAAAGTCCATGATGTTTAGTCCCTTTTCTACTACTTCATTAGAAGCAAGATCCTAAAACACTTGGTAAGATGAATTAACGTGAGTAAATAGGTTAGGTGATGTAATAAATTTACCCACACTAAGCAAATGATGCTTAAATGAAGGCATATAAAGCACATTTTGAAGCATAATTAATTAATGGAGCATGACACAACGCCAACTTGATCAACATGCTATTTGGTATCATCTGGAAGGCTTACAAGTATTGGTTTAGATAAGTTTTTTAGGGATAGAAAAATATTTTCATCATGGCACATGTGGTTAGAGGATCCAATATCAAACTCAAACTATATGTTAGGATTATATTAGAGGGAAGGTAATGATACTTGTGAAATTGGCATTAGAAGTGAAGGCATCATTATTAATTGAAGTGCCTTATTTCATTGACTTCAAAACCTCTTGATATATATGGTAATAATAATTATTAGATCAATACTCATATATGAGGCAACTAAATTTAGCTTTAGTGGATTGTCCAATACCTCTCAAGCATCATTTGCATTAGCAACAAGCTTGCTTGAATTTTTCCCTTTCATTTTGCCATTACAACGGGATGCCCAATGACCATGTGCTATTTTTAAAGAAAATAAGTGAACTTCTTTAGTTCCTTCTTCCACTTCAAATCTCTAGTTTCAAAGGTTGATTGAGTGCCATTGTTGGAGTGCACAAAATACTTAGAGGCAGCCATTGCGTTAGGTTCTTGGTTAAATCTAACTCCACTATTTATCTCCCTCTAATTTTTAACTAGTTGAACCATATAATATGCCTTGTTAATCTAAGGTAGAGGATCTAAACATTCTCAAAGCTATAATTGAACATTGAAAAGAATTGCACTAGCTGGTGTTGGTCATCTCTTTTCAGTATTATTCTCAACAATGAACATATGCATTGTTTCACTACTCCCAAAAACACAAGTAGGAAGTGGATCAATAATGTTAATTTTGTCCCACAACTTCTTATTCTTGCCATAATACTCAGCTATTGTCAAGTTTTTGAGTTAGAAGACTAAGACTGTGATTGATTTGAAGAATAAATAATGACCCGGATTCTACAAACCTCCCTATAATTTCATCACACAATTTTTTGGCTGAAGGGACATACACAAAATGTTTGGTAATACTTGGTTACACTATGTCAGTAATCTAACATGACACTATATAATCACATCAATTCCATGAGTGATGATCATCTGTATCTTTTGATGGTTTGACACAAGCAACAATGATAAAACATAACATATTCTTAGCCTTTAAGGCTCTATGAAATCCATGGCTCCAATTTAGAAAATTCAATCCTTTGAAAGGAGTGAAAAGGAGTTTCATACATGGATGATCTCCAAGGTTTAGGTAATACGTATCCTTATAAGCATATCCTTATCAACATAAGTGACTAATGGAGGGACTTATCCATCTCCACCAATGGTGGTCAATGGTTGAGCCTTCTGATCTAGCTTTAGGTGGAATAACATTCTCTAGCATGGTGGAGATGTGAGATTATTGAGTGTTTTAATAACGAAATAATGCAATTTAAGCCTCCTTGAAGCTTTGATACCATGTGAGTTTATCTACAAAGTTTTATATTTGAATTTAATTGTACGAGCCTTATAACGATCTACTTATAACAAATAGCGGTTAACAATTCTAACAACTAACTAACAATTTGATTAACAACTTTCTACTAATCTAAACTTGCTTAAGAACTTTAATGCTATATGAAACACATATGTTCACATTATCTGCTACCTAAAAAGAGGAAAGCCAATAGCATCAAATCACTAGGGATATTTTTACAGAACAAAGTCAATTGCAGTTTCCATAGCCTATAATTCAAACTTCAAGCAAGTACACACAAAGACACAGTTCTAGTAGAGATTGTTCACAATGTCATTCTTAATAAAATCTATAGCCCTTAATACTCCTAACACCACCTCTTAGGATCCCCACAATTAATTAAACCTTGTTATCACTACCTAACTAGGTCCTGCCTTAAGCTCTTTTAATTTTAATTAGCTCTTTTAAATCTTCTACAACTTAGAGGATGCCTTGCCCTATCCTCCCTCCCTCTTATGCAAAAGTTCTTTTTCCGACCTTATAAATTTTTTTAGGGAACACATAAGTTATTATTTTATCCCAAAACACAAAAATAAAGGCTATTATAGAGTGGCTAAAATGATAATATGAGGATTCCTAGAGCCAAATGATTCATGACATGAAAAAACAAATAGTATAATAATCCAAAATTGTTCAATGTAAATTTAGGTTATAACTAGTAAGTATGTGTGAAATACAAGGCTACTATATTGGATGAAATGAAAGGGTAGCAATTAGCCACACTTGCATGAAAATATAAACCAATCATAATCAAGAAAAGTGTTTCACTAATTACTAACAATAGAATATTGATGTGCTGAGGGTAGACAAGATTATTATGAATAAAGAAATGTTGCCCTAAAGAATACTAAAACAATGGTTAAATTAGCTATTGTATTGTACTGCAATAATCTCGAGAAAAATATACATTTTGCTAAATGCTAAGAAATGTCTACAAAAATACCTTTTCCTTATGTAGAGAAAATATAACAGCATGTATATTGCTCCATTGGTGATTGAAACTTCTTCTTTAGTCGGTTATTATCTTCTCTTCTCCTAGAATAGGGAACACCATCCGAGATACTATTGTTGGTAATATTCCCTGAATATAATCAACATGATGAGACAAACAAGAATGATAAATTTTTAAAGACAAAAAACATATGGCATACTTTATATCGGCACCTTTCATATGATTTCCTAGATCTACAAAAAAAATCACTAGGTTTAAACTCAAAAGTCTTAAGATTATTTTCTGTATAAGTGGTTCCTTTGCAGCAATAATCTTTCATGACACTATGATATGAACTTCGAAACTTTTTTTGCACACTAACCCAAGTCTTATACTTTTATGGTGGTCTATGAGGATAATGTTCTTCATTCAAAAACACTATTAGATCAAGATCTTTCCATTTACAACACCATGCTTGTTGATCATATGGTCCAAAAATTTATAGAGCCAAAAGTACAACAAGGATCCACATGACTTGTAATAGATTTCAACATTGTACTTCTGTTCCCAAAATCAAGCTTCATGTCCATTATTTAGCTGATTAAAATTCTCCATCATTGTCTAAACTATACTTCATATAATCATCTTGCTCGTTACTACCAACATTCTCTAGCAAATAAATTGCACTTCATGAAAGACCTTCATTCTTAGTAATACTAACAAATCATATAGTTTATCTGAATCATTAAGTAATTATATAATAGGTAAAGCACAAACGTAATGGTGGTGGTGCTACTGATTGATAAACTAGAAACCTTGTAAGCATCTATAATGGAAGAATTTCTTATTTAGGACAATCTAACAATGACATGCCTCATTGTTATTAGATTCAAGAAATATATTCCATATTAAAGTCCACCAGCTCACAATTAAAAAAGAAAAATTGTGTAAAATAAGCATGCAACTCCCTAGTCAACAGATAGTAAGCTTTAGCTTGATTAAACATATTGCTTCACTAAAAACAAAATAAAGTTCACACAACACAACTTCACCATATAATCTCATAAAAGTTGTAAGATTATGGGCTAAAGGAAGTAGTTGAAAGCACTGAAATTTGCACTCCCCATGAAAATGAGCAAGGAGAAATACATAGACTGCCTTAATAGGAGCTAAAGCAATCACAAGTAGTAAGGTGACAATTGCTACTTATGACAAAGCTTCCATAATCACTCAAATTGTCCGCCTCGATACAAATTATTGAAAAAATTACATCAATAACATCACAATTCCACATCAATTTACTAGTAACTACCTAAATATGCTCAATTTATATGCCTCCATGTCATGTCGTGATAGCCAACATGAAGTTATATTAAAGTTGCACAAACCACAATATATCATCCAACACAGTGTTTAAAGAACACCGCTAGTAGGATTACTACAATCTTCCATTAAGAGATGCATCAATAATAAGTTGAAAATAACCCTCTAGCCAGTATTAGAATTAACTTATGTAAATTTGATACCCTTTCAAAGTGATAAACACGTAAAATATGCATTATCTTAGTGTGTTTCAAGTATGACTTATGGGTGTTTGAAGCATATTTCATGTTTAGATCGAGGATACTACTGTGATTTATATTCTTATGTGTAGTTATTGGCTCAATATTGAAATAATTGATGATCATTGGAAGTTAAACAAGTGTTTGGAGCCATAATGAGATTTAGAGTGCATGGTTTGAGAAGAAAATATATGCACATGAATAAAAAATGAAATTTGAACCATGATGAAATGTGAATCTAAACAAAATTAGAAGACCAAAGTTGTAAGAATCTTCAGTATATTTCCAAATCAACTTAAATCACATCATTCCAAGGTTGGACAAAAATGTTACAGCTAGAATACAAAAGACTGTCCAAACAAGCATAAATTAAGCAAGACAACATGTGCCACACATGTGGTTTGGTTACAACATTTGTGAATTTTTTTATTTCTTGAAAGATTTTTAAGACTTATATTTTGAAGCTTTCTCTTAGAATCCAAATAGTATCTAGATCTAAAACTCAATTATTAAATAAAAATGAAGGATTTCTTATGCAATATTAGGTTACAAGTCTCTACCTTGAAGATTTATATCAAAAGATTAGCTCTTTCTTTCTTCTCTTTAATTAATTTTTTTCTATGATTGAATTGCATATTTATTTGATGTTCTATTGATTCTCAATCATGTGTGAGTAGATTCTTTGTCTGGGATTGAAAAGAACCCAACTTTTTGGTAATTGATGATGAGATAGTATATGTTATTGGTGAAAGTTTGAATCTTTAAACTTAATTTATTGTGATTGAACTTTGTTGAATCACTTAATCACCTAATTCACAATCATAGGTAATTAATTGAAGGACCAAAAGGTAAAAATTAATACCGAACCTCTAGAAATTAAGTAGGAAATTCAAACCATAAAAGTAGGCTAGATTCCTTAGGGATTTTACTGGATTAGTAAGAAGTTGAATGGGTCTAATGTAATCTTAATTCTATAAAAGTAGGTAATGGTGATTAATTAGGCACAATCTTTAGACCTCAAAAGAGGCTTTAGATTAATTTAGGTTAATTGACCCTTTTTAGTTTAAACAACATCGAGAGCTGAAATAATTCATCATTGAGTAGCAAAGTTGTGGTAAAAACCTAATATTGGCCCTTCACTATAATAAATTCCATCCAATTAGCTATTTATTTTATTTTTATTATTCAATCTTACAATTCTATTATGTTTTACCTTAGTGGTTTAGCTAGTCAAAAATATAAATTTTGGTAATTAACGCCTAGTCATTGTGGGATTGACCTTGATAGCTATAACAAATTTGTATGCTTGCAAATGTTCTTATCAAGTCTTCAGCATCAATTGCTTACATGATTAGGCTAGGCTTGACTTTCTATTTTTATTTTTATTTATTTTCTTTGCTACTGAATTTATTTTATGTAAATGAATCAACCAAAAGTATATGACAAGAATTATCCTAAACTATCGTTGATTGTTGCATACATAAGAAGGTATATAAGGGAACAAAGGAACACACAAATTTATACAATAGGTGATTAGAATCAACTTCTTAAGGATTTTTCTTCCCCAAATGGTTAAGACACACACTCAAGCATTACAAGGCCCACTATTGAAGCTAATAACTTTGAGTTGAAACCATCGCTGCTCTCAGTGGTTTAATAGAATCAATTTGGATGAGGTCCTACTAAAGACCCAAACCTCCACCTATCGATTTTATTGGAGTATTGTGACACCTCAAAGCTTAATGGAGTGAATAATTATGTTATTTGACTTAGAATATTTCTGTTCTCTCTAAAAGACAAGGTAGGGCTTGGTACATCCATTGCTAGCTGGATCTATTGCCACTTGGGATCATTTGTCTAGGGTATTCCTATCAAAGTACTTTATGATGCAGGTGCATCTAATGTATCTCATGTTTCTAATGATTCTCAAGGTAATCAAGAATTAGTATTCTTAATAATGGAGTCAATCATTTTAAATGTTCTTGATGATATTTCTATGCTTGGTATTGAAAATGATTCAAGATATTCTTGCAGGTATGTTACATATTTGCAAGGTGAAGAAGTCAACACACAAGAACAGACTTAAAGTGTACAAGTACTCAAAGCATGCAAGGCTATGGCATACATGGGATAACACTACAACAATATATAGTTGGTGATATCATTAGTTATATTAAACTTGTTGTAAACCCTAAAGTATATTTTATGTAAGCTAGGGTTTTGTTGTAATTTCATGTATGTACCATAGTTGATTGTATAGCTTTGTAATGTTAGCCATTAATATCATTTAAATGATGATATTATGATTAATATTAGGTATTATATAGGCTTAATTCAAGTGGATTAAATTCCGCTTGATTTGAGGAGATAACCAGCTGGGTTGGTTCCTTTTAGTCGACCTCCCTCCCCTATATATACTTAAGTCTTGTACACGCCTATGCATAATGAAATATAGAAATCAATTGAACACCAAATTCTTAAGCCAAGTTTTCATTTTTCCTCCCTTTTGGAGTCCCATATAGATAGGAGAATTGCCCGGGGTTATTCTTCCTTTTTAGACCTTTGATTGTTCACATAACATTCAAAGGAATACTATCATCAAAGTCTGCATATATTTCGAGTTTAATATGCATTAAACCGAGCCTTTCTTCTTCAACTTCAACCTATGATCGAGCAAAAAAAATTAGTGATAGATCCTGCGCTTCTTCTCCACTTTGATCCACACCACTTTCCCTCAAGTAAAATAACACAAATGAGAAATCAGATCATGAGATTTTCACAAAAGGAAGTGGAATCACTCTATGAATCTTGGGACCACTACAAGGAATTATTGAGGATGTGTACTCACCATGTATTATAGAAGTGGATTATTATTCACACCTTCAACAATGGGCTTACTAACAACACTCGAATGAATGTTGATGTTGTTGTAGGAGGAGCTTTGATGAGCAAACAATAGATGAGGCATGTACTCTCATTGAAGATATGGCTCTGAATCAAAATCAATGGGAAAGTGAGTGTGCCCAGATATAAAAAGGTGGAAGGCATGACAACGATGCCTTAGATCATATATCCTCTAAATTTGGCACTTTGTTTAAACAAGTTAAAATCTTAAATATCAATTCTATGGCATCTACTTCAACAATTGCATGTGAAATTTTGGTTATGTAGGTCACTCTACACTAGAATGTCAATTAGGAAACCCCCATCCCCCAATAATTCTAGGAATGAATAGGTTAGTTATGTTAATAATTTTAATTAGAAGGGAGATCCATTCTCCAACGCCTATAATCCAAGGTGTAGGAATCATCCAAATTTGTCTTATATAAATCCACTTCTAAATCCCATGCAAGCATCTAATTTTTTTCCCTCCTAGTTTTTGTGCCCCTCAACCAAATCCCCCTCCTCAAAGGTCTAATTTGGAAAATATAATGTAAAAATGTGTGATGACTCTATCGAAATTGAACAAAGAGTTTAAGCAACAACAAAAAATTACGAATGAGATAGTGAAACAATCAGCCTCTAAGATGGATTTCCTAGTTATGCATAATAAGATGTTAGAGACACAAATCACTCAATTGTCACAAAATGCTAACTCTTCCTCTAAGCCTTCAGTTATGCTACCTAGACAACTCAAGACAAATCCCAAAGGTCATGTGAATGCTATACCCCTTAGGAGAAAAAAAATAATACGAGGGACCTAAGATAAAGGAAAATTATGGGATAAATGGTAATCATGAAGAAAAATGTGCAAAGACACTAGATGAGGATAATGGGACCCAAATTTAGGAAGAATAAAAAGTTGAGAAGTATGTGCCTCTCGCTCCTTACAATTCTCTTTTACCCTTTCCCCAAAGGTTGGCCAAGGCTAAGTTATAAACGCAATTTGAAAAAATTTTGGACATTTTGAAAAAAAAAATACACCTTAATATCCCATTCACTGAGGTTATTTCTCAAATGCCTTCTTATGCCAAGTTCTTGAAACAAATCCCCTCTAATAAAAGGAAGTTGGAAGATTATGAGATTGTGTCTCTTACTGAGGAGTGTAGTGATTTAATTCAAAATAAGTTACCTCTTAAAGTTAAGGATCCCAACTTGTTTTTTATTCCTTATGTTACTGATACTGTCGTTATTAACTATGCTTTGTGTGATTTGGGTGCGAGAATAAGCTTGATGCCAATGTCTATTTGCAAGAAGTTTGGTATAGGTGATTTGAATCTAACTATGATATCACTACAATTAGCAGAACGATCGATAAAATATCTAGTAGGTGTACTTGAAGATGTGCCTATTCAGGTTGGTAAGTTCTTTATCCTAGTGGATTTCATTATTTTATAAATGGAGGAGGGCTCTAACATTCCAGTTATATTAGGAATACCCTTCTTTGCTACTACAGGTTCTATAATAGATGTTAAAAATGGAATACTCTCCCTAAATATTAGAGGGGATAAGGTAGAATTTGATTTAAGAAAAGCTATGAAACTACCTCTAAATGATAAATTTTGTTACAGGGTTTACATGATTGAAAAGTGTACACATAAGCAATTTGCAAACCATTACTTAATTAATCTACTTGAGAAGTGTTTGGTAAGTGACGAATCCATAAAGGATGAAGACCCTGAGGTAGCTGCATGTGCTCAATCTTTGGAATACACCTCAACTGCTCCACTTTGAAATTCGAATATTGAAAGTCTAAAGTTAGAGCCAAAATATTCTACTTGTGAAGAGGATAAAGCACCAAAGGTAGAACTAAAATCCCTCCCGTCCTCTTTAAGGTAAATTTCTTGGCCCTAACTCTACTTATCATGTGATTTTGAATGTGTTTTTGAATGAAAATAAAACTTATAAGTTGCTTAGAACACTTTAAGCATCACAAGGTCATAGGATTCAAGATGGATGACATTAAAGGAATCAACCCATTGATTTATATGCATAGTATTCTCATGAAAGATGATCGCAAACCTTCTATAAAGCACCAATGTAAATTAAATCCTGACATGAAAGAATTAGTTAAAAAATAGGTATTGAAGCTACTAGATGTTGGAGTAATTTATTCTATTTCAAATAATGAATGGGTTATTCTGATCCATGTGGTTCCCAAAAAACACCACTTTTAGATTTCCCTCCAGGACCTTTGCTTATAGGTTCATGCCTTTTGGTCTTTGTAATTCCCCTACCACTTTTAAATAATGTATGATGGCTATATTCTCTGATTTTATAGAGGACATTATGGACATATTTATGGATGACTTCTCTGTGTATAACACTACTTTTGATGGTTGTTTAGATAACTTATATTAAAATTTTCCCCATTGCAAAGAGGTTAATTTAGTCCTAAATTAGGAGAAAATGCCACTTTACGGTAAGGGATGGAATAGTTCTAGGACACAAGGTGTCTAATAATTCCATTAAGGTTCATCGACAAAAAGTGAAATTCATTGAATTTATCTCCACAAATATCCGTTAGGGGAGTAAGAAGTTTCTTGGTACATGTCAGTTTCTATTGGAATTTCATCAAAGAATTTTCAAAACCCTTAACTAACCTCCTTCTTCAAAATGTTACCTATGATTTCACTAATGAATTTCTCAATGATTTTTGTAGGTTGAAGGAAGCGTTGATAACAACTCTTAATAAGCAACGGTTGGATTGGAATCTTCCATTTATAGTTATAACTAATGCAAGTGGTTATATGGTTGGTTTTGTGTTGGGACAAAGTAAAAACAAGATAGCTTATACAATTTATTATACTAGTTGTACTCTTGATGAGGCCCAAGTTAACTATGCTACCATAAAAAATGAGCTATTAGTAGTTTTTGGCGTCTTTGATAAGTTTCGGTTTTACTTAGTGGGGTCTAAAGTCATTATTTGTATCAACAACTCCACCATCAAATATCTTTTGAGCAAGCAAGATGCCAAGCCTAGTTTGATTCGATGGATATAACTACAACAAGAGTTTAACCTAGAGATAAAAGACAAGAAAGGGATAGAAAATCTAGTAGCAAACCATTTATCAAGGATGAAACAAGAGTCGCGTGATAAGTAGGAGGATGAATTACCAATTGACGACTCCTTCCTAGATGATAAATTGTTATCTGTATAAAGATTGGATGCACCATGGTATGCGGACTTTTTCAAATACATATATGTGGAATCTTGTACCAAGATATTAGCTATCAATAGAAGAAGAAGTCATTTACAGACTTGAAGTATTATTTTTGGGATAAACCGTTTCTATACAAATAGTGTGTTGATGGGATGTTTAGAAGGTGTGTTTTCAAAGATAAGGTTACAATTATTCTCCATCATTTTCATTCATCTTCCTATGAGGGACATGCAAGCACTTCAAAGATAATTGCAAAAGTTCTAAAATCAAGTTTCTCTTAGCCGAGTCTTTTTCGAGATGCAATAAAATTTGTGATATCTTGTAATAGTTTTTAGAGTATAGGGAAAATTTTGAAGCAACATGAGATACCCTTACACTCCATCTTAGAAATTGAGGTTTTTGATGTGTGAGGCATAGATTTCATGGGACCTTTACCACCATTGTATAGCAATAATTTCATCTTAGTGGCGGTGGATTACGTCTCCAAATAGGTAGAAGCACCAGCATCCTCCACCAATGATGCTAACGTGGTTGTGAAGCTATTCAAAAATATCATATTTCCAAGGTTTGGGGTGCCAAGGATGGTAATCAGTAATGACAGTTTATACATCATAGAAAGAAAATTCAAAGCTCTCTTAAAAAAGCATGGTGTCACTCATAAGGTTGCCACTTCAGATCATCCTCAAACTAATGGCCAAGTGGAGTTTTCAAATTGTAAAATTAAGAGCATCTTGGAGAAAACTATTAATCATTCAAAAAGGATTAGTCTATGAAACTCCCAGATATCTTATGGACTTATCAAACTGCCTATAAGACACCAATAAGTATGACACAGTTCAAGTTGGTATATGTCAAATTGTGTCATATCCTAGTAGAGCTAGTGCACAAGGCATATTGAGATATCAAGCTACTCACCTTTGATATGAAGACTGAGGGTGAGAGAAGAAAGCTTCAACTTCATGAATTAAATGAACTATGATTAGACTCATATGATAATGCCTAAATTTATAAAGAAAGTACTAAATGATGGCATGATAAGAATATCTTTGAAAGAGAGTTTAATTAAAGAGATATAGTAATGCTTTTAAACTCTCTTTTGAAGCTTTTTCCAAGCAAGCTCAATTCTAGATGGTCCAAACCTTTTCCAAGCAAGCTTTTTCCTAGTGGAATTGTTGAAGTGTGTAGAGAAACAATAGGATATTTCAAGGTGAATGGGAAACGATTGAAGCTCTATATTGTAGGGGAACAAAGCAAGAAAAAGGTCACTTATACCCTTTCTGATCCCCCTTCATCAAAGAATTGAGCATAATAGGGGTCGAGTTCATTAATATAAATGAGTGCTTATAGGGAGGCAGCCCAAGTTTTCCTCCATTTTTTTTATTTTCTTCTTCCTTATTTTTATTTTATTTTTAATTCATTTATTATTTTGATAGGCAATCAGATAGGTAAGAATTTAACTTCTAATACCTTTATTTATGTAGTATTTTTATGAGTGGCAGCTCCACCACACAACAAGAAAAGTGAGTTTGGGCGACGATTTCTATGATAATAGGGCGACAAAACGGATTTTGTTGCCCTTTGTTCTATTTTGGGCGACGAAAATATATTGTTGCCCTTTTTTTCTTTAAGGCAACAAATGTTTATAGTCGTTGCCCTTGTTTTCTTTAGGGCAACAAACTCTTATAATCGTTGCCCTTTGTACTTTTGGGCTACGATTTAATTATTTTGTTGCCCATAATATAGTGTTGGGCAACAATATTATGTTTTTGTTGCCCATACCTTAGCAAATAATTGCTAAAAATTTTAAAATCAACACTTTAAGGTATATTTAATATAGGAAGTACACTCTATTATATACTCAAATGAAAACATAAAATTTCAAAACTATGTTGAAATGTGTGTTTGTTTAAATTGTAAAATTATTTTTTTTATTAAATAAGGGGCGCTCCCGTAGGGGTCTAGGGGCAGCGTAAAATCAATTTCTAATAAGTAAAATATATTGTTTGATATGATAATAAGGGCAACGAAATTAATCTCGTTGCACAAAAATAAGTTTGGGCAACGAAATTAATCTCGTTGCACAAAAATAAGTTTGGGCAACGATTATATATTTTGTTGCCCATGGTACTCTTTTTTTTGGCGCCCAAAATTTTTACCTCTACCGCCATATATTTTTTTTATGTGTTTTTGTTTAAAAAAAAAAGCATGCACGCGGCACGCCTACCGCCTCTCTTCTTTCCTTTTCTCTCTTCTCTCTTATCTCTTCTCTTACCCTGTCCCGACTCTCCCCTGCGCCTGCCTTGCGCCTGTTCGCAGCCCCTCAGCCCAGCCACCTCTTCTCCCCAGCTCCACCAGTCGCTGCCGGCCACAACTCCGACCGCCACTGCCAGCCACCGCAACCAGCAGCAGCGTGCAGAAGCAACACAGGGCAGCAGCAGCGAGCGGCAGCAACAGCAGCAGCAGGCCGCGGCAGCGACGAGCCGCGCTGGTTGCGCCGACGTCCGGCCACGGCAGGCCCTGCTGACCACCGGCGAGCTGTCCCCGTTCCCCGACGAAGCTTCCCCGGCCTTCCTTTGTCCCGATTTGTCGGTTTCGTTGGTATAATTTTCTGAAAAACCCTAATATTAATTCATTTAATTGAGTATGATTTAGCTTGTGATAAGCTAAATTAATTGTTTGATAATGTATATATGTGCTGCGAGAATGATTTGGATAGGTTAATTGTATGGTTATGTTGAAATTTTGGAAAATTTGAATTTTTGGCGGGGTTATGTCCGAATTTTTCGGATTCGTCCGATTTAGCTATTTTGGGGAAATTGATTATACAATATGTTTTAAAATGTATCTAATTTCATGTTGGAACCGTCAATTTGTGAAATTTATGCAGAATTTATTGGAATTTGATTTCTAGGTCAAAATTCATGTGTGATCAAATTGGGTCATATAATTGAGTCGTTCCACTCAATTGATTGTATAATATCGTTTAAAATGTATTTAATTTTATATTGGAAGTGTTGATTTGGGAAATTGTGCGTAATTGATCGGAATTGGATTTTTAGGTCAAAAATCTCGCAGGTTTAAATTAGATTGTGTAATCGGGTTATTTTATTCAATTGGCTATATAAATTACATTAGAATATGTTTAATTACATTTCCGAACTGTCAATTGATATGTTTTGGCAAAAATTGATCGGATTTGCGTTCCGGGATCAAAAACCCTAATTGTGCTAAATTGTGTATTTCTTTTATTGGTTTTGAGTAATTAATTATTTGATATGTTATAAAATGTGTTTAATTGCATTTCTAAACATTCAATTTGATTGAATTAATAGAATTCAACCGAATTGTATTTTCGGGCATAAAACCCTAGATTTCAAGTGAGATTATGTAACACCCCAAAATTCACTAAATTTTTTTTTCTTAAAAGCGGAAGCAATTAAATTAGAAGCACTGAAAACCTGTGAATTCTGGAAATGTTACCGCCACACTTAGTACCAGACCGGTTCTCTCCGACCGTTCCAGTACCAAGTGCTAAGGCTAAGAAAAGGAATAATCAATACAATCCAATTTCCAAATAAGCATTAAACGGTTGTAAAACAAAATCAGAGTACGCATCAAGAAATGTAATTCATTTCCAAAAGAGAATTAAACTTACAACCGATAAAAGATTAACAAAAAGAATTAGAGTCATATAAAGACTATAATATGGCCACAACTCTCTTGAATCTCGAGCCAAACATGCTCAACACTCAGCCCCAACTGATATCTCGCCCACCTGCACAAATCAGAAGGGCATACTACTCGTGGGAATGAGCAGCACCCATAAAAAGGGTGATCAGTACGCTACATACTGAGTAAGGTAACCGAGTACTAAGGCCAACACATAAGCACATAAAATCATGCATAATAATAAAAGGACATAACCATCATCATGTCATAATATCGACCAATCATTCAGGTACATACATAAAGGCCCAATCATAGTCCAGATTAATTACTTAATTAATCTTTTATCGGAATTCGATACACATCATATCTTTTTATCAAATCCATGCGAAAACGGAAGCCCCCACTATTATAGCCGGTGGATCGGAGGCGCATAGGGTGTCACACCCTAACCACTATTATAGCCGGTGGATCGGATACACATAGGACTACGCGTCCTAACCACTATTCCTAACCGGTGGATCGGTTGGCTCCGGCACGCATGGTGTTCCACTGTAAGTAATTAGTATCTTTTAGGCATTTTAGCAAAACTCTAGTTTGCGGTTGTTGAGCTCGGGAACCCCCACTATTATAACCGGTGGATCGGTTACGCATAGGACATCATGTCCTAACCACTATTATAGCCGGTGGATCGGTCACACATAGGGTAAACACCCTAACCACTATTCCGAACCGGTGGATCGGTTGGTCCCGTCTCAACGATCTTCCACTTTAAGTAATTAGTGTCTTAAGTATTTTATTCCAAGCTTTCACCATAGACATGCACGAATCATTCCCTTCAACACATATCCCCCAAGTCCACTCCATATCTCAATCTAGGGTTATCCCGAAACCCTAATTCAGGCCTCAGTGGCCCATCTCACTCCACCTCACACAACCCAAATCATTTTAACACTCCACACACCACAACTCATAAATAACATCCTCATAATTACACTTTAATTCCCAAGTGTATATGATACCACCAAGGCTCCCAACAACCACAACAACCCTAACTCGGTTTCCTACGTACCCATATAATGCTCCATGTACTATTTCCATCCAAAGTATTCAACCCCTCAACAACGCTTATATTACTTTCCTCACAATCCCAAATCAACGTTCATACGCAAATTTCACTCCCATGCATCCATTATACGTCCCATGCCAATCCTTAATACCATGATGTAACCATTAATACCACCATGCAACCCTAATACCACCATGAAATCATTAATACCACCATACAAACCCTAATACCACCATGCAACTATTAAAACCACCATGTAAACCTTAATATCTTTGTTATACAGAACCCTAAATTCAACCCACATAAAACCAAAGATCCATCCATACCAAACCCTAGATTAAAACCATAGAAAACCCAAAGATTTGTCCATACCTTACAATTGATTATATTCTCCCATTCATAATCACAAATTAGATTTTTCCATACAAGACCATAAGTTAGATTCTCCCACATAAAATCATAAATCAGAAACTCCCGAGCAAAACCATAAATTAGATTCCACCAAACAAATCATAAACTAGATTCTCCCAATCAAATCATAAGTTAGATTCTCTCACATAAAATCATAAATTAGAATCTCACAAGTAAAACCATAAATCGGATTCTACCAGACAAATCACAAATTAGATTCTCCCAAATAATATTATAAATGAGATTCTCCCAATTAAATCATAAATTAGATTCTTCCTCACGAATAATAATTTGATTCTCCCATATAACATCTTAGATTTCATTCTTCCAAATAAAACCATGCAATAGATTATTCCTCATAAATTCATAAAATTAGGTCAACTCACTTCCCTTAGTCAACTTCCTTCCCCATCCTCCTTTTTCATCCTTCCTCTCACACAAACCACATCGACTTCCTCACATACACAACACATATCATCATACATAATTAATACACATACCATGCACAACATACTTCAACTCCAAGTCATACCACATATAAAATATTTAATTATAATAAACATTAGATACATAACATGCGAAACACATAATATACATAAGCACATAAAAGGCCTTAGCACTCCTTACCTAAAACGACACCGGTCTTGGAGCACGTTCCTACGCCTCCTTAGGGCTTAGACCAAATAATAACATATGAATAAAATAACCTTAACAAAATTCTAACTTTGCTAAAGACATAAAAATAATAGAGATATTATAACCTTGATAATATAGGGTTAAAGACTTTATCCTAATAATAATAATGATACTAATATAGTAATAGCTAAGATACTAAAATAATGTAACAACAATATAATAAGTGTAATAATAATAACAAAACTAATGGTAAAGTATTTGTAATATTAATTACAGAATAATAATAATGGTAATTCGAAATAATAAAAATACTAATAATAACAATAATTATAATAACACCTTAATATTATTAATTAAGATAATGAAAATAATAATAATACTTATAATAATGACAAAATCAAATTAAAGTATATTAGAGCTTCAGACCCTGCAGAAATAATAATCAAAACATTAATACTAATAATAATATTAATAACACAATAATAGAAATAATAATAAAATTAATAGTAATCTATTTCAAATAATTGAAATAAATTAAATTAAGGATTATAAAAATAGGGAGAAGGGTTCAGAGGGTCTAGGGTTCAACCTTAGACTGGTGGAGATAGGCGGAACCTGCGGTGGTTCGCGGCGGCGGCGGCGGTGGCCGGAAAAACTATCTAAGTGGGAAAAAGATGAAGAAAAAGAGAGAAGGAGCAGGGGAAAAATCAACATAAGGTTATGATTTGGTGGAGGAGGATTAGAGGAAGATTTTGGGTGGTTCAGAAGGCAGCAGAAGTGGCGGAAACGGCGGCGGACGGTGACTTAAGTATTTCTGGGTAAAAATTCAGGCGAGACAAGAAGCCAACTTGGCACGGCCATGTAAGCCAATACAAGAAGAATCGAGGGATTTGAAAAACTTAGTTAGCTAGAGGAAAATGCAGGGAAGAAAATGAAATGCTGCGGTGGCGCTGAGGTTGGCTAAAGGCGGCGGAATCTGCGTCTAAAATCTCGATGAAGACAGCCCTCACTCAGGGTTTCGGGTGAGGAAAAAAAAACCAAAGCTCCCATAATCTAACTATTTATAGATGGTAGATGGGATAATTGGGTTTTGGAGGTCGGTAGGGAGGTATTAGGTTCGGGAATTTGGGTGGCCGGTGGCAGTAATTGGGCGGCCGACGTTTGGTTTGCTTCGGGGTTTCGCGAGGCTGGGGAGAAGAAACGGGCGAGATTTAACACACGACAATTACTCCAATTGATTCCTCGGGTCAAGGGGAATTCAAAGAGACAAGTAACGGCTGATTAAAGCCGCTGCAGCCAGAGACGCCATTGATGGGGTCGAAGGTTTCATCGCAGCGACGGGGAAGGACGGAGGAAGAAGGAAGAAGAAAGAAGGTGGGCCGGTCGGCCGAGGAAGGAAAAGAAAAGGGAAGAACCAGGCGGTTCGCGTGCGAGTCGGGGTTGTTTAAATGGAACGACGAGCTACGGCGGAAACGGAGTCAAAACGCGGCGCTGAGAAAGGAGGCTGAAGGGCGACGGCCGCGCGGGCGCGGGCTGGGCCGAGGAAGGAATAAAAAGAAGAAGACTGGGCCGCAACTGGCCCAGTTCGGGAAAAAAAGAAGAGGAAAAAGAAAAAGAAGAAAAAGAAAGGAAAAGGAAGAAAGAAAAAGAAAAAGGGAAAAAGAATAGAGAAAAATAATTAGATTAGGGCCAATTAAATTAATTTGAATATTTAGAATATTTAAAAATAATAATATTTAAATAAAATAATATTTAAATCCCTTTTTAGGCTAAATTAGGATTTTTAAAAGACTTTCCATAAATTCCATTTTAATTAGCAAAACACCCTAATTTTCTTCCATTAAATTATTTATAAAAATAATATTAATTTAAAACTATTTTCTCATTCTTATTTTAAATAAAATCATTTATTTAATTAATTCCCGAATTAAAATATTTAATTAGCTAAAATACCCCAAATTCCTCCTAATTAAAATACTTATAAATTTATTCTTGATTTTCCCTAATTAATTTCCTTTTTATTTTAATTAAAATAATTAATTTAATTAATCTTTATGATAAAACCTCATTTAAATATAATATTTTAGATTAGAATTTTTCTGGGCATTTCAGATTATGAAATTGGTTAATTGTGTAGTTGTTTTTCTAAAATTAAATTTAAAGAAGTAGTTGAAATGATCCTAATTGTATTTGAAGTGATTTGGTCGATTGATTATATTTGAAGATAGTCATTGATTATATTTGACCGATGAACATTTCCTAATATATGTTTTCCTATTTGCTTTTGCATGTATAGTCATTGTTTCAAAAATGCCTGGGGATAGAAGTTGGATGAACCATAAGGGAATAAATGATAGGAGAAAGCCAGAGTATATTGAAGGTGTTAATGAATTTTTAGAATTCTGTTTTGGTGGAAAGGAAGAGGGAATTTTGCTAAAATGCCCTTGCTTGAATTGTAATTTTATTTTAGCCCAAAATCAACGTACTATGTGGATTCATTTGATGATGTATGGCATCAAGAATTATTATAATCCATGGATTTTTCATGGAGAAAGTGATGGCAGCAGTATCAGGGGTGATAATAATAGTATTCATAATACTTATGATGAAGAGACTAGAGTTAATGCGGATGATGAGGCAGATCTTGATAATATGGGTCCGTTGGTACAAGATGTGACAAATGTTTAATTTTCCATGGGTATTGATAATATTGAATCAGAAGTAGGGTGTCAGTCTCTTGAGGAAAATGGTGTTGGTTTAGAGAAGTTTTTTAAGTTGATGAAAGATGCTGAGACAGAGTTGTATGCAGGTTGTAAGACATTATCAAAATTAGAATTTTTGGTTAACTTACTCCATATCAAAGTGAGTAATAAATGGAGTAATAAATCTTTTGATATGCTACTTCAAGTTTTGCATAGAGCCTTTAACTTTGATAAAGGATTTCCTAAGACATCGTATGAAGCAAGGAAATACACTAAGGAACTTGGGTTGAATTATGTAAAAATTGATGCTTGCATTAATCATTGCATATTATTTTGGAAAGAATATTCTCAATACAATAGTTGTCCAGTTTGTGGATGCTCTAGATGGAAGGATAAGAATCAAGATGATGGAAGTAGCAGTGATGGTGATGGGTTGCATATGAGAAATAAGGTGCCTCAACTAGTCTTACGCCATTTTCCTTTAATCCCTAGGCTTCAAAGGATGTATAGGTGCTCTAAATTAGCAGAACATATGCGTTGGCATAAAGAGCATCGTCCAGACGATGGAATTATGAGGCATCCTGCAGATTCAAAAGCTTGGAAGTTTCTAGATGAATTATTTCCCACTTTCTCCGCTGATCCATGGAGTGTTAAGTTGGCACTTGCGAGTGATGGGTTCAACCCTGGAGCACACTTAAGTTCCAAGTATAGCATATAGCCTGTTATTCTTGTCCCATATAATTTACCTCCTTGGATGTGCATGAAAAGTGCTTACTTCATGTTATCTTTGTTAATTCCTGGTCCAAAATCACCAGGTAATGATATAGATGTATTTTTGCAACCACTAATAGAAGAATTGAAGGAATTATGGGAGAATGGGGTTAGGATATTTGATGCACATACTGGTGAGGTGTTTAATATGCATGCTGTTTTAATGTGGACAATTAGTGATTTTCCAGCATACGCTAATTTGTCTGGATGGAGCACAAAAGGGACCCTTCCTTGTCCTAATTGCCATAAAGATACTTGCTCTCAAAGATTAAAGCACTCTCGTAAGCACTGCTATTTGGGACATAGGAGATTCTTGGAACCGGACCATAAATGGCGATTGAATAGGAAAGACTTTGGTGTTGGACACACTGAAAGAGGGCCCCCACCAGAATCACTTTCTGGACATGATATTTTGGAGGAATTGAGTGGAGTTATAAATGTCACATTTGGAAAAAGTAAATCTTTTAAGCGAAAGAGATCTGAGCGATACTTGGTGCATCAATGGAAGAAAAAGAGTATTTTTTTTGAACTCCCGTATTGGAAGCATTTGTTAATTCGGCATAATCTAGATGTGATGCATGTCGAGAAGAATATTTGTGACAATATCTTGGGCACATTTTTGGATATACCCGGAAAAAATAAAGATACTTTGAATGCTAGATTAGACCTTGAGAATATGAAGATGCATCCGCATTTACGTCCTAAGTTGGTGGGGGAAAAGTTTCATATTCCGAAGGCATCTTATAGTTTAACATTATTTGAGAGGAGGGAGGTCGCTGCCCTACTAGCAAATTTGGCAATTCCAGATGGCTATTCATCTAATATATCAAGATGTGTAAGCTTGGAAGATGGTAGGATTTCTGGAATGAAGAGTCATGACTGTCACGTGTTTATGCAAGATTTACTTCTACCGGCTTTTCGAGGTGTGTTAGATGATAAGGTGCTTCAACCTTTGGTAGAGTTGAGTAGATATTTGAAGCAACTATGTTCAAAAACATTAAAGATTGATGTGTTGGAGCAAATGGAAAGAGATATAGACATCACCCTTTGCAAATTGGAACGGCTATTTGTTCCTTCTTTTTTTGATGTGATGGTGCATCTAACTGTGCACTTAGCTAGTGAAGCAAAGCTAGCAGGACCTGTGGCTTATCGTTCAATGTGGCGCTTTGAAAGGTAATGTAAAGTTATAATATTTTAACAGGATATATTTTTTAATTGATTATTTTGTAATGTAAACGTAAAATTATGACTTTTTTCTTATTGTAGGGAAATGCGTACTTATAAATCGTTTGTAGGCAACAAGGCATGTCCAGAAGGGTCGATTGCAGAAAGTGAGATTGCAGATGAATGCCTTACATTTTGCTCACGGTATTTGAGTAAAATAGAGACACAATTTAATCGTGAAGAGAGGAATGATGATGAGAATCATCCACTTCCCTATAGCTTATCTATTTTCTATAAGTATGGTAAGCCATTAGGGAAGGCTACACTTAAAGAGTTAAGCTTTAAAGAATGGGAGCAAGCGCAACTGTACATTCTAAGAAATTGTGAAGAAGTTCAACCATTTTATGAGTAAGTGAGATTATTTTAATTTATATAGAATACACAATATGTAGCAAGGGCTACAAAGATTAATAATTGTTCTTTATGATAGGGAGTATATGAATGACAATGAAGGACAACTTGTTGCTTTTGTTAAATGGTTTGAAAAAAAGAGTAAGTGAACTTATAATCTATATGAATTAAATAATAGATATATTATAGTAATAACGTATGTCTTACGTTATTTCTTTTAATTTTTATGTAATATAGATAACAGAGTTGAGAGATGCTGGGGATGAAAGGATTACAGATGAACTATTATGTCTAGCTCGAGGTCCAATGAGGAATGTGCTTACATATGAGGGATATATTGTGAATGGTTTTAGATTTCATACAAGAAAGCGCCAAAGAAGAAGGAAGACACAAAACAGTGGAGTAATGGTAAAAGGAGATGATGATAGTGGAGGTGTGGATTTTTACGGGTTACTAGAGGAGGTGATTGTGTTGGAATACGACCCTATCAAAAATTATGGTAGTCCTACTACCATTATTTTTAGATGTGAATGGTTCAATGTATGTGATAAGAGGATGGGGGTAAAGAGAGATGATAAATATGGAATTACCCTTGTTAATGTTAACAGTAGGTTAAGATATAATGAGCCTTTTGCGCTAGCCTCTCAAGTAGGGCAAGTTTTTTATGTAAAGGCCCATAAAGAACCTCAGTGGAGGATAGTTGTCAAAACAAGTCCTCGAAATCATTTGGATTTTCCTATTATTGAGGACATTGATGATGATAGTGAACCTTCAAATGCAAATTGGGAGAATGAGATGACTACTACGATTTCTGATATGCAAGATTTAAATTGGGATGAAATTCCTTTGGTACGTGATGATACTGAACCTGATTTAGTTGATATTTGTGACGTTGAAAGGGCTATGAATAATGAGGAGGAGGAGGAGGAGGAGGGACTCGAAGATGAAAATGGTGAAGTTAATTACTATTCATATTTAGAATCAGATGAAGATATTGTATGATATTATTTTAGTTTTCCTTCAAAGTCGAAGGTGATGGTGATAAATTTCCAAATGATATAACTATTGTATCTTAATTTATTTAATTAGCATATCAATCAATTTATTTTATTGTTGTTGGATTTTACAGGTTAATGGCATCTAATCTTTCATCATCACAAGCTATGGTGCATTTAAATCAGGAGACTTCACCGGATGGTCATGATGAGCGATCTGACAACTTAGCCAATCCTATGACATATAGGCAAAGCCGTCGGTTGCAACAATCACAAAGGACAGGTTTGTGTTAAGAATGCCTATTTTTCTATAATATATTTTTTAATTATATATTTCTTGTACATATTTATCATTATTGGTTGAACCAATATACTTGTGTGATGTAGGGCCAAAGCGGGGGTCCACTCATGGAAAAAAATATTTTAATTCACGGTTAAATGACCACACTACAAAGCCATATGCTAAAATCACCGAAGAAATGAATAGAATTGTAGGCACTGATGCAAACCAGTTCATCACAGAGTTGGGAGTGTGGGTAAAAAATTATTGTCCTCTTGATTCACGGTAAACCTTAGTTGAAATGATTCTAATTCTATTTGCACATGTCTATTTTTGACAAAACTTTCTTATCAATTGTATTTTTTTTTGGAATATTTAATTATATGTGTAGAAATTGGAAATATATGGATCCTACTGCGAAAGAAAGACTTTTCAATAAGATAAAGGTAAAATTTAAAGCTAATGTTTTAGTTTTGCATATTAGTTACATGTTTTATTTTGTTCATAACCAATTGATTACTTTGATATTTATATATTGTTTAGGATGAGTGGACACTTCCAGAGGGTAGTCATGTTGACAAAGCATTATCTATGCAATGTCAAATTTTGTATAGACAATGGCGTTTCAGGCTAAAAGAGAGATATTTTAATGGATTTTCAACGTCACAAGCTATTGCAAACCGACCTCAAACAATAAATGCTACTGTATGGAGGTGGTTAGTGGTGGACTTTTGGGGTTCGTCTAAGCAAAAGGTTCTACTATTTAATTTTTTTTTAAAGTTTCCGATGACAAGTATTTCCACTCTAATTTATAAATTTAGTTTATTTGATGGATATGCATTGGCTAATGAGATGCAAAAGAGTTATGAAATCATTAATTTTCATTTTTTTTCACATATAGCATATTAGTGAAGTGAATCGTAGAAATAAATCAAGACAAATTGAAATTCCTAGGAATGGAGGAAAGTCAACAGCGCGCTATCTTCATGAAATTGTAAGTATATTAATGAAATTTTTTTGATTTTTTTTTCTATTTTTGTTGCTACTACTATTGTTCTATCAAAAATACAAAGGTTGGTCAATTCTATATATTTGTATATGAAAAGTATTACAATAGAATAAACTATTATTGTTAAAGCAAAGGCTTATTTCTTTCAGTTAAATATTCACATGGATTTATTATATGTAGGAACATCAACCATCAAAAGAGCCTTCTATTATAGCTGAAAATGCTGATGAGTCGATTGAGGAGCCTGAGCAAGAACCAAATTATATTAGATTATGGGAAAAGACCAAAAGGTGTGTCAGATATGAAGAAGTATGTAAATATAAGTTAATTTAAACAAATTTGAAAGGTTTTTTATTATTATTTATTTTATATTATTATAGGAAAAAAGATGGTACATGGGAAGATGGTGCATATGCAAAATACCAAAAGTTGACTGAACTTCATGCTAAGCAGAAGGAGTTGTATGGAGTTGATAATCTTAGTGTGAAAGAAGCATATACCCAGGCATTTGAGCATCGTTCTGGCTATATTAGAGGGCTAGGAGCTGGACCTATGCCTTTAAGGAACAAAAAGGATAATGAAATTGAGGCTAGCCTTCGTCAACAAATTGAGGAGCTTAAACATTCAAATGCCTTAAGGGAGGAAAATTTAAGGCTCGAAATGGAAAAGATGAAGGAAATTGCTGAAGAAAGAGAGAGAAAGTTAAGAGAAGAAGCGGAGGAACGAGAAAGGAAACTTAGAGCAGATGCTGATGAGGCCACGCAGAAGTTGAAGGCCGAAATGATGCAAGTTGTGAGAGATCAAATTGCAGGCTTTCTAGGAACACAACAATCTTCACAACTCACTAAATTAGTATGAGGTATATTTAATCCATTCAAAATTTCCCATTATTAATGGTTTGAACGTTAGAACTCTGCACTATAAGTGTGGACAAATTATGGAACTAAAATTTGTAGTTTGTGCCAATGTTAGACATGTGATATTCATTGTCTTGAAATTGAGATGGATGACTTTTTGCATCATGTATTCTAACTATACTATTTGTTCTCTTTTACAGTTGGGAGTTCTAATTGGACTTAGAAAATGACAAAGACTTTCAGAGGCAAGGAGCTTTTTTGGACTTATGAATGTAAGTTAGTTCTTGTATTCATTTTTATAATATGGCTTACAACTTTTTTTAATTAAAGGGAATTGGAAAATTATAAATAGATACCATTGCATATCTCTTTATAATCTTAATTTATATTTTTTTATTTCATGAATTGCAGATTAACTTGAAGCATATTTTGTGACGCTGCAATATACTTGATGAAGCTAAGTATGCAGAACTATAGATAACATCATCCATTTTTTGGTGGTCCTTCAAGCTAGATAGCATAATTGATTTTTATGGTACCCATTAGGCATGACTTTTTCCAATTTGTATATTGCAGTATCATATACTTTGAAATTGGAATGACATTTGTTTTTGGACAATGATATCGTAATCTATGCATGGTTTGAATGATATATGATTTTACAGGGTAATGAAATATGGTGGAGTATCTATATGAATGATACTGCATTACAGGATGATCTATTATTATGAATACATAATACAGGTCTTTGGGCTACAAAATATTTTTGTAGCTTGGAAGAAAGGCTAGGAATTGATTTTGTTGCAAAACAAGTAATAGGGCCACAAATGAAACAACTTCGTCGCACAAAAGTGGGTTTAGGCAACAAAAAATATTTGTTGCACAAAATAGGTTTAGGGCAACAAAACATATGTGTCGCACAAAAGAGGTTTAGGGCAACAAAAATATCTACGTCGCACAAAAGAGGCTTAGGGCGACAAAACATATCTGTCGCACAAAAGAGGTTTAGGGCGACAAAAAATATTCGTTGCACAAAAGGAGATTTAGGGCAACAAAATTTTCTTTTCGTCGCCCTAAGCAAGGGCAACGGGCTTATGGCGACGAAATTTTTTTGTCGCCCAAACTTTGGGCGACAAATTTGTTTTGTTGGGCAACGAAATAATTTGTTGCCCAAAGTAATATTTCTTGTTGTGCCAGGATGCCCCTACTCCACCTCCTTTTGATTTGTGCGTTGGTATGTTCCATATACCCTTACACTTGTTTATATCATAATACATTGGGGATAATGCAAATCTTAAGCTTGGGGGTGTGGGTTCATTATGCATTGATGATTGTTTATGATTACCTATTTTTGTTTTTGCTTCTTCTCTTTAAAAAACGAAAAAAAAAGGAAAATAATCTCCTGATGATGATATGAATCCTTAGCCCTTATCGATCATTAAACTAGATAGATACTCATTAGTCGGGACTAGAAAAACTTTTTAGCTTACATTTCAACTGATTCTTAAAGGCTTTTGAATGTAAGTTAGCAATAGGGAAGACCCAGACTTGAATGTTCTTTTGTATTATAGGAGTGATCATTTATGTGGCTAGCATCATAACCTTTATCATATTAATATAATAGGAAATTAAATTTTGTAGACATTTAAAACTAATGAGAACTTGAACCTAAAATATGATGCATTACAAATCCAATTATGGTTTTTCTTTTCTTGTGTGATGTTCTCCAATGGTATAGGAGACTAAAACTTGCATTGAAACTCTTTGAGACCACATATAACTTTTTAAGCATAAAAAGTGGTTGAGGCATATGTATTTTTGTTTGTAGTCCACATTCGCCAAACAATTTACTATATGCTATTTTTCTTTTTAATTAGCCATTTAGAGCTTATGATCCTAATTCTTGTTGATTCAACCCGCATATGTAACCTCTAATTCTGAATGTAATACTTACCCATGCCTAAGCTAAGGGAACATAATTTTCGATATAATAGGTTATGTGAGTAATATGGTGTAAGCTTGGGATGAAATGTGAATCTAAAATTTCATATATAATTTCCAAACTAAAATTTCAACCAAGATAAAATGTTAAATTAAAAAAAAAAAAATCAAATACACAAGTTGTAGGTATCTTCAATATTTTTTCGATGCAACTTGAATCACATCAATCTATGGTTGGACGAAAAAGTTACAGCCATACTACCAAAGACTATCTAAATGAGCACGAATTAAGCAAAACATCACGGGGCGTACATATGGTTCGGTTATGACATTTACGAAACTTCGTTATTTCTTGATATATTCTATATATATATATATATATATATATATATATATATGTATATGTATTTTATCTTAGGGTTTAGATGATCTTTATTGGAGCTTTTTCTTAGCCGCTAAATAGTATTTAGATCTAGAACTCAAATATTAAAGAAAAACAAATGATTTCTTATACATGATTAGATTACAAGTCTCTACCATGAAGATTTTAATTAAAAGATTGGCTCTTTATTTCTTATCTTTAATTAATTTCTTTCTATAATTGAATTGTATATTTATTTGGTGTGTTATTTATTTCCAATTATGTGTGAGTAGATTCTTTGTTGGGATTGAAAAAGAACCCAACCTTTTGGTAATTGATAATAAATTAGTATGCATTATGGGTGAAAGTTTGAATCTTTAAACTTGATTTCTTTTGATTAAACTATGTTGACTCACTTAATCACTGAATTCACAATCATAGGTAATTAATTGAAGGCCTTAAATGTATAAATTAATACTGAACATTTAGAAATTAAGTAGGGAATTTGAACCACGAAAGTAGGCTGGATTTCTTGGAAATTTTGTTGGATTAGTAAGAAGTTTAACGAATTTAATTTAAAATTAATTCCACAAAAGTATGTAATTGAGCTTAATTAGGCACAATCTTTAGACCTTGAAAGGTGCTTTAGATTAATTTAGGTTAATTCATCCTTTTTAGTTTAAACAATACCGAAAGCTGAAATAATTCATCATTGAGTACCGAAGTCGTGGTAAAAACCGAATCCTGACCCTTCATTATATTAAATTCTACCTGATTAGCTATTTATTTATTATTATTATTATTATTATATTATATTATATTATATTATATTATATTATTATTATTTGATCTTATAATTTTATTCTCTTTTACCTTACTCATTGGTTTAGTTAGCCGATAATATAAATTTTGGTAATTAACCTCTAGTCCTTGTGAGATTGATCTTGATAGCTATAATGAATATGTATGCTTGTAGATTTTTCTATCACAAAGCAACATAAATTGTGCCTATTTTCCATAAATTAAAGTCGGTCCATACTTCATTATTGCCATGCAGAACCAACACCATCTATTTTGTGGTCCATCCCAAATGAAGATAACATAAAAGCTAGGGACGCAAGAGAAAATATGGAGACCAACAAAGGAAAACTAGATAATGGAAATACTTAGGAGCAA
The DNA here is from genome assembly GCA_039764185.1 of Tamarix austromongolica. Taxonomy (NCBI): domain Eukaryota; kingdom Viridiplantae; phylum Streptophyta; class Magnoliopsida; order Caryophyllales; family Tamaricaceae; genus Tamarix; species Tamarix austromongolica. The sequence goes on from CM077819.1 coordinate 12,484,757, forward strand.
AAATAGGTAAAAGCTATGAATATCTCTATTATTAATACACGGCCAAAAGATGCACGCACACTCAATCAATATGAAAAACATAACAAAATCTATCTATCTTGTGAACGTCAAATTGCATGAGTGAGCAAATAGCACATATATACTAAGGTTCTGCCAAGATCCATATTACAATGGATGCAAATGTACTATAAATTATCAATCTCTCACCGAGCTAAGTGGTAACATCTTCATGTCATTTTATACTTGATTGGGTATTTGATTCTAGTACCTTGTGTCGTTCCTATGTGGACGGTTATTAACGTTGCCTTTTGTTTATTAGTCTTTATTTATATAAGGGGAATATCTAATGAAAACTAATTCTCTCAATGAGAAGCGAGAACTAGTATCACGAATTAAAGAAACTATCAACAGTAGGTGATGAAAACTACTGTTAGTAAGTAGAGGAAACTATAATATTTGAGTGTTAGAAAAAAAATGGTGGCAATTTTGTAAATTTTATGTATTTATATTTCGGCTTTGAAAACTATCTATTGTAGGTGGTGGAAAGTACTCTTAATATGTCGAAGAAATTATTATAAATCTATCAGGAAACTATAGTATTTGCGTACTAGAAAAAAAATAGTGATATTTTTATAAATATTAGGTATTTATATTTCACATTAGGAAAATACCTATAGTAGATAGTGAAAACTATTTTCAGTGAGTGGAGAAAACTATTGTAAGTATCTCAAGAAACTACATTATTCACTTGTTAGAAGAAAAAAAAATACGATCTTATTTTTGTAAATATTAATATTCATGTTTTAAATTAGGAAACTACTTATACAAGGTGGTAGAAACTATTGTAAGTATCTCAGGAAACTATACTCTAGTACTCCTCTTCATAGAAAAAATTATATTATAAATTAGGTAAAAAGATAGCACGGCTAGTTTAGGTTAATAACTAGAGCAGCCTATGCCATAAAAGTAAAGCAACCAGTGATCATAATGATAAAAACCCTAGATGGAATCATTTAAGATAGAGGGATGGAATATTGGGAGCACTATATAGAAGTATTCATGATACAGGTGCAATGCCCATTCTCACGAGGAGGAAGGTTCATTTATTAAGAAGTTCTTCACCATATTGTAACTGGCATTAATATTCATTCAGTAAGACTTCCTACATTTTTTTTACAAGTGCGCAGAAAAATATACAATAAAATAAGGGTGACACTATAATGTATCAACTACTATTTAGCGATTTTTTTGCCAACTATGATGTAAAATTATCGATACGCTACAATTTTAAATTTTCACATTTTATCGTGAAAAATCAACGATAAATCACCAATAAGTCAATAATTTATTACATTTTTATATTTAAATAATTAATAAATAATAATTAAATTATACAGTAAAATAAAAATTTACGCCACAACAAATAATACATAATTTATTACTTGTGATGTTCTGATAATGCAACACCACGTAATTTTATTGCCCGGATATAATAGATAAACATAAACAGAAGATCTTGGGTAGGGAACTGCTGTATAGCTACTAAATTCCCTAGCTGTTACTTCAACACACTTTCTATACAAAGCAGCCAAGTGTTCATTTAGCCAGACCACTGCTGCGTGAGATAAAGTATCCGGATAACCCTTTTGTAAGCTGAGATAGATATATTTCATATAAGCCAAATCATACAAATGAATAACATAAATCATACAAGCGGATAACCTCCGTCAAAACGTTCTTAATTAAAAATGTCATTTCTTGCAGGCATGAAAAAGATAAGATATCAAGTACAACTCCCGTCTCATAGTAGAAACTAAAATTAGTACTTATCCCAATCTGCATGTCGTGTCCTTGACATAACAATTTTGATACCGAGAAACGCCATGATGAATCCCAAAACTTTAGAACAGGGCACAGAAGGCCGTTAATTATTAGCTGCATGCAAGATTCAAATGCAAACTTGCGACATTGCAAAACAACATGAGCTCTGGGACCCTCATACATCTCATGTACAGTAAGGCAAGGTGATACTATCCCAGATACTCCATCTGAGATTTATCAAGTATGCAGCTTACACTAAAAGTAAAAGGCAAAAGAAAATACGCAAAATGGTAGTAGGTTGACTGAAAAGTGGTAGAGTGGGGATGATGGTAAATGCCAATTGAGCAATCTGTACAGGAAACATATAGATTAGTTGGATAACACGATAGTATAATCAACTCAAGGAGCAATGGTGGGCCAAAATTGCATTCCTAAACTGAATTCTATGATAAAATTTAGCACAAAGGTCAGCCTTGCTTTTCCTAGGTTAACAGACATCAGGAAACGGACGAGATCATAAGGGGCCCATGTCTTCGGGTAAGATAAAGCAAGTTTACTCTCATATCATCCTCTCAGCACTAAAATAAATGTGGTGGTGATGATTATGTTGTGTCCACAAGTCTTCAACACTTTAAAGTGAAAGGCTATAACAAATTGACAAACAGCTTTATACACCTAGGTCTTCATGAGATTCCTAACACTCAACAGCCTAGGAAGGCAAAAGCCAAGATTATTGTACTGTAAACTCAGATCATGACTCTTCCTCAGAATAAAGTCGTGTTATACACATATATATAATTATTAGACGGCGGCCTCAGTCATCGAACATTTTTACAGCAAAGTAAAAGAAGCATGAATTCAAGAAATAAGTTTCCTTCCTTTTGTACCCGTAACATAAATCTCTACAGAAGAAGATGCAACAAAGGATTTTCCTTACAAGAGTTCTTTCTGCATTCAGCTATAATAAATAAAAAATTACAGCCAACACCTTGTCAAACTCACCGAGCCTTCTTTCTCGACTTGAAAGGAAAATTTGAGGGCGGGGATGGTGAAAATTCAAAGGGTAAATGTGGTGGCTCAACCTCACCAGTAAGCATATCTACAATCTCTTTCATGTTAGGCCTCTTGCTGGGTGATCTCTGCAAGCAAAGCAGCGCAATAGTTATACAAAGCAATGCTTGTTCTCTATCCAATGACTGAACTGCTGGGTCTACGAGATCCAATAACTTGCCATTATAAGCTAACTGTCTCGCCCAAGAAACTAGATTAGCCCTTTCAAATTCAGACATTGGAGAAGCTGTAACTTGTAACGGCCTCCTTCCTGAAATCACAACTAAGACTAAAACACCAAAGCTATACACATCACATCTTTCTGAAAGCTGCCCTCCACCACCATATTCGGGTGCAATATAACAAACTGTTCCTCTCATACTAGGTGTACTACTAATTCCACCACTTTTGGGTATATCTCCACTAGCCCAATCTTGACTGTTTCTACGGCCACTCCGATACTCACCGCTTAATCCATCCAACCACCAATCGATACTACCCAAACTACTCCTGCTCTTCCTCTTCTTCCTCTCTGGGGCAAAATCTTCATCCCTTTGCCACCATGAATCGCTGCCACCATTGGATTTAGCACCCTTTTTCTTCTTCTTCTTGGTCAATTCTTCACAAAATTCCTCCCTCCACCATTCCCTTGGCTTCCTAACTTTTTCCTTCTTCCTTAATTTGTCATCATCCGATGATACCCACCAATCCAATCGCTTCCTCTGCTTCTTTGATTCAATGTTTGCGCCACCATTTCCAGAGGTGGAAGTTCCGGCCCATTCGCTTATTGTGGGCCTTTCCTTCTTGATCTCATTGCCAATCCATTCCATCACATAATCCTTTATCCTGCCCGACTCCGATTCACCTCCATTGTCCTGCTTCCACCACCAATCTCTACCAGAACCCCCCTTCTTCTTGTCGATCCTTCGATTCCCACTCTCAACGCTCACCATATCGGTGGTATTATAACTCTCTGACAAACTAGCCTTCTCCAAACCCTCAGACGGCGACGCCTCTAGCCCACTCTCCGGAGAAGGATCGGCCACAGGCAAACAGTCCTCGAACCCCGTCGCCACGCTCTCCGTCTCCTCAATCATCGATCCATTATCCTCACCGCCGTTAGTTTTAACCTTACAACCGACAGTAGATTCGGTTCCCTCGTCTCCTTCGGCCTCAACCAGAACACGCACTTCATCTTCCCCACCATCCTCCAAAACCCTAGCCAGTCCAAAATCTCCTAACTTGGCATTAAATTCTCCGTCAAGAAGAACATTGCTAGGCTTAACATCGCCGTGAACAATGCCCGTGGTACCACACTTAAAATGGAGAAAATGAAGCGCTCTGGCTATATCCAAAACAATCTTAAATCTCTTCTCCCAATCAACTAACTCAACGCATTTCTGATCCAACAGCTTGTCCTGCAAGCTTCCATTCACCATCAACTCATAAACTAACACCTTCCTCATCCCTCGCTTATCAGCCGAGTAACCTAAGATGGAAACAACAAACGGCGACCAAGAAGAAGCTTCACTATGTATCCTACCAGCAAGCAGTAGCTCATTCTGGAACTCACGCTCTCCTTGAAGCGAACCAGCGGTATCCATCAGCTTTACAGCGATATGTTGGCCGGACGGAAGAAATCCACGATAGACAGAGCCAAATCCGCCTTGGCCAAGGCGGTTGGAGGCCGAGAAAGAGGAGGTAGCGCGACGGAGGACGGTGTAAGAGAAGCGACGGAGAGGATGTTTATTGGACGTGGAAAGGTTTTGGTGGTCGGAAGGCGGTGCTGGTGCAGTACGGTTACGCGTGAGCTTACGGTAGAGCACCGCGACTAAGATGAGGAGGAAGATTGAGGCGGAGGCAGCGGCGATGGGTAGGATGAGGTGGGAACGGTGAGGGGATGAGTTGTGGTGGTGGAGGTGAGGTGGCGCGGCTGGAGGCGGAGAGGGACGCGATGGCATAACTGGTAAAATGATTGAGGGGTGACGGGTTATTTGGCTGGTTTCGCTTTCATGAGTGAGATCTGCGATTTCTTTTAGGAGTGCAGAAGGGAGACTATTTCCCGGCACTGCTCGAGAGTTGAGACTCCAGTGTTGTACTAGTAAGGATCCATTAACGCAGCAGTCTTTAGCTACAGAAAAAGGGGAAAGTTTATAGTGACGGGCGGTGAGGAATCAGACATGATACCTTCGCATTGGATTCTGTAAAAATCAACGTGGACCACCGTAGTTGGGTTTTTATTGAGGAGCGTAACGGCAGACGGCACACATTTACTAAAGCGAGGGTGGTGGAGTGAGAGGGTAGCGAGGAGTATTTACTAACGGTTGATGATTGGAGGAAGGACGCGCTGCGCGTAGCTGACTTTGATCACGTGGTATAGCCTTTTTGTTGGGTCAATTCAACTCCATCGGTGGGACCTGGAGATCTTAAATACTCACACTCTCACTCACGTACTGGCTACCCGACTTAAATCCCATTACCATTTGTGTTCACCCGATATTAGAGTCGCGTGGAGGAAACTGGCACCGTTCTTATCTTTTTCTTCCTGAAGCTCTTTATTTTGGCCGGTTTGGTGGTTCTATTTATTTTGCTAACTGTGATTTGGGAAAGTAAATTTCGGTTGATTTCTTTATTGAATAAAATTTTAGACTTGACGTCTCTATGATTACAGACTACAGTGTAGCAAATGAAACTACTCATCTCATTTTTTTACAATTTAACGTTTGTTTAGAATATTTATTAAAATTATTTATTTATTTTAAAAAAATTAATTTAAAACTTTTTTAAATAAATAATTATTTTTGATAAATAATTTCAAACAAATCATTAGATACTGGAGCTAATGAAATAAATTTTGATATTATATCATTTATTAAAAAATAATAAAGTAATTAATATACACAATCAATGAAATAAAACATGTAGGTCTAAAATTGAAAGTTAGACATCAATCTTTTTTAAATTACTTTCTTTCTAAATAAAAAATTAGATTCTAAAATAACTTTATTTTTGGAATAAATAAAGTAATATGTTAGATAATATTCCATCTTTATATGAAAATAAGTCACTTCTTAAAATTTGGCATTTCATTTCTCTAAACATATAATATATTACGATCAACCACTTTCAATAGATCTTCATCTACAAAAATTAATTTCCAAAAAGGACAAAAATCAGATGTATTTACATAAATTTCAGTTCTAAATGGATCACCGTCCGTGACATTGAACTCGTTTAATCATCCTCAATTTTTTAATTAAAATTAAAAGTCAGCTTGGGTATCATACTATGATGGAAGGCATTGACTAATAAAGGAGAGTGGTGTTGGCGTAGGCTATACATTGCAGCTTTTTGCTTCGCACACGGGACTTGTTCCTTCATGGATTTCCAAGTCGCCAAACAATCCGCCGATTACTTTTCCGTCCTTGGGAAGTCGGGGTCAGGAGGATAACGAAGGATGGGGGCAGATACAGTCATACAACTACATCCGGACTTATTTATGTTATATACATTCCGAACCGATTATAATATTTAAATTCACATCTAATTGATATTTATTAGATCTTAAAATTTAGATTCTACGGATGTAACAAATAAATGAGTTCTTAATTGATCCAACTATTTTTACTAAAAAATAATAATTTATAAACATATCAGTATATTTATATTTTATATATTTTAATATGTACTTTTTAAAAAAACCATCATTACATAACTAATAAATATGTTAACATAATTTCTTCAACTTTTAAAAGGATATTTTAATACTTAAGGAACAAAATATCTTATAAATAACATATAAAAATAAATTATGAATCAAAGTAAGATTACAAAAATAATAATAAATATAAAAAAAATATATATATATATACATACATAATTAATGAGTCTGACAAATCAGATTTAAACCTAAAACTATTAAATCAAAATTTATTTAAATCTATGCAAATCTATATCTAATATTAATTTATTAAAAATAAAATGAGTTTAAATCGAATCTGTAATCTATTTTTAACCCTATGGTCAACTAGTGCACTTGTTCGGGACACGTAGACCATGTTATGATTATGAGTTAGTTTATCTCTTATCAAGCCCAACTAGTTTGAAATTGCAAGCCGATCTCTTCGTAGAATTTGATCCTCCACTTTCAATCCAATATTCCTTTCTTATTTATATAATTTATATAACTCATTATTATTTAAACAGACACATCACTATGTTTTAGTTCAATATATTAGGATTATTCATATTATTTAATTTTTAATTATTCAATTCGAAATTTAAATTGATCTACTCCAAAAAAATTAAATAACCGATGTAATTAATAAAAGATCAAATCAATCTAATATTTGATCCTATAAATACAAATAATAAATAATATAATAATACACACACACACTATTTAAATACTGTTTATTTTTTATAACATTTTATTGTATATAATCATATATGTGGGTGTATTATTTGAAATAAAAATATTTATTGTAAGTAAATTTTATACTTTTTAAGTATTATTTTGATTAAACATTTAAATATTATCTAAAATTTTGGAATTACTAATTAAATATACATTAATTTATTATACAAATTAAATAATTAGATAATATCAGTTCAAATTGAAACAAGTTGTTATTTTCAATTAAATATTTTTTTTATCTGATATTTCTCATTTGTGGCCTACTTGAAAGTTTCAGATATCTAATGAATTATTTAGTATTCGATTTAAAATTTTTAAATGTCTAAAATATTAGATATCTATTTTTTTAATATCCAATTTTTTAAATATCTTACTTTTTTTAACAAATATTAAAAATACTAAATATTCAATCCGTGAACATCTTTTAAAAAAAACGTACCAATTACATCCAATATTCCTTGATCTCTCGCTTTAAATCATATATATTGATATGAACCTTAAAAATTTATACTTAATTAATTTTGATAATTGCTGTGAATTATTTACTTACAATTGTTTGTCTTATTTGGTAGATAAATAGGAGTGTGATGCAGCATATGGATTTTGTGGATCTTTGGATGCACCTGCTGGAGTGTGCAAATTATGTATCTGGAGTGTGCAGATTATGTATCTAGAGTGTGCAGATTATGTATTTTTTTAATTAATTATAATCTCATATGATGCATTCGCCGGTCAAATTGGCTAATGGAAATTAGGTCGGTTGTATAATCCGCCACCCAGTCCTTAATTATGGACTAGCTAAATTGTGGATTAATCAATCCTTAATAGCCATGATTAGCTAAAGTATTTAGCTGATGGGAATTATGTCTAAAACTTACCTTGTATTTGGGGGAGTTTCTATTGTTGTGTTCTTGGGCTGGTCGAAATTATATCTTCGACCCAATTTGTCGGCCCATCCCGTTTGTATTGTTGGCTGTGTCATCTAGGCTGTATTATGTGTGTATTTTATACGAGCTGTTATACGGTCTGTAAGCTGGTATAAATAGGCCATATAACATTGTAATACGCAGATAATTTTGACAGAATACATTTCTTGATCTCTCTCGAACTTTCTCTCTCGCGACTCGTCTCTCTCTCGGCGAACCTCTCACTCGCTCTTCTTCTTTGTGTCTGCTCTCTTACTTTGATCGATCTTGATCATTCTTTCTTCGATTTCAGTTGCCGTTGTAAGACTGTGCCTCTGAATCTTTGGATCTTCCTTTGAAGTTTTCCTTAGGCTGAACCGGCGAATCGAACTTTGCGCTCGATTAATTTCTCGATCCTTTCGTGAAACCCTAACAGGTTTCCATCATTTGGTATCAGAGACTTGATTATTCGAGTGCTTGTAGTTTCATTGTTAGTGCTAAGTTCTTCTTCAATTTTTGAGTTGATATCTGTGTTTTCGCTAACCCTACTTTGAGGTGTGAAATTTTAGGGTTTGCAATGACGAAGGCCGTATCGATTTCCGTCGTTCTGGAACCAGCGATTGAAGTAATTTTGTCCGTTGTTTCGGAGTTCCCAAAAGAAACCCTAATCGACCTAGGGTTTGGTCAAGAATTTGAATCTTGACTGACTTTGCGACAAATTGTTGTTGGTAACCTCGATTCGTAATTTTTCTTGCTAAATACTACTATCTACTATAATTAATTTCCAATTTCTTCGCGATATTACTTGTTCGTTGATAAGTATTCAGGTGAAGTAACCGGCGAACCTCTGGTTTCGAGAAAAGGGTAAGGCCTCCAAGAAGAGGGGTCCCTTAAATAAGTGGATTATTTGCTTAAGCAGTCACGGTAATATCGTTCCCTTTTACTTATTCATTTTTGTCGAATTATTATTGGCTTGGATAAGTCTGAGTAAGCTATACTATTGCTATTTCTGTTAATCATTGATACTGTGACACTTCTTGTAATTAGTCTATGTGTTCTGTTTGTCTGAAGTTATTAAATAAATCGATTCTGTTAATTAATTGCTATTGTGTTAGTTGTTTAAGTCAAAGAATTTCATTATGTCTAACAATGGATAGTCTGTTACTCAATCTGTTTCCAGTAATGATCTATTAGAAACTCTTAGGACTTTTCAAGAACAAATGACTGCTCAATTTGCTGTTTTATCTGCTAATCTAGAACAAAGACTCGGAGAACAGGAAATAAGAATTAATGAATTGCAACATAACAGAGTTGAAACTAACTAAGCAGGAGTATTAGGAAGGGCTCCTATGGACCCTAGGATTAGAATTCCACCCATAGCTAATCTAGAAGAGCTGGAAGATCAAGTATCTAACACTAGTGATAGGATGCCTAGGCAGAACAATAGGCAAGATAGGGAATTAGAGTTCATTGATAGGAATTTAAATAATCTTAAGCTTAGTATACCTGGGTTCAATGGCAGGAATGACCCTGATTATTATTTTGAGTGGGAAAGGAAAATAGAACTAGTATTTGAATGTCATAATTATTCTGAGGAAAAGAAAATTAAGGTAGCTGTAGTAGAATTTACTGAGTATGCGTCCTCTTGGTATCATAATTTGGTGTTAACTAGACGTAGGTGTGGGGAACCACCTATGCAGACTTGGGCAGAATTTAAAACTTTAATGAGAAAAAGGTTTGTGCCAAGTTACTATTATAGGGAATTACATAAGAGATTACAAATAATTAGTCAAGGAGTGAGGACAGTGGATGATTATTATAAGGAATTAGAGGTTTTGATTATTAAGATAGGAGTTATTGAGGATGACGATGCTACCATGGCTAGGTTTCTGAGTGGATTAAATTCAGAGATAGCTGATAAAGTAGAACTATATCCTTGTGGGACTTTAAATGAGATGGTAAATATAGCTACTAAGATAGAGATTCAATTAAGGAAGTCTAGGCAATATAAACCCCCTGGGATTGGGTTTAAGAATACAGTAAGGAGAAACTTTGGGGGAACTACTTCTGGAAACTGGAAGAATACTAGTGAGGTTGAATCTAAAGGTAGGAATAATGAAGTTAAGGTAGGGAATAAGTTTGAAAAGGGTAAGAATGTGATGACAAACCTTGTGAGTGGACCAAACAGAACTAGAGATATTAAATGTTTTAGATGTGGAGGATTGGGACATATAGATTCTGAATGTCCAAACAAGAGAAACATTTTAATTAGAGAATCTGGAGACATAGAATCTGAATCTGAAGAAGAAGATGAAGAGGTTAGTGTAGTCAGAGAAGATGATAGTGATCTAGAGGAAGAAGTAGAATTGCCAGTGAGTAGGGATCTTTTTGTAGTACGTAGGGCTTTAAACAGTAATAAATTACCTGACTTTAATGCTATACAGAGAGAAAATATATTTCATACCAGGTGTTTAATTGATGATAAATGCTTTAACATGGCCATAGATAGTGGTAGTTGTATTAATGCTGCTAGTACTCTTTTAGTGTCTAAATTAGGTTTAACAACTACTAAACATCCAAAACCATATAGATTGCAATGGCTTAATGAGTTGGGAGATGTCAAAGTTAGTCAACAAGTTTTAGTAAATTTAAAATTAGGAAAATATGAAGATTCTGTATTATGTGATATAGTTCCTATACATGCTGCTCACTTGTTGTTAGGTAGGCCTTGGCAATATGATAGGAGGGTAATATATGATGGTTATAAAAATAGATATACAGTACAGAAGGATGATAGGAAGATTATCTTAGCACCTATGACTCCAAAAGAAATATTTGAGGATCAAATTAAAATTAAGTCTGATTATAAGGAGTTATCTAAACCTAGTTTAAAGAATGATATTAGTTCAAAGGACATGAAAGGAACATCTAGGTTTTATGCTAAAAGTAAGGATGTAGGGAAGGCAATGAAAAGAAATGCTAATGTGTATTTAATGGTTTATAAGGACTGTTATGAGTGTCAGCTAGGAATAAGTGGAGAAATACCTAGTACAGTGAAACAATTATTGGAAGAATATAGTGAATTGTTTCCTGAGGACATTCCTAGTGGGTTACCTCCATTGAGGGGAATAGAACATCAAATAGATTTTACTCCAGGAGTTGTTATACCAAACAAACCTACTTATAGGGCTAATCCTGAGGAGGTTAAGGAACTAAAAAGACAGGTCTCTGAATTGTTAAGTAAGGGATACATTAAGGAATCTATGAGTCCTTGTGCAGTACCGGTGTTATTAGTGCCTAAAAATAATGGTAGTTGGAGGATGTGTGTGGATAGTAGGGCAGTAAATAAGATAACTATAAAGTATAGATATCCTATCCCTAGGCTTGATGAAATGTTGGATCAATTGCATGGTGCTGTTATATTTTCAAAAATAGATTTAAAAAGTAGGTACCATCAAATTAGGATGAAACCAGGAGATGAGTGGAAGACAGCTTTTAAGACTACTTTTGGATTATATGAATGGTTAGTCATGCCTTTTGGGTTGTCAAATGCTCCTAGCACTTTTATGAGACTTATGAACTATGTTTTGAGGGAATTTATTGGAAAATTTGTGGTTGTTTATTTTGATGACATACTTATATATAGTAAGTCTTTAGAGGAACACTTTAAACACTTAAGGATTATTTTGAATGTGTTTAAGACAGAACAACTTTATGCTAAGTTAACTAAGTCTAGATTTTATTTGGAAAGTGTGGTTTTCTTAGGATTTGTGGTAGGAAAAGATGGTATATCTGTAGATGAAGATAAGATTAGAGCTATTCAAGAATAGCCTGTGCCAAAGAGTGTGACTGAAGTAAGAAATTTTCATGGGTTGTGTTCTTTTTACAGGAGATTTGTGAGGAATTTCAGTACTATAGTTGCTCCCTTGACAGCCATAACAAAGAAGGATAATGGGTTTAGTTGGGGTTTAGAACAACAAAAAAAATTTTGAAACACTTAAGACTAAATTAACCCAAGCACCTGTGTTGAGCCTTCCTAACTTTGAAAAAGTGTTTGAATTAGATTGTGATGCTTCAGGGTTAGGAATAGGGGTTGTACTTTCTCAAGAGGGCAAGCTAATCGCTTATTTTAGTGAGAAGTTGAATGGTAGTACTTTGAATTATTTTACTTATGAAAAGGAACTGTATGCTTTAGTAAGGGCTTTAGAAGTTTGGCAACATTACTTGTGGCATAGAGAATTTGTAATTAATACTAATGAGGAAGCTATTAAGTATTTAAAAAGTCAATCAAAGTTAAATAGAAGACAAGGTAGATGGATAGAATTTATTGAGAGTTTTCCTTACATGATTAAGTATAAGAAAGGAAGTGATAATATAGTTGCAGATGCCTTATCTAGGAGATATGCTTTATTAAATGCTGCCGATACTACTTTGTTAGGTTTTTCTAGTATTAAACTATTATACTTAGAAGATCTTGATTTTAAAGAAATTTATAAAAAGTGTGAAGTTTCTACACAAGGAAAGTACTTTATTAATGAAGTTTATTTGTTTAGGGAAAATAGGTTATGTATTCCTACATGTTCTTACAAAGGTTTATTAATTCAAGAAGCTCTTAGTGGTGGGTTAATGGCACATCTAGGATCTCAGAAAACTTTAGATGTTTTAACTGATCATTTTTACTGGCCACACATGAAAAAAGATGTTTTAAAATATTGTGTCAATTGTATTGCTTGTAGGTAGGCAAAAACTACTTCAAAACCATTTGGTTTATATACTCCCTTACCTGTCTCGAACCACCCTTGGGTTGATGTTTCTTTGGATTTTATTTTAGGATTACCTAGGACTAATAGAGCTAAGGATTCAATAATGGTTGTAGTAGATAGGTTCAGTAAAATGGCTCATTTTATACCTTGTAATAAAACAAATGATGCTGTGGCTGTGGCTGAATTATTTTTTTCTAATATAGTTAAATTACATGGCATTCCTAAGACTATAGTTTCAGATAGAGATGTTAAGTTTTTAAGTCATTTCTGAAAAGTTTTGTGGGGGAAATTAGGGACTAAGTTATTGTTTTCTGCAACTTGTCACCCTCAAACTGATGGACAAACTGAGGTAGTAAATAGAACATTAGGAAACATGTTAAGGGCCTTCCTTGGAAAGAATCTTAAACAATGGGAATATGTCTTACCTCAGGTAGAGTTTGCTTATAATAGGACTTTGCATTCTACAACTAATAAAACTCCATTTGAAATTGTGTATGGTTTTAATCCTTTAACTCCTTTAGACTTAAGTCCTTTACCTCATGCTGAATTGCAAAATTTTGATGCTGAGTCTAGAGCTGCTAATATGAAAAAGTTACATGAGTCTGTAAGTCAACAAATCAACAAAAGAGTGCAGCCGATGGCTGAACATGCTAATAAAAGAAGGAGAAGAATGATTTTTAAACCTGGGGACTTAGTTTGGGTACACCTTAGGAAGGAAAGATTTCCAAATTTTAGAAAGCCAAAATTAGATTCTAGAGGGGATGGACCATTTACCGTGTTAGAGAAAATTAATGATAATGCTTATAAGATTGATTTACCTGCTAAATTTGGGAATGTGAGCAATACTTTTAATATGGCTGATCTTAGTCCATTTCTGGGACTTATTCAGGTTTCAGAGGCGAAACCTTTTCAAGAAGAGGGGAATGATATGAACCTTAAAAATTTATACTTAATTAATTTTGATAATTGCTGTGAATTATTTACTTACAATTGTTTGTCTTATTTGGTGGATAAATAGGAGTGTGATGCAGCATATGGATTCTGTGGATCTTTGGATGCAGCTGCTGGAGTGTGCAGATTATGTATTTTTTTTAATTAATTGTAATCCCATATGATGCATTCGCCGGTCAAATTGGCTAATGGAAATTAGGTCGGTTGTATAATCCGCCACCCGATCCTTAATTATGGACTAGCTGGATTGTGGATTAATCAATCCTTAATAGCCATGATTAGCTAAAGTAGTTAGCTGATGGGAATTATGTCTAAAACTTACCTTGTATTTGGGGGAGTTTCTATTGTTGTGTTCTTGAGCTGGTCGAAATTATATCTTCGACCCAATTTGTCGGCCCATCCCGTTTGTATTGCTGGCTATGTCGTTTGGGCTGTATTATGTGTGTATTTTATACGAGCTGTTATACAGTCTGTAAGCTGGTATAAATAGGCCATATAACATTGTAATACGCAGATAATTTTGACAGAATACATTTCTTGATCTCTCTCGAACTTTCTCTCTCGCGACTCGTCTCTCTCTCGGCGAATTTCTCACTCGCTCTTCTTCTCTGTGTCTGCTCTCTTACTTTGATCGATCTTGATCATTCTTTCTTCGATTTCAGTTGCCGTTGTAAAACTGTGCCTCTGAATCTTTGGATCTTCCTTTGGAGTTTTCCTTAGGCTGAACCGGCGAATCGAACTTTGCGCTCGATTAATTTCTCGATCCTTTCGTGAAACCCTAACAGGTTTCCATCATATATAATGTCCTAAGTAACTAAATAAATAAAAGAAGACTATAAATGTATTGGGTTAATAATCCTTGAGCCAAAACAACTGAAATACGTAGCAAGAATATCATATTATCGAATTAAAATAAACTTGGCTTGGTATTTCATTTTATATGAAAAGGTATACAACGTATTAATAGGAGTGCAAGTAAATAGAATTAGCTTGTGAGTTTTTAGACTTAGAATTGTTAAGAGCTCACTTTGTTTTCTTTAAACAATTTGAGACTTAGCCTTATTTTTACATTTGTTTATTAAATGAGTCAAATCCAAACTCATTTTAATTTAGCTTGACTCAACTTATTTACTGTCTTATATATCAATTCATTGAACACTTCTCATGCAAAGGTCAGGCAATATTTTTTTTTAATTGATCAAACAATGAACTAATATCTTGATAAACTTGTAAACATATCTATCTATGCATTTATATATTCGAAGTAATATGATTTAAGGTAATATTACAAATCTATTTTTATTGAGATATGTAATCTAATACGTGACAAACGGGTTATACTATAATACCCCATATTTTTGTAAAATATTGAATGAGAGATTATGTAAATTTTTGGTGTTTAATTTTAATTTGGTTTGAGAAAAAGTTGGATTTGAAATGAAGTTGGAAAATTAAATCTAATGAGTTTTTCAGGTGAATCGATTGATTTATTTGTTGTTTTAGTAAAATAGTTTTTACTCGACTAAACTGATTAATTAGTTAGGGAACCGATTGACTGGTTTGTAGAATAATCGACTAATATGCTAAACTGATCGACTAATTTGCTGTGTTAGGCATATTTTCAAAAATCAAATTTTTAGAAAAATTTCTTATACTAAAATGAAACTATGTTAACCTACGTCAAATTGTTTCTAAGAGATTCTTAGACTCTTTCATAATGCATTTGACTCAAAAATACTATCTTAGATTTATTAGAGGAGTCAATTGGAATAATTGAGAGGGGATATCATCTTAGAATTGTCTTCTTCCACCTCTCTCCTCTACACAATTATGATATCATTGCTTTGATCTCATATTCGATTGTGCTCGGTTGGAAGATTCCTTCTACGCTAACCTTCTATTACCCCTCTTGTGAATTATATTTCTGGAACAATTAACCTACACTCCTCCAGAATAACCATTTGAACTATGGAGGATAGGTCAACATATCTTGAAAGAAATCCATCCGTTTAACTCAAATTCAAACATTGAGAATTAGGGTGTTTGATTTTTTCTTGGCCACACTGTGATTCGTATTGGTTTATTAGTTATAAATAGCCCTAATCACCCCTTCTGTTTACACTTCTTTTAGCAACCAAAAATACCTAACTCTCTAGTATTCACCTTCTATCTTTTCACTTTGAAACTTAAAGTCGAATTCCTTTCGCTCTTCTAATCATTTCTCTAGCTCCATCTTGTTTTAATTATTAAGCAAGGAAGAGTTAGATTTAGGAAAAATATTGAGTGGTTCAGCTAAGTATCCTCTATTTTCCTTTGGGTGCGGTATGTTCATTCTTTCCTTCTATTGCAAGTTCAAAATTACAAAAGTTATGCACAAATTTCTGAGTTAAATCTTGTTGTTTTTAAGGTTTTGAAAGTTTAGGATTTCATAGGTTGATATTTCTTATTTAAGGAAAGTGTTGCCTTCATCAAGTAAGTTATTCTTACTTTTAAAATGGGTTATGAGTAATCTTACATGATATGAAACTATAGATCTTATAAATCTCTCTCTCTCTCACTCTTTCTCTCTCTTGTAGTCATTTATTATAAGCCAACCAGAATTTTTTGCCTCTTCTCTCTAAAGTATTTCATATTCTTTAACTCTATCCTTGTCATCTTCTTACCATTTGTCTTTGTCAATAGTATTGTCAAAATCATCATCAGTGTCACTTTCATCACCCTTCACAAATCACCCAACCAAGCACCACCCAATATCCTCCACCTCCACTCTATTGTTAGTTGTTCATCCATCACAACCACTATCACCAATTTTGACTCAGCCTTTTTCAATAGGTGTGTCTTTCTCTCCCTCTTAGAGAAGTGGTATTGTTCCCTTCATTTTTGGCTAGTCTTGCTAATCAATTTTAATTAGTCGAGTCAGCAAACTCATTGAGTTGGTTAACTTGCTGAATGGATCTACTCAAGGAGCAGGTGAAATTCTTCATTAGTCTCGGCCAAGCCCATTTCTTTCCTCTCATTATTTCCCCTTGGTCTCAAACAATTGTTGCCTCTAGCCAAGCGTATTTATAGTTTTTTTCCTCTTCAACCATCCTTCTCGGTCTTTATCCTTCCCTTATCTCTTTATCCTCCTTCCTTATCTTTCCTTTCTCAATCTTTCTACGTTCTAACCATGTGTTTTCTCTTAACCTTAGGTTGTTCCTTAGCAGGCTTGGAGGAAAAGGCATGAGATATTTTTTCTTGTTCAGAGACTAGTGGCATTTAGTTAAGGATACATGTATTCGTATAAGGATTTGATGCTATGTGTAAATTGTATATACTCTTATGCTAGTATTATTATATTTATAACTCATGTAATAGATGTTATTACAATATTGTCGTATTGTGTTATGGAAATATGAGCATTATGTAGAAGCATGCATTTACATGTTATTACTTGGTAGAACATATCTTGTAACCATATCATATTGGAACGATCCACTATCTTATTTGGGTTGCAAATACTAGGTTGTAAGTATGGTTAAGTATTATCATGATGATATATGTTGGAGGTAAAGAATGTTAGGATTTGTAGGATTTTTGTGAAAGTTGGTTGATTTGGCCATCTTAAGAGTATTCGGGACATTTTATGATATTGTGGGAAATAAATATGGCTTGAAAATTATTGAGCGTTTTGTAATTAATTTTCTGTGTAATATGTTAGATACTAGGTTGATTATGACACAAATTACTTGACAGGAGACCCTAGGACATTTAAGTAAGATAGGGGTATTTTGGTTAATATGAATCAAATATAGAATTTGACATTTCTAAAGTGATATTGGTTTAAAATATGCTAAGTATGTTACGTAAAATACTAGAGGTAATTCTAAGTAGCATAAGTCTAATAAAATGAGAAAATATCTTAATTTAAAAATTGTAATCCTAGAAGAAGACTCATCATTTATTATGTCATACGTTAGAGTTAGACCTTTATTTCTAGATATGTTTTCAATCATGATATATTAGGAAAATGTACTAAATTTGATGGTTAGATGATTTTTCTAGAAGAATTTATGCTTATCTTAACAAAATAGGATTTGATAGGGGTGATGCAGTCACTTCCTTTAAATATATTTTGGTTGTGATTTATGTGCCTTGCATATTTATGATAAGCTTGAATCACATTGATTATATAACCAACAATCTAATAAGATATTAATATTTTAAATGAAATATCACATGAGTCAGCATTGAGTTGTACCTATCTTATCTATTAGATGATAATAGTGGCCAAGAATGTTATGATTTGAGAGTTGTACCTATCCATTCCACCGGACAAGAATAGTGGGGTCCCTGAAATTAATATAATAAAATAAATGCATTATAAGTATACTGTATACCTAACATGGAACTCTATTTTGGTTCCTCTTTTGAGTCATCTTATGATATAATTAATATGCATATTTAATACCTCAATGTGATCTTATGTTTTTTGTTGGCCCTTTCCTACGAATATATATTTATTACCTTACTCAATACAAAAGTATTAACCATCCTTTTTATAATTGTTTCTCATTCCCAAGAATAGATGACTCAAGTTTTTTTGTGCATATGGAGGAGTGATTTTTATCTATTGAGGTTTAGACGTAAAGTTAATCTTATCCGATAGCTAGGTTTTTTTCTGAATACCTTTTGAACTCTTAGTTCCATTTGATCATTTTTTGTTGTATTTTATTATTCTATACTCAGAGTTTAATCTATAACTCTTATCTACGTTCATTGAAAATCTTTCTTATTCTCTACTTATCTTATTTTAAGTTCTAATATTTTATCTTGTATTCGATGTAAGGATGGTAAGATAATCAAGAATTATGTCAAATATGGCGGTAACACCCACTTATTTTAATATTACACTTCTATTAAAAAAATAATAATAAATTTTGGGGTGTTAGAAGTTAGAATCAAACCTTTGGCTTTGATTACCTTATATTGTTTTTGAAATTTTGGTTATCAAATGATCTTTTATCTGATTTTATTGATCTACTTTATTTTTCAAAAACTTAATTCTTTGAAAAACCAAATTAAATTATGAGAAATTGAGAATGGGTAGCGTAGACGGACTCTAAATACTTATGTGTATTATGTGCTAGTAAGCTAGGAATATTTTTTTTCCTAACAAGTTTTCTATTTTGCAACTAGCTTGCTATGTCACTAAATAGTAGTACTAGCCATTTGGAGTAGGCATTTAAGGCTTTAATTGAGTTTTCCAGGCGTTCACAATCAACCATCACCTCAACCTCAGTTACCAACACCATCTCCACATTACCCATTAAAGGGCATCAAAGAAGAATGTCATCAGAGGGTCACTAGTTATCACCTGGAGACCTACATCATGGTGGAGGATCTAGTTGTTTTGGAGGGTTGGATTTAAGATTTAAATTGAACTTTTAAGAAATTTGATTATCTAGAGTGAGGAAGGAGAGCATGCCAAACTTTTCCCTTTAGAGATCAATGAACACTTGATGGGTAAGTCGGCCTACTATAGGAGAACCGTCGATGTCTTGAGAGGACTTCAAGATGATGCTCCACATGAAGTTTTATCCTAAGAGCCTTAAGAGATATCAAATTAAGGAATTTATATAGTTGACTTAGGGGAGCATGAAAATATGAGAGTAATATGCATGATTATTAGAGTTGTTGATGACCACTCTATGTATACCAACCAGTGTGGCGATGATGGTCTTCTAATTCGAGAAAGGGCTCCACTTGAACATATGGAGGATGATCGATGATGTGGTCTTCCATAACTTGGCCATGTTATATGACTAGGCATGTATCACCGCTACTATGGTTTAAGAGTAAGCTTCCATTCTAGGAAAGAGGAAGCTTGAGATGTAGGGTTCTATTATTTAATATTAAGGAGAAGGGCCTCTAGGTTTCTAGTAGGGGAGTTAGTAGAGTGTTCCTATCAAATATCAAGGTCCACAAAGATGCTTCATTTGTTAATGATGTAGCAGATATCATCCAAGATAATACTGCCAAGGTGCACCTATCCAGTGTCAAGCTTGTGGTAAATGAGGCCATCGATCTTTTAAGTGTTGGTAGAAGAGGTGTTAGTTCCAGCAGTAGGGTAGTTAATTTTAATAGAGGGGACTGCTTGTACCTCAACAGTAGGCTTTCCAACCATCGCAATAACAATTGAGGGCATTTGCTCTAGTCATCATATAGCATAAGGAGGCTAAGGGGAGGCCACAGGGGTCTCACCTATTTTTCCAAGGTGGAGGAGGATATACCTAAAGCTCCGGAGGATACTAGGGAGAAAAGTCAAGCGAGCGACTACATTTTATCATTTAGGTAGAGGCTACAGACAATTGAATGTATTTACTATTACATTTTTCATCCTTTCATTACCCATGCATGTATAATTTGATTTGGGTGCTTTGTTACCGTGAATGTCTACCACTTTTCTTTTTTTTTTTTACTAGAGATACTTTGTTTCCATCTACTCCTGTGTTAATATATATTGCTTTATCTTCTGAGGATTGATTGGATTGCACTAGACTCTACCAAGATATGGTTGTAGGGATAAGCAAGGTAGAATTTCTTCTAGACTTGGTTGAGATGGACCTACAGAACTTTAATGTGGTAATTGGGATTGATATGTTGGGGAGATACCGATTGGTGATAGATTATGCGTAGGAGTGAGAGGTGTTGCGGGGACCTCAGGGTATAGGAGATGCAAGTCTGCACCTATAACTAAGGTTGTATCTACCCATACATTGTATTCGTTGGTATCGAGAGGTTACCCTATGTATCCATATGATGTTCAAGAGTTAAACATGGATGTGTCATCATTGGAAGACATTTTCGTTACTTGGAAATTTCTAGATGCATTTTCGAAGGAGATATTAGGTATGCTGCCAATATGCAAGATATATTTTACATTAGAAACCAAGCCAGTTTCAGAAGCACCCTATTAGATGATGCCTATATAATTGCAAGAATTGAAGTCATAACTAGAGGAGTTAGTGGTTCACAGGTACATCTGCTTTGAGTGTGTCTCCATGGGAAGTATTAGTTCTTTTTTTAAAGCAGAAGGATGGGATTCCTTGTTTGTGCATTGATTATCAAGTCTAAAACAATTAATAATGAAGAACCAATATTCGCTTATGAGGAACAATAATCAAATCAAGGATCCATGGTCCTAACCAAATTTGGGGTGATGTAATTTTTTCAAAGATTGAATTGAGGTCAGGTTGTCATAAGCTATGTATCACCAAGACATACATCATGAAGATGACCTTTAGGACATGGTATGAAAACTATGAGTTCATGATGATGTATTTGGGCTCATCAATCTGCCTATTATATTTATGGATATAATAATGAGGATCCTTCAATCGTTTCTTGGCTAGTTCATGGTGGTATTCATAGATGATACCCTAGTATACTCTCCAAGCAGATAGGAGCATGAACAACATCTTTGCACTATCTTGTCACTCCTTATAGAGTATGGGCTATATGCCAAACTTTTCAAGTTTTACTAGGATTGTTCTGCCCTGGGATTTTTACCAGTTCATTCCACTGGATGTAAATTTTGTTATTTACATATTTTCCTGTTCAGGTGGTATTCCTTTTTTTTTGTTGTATTTTGTTATTGTGTGCTTAAAGTTTAATCTCTAACTCTTATTTAAGTTTATTGAAAATATCTCTCATTATCCACTTATCTTATTTTAAATTCTAATATTTTGCCTTATATTCGATGTAAGGATAGTACAGTAAGTCAGATTTATATTGAGCATGGTGGTAACACTCACTTATCTTGGTATTATGTTATTACTAAAACAAAAATTTCAATCGTAAATTTTGGGATGTTATAATAACAAACTTAGGAAACATGGAAACAAACTCTCTACTTTACTTGCCATTTCCTTAACTATATTATGAATCATAACACTTGACAAGCATCTCATTTGATAGTAAATCTTTTGGTTTCTCTCCTTCAATACATGATATGCAACCGTAGCCAACATGTATCAAAGCAAAGGGTTATAAACTCTACTCTTCTTCCTCCACTACACATCCAAATAATCAAATATTCATACTCAAATGGAAGATGAATAAAATCGAGTCCCTCAAGTAACTCATACCAAATATTCAATATATACTTACATTCAAAATATAGATGATGCATGCTCTCTTGTTGCTCCTCACACATCACACAACTCTAGTTATGAGTCATCCCCATTTTAATCATTCTATCATTCATGAAGAGTTTATACTGGACCACTAATCATATATAAAATTGGTTTTTTTGGTAAGTAATGAAGTATGATTTACTACCAAAAGAGAATATATATATATATATATATATATATATGGTCATATACAAACAGTATTTTACATACAAATGTAGGTACAATTACTGATCATTGGATCTAAATTAGATCTAAAGGCCATAAATAGAAAACTACATAAAAATAGGTCTTACGAGACCTGTTTGTTGCCTGTACGCCTCTCCGCCCGCCCCTTCTGTTTCGATCCATACGGACCATCACCCCTCTGCTTTGCCTTCGCACCCGTCTCTCCCTCTTCAACGCACCCGTCTCTCCATCTCTCCATCGCCATTTCTGCCTCTACATCTCTCCATCAACCTAATCCTCCCATCTGCTGACAGATCTAGTGAAGTTCCCAGCCTCCCTCAATTTCCACTCCTCCTCCACGCCGACGAGCTTTGTAGACCAGCAGACAAGCTCAGCCATTGTTCTCTTCGACCATACCTCAGCTCCTCCATTCTTCAATCGCCACTACACTACCACACAGGAGACAAGGAGAAGCGGTGGCATCACGACCTGAGCAGGAGCACAGAGGTATTCAATTTTTTGTTCTTTGTTTATGGTCGGAGGGTTAATTAAAATGGTGCAGTGAAGCCTTAAATATGAAACAATCGCATAATCCAATCCTAAATAGAGTTATGTGTTTTGGGAGTAAGTATAGTCGACTCCAATATGTTTGAATGTTGACAAGAACAGGCTTAATCAATTGTACATGTGCTGAGTAACTTGTGGTATTCTATAAGGTAGGAGTGAATTAATAGAAATCGTCCAACCCCCTGCCGGGAGGAAAATTCTAGAACCAAATCTCTAAATAATAATCCTCGCATTCAGTCATTTGGTAATTTGTCTGCCTCGAATGAGAAATCAGCTAAACAAAAGTCATACCATGTATATTATTAGTATTATTTATTACTGCAGATGGATGGTAAGACTTATTGTTTATTACTTTTTCATATTTTTGCATATGGTTCCCGATTCTTTGTGCGACACAACCAGTATTTGATGAAGAATACTCTCTGGTTAGGATTCGACTGTGCTCGATTTCCACTGTGACATTATATTTACTGCCTTAGATTTTGACTAACTAAATAAAGTTTATGGATGGCTAATATATTGTATTATTATTATTATTATTATTATTATTATTATTATTATTATTATTATTATTATTATTATATTGCACCAGTTGTCTTTCTGCTGCTTGTCTATATATAATACTCATGATCGAGGATCTAGCTAGTTAGCTAGGGTTTTCCTTGAGGTTCTATTCTATGATATTAGGTGGCGACTGAGGGAATACTTGGAGGATCAGGCCCAATGATGCCATCTTGCATGTCCAGAGCACTAACTAACAACTATGATGTTATCTAATTCACCAAAGAAAGACATTGGAGAGAAACTATGTTATGTTAGATCAATCAGGCCCATTTATAGAATGCTTCTTACCTTTCTTTTCTTTCCGATACACCCTTAGGTATTTTGGTAAAGGCCTAATGTTTATTTCGGGCTCAGGTGAATTAATGTAAAAATAAATATTAAAAATTTATCTAGATACATAGAATACAAATAAATTGAGTTTAATGTTTTAAAATAATATTTTGATAGTATAAACCTTACTTGGGTAAAAATTATCTTAATAGCACTTATATTGAAGCAAATTAGGATCAATAAATATTATATCAATTAATTTTTTATCATTCATTTAATTATTTTTTAAAAACAGGGCTAATACAAGTAAGGGTGATTCTTTGTATTATTATGGTTTATGGTTTAGGGTTTATAGGGTTTAGGGGTTTGAGGGTTTAAGGTTTAGAGGGTTTACAGTTTATGGTTTATAGGGTTTATGGGTTTTAGGGTTTGGGGTTTTGGGTTTAGGATGTAGGGGGTTTGGGGTTTAGGGTTTGGAGGGTTTGGGGTTTAGGGTTTAGGTTTATGATTTAGAGCGTTTGGGGTTTAGGGTTTAGGGTTTGGGGTTTAGGGTTTAGAGGGTTTAGGGTTTAGGGTTTAGGGTTTGGGTTTTGGGGTTTACGGTTTAGAGTTTAGGGTTTAGAGGGTTTGGGGTTTAGGGGGTTTATGGTTTGGGGTTTAGTGTTTAGAGGGTTTAGGGTTTGGGGTTTATGGTTTGTATAGTTTATGGTTTTAGAAATTTGGATATTTGGTTTGGATATAGGTTTGGGTTAGTTTTTTTGTTTGGTATTAATAAAATATTGAATGTTGATTAAATTTTGATTTAATGGATGATATTGATTCTTATGTTTGTATATTAATAAAAGTTTGTATATGACCCTTTCCCTATATATATATATTGG
The DNA here is from genome assembly GCA_039764185.1 of Tamarix austromongolica. Lineage (NCBI taxonomy): Eukaryota > Viridiplantae > Streptophyta > Magnoliopsida > Caryophyllales > Tamaricaceae > Tamarix > Tamarix austromongolica. The sequence continues at coordinate 12,509,288 of CM077819.1, forward strand.
AATTTTTGTTGAGGCAAAGTGACTGGATCACAAATGGTTCTCCACCATCTAACCTCCTCACCTCTCAGTATAATGAATGCATATACTTTTACTATACTATAGGTATTATCGGCAATATGTACATTCAAATTAGAGGATTCAGAATTTTTCTCAAACATTAAGACACTATCCCACTTTCTGCAATGTTTTAGAGATTTTTGTCTTCACAAAGTATTTTTGAACCCACCGAACCTATAAAACATCTTTCTTGTTGTGAAGGTTCCATATGAGACATCCCATGATTGCAATGTTCCGAGCTTCAAAGTTCATAAGCCTTAAGCCTCCATCTACATACGTACTCCTATGCAACTGTTGATTTTCTCATAATTGTTGTGAACCTGACCACATGAATGGCTCATATAAGGTGTTTACATAATGAATAATTTGTTTAGGAATTAATTAGAGGAGGCTCTAATATTCTTAAATACCAAACATCATAGATTTAATCAACTTCAAGTGCCTTACATAGCTTAATAGTTTATTATTACATAGCTTCAACCATAAGGCGAGATTGCCAAGAAATACTTGGAACTCATTATTCTTCAAAGTTCTTCCATTCAAAGGCAAACCTAAGTATCAAACCGGTAGGTAACCTTTAGGGATGTGGAGATCAAATGCTAGTTCGGCCTCAGTGTTCTCTAGAACTTTGCCTCTCAAATAAATAACACTGTAAAAATAATAAAGGTGTTAACTAAGGGAATATCTCTCCTATAAAAACAATAATAATTCATCTGTAAAAAAGAGAGAAACTAGTCTAACCCATTTGCATTTAATATGCAGTTGAAACTCAAGATGATCCCAAATCATTTTTGTAAGACGGTTGAGGTACTCAATAATAATAACAAAAAGATAAGAGGATAAGGGGCTGCCCTATCTCAAACCTTTCTAGGCAAGGAAATGTGGATGCAATACCCCCATGTAAAATGAGAGAGTAGCTTACTAAATTCACACAAACCATAATAAGCATCACAAAATTGAAGGATAAACACATATATTGCAAGAAGTTTCGGCTAATATAGTTGTATGCCTTCTTCATGTTTGGTTTTAACATACACCTAGTAGATAAGTTCTTGTTTGAGTAGCCATTAAATGTTTGTTATGCCATCAATATGTTGTCACCTATGTGCCTGCCTTTCATGACTATAGATTGAGACTTACCAACTAAATCTCCCACTACATGTTACATTTGTCATTACTTTTGCTGGACTTTATCGATGGTATTACAAAAAGCTATATGTTGATAATCCCTAGGGATTAATGCATTAGGGATCTTAGGGAGTAAGTGTAGTGTGAGGTAGGTGAGATAGCTTGTGATAAAAAAAAACCCTAATAGCATAACATAGAGTTTCACCAGTAATATGCCAAGTCTTAAAAATAAAAGTAGGTATTATACCCATCCAAACCAATAGATTTAGCATTTTCCATACCAAAAAGAGTTACTCAAGCCTCCTCCTTGGTTACAGGTTGCAAGAGAGTTTGAATTGCCTAATAATCTAGCTTAGTTCCTAGATTTATGACCTCCTAAGATAATACACCTATTTGTGTTGCACTTGTACCTTGAAGAGACTTATAGAAATCCATAAACACTTACACAATATATCCATGGAATTTATAAATCCTACCTTGTGCATCTAAGATGGTAAGAATATTATTTTCATGCCTTCTCCCCTTAACCATTGAATGACAGAAATATGTATTACTATCTCCTAGTTTAAGCCATGTAATCCTTGATTTCTATTGGAGAAAACTTTTATAGCAAGAAGACAGATGTTCCACTTGCCTATGAGATTATTGTTCTTGATGAATAAAACTTTGATTTAGAGCATCAGTATCCAGAGCTTGCTTGATTGCACTTAAATTATCTTAAGATTCTTGAACCCTTCTTGAGATGCTCCCATATTTCTATTGGTTGAGCAGCTTAAATGGCATTCCAAGTTCTTCAAATGACATATAATATCATCTAAAAAACTCTACTTCCTCTAGTAATGCCAACCATGTGTAATAATACTATCAAATTTAAGATCTTGTTCCCACATATTAAAGAAATGAAAAGGTGTGGGGCCTATTTGAGACTCCTCCTTGATGTGAACCACCATGGCATGATCACACACAAGAGGAGGAGAGAAATGTACTCTTGATGCTCCAAAATAATCTAACCACACTTGATTCCCCTAACTCCATCCAATTTACACGAGATTATATGCTTTGATCCTTGTTTATTTGACTGATGTGAAAGGTGTTAGAAAAAGAAAGGTCTTACAATTGGATTTCTTGCACACAATCTTTGAACTCACTAATCTCTTATTCAGGAATAAGATTTTGTATATTCTTAGTTCGATTGAGGATGATATTAAAATCTCCCAGTAAGAGCAAAGGGTGATCTATAATATTTTGTTGTATAAGCTACTGTCACAACCCCCAACGATCGTTTGTTGAGATATGAGAATAAATCACACTTTTATAGAATTAAAGTTGACCACTAGGGTTTAATACTCTTCCTTGTATGCCTTGGTCACACTTAATCACCACTGCAAACTTCCACAAGCTTAGCTTCCACCCTAACCACACCAACCCATTGTGATGATGAGAATAGTTATGTTTCCATTGCCAATCTTTGAGAATTGTGGATTGATTCTTGTTAGCTTTATTCTCATTAATGTGAGCCTCTATCAAACCTATAATACTTAAAGTTATTAGCAACCACCCATTTCCGAATCTCATTTTGTCTTTTAAGGCGGTCCAACTCTCTTATATTCCAACTACCAACGTTCATGATAAATGGATGTTCAAGGTAGAACAATACTCCTCTTGAACCACTCTTTTACTCCTTATAACTTGCATCTAAGGATGGCAACTAGATTTCAGTAAGTTAAGTTCATAAATAGCTACATTTGTGGGTGTGAAAGCTAAAGTAGACCCTATATTTTTTACTATAACACGCTATGAACTTGAAGATAAGGGTAGTCCTTGTCTTCATTTCCACAACACTCTAAGCTCTTGGCTGAGTAGTCATTAATTCTCCATCACTATTTACACCTTAGGTGATTACTTTCTCCCATCTCAAAACATGAACCAATTTCTCTTCAGATCTCCTTTATTTATACCAGCATGACCTTCCAAAGGACATTGATTTAACAAAACTTAGGCTTCCACTCATAGATCACTTGCTACTTCAATATCACTATGTTGGGAATATTGATCATGACATAGTTTGGGAGCAATCTATGCATGTGTATTTCCACCATTACCCTAGTATAAGAAATGTGTTCCTTATTGACAATCGTGCCATTTATAGAAATAGGTTTTCCTATACAATTTGAGATTTTACTAAATGAGAACACAAACCACAAATGGAGGAGGAGTCCAGGTAGTTGGATCCATGTGTGCATAAATTGGAATTCTTGTAGATTAAAAACAAATTCCTCACACCATTATTTCAACATTAAAAGACATCTTAATATAGTATAGTATGGTTGTTGCAATATTTTTTTGGCAATCCTCTTCAATTTTAAATTGGAAGATAGAGAATCCTTCCTCATGTGAATGAACACAGGGTGAGGCAACATGGCTCCAGTGAGATTTCACATAGTATTGGACTTAAGAGAAAACTAGGTTTTGATCAAAGACCAATTTAATTAGAGTATGTCTCTATTGTCTAACCTCTTTTGCAATGTCATTCATATCCAAGGTAGCCATGATCTTGCCATAGACGACATCAAGAGGTTCATAATGAAGTTTTACCGTAGACGAAGGGTTTTGATTGTGAAACAATTTATCCTTCCATGACAGTTTAGCATGGGAAAAGTTTCACAATAGCATTAGTATTTTCAACCACAAACTTTTTTTCCCTAACTCTCAACATTATTATCCACAATGCCTGGCATCTTAAGGTTATCATTCAAGTCCTCTCCATATGGGCTTATTCAAAATCTCATTAGCTTCCTCTCTCACCGTATCAACAATAACCTCTACATGAGGAGATGCATGGGGGTAACTAGTGTGTCAACTTTTGTGGCAATTGGATATGTCCTCGACTACATCTTTGCCAACATCTAAACCTTTTTTTAGCGTGCCATAGACTAGAGGCTCTAGGGCAAGGTTTCCTCTACGTTGGCCGAAAAGAGTTTAATCATCAACATTACACATACGAGATAATTATTTTTTCCCTAAAATAATCACCCGTGTTTTAAAAGGATTAAGGATGTAGTACAAAATTTGGTTTAATGAAAAAATTGTTTATAAAATAAAATGTGAAAAACCAAAACACAAAGCACATAATCACTTTTTTGGCTGAAATAATTACTTGTGCAAGCGACTTAATCAACGGCACTAGAAAGACAAGATAATCACTTTTTTTGCTTAGATAATCACTAATGTTCTAAAAGCCTTAGGGATGCACAACAAAGCTCGATTTAATGAATATATGTATATATATATATATAACACATAATCCAAAAGACCAAAATAAGATACATAATCATTATTTTAGTCGAGCTAATCACTCTTTTTACCCACATAATTACTCGTATATTTTTACAAAATGCACCTTGGTATATTGTATACATATTGTTCTAACACAACTTTTTTCAACATTTTCATTCTTAATTTTTTTTTCTTTTTAACTTTCTTAGTAATCAAACAACTAGAAAATAGTTTCATCTAATTTCCGTTTCTTTTCCTTAATGCTCCATTTGGTTCATAGAAAGTTTTAAAGAAAAGAAAGAAAATAATGAAAAAATAATTTTTTTTGTTTGATTTACATGAGATAATAAAATAGAAAAAAAAAAAGATGGTATAAAATTACTAAAAATTAACTATATAATTTTCTTTGAGAAAAATTTAAAGGAAAGTATTTTGATTTTAATTTTCTTTCCCTTAAACTTTCTTAGAACCAAATAGTGCCTAAATAATAAAACAAAAGATTTGTGCTCAAACCAACGACCATGTATTGTATATTTGTTACTTGTATTTACCAACAATTCAACAGGCGGGAGGTGATCTTTAATTTATGTAAGAGGTAAGTTTTCTATTTTTATATATTTGACCTTCTCTATAAAATAATTATAATATTTCTTGTAACAATTTACAATTTCAAAAAATTCATATAGGACGTGAGCATTGGTAGTAGTATTAACTGTTAGTACTTCATAGTGTCCTCAATTAGTAAAGCTCACACTAACAAATGAATAACACTAAATAGCCTTTACCTTATCATTAAATGGACACTAATGCTCATCTTTGATAGTTTGCATGACCAATTCTAATAGTGGTTCAAACCAGCTTGATCGATCTCCTCCTCATCTATTATGGTATTCCTAGGCATCATCTTCCTTAGTATTAAATTGAATAGCTTAAAAATTACAAATATTAACTAGATTTGCACGATGCAAGAATGAAATTCATTATTGATAATATAAGGAACATGCTCCATCCATACTTTTGAAAAAAAATGAAAATCAATATATACTTATATTAGGGTATTTATTTACTATTTTTGAAGGGAAAACTTAGGTATTCTTTATATTGTGAGGAGAAAATCAGGAAAGTGAAAATGGGAAAGAGAGGAAACTACCGGGAGGGAAAAAGAAAAAGTATATAATATTTGTTTGTTTTTTTTTTAAGTTCCTTAATATAAGGAGCTGGCTAGAAGGAATAATAATAATAATTATAGTAGATTATCTATATATAGATAGATATGATGGTTATAATTATTAATCAATTTATTATGATAATAGCTACTCATTTAAATTTTAATGCTACAATAAATATATATAGAAATATCAATATATAAATAATAAAATACGTGTTAAAATGTTTATTAACTAGTGCCAACAATATAAGTCATCATAATACCAATTTCCGTAACCACAAAAATTAATTTTCACCATATTTAAGTCCTACAACGGTAAACGTGATTTAATAAAATCAAAATAAAAGAGTACTTGAGATTATTTCTATTAGCATTATAAAAGCACCAACAATTGAAAGAATCCGTGCTATCCGATCATATGCTTGTTCGTGATAAATTTCTCCCGACATTTAACCAAATTCATAGAAGTATTGTGTTTTTAATATTTTTATAGAGGTCGCATGATATTTCAAACTGGGTTATCCCAAATTTTATTAACTACCAAATTATTGGTTAAAGTACATAAGATTACTATAATATCATCATTTTTTATTACCTAACAACAATCAGGCAACAGGGTAAAAAACCGAAACCTCAGGTTCACATATTCTTGCAATGTATCCCGTTCAAAACTGTAAGACAAACCGTGGGGTATATAAGCGAAAGAACTTTCCCTCACTTATCAAAATGCAAAGGGATATCTCTTAAGCCAAGCCATCCACGCTGACAAAACTGTGGTCAGAAATGGCATTCATCACTATGCCCGTCAGCTCACAGTTCCCATAGAACACCCATTGAACCTGTCAATTGTTCGACAAACCTCTTCTCAATGCTCCTGAAAGACTGGTAAAGGCAAGGTTCATGTATTTTCTTAGCAAAAGCAATTGACAATGGACGGTATCAAAGAATCACACCGAGGACACTGTGCACGATTTATAAGCAAAGTTCATGAATTTTCTTCAATCATAAAGCAACGCCAGAAAAAATTCAACATCCAAAACTTCAAGAAGCAGACCCAGCAATGGCCATTCAGCACCTATAATAATCATGAAGATTGACGATCAATCTTGTACGAACTGAAGAAGAGTACTCAACAGAAACCTTCACAAAAAGGGAGAACAGAGGACTGTTGGCCGAGAGAAAAAAATTAACCATTTAACCTATGCATAAGCTGTTCAACAAAATCGTAATGTAGTGCCAGCCTATTCGACTAAAAATCATATCGTTTAAGGAACACGAGAGTAGGGAATCAACAAAATGTTGTGATCCAATAACAATGACAAGCTGGAAGTATGAAGAATGTTTACATTTCTGTAAAACATTCGCTCCCCCCTAGTCCTATTTAAGTTCACTTTTTATTTATTTATTTATTATTATATAAGAGAGATGTATCAAAACTATGAGCAAGGAATATAAGAAGTATAAATATCATCGGATACATACTCATGCGGCTGAGATCCCTTTGTAGCCTTCCTTCTCAAGAACTTCCGCCAGGGAAATGTCTCCCGTCTTCACAATTCTTCCATTTTCCTGATGGATCAGGTAATTTTATGAGAAACTAAGCAATATGCTGTGACCCTGTTAGCAATTAAATGCATCAAAGAAGAAATGTCCATCCAGCTCAGGAGTATATAAATCAATCATGCACTTCTTGGCCACCATCCGGAAGTTCCAAAATCATAGATTAACATTTAGCACATTTAACTATAAACAGTCATCAAGAGAAAAAATTGGACACTAACGATGACTTCAAGTTGCTTTCATGTCATTCCAGATTTTCAGCTTTTTGCTTAAAAAATGTATATATGAACATATAGAATTCATTACCATGATATGTATAAATGTGGGCTTTATGTAATCCAAAAGTCGTTGGTAATGAGTGATCATCAATAAAGAGTTTGTTGGTGTCAGAAGCCTATTCACTGCTTTAGCTACATCCTGAAGAGCATCAACATCTAAACCAGAGTCGATCTCATCAAGAATTGCCAAGTCAGCACCCAAGACCTGCAATACACCAAGGAATATGTCAGCATAATGGCCCCATAGTCATCTGGACTTCAGCAATATATACAGTACAAATAATTTTTCTTTTCAGATTCAAAGGATGAGTTAGCCAATCAGTGGACCTCTCAGTAATCAGTACATTTATGATTAGGGCTGCAAATGAGCCGAACCGAGCCGAACACCTACGGACTTGACTCGTTTAATAAACGAACCTGAAATAAGGCTTAGGCTCAGCTTGTTTAACTAAACAAACGAGCTAAGATTTTAACAAGCTAAGCCGAGTAGAACAGTTTGTGAGCTGGCTTAGCTCATTTACAATCCTATTTATAATAGAGGTTTGGCCCAAATGATTTGGCAATGCCTTCATAAAAATAAAAATGAAAAAAATGAACGAAGTTGGCATTGTGTATGCAAGGAAATGGCAAGATCAATGACAGTGTAAAACATGGTTTTCAAACCAATCAACACACAATCACTAAGTTCAAAGCCACCAAATTGAAGCCAAATGAAATAGGCTGGTTAATTAAACCAAAAAACACACTGAAAACTACAAATAACAGGCAGAATGTCACCAATGAGGTCATAAACTAGGTTTGGGATCCTAGGTACTGAAGGTCACAACTTCAAATACTCCCTCTATCGGTAGTTGTACACCATAAAGGTGAATGCTACACTTGAATGGTGAATCTTACTCACCCTTACAACATCCCAATGAATTTAAGAGGGAAAAGGGGCAGAATGTCACAGAGCAACAAAAGCATACAGAATAAACTCAGCTGCATGGCTGCTGGCATTTCACGAACAGAATATACTAAGAAACACAACCACAAAATTCTCAAATCTACAAAAGCATATGCGAAATGGAACAAAGAAATACACCCTAAATTTGCAAAGTTAATAGTAATAGCTTGAGTGCATAGAGAGGGCAAGCATACCGCAAGCTGTAAGATCTCATTTCTCTTCCTTTCTCCACCACTAAATCCTTCATTAACATTTCTGTTCAGAAAATCTGTCTTCATGTTCACGATATCAAGTTTGCTGTATACATAAGTAAAGAACTGCAAAGAAAAACTTATATCAGAGATTATCAATGGCATCAAGTATTCTTCCACTGCTCAATGAAAGAAAAAGAAGTAAACTAGTTAATCGCCAAGCCCATATATAATGACAAGGGATAGAAAAGGACATAAAGGCCCAACTTCCAACATTTAGTTAGCTAAAATCCCAAAAGTGCCATGGTGGCCAGCAAGGCTGCTGGCTTTCCAGCATGTAGGAAAGTTCAGCATGCATTGGCCTTCATCTTGCACCAAATAAGGCACTATCTTAGAGAGACTTCTAATGGCCTCAAAGTTGTAACCTACATGGCTACACCCTTACATTTTTTCAGGGATCATTACAATAGAATTCAAAAACTATGTGGATAAGACAATCGAAGACTGTCACTCAAGCTCCATTTGGTAACTATACTATACTTCATTTGAATTAATGTGACCCACAACTTTTTGGAAAATTTCAAACCCATCCTTCATTATTAGCACAATTAATAATAAAGTCTTATCAAACAAAGAAGAAAGCATCGTAGTGCATACTCCAAAAATATTACATATATATATATATATATATATACACTTATACACACACACACACATACAACATTTCATTTCATTTTATACTACCAAATAGGGACTTAGTGCCCTAACCATATTAAGTAAGACATTTCACGCATTGATTTATGTCTATGAATCGCAAAAAAAAATGTGATTTTTTTTTATCATTAGTCATTACTACTTCAACAGCTCTGTTACTTTTCAAACATGCATCATTGCAAAACTTTTAAGTCAAGCTTGGTGAAAACTCTGATTAAATCATGCCTTAGGAAATGCAGAAATTTCAAGCAATAGGAGCAAGATATAGGCACCTCTATAGGTCCTAGCTCTGGGTTCCCCAGTTTCTTTTGTCTTGAATTATAGGCCATATTCAGAAAATCTGCATTGCTGACACCAGGAATCTCAACTGGGGTCTGAAAGCTCATAAACATACCAGCAAGGGACCTTTCCTCTGGCTCCATGTCGAGCAAATTCTCACCTTTAAATATTGCCGTTCCTCCAGTAACTTCATAATCTGGATGGCCAGAAAGAACCTACATGGAAATAAATCTCAGGATCAATTCCAGAAACTCGATAAAGGTTAGGAACCAATCAGGATGCAAAAATCAATGCACCACATACTTGTGTGTAGCATATCCATCAGACACAAAAAGCTAATTGAGGGATGAAGACAGAGAAAAGACGTAAACAGAAGCTGCGTGTAGTTGGTTATTTCGTTGCAGAAAACAATGTCAGGTAGAAAGGCAAGAAACAAAGCATATAGCTAGCCAAAAGATATGGTGGACAAGAGGAAATATGATGTATCTTTTGAAAGTTCATTGAACAGCATGAAAAGCCGTGGCAGGAAGGATCAAATAACACAGAGCACAGTATGCATATTCTGGCAAACGATAATGTGAAACATAAGGATATGATTCCTTGCATTGCATTAATAAAGACAAACCTTAGCGAAAGTGCTCTTCCCAGAACCATTCTTACCCATGATAGCATGCACCTACAAGCAGCAAAGTGAATAAAACCATATTAGAATCTGAACTCAGAAAACAGTATATATACGTTATGGCAATGGCAGCTAACACTTTGCAGAATATAACGTGGGGCTTTAATAAGCAAGGCAACGGAGCTATGCGACAGCGGCCTAGGACCGAGGCGTTACCCAACTATTATAAATTTACAATATATCCCTTCCGCTAACATCAAAGGACCCCCTTGAGGTTGCCAAAAATATTTACATATCATGGTGTTGCGGCCTGAAGTTATCGCTAATCAAAAACCCAAATAACAGAACACTCACGAGAGGAAATTTATGATTTTCAAGAAGCGAAGGTAAACATAACCCACATATTCACTCTCGCTATCATGCCAAGATAACTGTAGGTGAAGGTCGAGATTCCCAATCAGCCAGAGAACCATTAAATTAGCTGAAATTATCATGCTTTGAATATAAGCGAATTGAAAAACTATAGATGAAGAAACTGAACCGCGTAGAGCAGCATCAGACCTCTCCTTCATAGACAGCGAGGCTGACGCCATTAAGGATCTTCTGCTGGGATTCCTGAATGACAGCAGTAAGATCTTTCACCTCGAGGAGAAGCTTTTTGTTGCTGTCTTGTTTGGAAATGGACTGCGAGGTATCGACGGTGGAGACGCTGGCGATGACTGTCGCCCGTTTCCGACAGCGGAGACGATTCCGAATAGTGTTAATAGGGAAGGAGGAGGGAAACTGGATAGAGCGAATGAAAGTGGGATTATGCGGTGAGTTTGTTGAAGGAAGGAAGGATGGTGCTGCAGAGCAGCGGGGAGGCGCAACTGTCGTCGCCACCATCGCAATAATTTCTGGAGTTGGATAATCGGTTGGTGTGGGTGCTGACTTCTGTTCTGAGTAGTCTTTTGACAAACATCAGCTGAGGAAATCAAAAAATATTTAAATTTACTGATATGCGGAGTAACGTCGCACCAGTGGTCTAGTGGTAGAATAGTACCCTGCCACGGTACAGACCCGGGTTCGATTCCCGGCTGGTGCATTTAATTTTATTGCTGTTTTGTCGTTGGAAATAGCCTGCGCCATTGCAAAATGTATCTAAATGAAAATTTGTATCGTATCACAGATTCACCATTATCGAACTCCAACAACCAGGAGTCGTCCACTGCCCCCCCCCCTCCAAACGAACGAAAAGAAAATTTATTATCAAACTTGCCGAAAACACGAATGTAAAAATGCAAAATCACGATAATCGAATTCCAACTACACATGAAATGACCAGATTCCAATTTCACTAGTCTAACCAATGATTGAATATGTTGTACATTTTTAACTACTCTCTCTAAAACAATATATAATATTACGAATTTTAAGGTTAAGTTTTAATCATTAATTTTTTCCAGATTATAATACATTATAATATAAAAATATAATTTTAGTATAAAAAAAAATACTTTCATAACACATTTTTTTTTTTGCCAATACTTATTAAAAGATATGTAGAGAGAGGGAATATTTAGTAGTTGATAAAAAAAAACAACGCTAATAATAAAATGACGCTAAGCAACAATGTTAAATTAGATATTAAAATTAGTGTATGTTTAAGGGAGTAATAATTATTAGTTTTGGATGTTGCTGTCAACTATTTTACCATATTTAAAAATTAAATATACTAAATTAGTATATATATTAAAAAATTGTAATAACTCATTTCTTAAAATCCTAAGTTATTCATAATTTATTTTAATTAGAACAAAATTACTTATCTTATACATCTAGTACATCATTTGATAAACAGAAATCCTCGTTTCATTCGCAAACCACTTCGTTTTCGATTTCTAGCCATTTTTAAATCTTCTTAATCACTTTTAACTATCGAACTTCTTTTTGATTATTCTAGATAACCCATATTTGGATTCTTAAAAAAAATTCTAAATCTCTTAAGCCCTTTCAAAATTGTAAACAAAAATATTTATGAAAAAGTACTATTCAGGCTCTAATTAGCTTTGGTTTACCATATTTTTCCCCCAAAAGGACATGTTTATTTCTCTAAAAAATACTAAATTTTGGAGCATAATAGGGCTAAAAATGTTCTAACAATGTTGTGTGATTTATTTTAAAACTTTTGGAATTTAATCCACGGTTGTTTAGTGTTAACTGTGACTAAAATTTCCATTTAAGCTCCCGAACATTTTCTAATCTTATGGGAATCTTCCATAGCCCTTTGATTTACTTTATTAAATTTATATCAATGGCTTATAACCCGTGCGGTTGGTGGTGTCATGGGTGTTCACATAAATCATTATTCACTTATTTTTTATACACCACAACAAGTTTCCTAAAATATCGTCTAACCTACCTTATGATCTTATGTCATCTACACTTATCATCTTCAACCTTTCAGAGTCCTCTAGCTTCCTCCATGGTCAACGCACACCACTCACCTTGGCACCTCCTTGAGCCACCACCACAACCCCCTAAACATCATCATTATTCATCCTTTCTTTATCTTTTGTCCTAAGGATTGATCCATTGGTATTTTTAGTTAAATAAAAGTGTATTAATCTTTGGGAACTAGGAGAAATTTCCATTTTCTTCAAGCTTTGGATTTATTCTCTTTTCTTGGGGCTTTAAGCTTAGGTAAACTTAATATTTCTAAAAGTGGATAGACCTTGGTGCTGAGCATGATTTAATTTGTTAATGGTTGATTATGTCATGTGTGGTTTATTTGGGGAATTTTGGTCTTTGGCCTTGATTTTTATTCTTTTCGTTTAAACCATAGTTATCATCATTTTACTTGCAAACTATAGATGAAATTTGATATAAACATGCTTCTTTTCTTTTATTTTTATTTTTTTGTAAAGTTAATGTTTTATTACCAAAATGGGGATAACCATTGTAGCAAATAGTCTACTAACTCATAATTGAGAAATCAAAACAAAACAAATCAATAACCAAAACTTATATGCACCATCTATCAATCATAGCCAAATACTCTTTGATTAATATATATTTTATACCCTTTTAATCTTATTTGTGGTCTTTTATTTGAACAATATATGAGAATAATTATAATTTTATACTTAAATGATAATAATCCCATATATTTAATTATTTGAGCTAAAATAATATAAAATGATGGGTTTAAAGTATGAGATAATTTATTGAATTTTATTTTACATGTATAATTTTCTTTATTTAAGAAAAAAAAAAAGGTAATTGGTCCAAAGGCTCAACGGACCAAAGGCCAGACAACCCAGGCAAACAGGGCATAAAGTTAAAGGAAAATGGTGCAAGAGTGAGGCTGGGCCAAAAAAAACAAAGAAGAAAAAGAAAACCAAAAAGGCCCGAAGGCCTAGTGAAAAAAGAGAAAATAAGAGAGAGGGTACAGTCAAGCACAGAGAAAAGAAGAAAAAGAAGAGGATCAACGAAGAGAAAAGGGAAATTGAAAGAAAGAGAGAGAGAGAAGGGAGTAGAGAAGAGAGGGAGGGACACATGGAAAGAAAGGAGAAAGGATGAGAGAGAATAAGAGAGAGAAGAGAAAGAGAGATGTGTGGCAGAGGAGGTGAGAGAAGATAAAGAAAGAATAGATACGGCGGACAAGGCATCAAGTGAGGAAGTAGGTGTCGCAAAGGAGAGAGAGGGAGAAGAGATCTGGTAATGCTAAGTTGAGAAGAAGAGAGAGAAATAATCGGCAGGAGAAATTCTACTATATTTATTTTGGTTCTTTCTTCTAATATTTTTAGTATATATTTCTGATATAAATTTTTGTATAATTTATTTATTTATTATGGTTGGCTAAATAATTTTTGTTGGGGAATAGATTGAAACCCTAAACTATAGCTTGGGATATAATATTAATTTTCTTTGTTTCATAATATTATCGTTTGACTCTTATTTAATTATTATAATTTATATATGTGATTATGTTGAGTATGATTTATATGGTGTATGTCTCATTATGGATTTCTTATAGTGACAGTATGTAGGATTGTATGCTTTCTAGATGGCTATATGAACATGCAAGAATTTATAATTATAAATTTCAACTAGGTTAGATAATAATTCACCTAATAGTTTTATTATTTTAACTATATTAGTAGAATGGTTAAATACGTATGGGTCAAATGAAGGAAATACAACTAGACATACTTGAGGTACTAGTTTGAGTACTTAAACTGACATCCTTTCAATTGTAATCAATGCTTTAAATCTAGCTAAATATAGGAGATGTTTATTATGACTATACTATTAGAATTTAATAAGACTTAATATTGGTGCTTTGTCGTATTAGTTATTTTATGGAAGTAATATAAGGTATATAAACCTATTTTTGGTTTATAACTTGGTCAATCTCTTTCTTATTATTAAAAGATGACTTTGAAATTAATATTATATTTTAACCTAGTCTAGTGATGGATTTCAACTACCCTAGTACATTCATCATATTTACATTCATCTACTATTTTTCTTATTTTCCTTTATTTATTATTTTTATTATTTTCTATTAAAAAACCCCCCATTATTATGTTTTCCTTATTATTTATTTTGTGTGATTTAAATTCTGTTTTTTATTTGTATATAGCTAAATTTAGGTGAGACAACTCAATCCCCAATCTAGAACGATACCCTTATTTATAGTACTACAATTAACAACTATAAGATTTAAATTGTACGCTAACTCTAGCCACACCACTCTTTTGCTCTAGGGTTATTAAAATCATTAAATCTAATGAAAAATTCTGCTATCACTTTGTTGATGGTTAGTCTTAGGACATTCTATTTGTGTTGGAAAGGGATTCATTTCAATTGCACCAAATTTTATAAATTGTTGATGCAAAAGTAGTTCTCCAGACTATTTTTTTACCCCTTTCTAATTTTTTTTAATATGAATCATCCACCTGAGACACCCTTTCCATGAGGAAAAACATGGTGGGAGACAACCAATTAATAACCTCATACTAAATCCTATGTGATGTTGGGCACCTAACAATCAATCAGTTTATGTCCTTCTCTTGTTGTATACAACTCACATAAATTGCATTATCACTAACTTGCCACTGTTTCAATTTTGCTTCTACTAGAAACTCCCAGTGGCATGCCATATAGGATATGATTTTGTGCCAAGGCATGCCAAGGTGATTCAACACTAACCCATACCAATCAACCATGAGTTTATGTTTTCATAGTAAATGATACACTTTATTCACCTTTAATCTACCACCATGGATACATCTAACTAAAATTTTATCCCTAATATCTCTGGTTCTAAAAAATATTCTTTAACATACAGGAATTATCAAACAAATATTTGACCAAGATATAGGACTTCTCTTCCTTAATGGGTTCATATTGTTCTAAAAGAACTTCTTACACAAGTTGTCCAATTATTTTATAATAGTGTTTGGGAGAATAAAAATTTGGGTCCAGAAGTTGGTAACACCAAAGATCACTTATTGTAGAGTTTGAATCTTCCCCACAAAACTCAAATAATTTAGGGTCCAGGAGCTGAGCCGAGTAGTAATTTTTATCAACGAGAAGTTGGTACTAAGATATAGATAAAGAAGTGTAATTCAAAGGGACCCCAAGATACCTAAAAGGAAAATTACTATATTTGAATCCCAGTTAAGTTAATATTTTTTTCTTTAATTCATACCAAACTCCTCCAAAATAAATACTACTCTTTAGCAAACTAACCCTTAAACATGAGGCCTTACCAAAAAGAATCAGCTTAGATTATAGGCACAGGGCTGAGGATAAGTGGAATTTACAAAAATGCAATAACTTATCGGCAAATATCAAGTTTATCAAGTGAGAGGGTTTGCATTCTGGATGGCTTTTAAACCCAAGGGAGATCCATAAGGTTCTTATCATCCTGTTAAAATATTCCATGGCAAGTACAAATATATCAGGTGATAGAGGATCGCCTTGACAAATACTCCTTTTTCCCCTTGAAAGGCTTACATAAAGTGCTCTGTATGGAAATAGAAAACCTTACTATAGTGATAAATTGCATTACAAGTTGAGTAAAATGCACCAAAATCAAATATCTAATAGTACAGCTTTAATGAATGGCCATTCCAAAGTGTCGTGTGCTTTTTTAAGATCAACTTTCAACATCATTTGGGTATCGATGCCCTTTGTTTTGTATTTTCTAAGCAATTATTAAGCTATAAGAATATTATCTTCTATCAATATCCCAGGATCAAAAGCAGATTGATTGATTGCCACCATCTCTTCTAATACTTCAATAATTCTATTATTAAGAATTTTGTAGATCAATTTATAAATCACATTACAGTAAGTAATGGGTTGATATTCGCTAATACTTTTGGCATTTTTTTCCTTTGGGATCAAATGGATAGT
This sequence comes from Tamarix austromongolica, assembly GCA_039764185.1. Classification (NCBI taxonomy): domain Eukaryota; kingdom Viridiplantae; phylum Streptophyta; class Magnoliopsida; order Caryophyllales; family Tamaricaceae; genus Tamarix; species Tamarix austromongolica. The sequence continues at coordinate 12,525,915 of CM077819.1, forward strand.
TGTGTTATTCATTACTTGCAGCAGGTATCTAGTAGAACAAAAGTGTAATTGCTTTGCTTATGTCTCGAGCAATAATTGGGCAATTTGTCTTGAAAAAGTGAGCATTAAAGTCATCCGGCCCAAGAGCTTTAAGGTCATCCATCCCAAAATAGGCTTCCTTAATGTCATGATCAATTAATGGCTTTAAGTAAATTGATCTCAACTATGAGAAGAAAGATGATGACCTTGATAGAAAATATGAGGGTCAGTAGCATTTAATGTTTCAATAGTTGAGCCTAGCAGTTCAGTGTAAAAAGTGGGAATTTCATTTTCAATACCCTCCAAACTTTTAATCTGTAGAAATTATAGTAAAGGCATTTAAACTCCAACTTTCCTTTAACTTACCATGAAAGAAGGAATTATTTCCATAACCCAACATGACATACTAAATCTTTATTTTCCATTGTAGACATTTCTTCTCCACCTAACTCTTGTTCCACCATCTCTGTCTAGCCATATTCTCTTAATGAATTAGGTCTTGATTATTCTGATCATGTAGTAGTAAGTCTTGGATTTGTTTCCAATCTAATATTGCTTGCTCAACCACTTTAGTTACATGACCAAACAACATCTTGCTAAATTCTTTGAGCCATGTTTTAAGGGAATTTAGTTTCTAGATAATCTAAAATTATGGGGAGCTATTTACCTATTTATCCCATCCTTTTTTTAATAAATTCCATTAAATAAGGATGATCTACCCAGAATTTGCTGTACCTGAAAGTTTTTATTCCATTATTTTATTTCTAGGCTATAGAAACTTCGAGGAGAGCATGATCTGAACAATAATGTGGAACAACATAAACTCTTCCTGAAGCAAAAATGTCAAACAAATTTTTATTTGTCATCCCTATCTAAGATGCAAAGTACATGGGAAGGTGGATCTTAGTTATTGCACCACGTAAATTTAGGTCCTCCAATGAGGATAGGCTCAAGGCCACTATCAATCAAACATTGATTAAAATCTTCTATATCTCCACAGTGTAGAATCCCACCACTTTTCTTCTTAGTAGAAAGGATGACATTGAAACCTCTAATAACTACCCAAGGTGAATAGTTAATGTTACCGATTCTTATAATATCAGCCCACGAGGAATTCCTAACCATACTAGAGTTAAACCCATAAACAAAAGTCACCAAAATATGGATATTCTAAGGTAGTAAAGTTAAGTGACAATGAATCATTTGAGATGATTCCTCCAAGACAATAAGGTGCACTTAGTCTAGTTTCCATAACACAACCATCCTGCCATTATGATGGGAATAGTGATTTAATACCATGTTATAATGGCATTGACTGAAACTCCTTGCCTTAATTCTAGTTTCTAATAAACAAACTAAATGAAATCTCTTAAAAAATCAAATAGTTACACAAAGTTCTATGTTTCAGTGGAGCATTCACTCCTCTAATATTCCACAATGAAAATTAATTCATGGGGGGTGGGTGGATGTACTAGAATGTGAAAGATCAATATCCTTACCCCTATCAATCACTTTTGGGTGGCCACATAACATTTCTAGAATGTCAATAAGGTTTGGGACCTCATAAGCTAGAACTTTATCCTTCTCAAGTGTCATAGCCATCAATCTTTAGTGTTGCTCATCATATTATGTGAAGGTATAGTATCATAGTTCGCCACTTGTACTCTTTATTCAATTTCTAGCCGAGGTGGGATAGATTGGTTATTCTTCTTTGGTTTTGGTTTTGACTTCCAAACTTTTTGATTGGTTGCAAACCTCTGCACGCCCTAGTATCATGTCCAAATTTGTCACATTTTAAGAAGAACCATGGTCTATAGTCATATTTTGCTCTTTTTTTCTTAGCACTCAAGGTAGTAGCAATAGTCACATGTTCGATCACAATAAGGCTCACATCCATCTTAATGAGAATTCGAGGGTAGAATATGCTACTCCTAGTGGTAGTAAACATATCTACACATAGATTTCCCCAAATAGCTCCTAATTTGACTCAAAGAATTTGTTGACCATTGAGTAAGGGGAAAACCAAGTAAAGTAATCTAAACAGGCATACATCTCCATTCCATTTTATTAAATGGGACATTTGGGTTACACTACTTTAGCATCAGGGGCTTAACCCCAAAAGACTAGTAAGGTTTATCAAGAATGGTATGATAATCTTATTCATTCTCTAATTGAAACAAATAAAAACCCTATTTATGATGAAGCACAATTGGAGCATTATAGATTTTTTCCAATATTTCTCAACATATTTCTTCATTTGTGAAAAAATATGGGTAAAAACTAGCTACCATAACAATCAGTGTGTAAGACCATTTATTTTCCTCTTTGGCAATCTCTTCCTATTTAAGAATTGCTTGGGGTTCACCACTCACAATGGTAGGGGGAGTAAAACTAAGGTTCATAGTAGAATTTCCTCCCTGATTGTGTAGGATAATATCTCTCCAAATCTTAGTTTCAATCCCATGGGAAATATTTGGATATTCATCATATGCCATATTAGCTATCAGTTCCATAGTCAAAAGATTCAATTATTCCAAAATTAGTAGAGGAGAATCAATTATTCGATGAGCTATATTGTTAGAGATAATCTTTCCATTACTTATTACATCAAATCTAGTTATGACCATGGAAAGGTCATCCTAATTTCAACAAAGAAGGGGAATCGTTGGACATTGCGTGAGATGAGGGGTCAGAAAACATTTGAGGGGACTCATAATTTGGTGTATCCACTGATTTCATTGGCGATCTCTCATTACTCTTTTCATTAGGATGGTTTCCTATATCGGTGTGTAGGGGTGTCGACCTGAACTATATAACATGTTAACTAAAAAGTATGATGAGGGGCCTTTAATTTTGGTTGAATGATTGAATGCCTTAGAATTATTCATAGTGTTCTTGGTGACTTTCATGTGTTTTTAATTAAAAAAAATACTCAAACTACCCTAAGTAGAGTTAGAGAGCTTAATCATTTTTGTGACAAGTATTTTTACTAAAGTGAATAATTAATCTAAAATGACCTTTTTGGTATAATTAGGGGTTCATGGTCAACCTTTAGCCATTAACTTTGACATTGGGGTAGTAACTAAGTGTGAATAGTATTTTTATCCATGAATAATAATTTATGGTAATAACATTTTAGAGAATTTTGGATTTAGGCTTTTCGTTACAAAACAAAATTTCCATCAATCATGAATAGTATTTTTTGAAAAAAGTTTTCATCTAACATGTTTTGTTATCCCAAGTTGTTTTTCACCATTGATGTTGCCTTTGTGGTATAAAATGTGTTTCTTTATAATTTAAAGTATTTTCAAGATTTTGAACCAAATTGGTTTCACTTAGTTTGTTGTGTTGAGATTTTATACCTTTGATTTTAATATTTTGGGTTCCGCCCTTAAGTTTATTGTCATAGCTTGTACACCATTTTTATTGGGTTGTTTGTTTTGTCTTCTAAACCTTGTAATGTTTTGTTGTTATTTTGTAATTTGTTTTAGAGGGCTCCTATGCTCTTGAAAGTTATTGGTTTAACGTCTTTGATTTATTTTAGGCATCATGCCTCGGTTTGATTTCAGATCCTTTTTAGTTTTTTATTTATTTATTTTTATATTCAATGAGTTGTGACTCATCTTATGTTGTTATGCCTTATGTTTAATCACTCAAACATTAACTACTCTGCATGTCGAGTATGATTGAGTCTAGACCTTCAACTCTTAAAAGTAATTAGTTGAGGTTAGTAAGCTATGTACAAACTCTTTTTTTAGGTCTAGTACACTTGTATTTATTTATAGCACCCCGATTATTAGGACTTGAAACTTTTATTTTAAAGAGTTAATTGTGGATTCTAAAATAATAAAAATGAATTATGATATTGCCACATTTGGTACAAGTCTGGTTTCCTCTACCATTTTTATACTAAGTGTTCAGGCTAAAATTATTACTCCTCTTACAATTAATAACACGATTACAAGAAACATAATAGAGAAGACAATAGATAAGTATTGTGTTAAATAAAAGAAACATCATCGATTTACAAAACTCAAAAGAAAGAAAGATAGGGGACACAAGCGCTCTAAATACAACTAAAATCAAATATACCAAAAAATAATGAATAACCTTATGCTCTCAAACTGCACTACCAGTTTTCAACTAAACCTAGAAACTAGCTTGTAAAGACCATTGTCCATTAAATAGACAAAGATCTATGAAAGGAACCCTTTAGTATAAAAGTATTGAGCAACCCTGTATACTAAACCAAAATGAAAATCCAACATGGAATACATGCAAGGCATTACAGTAATACATGGTATCAAACATCAACATGTGCATGCATTAATTGGAATGCGATAATCATTCATATAACCACTGACCACCAAGGTCATATATTACTCATACTCGTTTATTTAGAACAAACTAAAACTTACCAATGGAACATTCAAGAGATGCTCTTTGAAGTATAATTGAAAAAAACATCAACCCAAAACCAAGACAATAACAACATATCACATACCTCATTATCAATATCGATAAATCTCATAACATAAGTAGGCTCACAATCACAGATCAATAACTACTCAATGCATCACATGTAGGTAAGAAAGTAGCTACCAAAATACAGGTAGCCACAAAGGTTGCTACTGAACCACAAGCAGGCACAAAGGTTGATACCAACCAATAAAATAATATAATAATTATTTAAATTCAATATTAATCATTTCCAATTATTTTTAGGCTGAGTTTAAGGATCCTACTATTCTTAAACCGGCGGAATGGTTTGAAGCACCTCTTAGGAACAACACATTGAGCCACTATTATAATTCGGTCTAATAGACCCAACACCTCTTAGGAAAAAACACACTTGAGTCACTATTCTTAAACTAGTGGAATAATCTAAAGCACATCTCAGAGACAACACACTTGAGCCACTATTATCATTCGGCAGAATGGACCCAACACCTAAGTCCTAACTCATATAATCTTCTACTTTAAATGATTAATGTCTTATCTTTTAGTTACTTATCTCAAATCAAATTCTTATTCACGTTGAGTACAGGGCCCCACTATTTTTAATTCGGTGGAACTAACTAAAGCACCTCTTAAAGACAACACATGCGAGCTAATATTATTGTTTGGTGAAATAGACCCAACACCTCTCAATGCAAAATGTACCTAAGATACTATTCTTAATTTGGTGGAATGGTCTAAAAAACCTCTTAGGGATAAAAAAAACTAAGCTACTATTATTATCTGGTGGAACGAACCAAATACCTCGGTCCAACTTACGTGATCTTCAAATTTAAATGATTAGTATCTTATTTAGTGTTATTAATACAATGTCATCTTATAATACTCATTTAATTTTCACTTCTTAAAATTGATAAACTCGTAAACCAGCCACATAATTATCAAGGCCGAACTAGGCTCAATATTTCACATCTGGATGCATTAGGCTAAAAATGACCAAAATGCCCCTAAGGTCATAATTTCCACCTTGACATCCTTTTTAATTACTAAATTCATTCAATTATAGGTTTGTCATAAAAAAAAGATAAAGCATAATAATTAAATTAATTTATCATGAAGTTAAATTATTAGGTTAGCTAAATTACCAATTTTCCTTTATTCAAGATTTTATATATAAAACCCTAACATGTGTATATAATATATCTATGATCACATAGTCTCATGCTTAACAACATATAATACATATTATACATGCTTGTCATGGCAAAAATCATAATACGCATAAAAGAACCAAATTACCCCTAGGGCACACATCCATGATTATTATTTCATAATTGTATCTAAATATGCTCATCCTATCATTTTTCACGTATGTTCTTTTTGCCATACTTTTGTACCTAATATACTTTACATATGATAACCTACTATTTCTATCAATTTTCATGATACAATTAATAATACATAATTATAAACAAATCATTCTTAACATATTTCATACACAAAACCATAATGTGTTATCATGCAAAATTTATCATTTTAGTAAGGTATAAAAGTTACTTGAATTCTAGCAAAAATGCAAAATAGTGGTATCCTACTAAATACTACAAGATCCCACTAATCAACTTTCGTACCTAAAAATAATGCCAACATTACCAAATTAATATTTAATGAATAAACTAATAATTATAATAATAACATATTTATTTTTCAAAATTACTAAAATATCCTTACATTTAAAATATATATATATATATATATATATATATATATATATATATATATATATATATATATATGTAATAGAATTATATAGAGAAAATTTTCACTCTACGCATGTAGCATGAGCCATGCATGAACAAAATAGGGCTGCTAGGTGAGGGGATGTTTGGTGTTGACTAAAGAGGAAGGGTGAAGTAGGGGCAGTGGAGATGGTGGTGATGGTTGGTGTCATCGATGGTTAACTGTGGAAGGTGGCGGTGGTGGCATTAGGCTTGGTGGTGAGTGCACGAAAAGGGAAAGGTTGTGATGGGGAATGAGATAATGGTGGATGGTGGTGATGGTGTGACGAGATTGCAGGATAGGGTGTTGGAGGAGGCTTCAAAGCATGGTGGTGTGTGCACTGGTGTGGAGGACGACTTAGTTAGGGCAGTGTAGGAAGGAAGGAAGGGAAGGTAGCGGCAAAGATGGTTAAAGAGGGAGGTGGTTGTGCGGGTGGGAGGCGTTGAAGTGAAGGGGAAAGTAGTGACAATTCTACCATTTCCTAGGGGAGTGTTACGAAGGGGGAAGCTAGTGATAGGGGAGGTTCAATGGGGGTTCTAGTCATAGGGAAGGAGGAGAAGAAGCAAGCCGTGGCAGGGGAGAAGAGAGAAGAAGAAGAAGAAGAAGAAGAAGAAGAAGAAGAAGAAGAAGAAGAAGAAGAAGAAGAAGAAGAAGAAGAAGAAGAAGAAGAAGAATAAGAAGAAGAAGAAGAAGAAGAAGAAGAAGAAGAAGAAGAAGAAGAAGAAGAAAAGGAGAAGAAGGAGAAGAAGGAGAAGAGGAGAGCCAATAGTGGAGGTTGTAATGATTTTGTTGGGATGGTGGTGGCGAGGAGAGGAGAAAGGAGGATGTAACACTCCAAAATTTACTATTTTTTCCCCATAAAACCTCTAATTTAAAACCCGTAAATTCTGGGGATGCTATCGCCACACTTAGTACCAGACCGGTTCACTCCTACCATTCTAATACCAAATGCTAAGGCTAAGAAAACATTGCCATCAACTCATATCAGTACATAAATCAAGGTTTACAATATAAAATCAGAGTACGCATGAATTCTTACATAATTGAAATACGAGAGAAAGTTTCTTAAAGTAGAAAGATGTCCATGATGGTAAAATTATTTCTGGAATTCATAACATAGCTAAAAGAGAAAAAGGGATAATAATCTCATTAATGAAAAATCGGCCACACCACTCCAAAGGCTTGATCCAACCCAAATCATCACTCGCCCCTACCTGACGTCCCGTGGACATCAATAGCATCAAAGAACATGTCTCCTACCTGCAATACGTCAGACGGGCCTTATGCTCGTGGGAATGAGTAGCACCCATAAAAAGAGTGATCAGTACGCTACGTACTGAGTAAGGTAACCGAGCACTAAGGCCAACACACAAGTACATAAAATCATGCAGGATAATATTCAACTTACACACATTCAAACCCACACATATAATATATAAATTCATGCAAGATAGTATACATCTTATAAACATTCAAGCCCATGCATAAAGGCCCAAACAGTCCAGATTAAATATTTAATTAATCACTATCGAAAGTCGATTCACACCATGCATTTTAATCAAATCCATGCGAGTACGGAAACCTCCCACTATTTTAGCCGGTGGGTTGGTCACTTGCGGGACACCGTGTCCTCACCACTATTATTCGCCGGTGGATCGGTCACTTATAGGATAAAACCCTAATCACTATTCCTTACTAGTGGATCGGTTCAGTTCCTGCTTGCATAGTATTCTACTGTAAGTAATTAGTATCTTTTAAGTGCCTTAGCAAAACTCTGGTTTGTGTTTATTAATCTTGGCATCCCCCACTATTATAGCCGGTGGGCCGGTCACTTGCGGGACATCAGATCCACACCACTATTATTCACCGATGGATTAGTCACTTATAGGGTAAGAACCCTAACCACTATTCCTAATCGGTGGATTGGCTGGATCAGACTCAATAATCGTTCACTTTAAATGATTAATATCTTAAGTATCTTATTCAGAAGCTTTCACCCTAGACATGCATGACTGACTTCTACTATTCTTATCCTCCAAACCCTAATTAACCACCACAACCCATAGTTAACCATAACAACCCTAACTCACTCTCCTCTATACCCTTATAATATTCCGCGTACTATTTTCCACCTAATGTTTTCAAATCCCCATACGACACTTCTAATACCCTCCTTACACCCCATATTAACTTCCATACGTAAATCTCTCTCATGGACACTTTATATCCCCCATGAAAACCCTAACTCCCACATTATTACACTCCCCATCATCATATTACAAAACCTATCATGCATGTCTTATGGGCCACACTATACCACAATAACAACACAACCCATACACATAATACACATGTCATAATTCAATGCACGATCTTACCTCAACTCCATATCATGCTGCATATATGACAGTTATACAATTACACATAAAATACATTATAATTTCATATCACATGGCATGCATGGCATATAAAACACATAATACACAAACAAACTTAATTACTCATTACCTAAAACGTAACCGGTCTTGGAGCACGCTCCTATACCTCTTTAGGGCTTTGACTGGTCTCACCTATATGAGAAAAAACTAGAATTAGGTTCCCTCCTACTAAAATACTATTATTTACTAACTTATCATAAGACTAGGTTTTTAAATAAAATAATACTATACTAATAATAACTACACGAAATAATACCAAAAATGCTAATAATAATATTAATATGATTCAAAACGGATGGTGGTATAAGGGCTCCTACCCTCCACCTAAAATAATAGTAACAATATCATTACGACATTATTAATAAAAATAGTACTAATAATAGTAATGAAATAATAATTGAATTATAAAATAATAATAATAATAATAATAATAATAATATGAATAATAATAATAATAATAACATGACTTAAACCGAAAGTAATATAAGGTAGGGTTTTCAACTCTACCCTAAAATAGTAAAAGTATCATTAGTAATAAAAATAATAATATTAACACATATTACTTATAATAATATTAATAATAATGATAATATTAATAATACTAATAATAGTAGTAATAATAATATTAATAATAAAAATAATAGTAATCGTACTATTTAAATAAAAATAGGGCTTCGGCCCTCTAAATAAATAATAGTAATAGTAAAAATACTACTACTACTACTACTACTACTACTACTACTACTACTACTACTACTACTACTAATAATAATAATAATAATAATAATAATAATAATAATGATAATAAAATTTATAATAATACTAATAATATTAATAATTCGAAACTAATAACCTAAATAATTCATATAAACTCTCGACCCTGCTAAGAAATAATAACATTAATATTGAACCAAATAATAATAATAATAATCAAATAAAGGTTAAAAATTGAAATAAAATAGAATAAGGGTTTTGCGTGGAAGAAAAGAAAAGTGGGTTAGGTCAGGTTGAACTACGATTCAAGGGGAAGAGAAAGAGAGGAGAAACGGCCGGTCAAGTCAAGCGTAGCCGGCAGTGCCATTTTTGGAGGCGGCAGAGCTGTAGGTTGACGGTGGAGGAGGAAGGAGGAAGAAGAAGGTGAACTGGCTGACTGGTGAAAAAGAAAGAAAAGAAAAGGAAGGGAGAATGGGGCCGGTCGGCGCCGGTTATAAAAATTTTAAATGGAATGCGGTGTTCCAAGGGGGAAAAAAGCAATACATAGCGCTCTGGCTGTTGAAGGAAGAAAAGAAAAGAATATGGAGGATGGGCCGCGGGAGAGAAAAAAAGAAAGAAGAGATTGGGCCGCAGACAAGCTTTACCGGGAGAAAAATAAGAGAAAAAGGAAGAAGGAAAGAAAAGAAAGAAAAAGAAAAGAAAAAGGAAGAAAGAAAAAGAAAGAGGAAAAAGGAAAAAAAGAAAAATTAGTTGGTTGGGGTCAATTAAATTAATTAGAATATTTTAGGTATTTAAAATAAAAATATTTTAAATGAAATAATATTAAATTTTCTTTTTAGGCTAATTTAGAATTTTAAAAATTTTCTTCCTAAATTTCTTTTTAATTAGCAAAATACCTAATTTTTCCCTTATAAAAATATTTATAAATTTCCTCTTAATTTACCCTAAATAATTTATTCCTATTCCAAGAAAAATAATTAATTAAATTAATCCCCTAATAAATCCTTATTTAATTACACTTCTTAAAATAAATATTTTTGGGGTATTTCAGATGAGGAGGTCGATGGTGGTGTTGGTAATGTAGAAAAATGGAGGGATGGTGGTGAAAGATGGTGATGGTACACATAGGGATTATGGGAGAGACTCCACTAGTAGGGTTTGCGGTGGTGGAGATTATGGTGATTGATGGCTTAGGGGTTGGTGCAAGGCTGGAGTTGGGTATGCTTGCAAGGAGTTGGAGAGGAAGGGTGTATGGTCAAGGCTGGAGATGCAACCATATAGGGCCAAAAGGGGGATCAGGGGAAGGGTAATGTTTGGTTGAGGATAATTTTTAGTGGAAAGGAGGGTTGTGTGGTTGATTGAGGAAAATGCAGAAGAGAAAAGTGGGCTATGAGATCAGGGGTTGAGTAGGAGTACTTGTGTGTCTGTATGTATATGTACATGCAGAGAGGGGTGAGATGATGGATTATGGCTCGATAGAGGGGTATAGGAGTTATGTGAGGTAAGAAAAATATAGGGAGAGTGCGTGGGGGATTAAAAATAGGTATGACAAAGGGGATATGTGAGGGAGAGGGGGTTGGGAGGGATAGGATAGAAATATATATTATTTTAGTTTTAGGTTTAGTTTATATAGATTAGGGTCCTGAGTAGAAAATATATCAAGTAAAAGTAATTAGATTTAGGATAGGTTTAATAAGAATGAAAAAGTAAAATAATCAGAAAAAATATTTAAGAATCTAATTAGGTTACGGGTCATATATTATTAATAAAATAATTAAGCTAAGGTTTAAAGGTTAATTTCTAAATAAATGGCTAAACATTTGATAACAAGGGTGATGAAATTTCGAGGTGTTACACTATTTTTTTAGGAAGGAACCCGAGTTTGTTCTAGTGCTTTTCCTACTTTAATTTACTTACATTTCTGTAGGGGTTATATACACTTAAGGGATTAGTACTTAGGTGGTAGTTGGCCATAGAGGCCAGATCTTGTATCTAGTGTTTAACCCCTTCCCATGATCTACTATACATAGGTGTAGATGTTATTATCCCCAGATATTTTACATCTTTTTTTTTAATTTATTACTACTATGTCATATATACATAGTGGTGATCTAGAGTTGTTATTTGTATCTTTATACAACACCCTATTTTTTTCAACTTTAAAACTTCATTTTGATAGTGTAATGCAAAAGCTAAAAAAAGGGGGATGTTACTACCATATCTATCATGAGGAGAGGTGTGTGTATTCATCTAACCTTAAGCAGATGCAAGGATGGGTATAAAAAATATTAAATAAAAAGAAACATAAAGCACCATGAAAGGTAAAACTCTTTATAGAATACAAAATCTCAATACAAGGTTTAAAAAGTTGATTCACCCTAACAATAACCCGAACTAGAAAGTTTCGCCATGGGATAAAACAGCGAAAGCCCTATTCTCTTATTTTAACTCGAGTTCCAACAATATCTAGACTATCTATATTGCAACCACCGAATATAATATGTTTAGCATAAAAGTACTGAGTAAAAACATCTAACTTTAGCAAATAAATTGTTTACCAAACATACTCAAATGCAATAAAAACATGGTAAAATATAATAGACCACTAGGGTACACAACCACTATAATAGGTAATAATCCCCATAACATGTTATCAAAATACTCATGTTACCAAAGTCATCTTAATACACTTAAAACCCATTTTCCACACTCTTTCAATCCACAAAGATGAAAATCATGGTGAACTAACAATTAGTATGCAATAACAACAAGGCATACATAAACCCAAGATAACACATGTACCAACATGAAATTCCAACACCCATATCAATACATAAGGGTGATAAAAACAATGACTCCTACTAAAATAATAACATATAATAGTAATGCACAAAATGCCTCTACAAAACAATAACAAAGATATTAGACAACAATAACTACCAATATCTCCACAATATGGATAGTGCACATAATGTAACTACCAAAATTATAATACACATATTTTTTTCATTTTTTATTACTCGAGGGACATAAAGAAAACCCAAAAACACATGATGCATCCCTCTTATACTGGTGCATATAATGCAACACAATACCCTTTCAACCATGTTATCTGAGGACACTACGATCTATCAGTCATACTAGCACACATAATGCAACACAGTGCCCACCATGCCTAGGAAAGCTAATTTTTATGGGCATGTACCCCCTAAGAATTCCAAATGATCAAAACTAGTAGATTACAGACTTAGTTGGGATGTTGAGTCTCCTATCAATTCAGCAAACCAAACGTGGGCTCCTACCTTATCTCTAGGGTAGCTAATTTTAAAGAATACCCCATTACCAACTTGAGATCTATCACTTTAATAATTAGTATTTTATGTATAGTGATCACACTTGACACAACAAGAAATACAAAGGTTCACACATAACAACACTTTCTTCCAAACTTTTTAGGTAAGAAATAAGTTATAAACCCATAAGATGAGTCAACTCTTCATATACTAAAATCACTCTAAAAGGATCTAGAATCAAACCAAGGCATGAATCCAAAAAAAAAATAATGAAAATCCCTTTAACAAGGGCAAAGCCAAACCATTAAAACCAAGGGCATAGCCTAACACAAAATAATAATAATAAATCTTAGGCTTTCAAACCAAACAAGATAATCGTGTAATATCATATTAATCTAAAATTTAAAAAAAAATTAAAGCCTAAAAAATAAAATTTAAAACTATAAAAGACCAAACTGATGGTGGAAAATAACTCATAACAATAAAATAGGTCAAATTAAAAATTTTCCTAGAAAATACTATTTATGCAAAATTTTATTCATGGATGATGAAAATTATCATTTTAGACCAAGATGCTTAAATCAAATAAATATCAAAAAGTTATTATTAATAATTACGATTTACCAAAAAAAACATAAAATTACTATTCATAGTCTGCTTCTATTTTGAGGGTTAAAATTAATGGTCCAAGGTTAATGGTTAACCTTAACCATAAAACTTGCTAAAAGTCTTTTACAGATAAAAATATCATATTCATGCTTATTTATATTAGAAATATGATTAATAGAAAATGAAACCATACTTAGGATAATTAGCACATGAATAGGCTAATAATACCTGAATAAATGAAGAACACCTCAAGCACACTTAGAACATCAACGAAAAGTTTAAAGCTCTAAGAACTTTAACTAAAATTAAACTATATTAAACATGTTCAAATCAAGACACATCAAATATCATAATTATCCTAAATTTACCAAATATTAACATGTTAACATTAATTTTTAACAATGATAACACCATCACAAAAAATTATGGTAAAAATAAAATAAATTAAATAAGGATAAGTAAGCACCCACAACTTTTACCCAAATTAAGATATGTAAATCATGCTCAAATAAGGGTAACTTAAACATGAAACTTTATCTGAAAATTCCAAGGGATATCATGTTATGATTATGTTCAAATAAAAACAATAACACCTCCTAAAAATCCTCCAAAACCAAATATACCAAGCCAAAAGAATGATGATCTTCAATCATTTATGAAACATACTAAAAAAACCCAAATCATGACATTTTATATAAAAAAAATCATCCTAAAACATTGAGTTTCATCATGATATACTTAGATTTAAATTGCATAAATCAAAACTTATGGCTACAAGGCCAAACCACCACCATAATGCTCAAACATGCTTAAACTTGAACAAAAACACATAATATATGTAAAATCTATTTACTCAGAGTATGAGAGGTTTAACCTTGATCTCAACATTTAAAACTTAAGAAAATAATGAATATTTAACTTATAATAACCATAAAATATAGTAGGGAAAATAATCCTAAAAAAGGAAAACAAAGGAGAATGAATTAAAGGATAAAGGGTAAATAACCTATCCTCAAATGGTGGTGAGGTTTTAGGCTTCAACAATGGAGGAGAAGGTCCATGAAGGCTAGAACATTTAGGGTGAATAATATATAAATGCTTCATGCAAGGGATAGAAAAGAAGAGAAATATGACCCTAAACTTTACTAAGTAAAAGACTATAGCATTAAGTAACAACTAGGTCTTAAGAGATAAGGCTTCTTACAATATTTTTAGAAACTATCAAGGAGTAGAAGAAAGGGAGGTAAGATATGAAATTGGTCTTCCAAGAGTAAGAAGAGTATATATAACATAAAAATAGATAAGAATTAAAGGCTTAGGTGCCGAGTAATTTTAGAGGACTTAATTCTTAATTATTTGAAAGATATTTGTAACATATCAAGCCCACATAGAGGGGAGTAAGTGGCCAACCTAACGAAATTAATTAGTGAATCATATTGGTTATAATAATGAAAGAATGTCTTATAAACAATCTTATAAATTTTTGATAAGAATTAAGGAAGATAAATTGGATTTGGTGATGTATATGTGTCTAATAATATCTAAAATACTTCGATAATGATATGAATAATAGTGTAATATTTTTTGGATCATATTTAGATCAAGTTTCATAAAATAATATGATCTGCAAAATTTTGTACAATTTAGATAACCAGAAGGAGCTTATTGGGTTTAAAACACGTGATCAAAACCTTTTGGGATAATGAATAGTATATTTTTGTCAATAACTTAGTTTGATATTTTAAAATTTTCTAGGAGATTTAGAAAAATTTTATGATCTCAAATATACTCATAAAATAATAATATGAAAATATTTTAAAGGCCAAAAGTGGCTCTAAAGCCTCATGAAATACAAATTTTTAAGAAATGACAATGAGTCTTGAAGAAAACATTCTAAAAATGCACTCGGGGTTTAAAATATCTACAAATACATGATAAATAACCAAACTAAAGGAATTTAACCTCCGCCAATACCAATATTGAATAAGTTAGGTTATCCAAAATAATGGGGCAATACACCTTGTATGAAATTGGCTTATTCATGCCAAAAAAGTATTCTTCTTAATATCATATGAACATGTTATAGCAATTGAGAATTTACTACTTTTGCTTCATGTTTGATAGTAAATATTTGCATGATAATGTGTTAGCATGCAAGAATGGGTTAATATCTCATGTAGCTGTATTAAAATTTTGATTCTAATGTCTCTAGTTCCTTTATATATTTCATATAATTCTATGATTTTGCATGAATAGTATAGCTAATGTGAATTATTGTGTTAAGTGAATCTAACCATGTGTCTTTTATCATCATGAGTTTTTTGAAATTATTTAGTCTAAGTATGATTCTATTTGCCTTATGTAATGCATGTTGTCGCTCTTAGCATATTAAGTTTACTCAATTCATTTATTGTATTGATGTTATGATTTTTTTATAGGAAAATCTGTAAGTGTACAGATTCATTGTAGCTATCAAGGTTGATATCATATGTACTAGGGGTTAGTCGTCAAATCTCACCTTTTCGATTAGCTTAACCAATGAAGAAAATAGATGAGATTAAAATTGTAAGATTAAATAAAATAAAAGAAATAAATAGTTAATCGGGTGGAAGTAAAAATAGCAGAGGACCAAGATTGGGGTTTTAACACAACTTCAATGATGAATGATGATTTATTTCAACTCTTAGTGTTCGTTCAAATTAAAAAGGGTGAATTATCCTAAACTAATATAATGCCTTTTTTAATGTCTAAAGATCATACCTAATTAATTCCAATTAACCTACTTCGTGGAATTAATATTAAATTAAACCCATTAAGCTGCTTGCTAATCTAAGTGAATACCTAAGGAATTTAGCTTAATTTTATAGTTTAAGTTCCCTATTTAATTTCTAGAGGCCTGACAATAATTTTCACCTTTTGGTTAGTCAATTAATCAACTATGATTGTTAATTCGGTGATTAATGTAATCAACAAAGTTTAATCACAAGAAATTAAGTTTAAAAATTCAAAATTTCACTAAGAACTTATACTGATTCATCATCAATAACCTAAAAATTAGATTCTTTTCCAATCCTAGACAAGGTGTCTACTCACACATGGTTGGGATAAAGAAAATACATCAAATAAATATACAAGTTAATCATAATAAGAAATTCATTAGAGAGAGGAAATAAATAACTAGTCTTTCAATTGAAATCTTCAAAATAGAGGCATGCAATCTAATCTTGTATAATAAACATTTGGTTTTCCTTCAAATCTTAAACTCTAAAACTCAATACTGGTTGGTGGCTAAAAGAAAGCTAAATATTTTCTAAACCCTAAGCTAACACACACACACACACAAACACAAACACACATGCATGAATGCACACACACAAGTTTCAAAAATCTGGAAAGAAATATAAAGACTTCGTAAGATAGATAACAAACCACAAGTGTGGTGCATCCCAAACATGGGTGTGGCAGAAGTTATATTGCTTATTTTGTGCTTATTTGGATAATCTTTAGTATTTTGGTTGTAAAGGTTTTTTCCAACCTTTGAATGATGTGATTCAAGTTGTGTTGGAAAAAATATTAAAGATACCTGCAACTTTTATCTTTTGAAATTTTCTAGTTTTGAATTACATCATGGTTGAAGTTACATTTCTTTATACTCGTGTTGTAATCCCCCGAATTTTTAAAAGCCTATATTTTAATTAATAAATTTTATTTGGGATAAATTAGCCTTTAAATTTATTTTAATTATTTTATGAATTTTTGAGCATATAAAATTTGATATAAATATTTAATAAATTAAAATAAATATTTTTTTATTTTATCATACTCTTATTATTTAAATAATTTTCCAAATCATTACTTTACTAAAATTATCTTTTTAAAACCCTTATATTTTAATTATATTAAATTAAATTATTAAATAAATTTATTACCCCAAATTATGGTATTTTATTATTTTATAAATTAAATCATTTTAGTTAAACCCATTTTCCTTTTCTTTTTCCTTTTTTTTTCTCTTTTCCCCCTCTTTTTCCTTTTCTTTCCTTTCCTTCTCTTCCTTATTTTTCTTTTTCCGCCAACGTGGGCCGGCCCGCTGGCCCAACTCCCCTCCCCCTGCGCGGCCCAGCCTACCCTCGCGCCTCTCCTCTCCTCTCCTAGCCGGTTCAGCCTTTCTTTTCTTTCTTTTTCTTTTCCCCTGGACCGCCGGTCCAGCCTCCCACTTCATCTTCAACCTCAAGTGCACCTGCAACCAAAATTCTCACTGGAAAAAGGCTGCAAGGACCACACCAACTGCACCAGCCATTCCTCCCCTCTCCTCCCCATTGACTCCCCTATCATTTCGACAATACCGTCCCTCCCTTCTCTTGCATGCCATCTGTAACACCCCCAAATTTCACTCATGAAATTTTTTTTTTGAAAGATTAAAGCGGAAGCTAGGAGCGAATTTGGGAAATGTTACCGCCACATCTAACACAAGATAAATGTCAACCATCTATCTCATGTTAGATGTAAGGCTAAAACCTGTCAAACAATTAAATCCGAATTTTAAAGCATAACAGCGTTACGAGAAATTAAAAGTCAATTACAAAATCCTTGAAAATTTAAATACAATACTTGCAACTTCCAAAGAAGAATACAATTAAACAAACCAATCCCGAAGGATAATTATCCGGATCGCCTACTCACTCAAGTCAAGCCTTCCACCCCAAAACAGTTACCGATCTTAAACCTACACAAGAGGTCTGCTCCCCACCATTGGTGGATCATCACAGGACCCATTCAACCAGTGTAGTATCAGTACGGGTCCAATACTGAGTAAGTCTCGCTAACCTACCTTATAGGAGAGATATCATCAAGTGCATATTAAATTATAGTACAATACGTTAATACAATATCATACATACTCACAACCCACAGCATGAATCTTGCCATACACTCATAGTAACATATAAAACATATGCAACATCCCATTTAACATATAAGCATGGTATAACCGAAATAATAAGTGACTCATTATGCACATAAACAGCATGTGGTAATACATATAATAAAAGCTGGTCATGGTCCAACTAGACTTATTCTTTATTCTCATTAATAGTATATTCATTCCACACATATTCTTTAATAATCCATGTAAGCGCGGGGACCCCACTATTATAGCCGGTGGACCGGAAATCAACACTCAGGGCAGAACGCCTCTAACCACTATTATAGCCGGTGGACCGGAATCAACACCCAGGGCAGAACGCCTCTGGCCACTATTCTAACCGGTGGACCGGACTGGCCCCGAACTTACATGGTGTTTCGCTGTAAGTACTTAGTATTTTTCCTGTGGATTACTTCATTCAGATTCATTCAACATGTTCTTTATTAGCCCATGTGAGCGCGGGAGCCCCACTATTATAGCCGGTGGACCGGAAATAAACACACAGGGCAGAACGCCTCTGACCACTATTATAGCCGGTGGACCGGAAATAAACACCCAGGGCAGAACGCCTCTGGCCACTATTCTAACCGGTGGACCGGACTGGCCCCGACTCACATGGCGTTCCACTGTAAGTATTTAGTATTTTCCCTGTGGATTAACTTATTCGTTTGGGTCTGTCGAGCCGAGATCCCCCACTATTATAACCGGTGGACCGGGAGTAAACACACAGGGCAGAACGCCTCTGACCACTATTATAGCCGGTGGACCGGAACGAAACGCACAGGGTAGAACGCCTCTGACCACTATTATAGCCGGTGGACCGGGACGAAACGCACAGGGCAAAACGCCTCTGACCACTATTATAGCCGGTGGACCGGAACGAAACGCACAGGGCAAAACACCTCTGACCACTATTCTAACCGGTGGATCGGACTGGGCTCGGCTCAACATCTTTCGCTTTACGTGATTAATGTCTTATTCGTGTCTTATTAGTTCACATCACACCCTTGACATGCGTAAATCATTCTCTTTATACTGTACACATCACAACAAATAAAATCCCACATTCATAACTACACTTTAGTCAATAAATACCCATAATAACACCAAACAACTCTAAGCAACCATAACCAACCCTAATTGTCCACACCAAACCGTGGTTAACCACTCTTAACCCTATTTTACCATAACAACCATACTTAGCCATCCCATACCTTAATCATCCACGACAAATCACAATTAGCTACTCCAACCCTACTTAATCACAACGACCCAGAGTTAATCACTCCAAGCCCTAATTCTGTCTCCTCCATACCCTTATAATACTCCACGTACTATTCTCCATCCAAAACTGTTAAACGCCCAAATCATACTTGCATTACCTTACTTACATCCCAAATCAACCTATCGTACGTAAATTTTGCTCCCACGCAAACGTTACACCTCTCACACAACCTCTCAAACTTTTCATACAACCCTAAATCCCATACAATCATTAACTCCCATGTAAAACCCTAATTCCACCATGCAGACCCAAGTACTACCATCAAAACATTAATACCACTATACAACCATAATACCACCATGCAAACCCTAATACCGCCATAAGCCATTAATACCACCATGAAATCACAAGTACCACCATACAAACCCTAATACCACCATGCGAACCCTAATACCACCATTCCAACCATAATACCACCATGCAAACCCTAATACCACCATAAGTCATTAATACCATTGTGCAATCATTAATACTACCATACAAACATTAATACCACCATACAAACCCTAATACCATCATACAACATTAATACCTCCATAAAATCATAAATACCACCATACAACCCGAATACCACCATGCGAACCATTAGTACCGCCCTAGAACATTAATACTATCATACAAACTTCAAGACTCCCATGATGGTTCCCAACTCATATTACCATTAATCCTATTATGCATGTCCTAGGGGGCCATAACATAATACATCATAGACATCATACATATACATGTCATGCTCATATCATGGGAACACATACAACATACCTCAATCTCCAAGCTGCGCTACACATAAAGCAAGTTATACACAAATCATATAATACATGGCATAGCATGGCATACACAACATTCAACACATCCATGTCACACATAGCACAAGGCCATTAGCTTCGACCTTACTAACCACCCGCAAGTAGAGGTAAGTAGAGACTTACCTGGATCCGAAGCTAGCTAAGCGACGTAAGAGGGAGAGAGATCCCTAGCTCGTGGATCCACGAGAAAGCTTTCCTAGATCCGATAGAAATTGAAAACTAAATTAGAAACTATCCTATCAATCAATAATTCATATATTCTAATTAAATAAACACAAACGACACAATTGATCTTTCTTAGAAAACGTGTCCAAAATTAAAACTTAAAAGCATAGCTCTAATAAAATTTAAGGTTAAAACTAAATCAAAACGGATTAATACAATTATCCTTTGGGACATTTCAACTTAATTTGGAAATCTTGAGAAAGAGTAATCGATCATAAGGTAATTTATCGAAAATAACTTATTTATTAGGTTTTACAACTAATTAGGTAACCCAACCATTTACATAGAACCCAAATCCAAACCGATTAGGTTAAAACAGAATTTAAATGGTTTAAAACCCAAGGATAGAATTCGATTAGATAAAATACACATAGCAAAAATCAATTTTATAAAATCATCCCCTAAAATTAGGGTTTTTAATGCCTAAACCACAAATCGGCCAAATCACTTTGATTACCTCAAATTGATAGTTTTAAAACACAATTAAACTAATTTTAGATAAATCTAGACAATCAATTTCAACAAAACGATCTTCCGATAAATCAATTCCAGATGATCAATTTTCAAAATCAGGGTTTTAAAGTCCACGGCGTAAACTCAGGTAGTTCAATTTAATCAATTCAAATTAAAGGTATTAGAAAGCAATTAATACCATTTCAACCATTTCTATACATTCAATTTTAGAAAAACAACAATACAAATAATCGATTTCATAATCTCACTTGAAATTTAGGGTTTTAGGCCCGAAAATACAATTTGTTAGAATTCTATAAATTCAATCAAATTGAATGTTTAGAAATGCAATTAAACACATTTTATAATATATCAAATAATCAATTGCTCAAAACTAGTAAAAGAAATACACAATTTAGCCCAATTAGGGTTTTTGGGCCCGGAACGCAAATCCGATCAATTCTTGGCAAAACATATAAATTGACGGTCCGGAAATGTAATTAAACATATTCTAATGTAATTTATATAGTTAATTGAATAAAATAACCCGATTACCCAAACCAATTTAAACCCGCAGGAATTTTGACCTAAAAATCCAATTCCGGTCAATTACGCACAATTTTCCCAAATCAACACTTCTAATATAAAATTAAATACATTTTAAACAATATTATAAAATCAATTGAGTGGAATAGCTCAATTATATGACCCAATTTCATTACACCCAAAATTTGACCTAGGAATCAAATTCCGATAAAACCTGTATAAATTTCTCAAATTGACGGTTCCAAAATGAAATTGGATACATTTTAAAACATGTTGTATAATTAATTTGTCCAAAACCGCGAAAACGAACGAATCCGAAAAATTTGGGCATAACCCGGCTAAAAATCCAATTTTTCCAAAATCTCAACATAACCATACAATTAACCTATCCAAATCAATCTTACAGCATATATATACATAATCAAACAACTCATTTAGTTTTTTATAAGCTAATCACACCCAATTAATCAAAACAAGGGTTAGGGTTTTTCGGAAATTATACCAAACGAAAATCAATGAATCGGGGCAAGGGAAGGCCGGGGAAGCTCCGCTGGAGGTCGAATAGTGCTCGCCGGTGGTTAGCGTGGCTCGTCGGTGGCGGCGCAGCCTGCGGCTCGTTGCTGCTGCGCTCCGCCGCCGTTGCTGCTGCTGCGCGCTGCTGGGCGTGGCTGCTTCACGCGGCTACATGCAGTTGGTGGCGACGAGGGTAGGCGGGGTTGGAGGTCGGCCGGTGGTTGGCGAGGAGGAGCTGGGAAGATGGAGAGGGAGGCTGGGTCGGCTAGGGCTTCGAAATGCAGAACAAGGAGCACGAGAAAGGGGTCGGGGTAGGGGAGAGAAGAGGGAAAGGAAAAGAAGGGGGCGGGGCACCGGTCGGGTAGGGCTGCGGGTTTCTTTTTTTTTTTTTTTTACAAATACACATATAAAATAAACTACTAAAAATTTAAAAACTATTATTGGGAGATTTTATCTCACATTCATTAAATGAAAATTATTTCGTAAGGTTCCAAAGGCTTAAAATCGATATAAAAGCTACATAAAGAATTTCGGAAACATTTTCGGAAAAACTTACCAACGTACGTAAAAATTTATATTATTTACGGAAATACATTATAAGACATCGAAATAATATTTAAAAGCATAAAAGTAAATATTTAAATTAAATTCTAATAAACCGAGACTAATTTAAATAATTTCCGAAATCGGTTTTCCGTAAACCAAAAATCGTAAAACGGAAGAAAATTAATTCTGGAAAGAAATTCATAAATAAACTCCGAAATCTTTTTAATTTAAAACTTCTCGAAGATATTAACAATTTTCGAAAACGAATAAATTTAAAGTCGGAAATATTTTCTACGGATAAAATCATTAAAATAAATTTAACTATTTAAACAGAAATTCTATAATTTAAATAATATATTTAGTTAACAAAATATAACTCCAAAAAATAAGGTCGTAATCACACGACGAAGTTATAATCAGAAATGAATCTAAAATATTAAAAATCAAAATACGAGAAGAACGGGAATGCATATTTTTAACCGAAAATCGAAATTAAAAGAGTATAATAAAATCATAGTCGCAAACGAATTTGTCTAAAATGGTTCGCAACAGCAACGATTAATTAAATTCAAATATGAATTCGAAATCGTCGATAAATCCATAAAACAAATCAAAATTAAAATAATTAAATATTTACATCAAATTACGCTAATAAAATCATTAAATTTAATAAATTTGGGTTTTAAAAATACGGGGTATTACACCATCTCTCTCTCCCCCCGACAACTCACGGTCTGCACACACAGACCTGTGCCGGCCATTCTTGCCGGACATAATCCCATAACCCTACCCCCTACTCTGCCACGCATCCTTGTCGTTTTCCCTTCCCGATTGCCCTATAAATAGCCCCAAAGGCTGCCATAATCGGGTTTGGAAATTGGCAGCCCAGAAAACCAAACCACGTGCCACCCCATATTCAGCTAGCCATTCCTTCGTCGTCGGCCGTCTTTGCTTCCCACTCCAACCACCAAAATTCTCCCTGCACCATCCTATACACAACCCAGCCACCGGCCTTCCTTGCCTTGCCCTGCACAAGCTACCCCAGCCGTGTGAAATTGCCTTTCCGAACAGCCCGATTTGACCCTGCGCCGCCCTTCATGCCGCCAGTTGCCGCCGATACCACCGGTTGCAGTGCCGCCTCTACCCCCCAAAACAACCAGGAGATCCTGCCATACCACCCTCAACCTCCATTTTCCCCTACTTCCCTCTCCCCTAGCCTCCACATCCACCTCTCCACTTCTCCCTTCCTCCACCGCCGCCGCCGCCGGCTCCTCCACCTAGCCTAGGTTGTTCCCCAACTCTTTAATCCCTAAACCCTATATATTAAATGTGTTAATGATTTTTAATATTATTAACTATTATTATTAGTGTTATTATTATTATTATTATTATTATTATTATTATTATTATTATTATTATTATCATGTTTATTACTCTAACTATGACTAACATCGTTATTATCTCTATTATTATTATTATTATTTTAGTATTCTTAATATTATTAGTATTATTACTATTACTATTATTATTATTATTATTATTATCATTATCATCATCATCATCATCATCATTATTATTATTATTATTATTATTATTATTATTATTATCATGGTTATGGTGGTTATTATTATTATTATTATTGTTCTTACTCTTATTATTATTATTATTATTATTATTATTATTATTATTATTATTATTATTATTATTACTATCGTTATATTTACTATATTTATTACTCTAACTATTATTACCACTAGGTCCTAACGTTTATCCCAGAGAATTTCTAATCGATGGTATTAATTAAGACTAAAGCCTAGTTGTGTTATTATTATTATTATTATTATTACTATTATTATTAGTATCATTACTAATATTATTATTATTACTACTATCATTATTATCATTGCTCCTTAATATCATTACTAATATTATTACTAGTATCATTACTAATATTATTATTGTTACTACTATCATTATTATTACTAATCCTTAATGTTATTATTATTACATTATTAGTATCGCCACTACTATTATCATCATCATTATTATCATTGTTGTTGTTGTTGTTGTTGTTGTTGTTATTATTATTATTATTACTATCATTACTATTATTATTAGTATTAGTATTAGTATTATTATGTTTATTATTCTAACTATTATTATCATTGTTATTATCTCTATCATTATCCTTATTTTTAGTATTCTTATTATTATTTGTATTATTATTATTATTCTTATTATTATTATTATTATTATTATTATTATTATTATTATTATTATTATTATTATTATTATTATTATTATTACTAATACTACTACAATTTCAATTATTATTACCATCATTATTATCATTATAACCATTATTATAATTAGTAGTATTCTTATTATTATTAGTATTCTATTATTATTATTAGTATTATTAATAATATTGTTATTAGTAATATTGAAACCCTTACTTTAATACAATGAATGTTACTAAGACTTACTTTGATTAGTGGTGATTCGTTTAACTATCTTGAGAATAATAATAACCCTACCTTTTAATTATAAACTACTATTATTAATATTAGCCTTAGTAATAGGCCATGATAGGGGTAAGATAGGAAAATTATGGTAATTCCAGTAGAGGGAGATTAACCCCTAGTATTTTCCTCTTATAGGTAAATCGAGTCAAAACCCTTAGGAGGCGTAGGAGCGTGCTCCAAGCCCGGTGCCGATTTAGGTAAGAACGTAGCTAAGGTTGCCTATGTCTTACGTGTTTTACTTGCCTTGGATGCCTTGTACGATTTATAGGTTGTGTTCTATATGTTATTATCTTATATGTTTTTATGCATAGCGCAGCTTGGAACCGAGGTATGTTCTCGTGCTCTTGTCTAGTATGTGCTAATATAGATATGCTGCAAATATGATGTGATGTGATGTGACCCTTAGGACATGCATGCTAGGTTATTTGTTGAGGTGTTGTGGAATGGGGGCATGAAAGAGAAAAATGAGAAATTAGATAACCAAAGGGAAGTAAGTTGGCTAACATAGGTAAGGATGACCTAGGTAATCTATGATCCATGAATGGACGAGAAAAAGGGGAATTAAATAAAATGAAAGAGTGGGAGAAACTAAGGTTACATGGGAGAACTAGGATTTGCATGGAAATCTTAGGGTTTGGTATGGTAGAGATTAAGGGGTTTGCATGGGGAGGTTAAGGTCCATATGGGGGCGGACCTTACGTATGGAAGGTTACTTTGGGACGTGGGGAAGGTAATGGAAGGTTTTTTTGGGAGTCTGGAGGCTCGAGGTGAAAAATAGTACGTAGGATGATATAAGGGTACCTAGGGACCAACTAGGGTTTAGGGAGGAAACCCTAATTTGAGAAGGAAACAAAAGAAAAAGAAAATAATAAAAATAAATGAGGAGGAGCGAGGTATGAGAGGAGAGTTGAGTCTGAGGGTCATGACATGTGGGGCGTTAAAATAGTGTGGGTTGTGGGAGGCAGGAAGGGAAGGGCCACATAGGCCCAAGGCTAGTATTGATGATAATAATAATAGCGATAATGATAATAGTAATAGTAGTAGCAGCAGCAGCAGCAACAACATTAATGTTAATAATTGAAATAATAGTAAAATAGGGTTTCAACCCTTAATAGTAGTAGTAGTAATAATAATAATAATAATAATACAAATAATAATAATAATAACAATATAATACAATTAAAATGAATAAGGCTTGCATAATTAGGGTTTTAGGGTTGAGAGGATAGTTGAGTGTTGGGAATAGGAGAGGGGGAATAATGGTGGAAGTTAGGGTGGATAAGGTTGCCCAAGTTGAGAGGGTTGGAATGGGGGTGGTGGTGCGGCCAAAGGCAGTGGTGCTGTGGTGGCTGAGAGGGGTGGAAAGGGAGGAGGAGACGAGAGAAGGGGAAAAGGAGGGTAAGGGGAGGTAGAGGAAGGTCTGTAGGGAAATTTGAGAGGTATAAGAGGTAGTGGTTGCGGCGGGAGTGGTAGCGAATGATGGTGCGAAGGGCGGCGGGGGTGGAAGTGTGGTTGCTCGGAAAGGGTACTTTGCACGGCCCGGGTGGCGTAGTTTGGTAGATGGTGATGCAGATAGTGGTACAGTGGGTGGCTTGAGCGGTGGCATTAGGCGACAGCGACGACAAGGGCGTCTGATCGGGCAGTGGCACAAGGGACGAGATTTTTTGGGTACGGGAAAGAGCCCGAGTCTGGGGCTGGTTATGGGGTATTTATAGGGCTAAAGGAGGGGAATAACAATAGAGGGGATCGGGAGAATAGGGGGTACGTAGGATAGGGCACACCGGCCAGTGATGGAAGGTCGGCGTAGGTCTGCCATGGCATGTTGTGATTGGGTCGGGGAGAAGGAATGGCACGCGAGAAGGGTGGAAGGTTAGTTTGGTAGAAAAGGTAAGCGGATCAACGGGGAAGAGAGGGGAGTGATAGTGTGGTTGGCGGCGAGAATCAAGGTGCAAGTCGAGGGAAGTTGTAGGCAGTGAAGGGGGAGGAAGAAGAAGAAGGAAGGGAAGAAGGCTAGACCGATAGTCTAGGGAGAAAGAAAAGAAGAACCGATCGAGTGGGCAACAAATGAAGGAAAAGAAGGTGAGGCGTCTGGGCTGGGCCGCGCTGAAGGAGAAAGGGGAGGAAGGGATTGGACCATAGAGGAGGTAGACCCAATTCAGGGAAGAAGAGAGAGAAAAGGAGAAAGGAGAGAAAGAAAGAAAAAGGAAAAAGAAGGAGAAAAAGAAGAGAAAAGAAAAAGAAAAAAGGAAAAATAGGTTGATTGGGGTATTTGGAATATTTTATTATTTTGGGATTTTTTAAAAATAATAATATTTTAATAAAATAATACTTAATTCTCTTTTTTAGGCTAATTTGAGATTTTTGAAAGATTTTTTTCTAAATTTCATTTTAATTGGCAAAACACCAAAAATTTTCCTAATTAAAATATTTATTATTTTCTTCTTGATTTACCTTAATTAATTCCCTCTTATTTTAATAAAATAATATATTTAATTAATTTTTTTAATAAATCCTTAATTTGCTATAATTTTTAAAATTAGGGTTTTAGGGTATTTCAAACACTATATATATATATTCAGTGAGAATTATCTCTTTTAGTGATAACTAATAATTAATACTATTAGTTGAAGAAATTACCTATAGTAGGTGGCATAAACTATTTTAATAAGTAGAAGAAACTATTGTAAATAACTCAAAAAATATAGTATTTAAATGTTAGAACAAAAAATAGTAATATTTTTGTAAATATTGTGTATTTATATTTTTAGTTTGAACCTATATATAGTAAGAGGTAAAAGCTACTGAAAATCTCTAAAAAACTATAATATTTGAGTGTTTGAAAAAGGCAATGGTATTTTTTTTTTATAAATATTTGATATTTAAATTTTAGTTTAGAAAACTACCCATAATAGGTAGTGAAAATTAGGTAGAGAAAATAAATGTAGGTAACTTAGAAAATTAGAATAATTCTCAGTTCTTAATATAAATGATGATTATCGTTAGATATGTCTAGTATATGTGTACAACCGAAGGCTTGGACTATATAAAATGAACCTCCTATTCTACGGTAAGGATTTTTTTTTCTGATAAGTTAATTATTTAGAGAGATATAAGTTTCTAAAGAAAAAACATTAATAATTATTAAAGATTTAACATTTTTCAACATAAGAAAATCAAATGATAACTAACAAGCTTTCATCTTTTTGTATTAGTTGTGGAGGATGTATGATATCCTTGACATTCCAAGAGCCTGGAAAAGATTCAAACACAATTAAAATTAATTATTTGAGCTCTTTGTTGCATAACAATATTTATCTTATCAAAAGAAATCCATGTATGTGTCGCCAACGATGAAAATAGTGGCATATGATAATTTTCTTAAATAAATAATATGACAGGCATAGAACAAAAAGATCCGAGAAAATGATGAAGTTTGGAGAGATATTGTAATGGAGAGAACCAATGCATTACAAGTATAAAAAACCTAATAATTTTATTATTTTGATGTATGTGTGGCACGTTTTCAAATTCAAAATTTACTAAGATAAATTGAAATGCGTAAAAAATTGAATGTGTAATAAAACTATCCATACCTAAATTGAAAATTGGACAAGACTTTTGGTGGCAAATTTAAAAACTACCAAAATTAATTTTAGGATAATTATATCTTATTAATACAATTTTGACTATATTTTTGGATTGACTATTCTTATAAATTGATTTATGAGCAAGTAATTTAAAATTGAAAAAGTTGTCAAGTTTGATAGTAACTTATTATTTTTTAAATTAAACTTATTAATTCCATAAATTATGGTTGTGCTGTTGCAAACGGATGAAAGAAATAATATTTAATTTTAAGAAGAGGTAACTTCTGACAAAAGGGATAAATAATTTAACAGAAGAGGTAAATTTTGAAATAAAAATCATTTTTTTAACTATAAAATAGAGATTAGT